>CM028233.1:31686168-32286168 GCA_016432845.1 Psidium guajava
AATTTCATTCTGTTTTTCTTTAAAAACCATGATTGGGGGAGAAAAATTCCTGAGCTTTTGAACTGTTACAAGGTTTTGACATCCTTTGATATGGGAAAGGAACCATATTTGCAAAAGTTCAGCCGGAGCTTTGAAAGTTTCTGCCAACATTGTGTTGACGAAATTTTTCTCTTCACAAACTTGCTGAACCAAGTGAACTATCTCTGGATTGATAGAATTTTTGCAATGTGGAAAGACCACTAATCCAAAGAAAGCAAGCAGGAAAATTTTACCCTTTTGCAATGAAGTAGCTCGATTAAAACATTCAGTCAAAAACGAGAAAGGGCAATTCTCGTAACTAGATTTCAAAACTTTTCGAGCTTCGGCTACTTCTATTTTCAAAAATTCAGCAAGCAAGAGTTGAGGATTTGTACCAATGTAGGGACCAATAGGCTCTGAATCTAGGGATTTTCCAATGAGCACGCTATATTCCTCCAAAGTAGGGGTAAGCTCGTGTTTACCGAATATGAAAGTCGATGTCTCAGGGCACCAGAAGTGGGCAATCGCCTGAATGAGGCCAGTACGGATTCGTACCTCCAATAAATGCACCAATAGCCCCAATCTACGTTTCACATATTCTCGAGCAACACTATCGAGCTGAGCAAGCCATCCACCCAGTTCGGACTTGGGCATTGAAATGGTCCGAATGTTCTTGCATGCCATGGACTTGGGCATTGAAATGGTCTGAATGTTCTTGCACGCCATGAAGTAGTAAATCAAACCACGACCAGCCTAGTTGCCATGAACCGACCAAACAAAATAAGTAAATTGCCAAAAAGATACGAAGAAGCCTACCCGTCGACATTACAACAATCACACAAACATGCACATGAGGTGTGCAAAGTGTGTGCCCCTTTTTTGATAAAATTTTGAGATCTTAGGGACAAACCGTACCAATTTAAATTGGTCAATGTTCAGTCCTTAAGAGTTCATTTAGGCCAAAGGTCCATTCCACGCTATGAGATTATAGCCAGGACAGGTAGTCTTTGGTACCAAAGCTCGGGATCAAAAACGGGGTCACCCATTCCTTGTGATCGAGGCCAAGGAGATTCCCAATTTTGATACCATCCTAAAGTTTACTAAGGTTTTGAAAATGGTGTAGTGCAAATAAATGAAGAATTCATGCACAAGAATTTATGGCACACAAGATATCAAACTGCAATATGACACAACTATCAACGATCCAAAGCAAAGGTTAGAAAGTCAGAAAATAAACATAACAATTAACACAAAAAGAGAGGAAATGTCATCAATCAAGGAAAATCAACATGAAAATCATTTAGGCTTAAGTCCTCAATGAGTCCCCAGTGGAGTCGCCAAGCTGTCGCGACCTAAAAATTATGAAAACCTTAGGTTAACGGATTATCAGGTTAATTAAATTAACTAACCTAATTCGGACTCTCCCAAGTCCTACCGAATCGCAACTTAGGTTCTTTTCATGCAAGATTTATTCAATTCGGAGCCGCCACTAATCGTTCTTGGTAGGTCGATTAGAAACCTAAATAAATTAACGGGTTCAGCGAACCAGAGAAAATGAGTCCGGAGACTTGATTACATTAATTTGAAAAAATTAATGCCCTTTCGGTACCAGATTTCATGAAGAATCCCTTTGATTGATGATATGAATGAGACACAATGCAACTAAACTATATGACATGCATGAATGAATGACGTGGCAAAGCATGGCCTAAACTATATGACATGCAAATGATTGATTTTTTTTTATTTTCGGATTTATGAAAGACTAAGGTAAAATATTATCCTAAAGTTAAATAACACCTAACTTAGTTCAAGAAATCGATTTCTCAAAGTCCTAAACTTTACTATGGGTTATTTTACATGCAAAAGGTGTAAGAGAACATGATTTTCTTAACAAAATGTGACTTCCTTTTTTTTTGGATTTTTTAGGAATTTAATAGAACAAGAAAAACATGAAATTTGAACAAAAATAAACAATATTGCCCATAAAACACCTTTAAATCCGAAATTCCGATTTTATTCACAACATTCCTCGTGATTGGGGCTAGCAAGTGAATATATTATAGAATTACCGTCGTCCCTATATACATAGGGCAAACCATGAAATTCTATATAGGAATTAGCAATCCGATCCTCGAGATGGAGGATTTGATGTCTAATTCACACGTACGGGCACAATCGTACTTAGAGATCGAAGTCAGATGTTGCCTTGTACGTTTACCGAGGGACAAGGCACAATTGGGAGCATGTGTTATGGGCAATATTGTTTATTTATGTGCAAACTTTAAATATAAAAATCAAACAAACATGCGATATGCAAGAAACATCAAATTATACAAAAGATAAAAAAAACGACGCAAGATCAAACAAACGTGGCATGGTAAATTTCGACCAAGGAAGGAGCATGTATACTGAATTCATCATCCACTTCAAGGAAAATTCTGATTTTGTCAGCCCAAATCGACCTCTAGTAAGGATTAAAGAAAAGATCACTTTTCTACTTCTAATTGCAAATCAAGCAAGTTCGTACAATCTTTTTTAAAGTAAAACAAGCACGAATTGCAATCAAATGGTCGAGATTGTTACCTTTTCCAAGCAAAAATCTGGTGCGTGCACAACTCGATGATTCACCCAAAAAATCGCGCCTTTTGAGCCGACTTTGAGCCAAACCACACACGAGTGATCTAGCACAGGTAGCAGCAATATCAAATCCTCAAAATAACAAGAAAGCAGGGCTGTTCGACCTTAAATTGATGCTGAACAGTGATGATTTTTGAGCTGGACAGAGGCGAATCCTTGCGGTTCTGACTGGTCACGAGCTACACCGGCCACCAAGGCTGAACGGTGATGAGGCTGGGCCAACCGTGGCTGAGCAGGAATGCTGAAGAACCTCAAGGATGGTCGGAGCTAGGCAGAACAAGAGTTGAATGTGACCAGACGGCTAGGCGATGGGGTTGCTCGTGCGGATGGCTTGGGGGGTCTCGGTTGACTTGGCTTGAACCGAAATCGTCTTTCACTCTCTATATGTTTTGATTTTTTCTTCCTCCCCCTGTACGTTGAATGGAAGCTCCTTTATATAGGCTCTAGTTCATCAACCCTAGCGAAAGCAAGAGTTAATTCTGACCGTAGGATTGATTAAAGCAAGATTAATTATGAGCCATTAGATTTTAGGAGCCCGAATCCGCGAAAATCTTTCTGTTATTTTCAGCCAAACAAGGATAGAGTTTCGATTTCTTAAAACTCTATCTCTAGTTAAAATAAGACTCTTTCGATGAATTTGAAATCTTGATCTTTCGAGAGTCCTAATCAACTAAAATACTAAGCATTTTCGTCCAAATGGAGATCCATGAAAATTGGCTGCACTTCCTAGGCTCTTGTGGGCTTATTTTGTGATTTCGAGCCTAATTGGACCTTAATTAATCAAGTGGGTGATTAACTAGAGGTCTTTTATGACTATAAAAGCTAAAACGGGTTGTTTTGAGTCCAAAATCATGATGAAAAATTGCGGGCTCAAATTAAGGCTTTTCTTAACAATGAAAATTCAACTAAAAGCCTTAATTAAATATTTAAGCTCAAATGGACCAAAATAAGCTCAAGATCCTCTTGGAATCTCCAGCTAAGTTTAGCTTGGTCTCCTGTCAAAATGAAGTTCAATTGACTCAACTCTGTCCTGAATGCGAAAATATGAGTAATTGACGAGAAACAAATATGCAATGCATGAATTTTTTTTGTGAGAACTATGTCTAATTCTCATTTTATACTTAAATGGAAAAGTCAAAATTTAGGTGTCAACACAGGCTTTACTATGCTTGGATCTTCACAGTCATCATTTGACCAGTACACCCAATAGTTTTGGAAAGCATTCTCTTCTCTCGAGCCTCTATCTCTCTATCTCTTTAGAAATTCTCTGGAAGGTGTGACTTCGGAAACCCATCTTTCTAATATGTCAAGGCTCAGGGAGTTGAATGTTAGTGACAATAATAACTTGATTTTTAAGGCAAAACCCAGCTAGATGTCTCCTTTCCAACTTTCTAACTTCGATCCATTGCGATTGAATCTTGTAAATTCGGGACTACATTTCCCCAATGGATTCGGACTCAAGTGGAAGCCGAAGATATCAAATTCTCCAATGCTTCCCCTCTTGGGCTCCTGCCAAATTGGTTAGCCAACTTGACGTTTTCCCTGCTCGATCCATCCTACGATGAAATTACCGGACCCTTGCCCGACATATCTTCCCACTGGTCCACTTTAGACCTCTCCCACAACTTGGTCTCTGGATCTATTCCAACAAATATTGGAGCTACGTACCAATTACATACTTTGCATCTCAATGATAACCTGATCAATGGAGCGATACCGTCGTTATGCAACATGGAGTGGTTGTCTAATCTAAGCCTTGCCCGTAATAACCTATCTGGCCGTATTCTAGACTGTCGGCAGGGTACTTTGTCTTTCTTGACTTTGTCATTCAACAAGTCGTCCGGAGTAATTCCAAGCTCAGTTGGATCCTTGCCCTTTCAACCCTACACTTGAATGGAAACCGTCTCAATGGGGAGCTTCCTCTGGTTATTGCACAGGTCTGGTAATATTAGGCCTTGGAGAGAATAACTTCTCCGGAAGCATCCCGACATGGTTTGACGAAAGCTTTTGGTTCTGGCAGATCCTGAGGCTACAAGAGAACAGGTTTACTGGCGGCATCCCTCCGCAGCTCTGCTCACTCTTTCGACTGCATATATTAGACATTGCAGTTAACAATTTGAAGGGAACGATCCCACGTTGTCTTGGCTTAATGAGCAGCATGATAAAATTGAATCAAGTCAATCCAAATGGAACGGTGGCCGCTACTCCTACACAGGAAACTTCCTCCCCACCTGTAGCTCCATCGCCAGCAATTGGGTGTTATGTTCCGAATTGGGGTCAAGAGCACGTGATCGAGATCATGAAGGGAAGATCTAATGAATATACCAAAATTGATCTGCAACTTATGGTTAATTTGGATCTCTCAAGCAACAATTTGATCGGGGTCGATCCCCGATGAACATTTCACACAACCATCCCTCTGGAGACATTCCCATTGGCATTAGGAACATGATGTCGCTCGAGTCTCTTGATCTTTCCTACAATCGCCTCTCAGGGACAATTCCGCAGGGCATGCCAGCTTTAGCATCCCTAGACCACCTCAACCTGTCGCAAAACAACTTCACGGGACAGATTCCAAAAGGGGATCCAATCCAGACACGCGACGATCCTTCCATTTATGCTGGCAATCCTGTATTCTACGCTGATCTTCTGAGGAAAAAATGTCTCGGCACCAGAAAACCCTACACATGAAGTGGACAAGCTTGAAAAGGCCTTGTTCTAGGTGGTCTTAATGGTTGGATTTGCGACGAGGTTTTAGGGCTTTTTCGGAGTCTTGCATTACAAGAAGGATTGGAGACATGCATATTTCTGCTTCACGGATCGAGCAATGGACAAGGCATATGTCGCTATAGCGGTGAAGGTAGCCAAGTTGAAGAGACGGAGACAGTCAAGAAATGCATAAGTAATGAGCAATCTCCCCAGCCTTTGGTTCTTGATATTGGGTGTATGAAGCTTGTTGCGCTGGCGTTGCCCTTCCAGTAATAGTATGCTTACTGATGTAATGTAATCAAGTATGGTGTGATGTTTCCTTCCAGCTCTTTTCTGTGCGACAGCTCTTGATATATGATTGTCTTTGGAGATTCGTTGAATTATGTCTCAGTTTGGTTGAAGAAGCCATGACACCATCCTTGCACTTCGATTACATTTGTAAATATAAGACGTGAAGAGCTTATCATATATCCTAGCAGGTTAAATCCGATGTCGTACGCAGGATTTGTGGATGCAAAACTAGTAGATCAATCTTAATAAAGAATTGTCTTACTAAATGCCAACTTATGTTTAACAAGAAAGAAACGTTAGGAAACAAGGGAGAGAGGAATTGGTTTACCTTCCCTAGATATCCAGATTTAGGTTTCCATGTTTTTTCAATTAATTACCTTCCCTAAATATTCAGATTTAGATTTGGATATTTTCAATTAATGAGCCCCTCTAAAGCCTATATATTATTCTAGAATCTGTAATCATGTCCATTAATTTGCATATTGCACCTTCATATCTACTTACTAAGTACTCATTTGATTTTGGTTTGTGGCCAGGGGTGATTGATTTCAGGTTGAGCGATTCCTATCCTAGAATCAAGAACGGCCCACTAAGGATCAGTTCCATAAAATAAGAATAGGAAACTACCCATTGATTTAGGTTGTCATCTTTACTTGTTAGTCTCGCAAGTCAGTCAACAACACATACCAAAAAAATCTTCCTCCGACCAACAATCTTTTGAAGATTTCAGAAATTGGTTAGTACTATCACACCCAAAAGACCAATTCGAGAATCACGAGGCCGACTGCAAGGGAGGGCCGAAGGTGAGACCTCAGCCGACTCGTTGAGAGGCGAGACGATCGAGAGCGAGATGAGCGAGACTGCGAGAGGGAGGTGAGGCCGACTGGGAGGGAGGGCCAAAGGCGAGGCTGCAACCGCAAGGGTCGGAGGTGAGAACTCAGCTAACTCGCTGAGAGGCAAGGCGACCGAGAGCAAGATGAGGTGAGGTGGGAGAGTTGTTTCTTTCTTTCCTTTCGTTTTTTTTTTTTTTGAAAGAGATGGGAGGGTTGAAAGGGCTAGGATTTCTTTCTTTTCCGAGTCAAAGTGTGGGTGCACGAGGAGGTGGAGGACTGAGGTGAGGGTCGACGAGTAAAAATAAAAAACCGTGACTCGTGAGAGAGAGCTAAGACTATATTTATATATGTGCAACATATGCACACACACACATATAATATATATATATATATATATATATAATTGACAGGTCTAGTCCAAGTGGTTTGAGTGGACGGTTTCAACTTGAAACCAGGAACCACCTAGAACTAGCCGGTTCGGTCCTGTTCAGGCATTTTTCGATTCTTTTACACATACCTAATCTGAGGTAATTGGAAGATCCCATTGTGAACATGTTTCTATAGCACTAGTGCACCTTTTACAGTATCTATCATGTTTTCACAAAAAAAACGTTTTAAGTTTCCCAAGACAAACCAGACATTTGAACCTTCTTGTTTTTCCGACCAAAAAAGGGGGAAAAAAACTTCTTGGTTGTAGTGTAGTATCCAGTCCATTTTCATTATTCTCGAAAATGTTTGGACATAAATTGTTATCAATAATGAAGATATAATAATTTTTTATTGAGTAATTATTTCAAGCGAATGAAAGACCATTTAAAAAAATTATTTTTCAAACCGTTCATTTCTTCTGGAAACAAACTAAGGCTGCTTGTCTCATCTCATTACTCGTTGGATGATGTGAACCGGGAAGTTGGAGAAATTCCATAAGTCATTGGAAGGCAACATCTCATTTTAAAGTTTCTCCAAGCTCTAAAAACCCTTAAATGAGTATAAAAGGTGAATCGCACTATTGTAAAGGGCGAAGGACTTAGAAAGTAGAAGGCTCCAGAGCACACCAGGCTTAGAGGAAGAGCATCAGGGCTATGCCTCCTCATGCAGTTTGCGTACACTTGATGCATGAGACATGATTTGAAGTTCGGGGCGTTTGTGCAGACATGGAAATTTGTCACCCTCACAGGGTGCCTATAGATAGGGGAGCTCGTTCAAAAGAGAGGACGTGCATATTCAGAAGATACAAGTGGAGAGGAAAAGTTGTCCAAAAAGTCTTAAATCTATTTTTCGGTTGACAATTTAGTCCTTAACCTTTCAATGTATCAGTTTAGTCCTAAATTTTTTTGATGATTTGTCAATGAAGTCCTTCCAATCAAACACTTTGGCCCCTTAGAATCAATAATAATATTGAATAGATGGTGACTACCGACAACAAAAAATAACCTAGGCCACGATAGAGTCCAATGTTGTTGTTGACGAGGTGGCCAATAACTATTGTTAGAAATCAGTAACTAAGGTGGGTAAATGTCGCCGATAGATAGTGATCGGCAAAAGCTGGAGATTGACATATAAAGAGGAAAGGCAAGGCCAGCCAATTGCAAGATTGATGGGAAGAGCAGAGGTCAAGATAGAGCCGAAGCACAACCACTTGCTGATAAGAACGGATGGTTACAAGCAAGTGAAATAGAGGTTGAGAATCTCGGAAGTAGTAAGGAGTTGGAATTCGAATAATAACCGCGATGGTTACATTTTGTACATGGCTATAAACGACAAAGAAAGCGTCATTTGTAAAGGATCCGAGATCAATAACACTTACCAAAATTTCTTTATAATTTTACCGTACTTCACCAATTCTTTATTCTTTAATGTTTATCTTCATTTCTAAATGGCCATATCGATTGTTTTCTATTTAAATCGCCACAGAATCCTATCTACTTATAAAAAGCAAAGATCATAACCTTTGATGCAAGATCTTTCGTCCATCACCATTTTTGGCTAAACAGTGACTATTAACCCCTATATTAACCACTCCTTTATCTTGTCATATCTTTTATTCAAACGGCAGATGTGACTATCAACCCGGTCTTGCCTTGTACGTACTACCACTTTTCAATAAATTTCAATTTATTTCGCGCATATGCTATTGCTACCATAAACTTTCACTAAAGGTCCAATCTCTAGGGATAGGACAAGCTAAATGCATACAAATAAGGGAAAAGTGTAAAAAAAAAAATTTAAACCTATTGTAGTGGTGCTAATTTAGTCATATTTTTTTTTTTGATAACTGTGGTGTCCGCGCGGCCAGCGAGCTTGTGCTCAAACCAGCGGTGAAGCATGACTAGTCCTCGGGAGGACTCGCAGATCGTCATAAATTTTTTGTTGGTGTCAATTTAGTTATAAACTTTTTGCATTTGTGCCAATTGAGTCTATTCAATCAATTTTGGCTAGAAAATTGCTAATTGGACACTGGTCCCGTGGCACAACCGATGTTAATGCGAATCTTTATATATATATAAGTGCATTTATTTTAATATATTTTTCTCTTTTTTCTGTTGTTTTTCTTTTTTTAAATTGGGGGCATAATGAGTGCTGCGACACCCTCGCAAGATTGGGCCAGGTGAGAGTGTCACGGCCCTTGTGGGTGTTGGATGAGGGTGGCGACACCTTCTCCTGGGGACGGCATAGGCCTCGGTGCCCTAGTCTAGTGTCGGCAAGGGTTGCCAGCCCTCAATTAAAAAAAAGTGCACATAAAAGAAAAAGAAGAAAAAAAAGGAAAACAAAAAAAAATATTAAAAATATAAATAAAAAATATTACAAAATATCAACGTCAGTGCCAACTATGCCACATAGGACAATAGACATTTACGTTAGCAATTTTAGGTTAGAATTGATCGGATAGACTCAATTGACTCAAATGCAAAAGGTTTATGATTGAATTGATATTAATAAAAGATTTAGGACTGAATTGGCTATGTTGTTATGCAAGTCCTGTCACCATTGAATCCCAATGAACCCCCTTATCCAACACAGTTTGTGTCACTCACAAGTTCGAAAATTGGTCTTTTTTTAGGCCATTATGTACCTCAACTCGCACAAGTGATTGTAAATGGAAATAAAGGGATCACCCGACTGATTATCAATCTCAAGGGACTCATGGTGCGACGATTATTAACATGGAGTCTCCGGTTGAAGTTGATTCATTTTCACTGCTGAATTGAACTAACTTGCTACTATTGTTCTCTCTGGGAAAAAAATTCAGGTGGGAAATCCTATTCTTGACTACAGATCTGGAGATCCTGGAAGGTGGGAGTTCTATTGGAATCATGGGCTTATTTCAGACACTACGTACGAAAACATGAAGAAGTTTTGCTCTGTGGATAGAGCTACGGATGGCTGCATTAAAGCATGGGGCGAAGCATCTCATCATGAAACGGGAGCTGTAAATCCCTTCAACGTGTACACGAGACCATGCGAGGATAACTCCGTACAGGCGAGATAGCTCCCAAATTTAATCTTGGAGGGGCGAAAAGAAATCTCGAGAAACCGTTTCATCCGTTGTTTTTTCTCTGGAAGCAGGATCTGCTGTATAGAGACAGGAACGGATTCTGCCTGGATGCCGATACCGAGAAGTACCTGAAAAGGAAAGATGTGCAAGAGCGCTTCCATGTCGACACTGCCTTCATTCCATTGAACTACAACCTCTGCAGGTTTTGTTCACCACGAGACAACAACTTTGTTCGAACCCAGGGCACGCAAAATTTCCGGAGATGAATTAATCTTGCGATTTGGCTTATGCAGTGAACCGCGAGTCAAACTCAGTTATAGCAAAAGTGACCGAGAGGCATCGGTCCTGCCAGTCCTTAAAGAACTCATGGACTCCCGCTTGCAGATTTGGATATACAGGTGAGGTGCATTGGTTAATTACCCGAAACAAGAGTGTGTTGAATTTACCTGTGATAGAATCATTTCCTAGGATTAGTGCACAAAAATTTATTTTCATGGGGAAACCGACGTTTCTTCTAATTCATCACAAAGGCGTCTTTTATCTTGCCGTCGTTAGCAGCATCGAGTGTTGACTCAAATGGATTATTCGCCTTTTTCTTGAGTAGTGGGACGACAGATGCTGCCGTTCCTTTGCTGATGACTCGGCGTAACATTGCAGCACTAAAATTGAAAGTAAAGGAGAAATGGTACCCTGGTAAGATCACAATCTGGTAAAACGCAATCCAAAGTGAAGTCAAAGAAAAGCTCTCCACAAATGACTAGAACTAGACTCTCTTTGGTTTCCCAGCTTGCAGGTTGGATTGAGATATATGAAGGCTTGCCGTTCGTCGCTGTAATGGGCTGGGGACACGAAGTGCCGATGTATCTCCCCTCCCAGGCACTTACTATGTTCCAGAGCTTCCTGTCTAATGCACCAATGCCCAAGCCACCACCTGCAAAGAGCTGCTCCGCCTGAAGCCAGTTGAGCAATGATCCCACAAATGCTCATGCCTATCGTTAAATGAAACGGCTTCCGGTCAATCTCTTTGTACCTAGATGCAAAACTATTGAGGCGCTTGTAGAATGCTAGAAACTTGGAAAACTCATAAGAAGTAGTTGGTTGGAAGTGCTTGATATTTCTTCTTGTTAATTCCAAGTTCTTGGCTAGATTACGGAAAGCCGGTAACAGTACGGGTTGAATGAAATCAATAATCAGCTTTTTCCTCCTATAAATACACAGTAAATTATCCTACCATAGACATATAAAATTGCTATTTCTTTTGAAAGAAATTAACACGGCGAAATTGACTCCACAAACTGTATTATCGGTTGCCCGTCTTCTTTTCCTTTGGACATAACGAGAACATTTCTAGAACCGATTTCCGACATCAATTTGTGGAAGTTACATTTTAATTTTAGAGTGCATGTGAATAACTAAGTCTCTCCATGATTTTTTCCCTTAATTCTCTGTCCATGTTATCCTTGATGAACGGATAATTTAAGAGCGACTTCTTTCGACCCAAATGATACACTCAGGGTAGTTGACCGTTTCACGATTTAATACTAGAAAATTATATTTTTTTTCCTTGTGCAAATTCTCATCATTTCTCCTTCATCTATACATCCCTTAGATTTCTGACCCACGAGAAAAAAAAATACACCCATTAGATGCTCTGCGTGAAAAAAATTTGAGGTTATACTCGATAATCCATGATCGACATTGTGGGTAACAGCTGAATCAGGCACACATCCTATCAGTATCTGGTTTCTTGCCTTCGCTCTTGCCATTTGTTCCAGTGGATTTCGATCTATCTGAAACATCGGAACATTTTCTAGGCACTTGGGATCTTGTCATAGCTAGAGTGCATATGATGGTTGAGAATTTGGTTTTTGTTAGTCTTGGTCTGGGTTCTGGGACATTGTAGGTTCATCGGGGCTTTTGCAGAAAAGTTTGGAATGGTCCTATGAACCTTCCGCTTACTGCACAGGAATTTCATTACTGATCCCTTGCTTAATTACCATCATTGTTTTAGTTTAGTGATTTACATCCACGGGAAACACCAAATGCATGGCTAAAGAATCAAATTACATGCATGGAAAACAATCGACATACTTTTATTAAAAGAAAAGTCTATAAAGAAAAAGTTCTTTTCACAAATAGAACAGTTTATGTTTTCTACGGTGGAAATCATCATACATCTTGAAAATTTATGGTCAAAGCAAACGAAAGTTTGAAACAGGTATTGCGGGAGAAGAATTCACAAATAAAGAACAAATAAATGCATTTTTCATGTTGTGAGAGTGATAGCAAGCAATATGTTTTTACGCTGCGCTTTCCTGTTTTCTTGCTTCTCTAAGCAATGGCCAACAAAATCCCGTGCAGAGCACGGGCGACAAGACTAGTCAAGATCGGCATTTCGAAATTGGTAATTTAGTGAAAGTCGTAAAGTGAAATGTACTACGGTGTCGTTATGGACTCGCATTTATACAGAGGGGACTTGAGCGTCCGGCACTGCAAAAATTGGGTGTAGTTTCCACTTGGACTAATTGTTAGAGGTCGTATTCTGTCTTCAAGATTGGGCCCAATTGCAAGAATGGATGTGCCTTTTCTTTTACGGCTATGATTATGGTATGTGGACCTTACCTTACATGTGCTGAATCAGGCAATCATCCTACCGGCATCTGGTTTCTTGCCTTCGTTTGTGACGTTTGTTCCGGTAGATTTCGGATAACCAAGGTCTAGCCCGTAGTTTCCGGCTATCAGCGATAATTACCCGGCTTTAAGGGCGGATCCCAACTGGTCCCCTGTCCAACCTGGAATTCTTCGGATGAGTTGCGTCAAATTTGGATCGACCTTTCCACAACGGATGCAAACACAAGTAGAGAACTAATTTAGGGTGAGCAACATAGATAATTCGGATTGGACTGAATCAGCCAATTTTGGACAGTTCCCATAGAATCAGTGATTTTCAATCCGATTCCTCTGAGAATCAAACTGCCCGAACCAAATCGATTATTATTTATTTATTTCTCAAAATGTAAACATATTTGGTATGGAATTTAATATGTCTAACGCGATTGAAGAACATCAATCATTGTGAATCTGCCGATTCCATTGGACCACTCCGGAATCGGATTGGACCAATCTCGTCCCAAGACCATCCAGTCCGGTTCCCGATCCCAAAAACTGGAAACTGGCTCTTTTGGTTCGGTTCCCGTTTTTGAGTGTGATCAGATCGGACCGGAAGCCACTCCCAGGATGACTCCCAGGATGACGGCATTTATCTCTCAAATGACTTCATTTTGGGGGATTGTGGGCAATGCCCACATGGTTAGCCAACATGTCACTTTTGTGGCTTGATTTGTCCCACACTCGACTTAAATCTCTCTGCCTCTTTCACCAAATGTCGTGTCTCAGTGATAGCTTGATGAATGGTGCGTTACCGTCATCCTCACAGGCAACAAGACTAGTTATGATGGTTATTTCAAAGTTGGTATTTTGCTTAAGATCAAAAGGAGAAATGGATCGGGTCGTTATAAACACGCGTGCATACCTAGAAACACCCTTAGTATGAATCACAACACGGCACCAAAAGACTTTGACTTGCTCCGACACCGGCAGTGCGAAAAATTGGACAGAGCTGTCCGCGATTTCCTTAACGGTGCTACACTTGCTTCCAAGTTGACTTGGACTTATCATATGTGGACCTTAAATGAGCTGCATCTACATAAGATGCATGTATGTAGCCACAGCTTGTCACATTGATTCTCTATAAATGATCTGGGTTTGATCAGAGGACCCTTAAACCCTCGAATCTAAAGCATGAACTCAATCCCCCCCTCATTGCTCATGGCGAGATATTTGTCTCGAGTGCTTACGCTGGTAACTCTATTGTTGATCTCTGATAGTTCTTGTGTATGCTACTGTAGAAATTCATCATCCTTTTGCAGCGAGCAAGAAAGAGGGGCTCTGCTCCAGTTTAGACAAAGTCTCGAAGACCCATATCACTTGCCTTCTTCGTGGAAAGGTGAAGACTGCTGCAGGTGGGAAGGAGTGACTTGCGACAGAGTATATGGTCATATCATCAAGCTCCACTTATACCTACACGGAGATGACGAAGAAGTGCAAAAGCTCGCCCCGGCTGGTGAGATGAACTCCTCTTTGCTCCACTTGAGATACTTGAACCACTTGGACTTGAGCGGCATATATTTCCAAGGCCAAAGAATACCCGAATTCCTCGGTTCGATGAAACAGTTGAGGTATCTCAATCTGTCGTCTGCTAATTTTCTTGGAACAGTTCCTCGACAATTGGGAAACCTCACCAATTTGGAAGTACTTGATCTCAGTAATTATGATGGAAATTTGGTTGTGGATGATACCGTGTGGATTTCTCATCTACGATCACTTAACTACCTCGACATGAGTGGCTTAAAGATTGAAAAAGCAAGAGGTCTCATGCAAGTGATCAGTATGCTCCCATCTTTATCGCACTTGAGCTTGTCATTTTGTGAATTTCAAAATTTTCATCTATCTTCTGTTCACTTGGCCAATTCTACGTCTCCTGGTCATCTTCGGTACCTCGATCTTTCAGAAAATGGTTTTGGTGGTCCCATTCCAAGCACTCCATTTCAAAACATGACTTCTCTCCAACATCTCGATCTTTCATCCAACTCTTTCAACTCATCGATTCCCATGTGGTTTGACAAGTTCACAAGCATCGTTCATCTTGATCTTGAGGAAAATCAGTTTGATGGAATTGAAGGAGGCTTATTCTCATTCTTAAAGAACAAGCGGTACCTCAAGTCATTGCGTTTGAGTAGCAACCAAATCAGAGAAGAGATTTCAGCGACCCCAAGGAATTCATCGGAACTCATTGAGAATAGCTTGGAGAGTCTTGAGATATATGATAGTGACCTAAAGGGTGCTTTACCCAACTGGTTAGTGCACTTCACAAACTTAAAAACGATTATGCTTTCCCATAATTCCTTTTCCGATTCAATCCCTAGTGTCATTGGATCATTGTCAAATTTGGTAGCACTAGATCTTTTAGATAATCAATTGAATGGGACCATTCCATCATCATTTGGTCGGTTGTCGTCATTAAGAAGTTTAGACCTTTCTGATAATCGATTGGTGGGGCAAATCCCGCGTCATTAGGTCAGTTGTTGTCATTAGAATCCTTATGTCTTTCAAACAATCAATTAGTGGGGCCCATCCCTGAGTCGTTGGGGCAATTGCAGGCTTTACAGCTCCTGTCTCTTGACCGCAATCGTTTGAACAGTACTATACCCAACAGCTTTGGAAAGCTTTCTCAACTCTCCGAGTTGCATCTTTTTGACAATTCTTTGGGCGGCGTGATTTCGGAAATCCATTTCTCTAATTTGTCTAGGCTCAAGGAGTTGGTTGTTAATGACAACAGTAACTTAACCTTCAGGGTTGAACCCAGCTGGATCCCCCCTTTCCAACTTCGATCCATTCAATTGAGATCTTGTAAGTTCGGAACCACCACATTTCCCCAGTGGATTCGGACACAAGTGGAAGCCGAAGATATCACTCTCTCCAATGCTTCCCTTATCGGGCCCCTGCCGAAATGGTTAGCCAACTTGACATTTTCCCGGCTCGATGTATCCAAAAATCAGATTACCGGACCCTTGCCCAGCTTATCTTCTGATGGTTCCATTTTAGACCTCTCCTACAACTTAATCTCTGGATCTCTTCCAACAAATATTGGTGCTATGTACCAATTGGGTGGTCTGAATCTCGATGACAACAAGATCAGTGGCACGATACCATCATCATTATGTGACATGAAGAAGTTGATTGATTTGAATCTTGCCAATAATAATCTGCCGGGTAATATTCCCGACTGTTGGAACAGTTCTTTATCTTCCTTGATTTTGTCATTCAATGAGTTGTCCGGAGTAATTCCAAGCTCAATCGGATCCTTGCGTGCGCTTTCAATCCTACACTTGAATAGAAACCGTCTCAATGGGGAGCTTCCTCTGGCTTTAGGTAATTGCACAGATCTGGTGATTTTAGACCTTGGAGAGAATAACTTGTCTGGAAGCATCCCAATGTGGTTCGGCGAAAGCTTTCAGTTCTTGAACATCCTCAGGCTACGAGAGAATAGGTTTATTGGCAACATCCCTCCGCAGCTCTGCTCACTCTTATTACTGCAAATATTAGACATTGCAGCGAACAATTTGACGGGAGCGATCCCACATTGTCTTGGCAATATGAGCAGCATGATACACTTGACGGAGAATCGCGGAGTTCTGTTTTCGTATGAAGACCACGTGGTTGAGATCATGAAGGGAAGATCTAATGAATACACCCAAGTCGATCTGCTACTTATGGTCAATTTGGATCTGTCAAGCAACTTTTTGATCGGGTCAATCCCCAAAGAACTGTCCTTCCTCGCAGGATTGCATGGCTTGAACTTGTCGCACAACCATCTCTCTGGAGATATTCCCGCCAGCATTGGGAACATGACGTCGCTCGAGTCTCTTGATCTTTCGAACAACAGCCTCTCTGGAACTATTCCGCAGGGCATTTCAGAGTTAACATACCTAGCCCACCTCAACCTGTCGCAAAACAACTTCACGGGGCAGATTCCTAAAGGAAATCAAATCCAGACACTGGACGATCCTTCCATTTACGCCGGCAATCCTCTACTCTGCGGTGATCTTCTAAGAAGAAAATGTCTCGCTGCTGAGCCGCCTCAAGCACCGAAAGTAGCTCCCCCTGAAGATATGCATGACGAGGACAAGCTTGAAAAGGCGTTGTTCTACGGGGTTGTAATGCTTGGATTTGGGACGGGGTTTTGGGGCTTTTTTGGAGTTTTGCAGTTCAAGAATGATTGGAGACGTGCATATTTCCGCTTTGCGGATCAAGCAACGGACAAGGCATACGTGGCTATAGCAGTGAAAGTAGCCAAGTTGAAACGACTGAGACGGTCAAGAGTCGCATAGGTAATGAGCAATCTCGTGCCCTCTCCCCTGGGCCTTTGGTTTTTCATTTCGAGTGTATTAAACTTCTTGTGCTTGTGTTGGGTCTTCCCTTCCAATAGTAGTATGCTTATTGATGTAATGAAATTTTGTATGTTTTTATGTTTCCGACTCTGTTTTTAGCGACAACCCTTGTTGATAAACTGCAAGGAAGGTGCCCATTCTTGTGTTACGGGTAAGAAACAGAGTGATTGTCTTTTACCAGGGACAATTAGAATGTGCGGGTCTTTGGAGAGGTTGCAAGGCGTCATCTGAAGGCACAATGTTTCGATAGGACATTATCAATTGATAAGGGGGAATTGCAACATGAACGAACTTCGATATTCAATTAGAACAAAGAGATAACAAATGAAGTAAAAACCGAAACGATGGTGAGTTGACCATGCGAGAGGTGACTACACTGCACTTAGCTTGGAGTTTCTCGACAAACATTCTAAAGTTCAAGGAAATTTGTTGAATTATGTCTTGGTTCGGTTCCAAAAATGAGCTTTTTTCAATTTAGGTTCTAATTTTTTTTTACCAACATGGGACAAAAAAAAAATATTTGCCGGATTGGGGCCCGCACGGCACTTTAAATGTCGCGCAGCCCGCGCGGCATTTTAAGTGTTGCCCGGGCCGCGCGGGCCCGTGCGGCCCAATGGCCCGCGAGGCCTTTTTTCTTTTTTCTTTTTTTCAATAATTTGTTATGTATTTTTAATTATATTTAAAAATTTTATATTTTTATAAATTATTAAATATAAATTTTAATTTTGAGGTTTATTTTTATAACTTAATTATCAATAAATAATAATAAAAATTAATATGTATGTAATTAATTAATTTAGTATGTAAATAATTAATAAAAAATTATATATATTTATCTTGATAAATTAATTATTTATATTTACAACGCTATATAAATAAAAATAAATTTTATGAATATTTATTTATTCACTTTTTGCGAACTAAATAAATTAATTACATATATCTTAAGAAATGTTTTTAATTATTTATTAATAATTATGTTATAAAAATAAACCGCAAAATAAAAATTTATATTTGATAATTTATAAAAATATAAATGTTTTAAATATAATTAAAAATGCCTAACAAATTATTGAAAAAAAAGCAAAAAAAAAAAGGCCTCGCGGGCCATTGGGCTGCAGGGGCTCACGCGGCATTTTGATTGCCGTGCGGGGCTCGTGCGGCATTTAAAATGCCGCGCGGGCCCCAATCCGGTAAATATGTTTTTTTCCCTATTTTGGTTAAAAAAATTTAGAACGTAAATTGAAAAAAAAAACCCTCCAAAAACCATGATACCATCCTCGTGCTTCGACCACATTTGTAAAGATAAGATGTGACAAGCTTATCATATATCCTAGCAGGCTAAATCCGTATGCAAAGCTAGTAGATTAGTCTTAATGAAGAATCATCGTACTAAATGCCAACTTATGTTTTAACCAAAAAAAAGGAAATGAGGGAGAGAACAATTAATTTACCTTCTCTAAATATCCAGATTTTGCTATCCATATTTTCAATTAATTACCTTCCCTAAATATCAAGATTAAGGTTTGGATATTGTTTATTGGTGAGCCCCTCTAAAACCTATATACTCCCCCAAGATCTGTAATCATGTCATATGATTTGCATATTACACCTTCATTTCTACGTGCAAAGTACTCTTCTTAATTTTGGTTTGAAATAAGGGTGACCGGTTTCAGGATGAGCGAAAATTGGGAACCACTCACTAAAGGCCGGTTTTACTAAATGAAAATCGAGAACCACACACCGGTTCCATGGACCCCACCCGTGAACCGAACCTCCAGTTCCTAGGTTGATCTATGGAACTGGCAAGTTCCTAAATAAGAATCGCCTTCCCAAACATTTTAGGCTGTCGTCTTTACTTGTTAGCCGCACAAGTCAGTCAACAACACATACTGTTCGCGCGATTTGTATCGGAAATATCTTTCACCGAAATTCATTTCTTCGGTTTTTATTAGTGCGGGTTCGTGGCTCTATTCTCACAGAGAAATCGGATGAACAATACGGAAAGCCGGTTACAGTATCGGTTGAATGAAATCGATAATCTGCTTTTTCCTCTTATAAATACACAGTAAATTATCCTATCATAGACATATAAAATTGCTATATCTTTTTAAAGAAAGTAACACAGCACAATTGACTCCATAAACTGTATTATCGGTTGCCTGTCTTCTTTTTCATTTGGACACAAGGAGAGCATTTCTAGAATTGATTTCCGACATCAATTTGTGGTAGTTACATTTTAATTTTAGAGTGCAATATGAACAACAAAGTCTCTCCATGATTTTTGCCCTTAATTCTCTGACCATGTTATCCTTGATGAACAGATAATTTAAGAGCGGCTTCTTTCGACCCAAATGAAACACTCAAGGTGGTTGACTGATTTGGGATTTTGTACCAAAAAATTATATTTTTTCCTCACGTAAAATTTCATCATTTGTCCTTCATCTATACATCCCATTGATTTCCGAACCCCCCTCCCAAAAAAAAAAAGAAAAAAACATCCCTTAGATGTACTGCGTGAAAGAAATTTGAGTTTATACTCGATAATCCATGATCGACATCGTGGGTAACAGCTGAATTAGGCACACGTCCTATCAGTATCAGGCTTCTTGCCTTCCCTCTTGCCATTTGTTCCGGTGGATTTCGGTCTATCTGAGACATCGGGACATTTTCCAGGCACTTGGGATCTTGTCATAGTTAGAGTGCATATGATGGTTGAGAATTTGGTTTTTGTTAGTCTTCTGGGTTCTGGGACATTATAGGTTCATCTGGGGCTTTTGCAGAATAGTTTGGGATTGAAAATAGTAGGACATGTATAAAGCTGAAGTAGTTGTTGTTATTATTATTATTATTATTATTATTTCTTTTTTTGGGCTTCCTTCGGCCAAGAAAGCTGAAGTCGAAGGTGAAGGCACTGAATTGCCTGCTAAAAATGGGGATACTTCTAGTTCTCAAGATTTGGATACGTTGAGTTTTGCCCAAAAGAGATCAATTGTCAGCTGTACCTACGTTCACCATAGTTTGTAAAAACATATTCACAAAACTAGAAAGCGGAAAACCCTGGATCGATTACACAAATTTACGGTCACTGAGAAGGTTAGTGAATAGGACACGTACCTGTTGACGCCATTCGCAATATCTTGTTCGATCGTGACGAGACCTTCACCCGGCAAAGTCTTCTTTCCCTTTTCCTTCCCGTACGGTTGCTCGATGGATAGAGTGTAAAGAAAAGAAAACCCTCGGCCAAAAAACCAAAGGACCTTCTATCTCTTTTTATTTTTGCCGGAAACCCAAGAGACCTTCTGTCTCTTTATCTTCCCTTTTAAATGTAAAAGGTTGGTTTCGCCCCCTTTTAATTAAAAGGGTCTGAAGGGCAGGGGAAGGGACCTAGCCGTAAATATACACAAACCGTAACCTATGGTCCTATTCATCAACAGACCATAGGACATAAAATAGCCTACACCCAGCCGTAAGCCACATCAAAATAAATGAGATGCACATATCCCAAATAACTTTATTGATCACATAACTTTAATGGGATTTCATGCACTGTCTTACGTTACAACCCGTTTTATAAAAAAGAAAAGAAGCGAAGTAAAATATGATAATTAATGGAAGCCCAAACAATAAAAATTTCTAGCATTCTTCCACTTGGGCAACATTAATTGTATCCTCTAAGTAAAACCTTTTCAAAACGACTCTCAGGCTGCAACAACTGTATGGCCAACACAAAGACAACATCTCGAGCAACCTTGACCAACTAAATCACCGGATATCGAACTATGACCGTTAGAGCATTTATTAATGATACAAAACAACCATAATCACGGGTTAATGTGGTGGTGTAGCCGAAATAGCATCCTTGACGTGATCAAATTTGATGTTATTTCAGTCGGTCCTCATCTTTCTGTAACTTCACACCCATAATGAGTCAGAAAGATTATTCCTTATATGTCTCACAAACCTCAATACGCTCAAACTTTATGGTGCTTTATTTGAGACAAACTTTAATGACAAATCCGTCCTACTCAAGACTAAGCACCAAGTCTCAAGATTTTCTTTAGTTCCTGTCATGTGCACATGATACATATAAAAGCAACCGCATGCATGCAAATGTAAAACCAGCATAATCATCTCGATGATCATCATAATAACTGATACTCAATATCCAACATAAATTAATAGTCAAAAGAAACCAAATATCGGATACAACATAAAGAGTATCTAAAAACTCCCACTAACCAAAAACATCAAAGGACTCTAGTACACCCATGTCTATAACATGTTTCTTAAAAGGACGAAATTACTCGATCAAATTTCAAGTACCATTGTCGCGAAGCCTGCTTTAGTCCATAAATAGACCTTTTTAATTTACAAACCATGTGCTTCGATCCTTCTCGTACAAATCCCTCTGGCTGCTCCATATAAACATTCTCTGAGAGATTACCATTCAAAAAAGCCGTTTTCACATCTATCTGATGTAGCTCGAGATCAAAATGCGCAACAAGCACTATCATAATTCTGAATGCATCTTTGGAGGAAACGGGAGAAAAAGTCTCGATGTAGTCAATACCAACTTGCTGAGTAAAACCCTTGGCCACTAATCTTGCTTTATGACGCTCAATAATACCTTTAACGTCCTTCTTGGTTTTGAAGACCCATTTACAACCCACTACATTTTGTCCAGCAGGTAATTCAGCAAGCTCCCACACTTCATTGTATGCCATAGACTCCATCTCATCTTTCATAGCAGCCAACCATTCATCACTTCGAGATCCATTCATTGCTTCTTCAAAGGTTATCGGATCAACTATAGACTCGATGCAATCTTCTCCAAGGAAGACAATGTAATTATCATATATAGCAGATCTCCTCACTCTTGTTGACCTCCTCATAAAAATATTTTCCTGAATGACTGGAGGATTTTCATAAATATCAATACCCGTATCCTGTTCTACTCTGTGCATGTCCACCAGTGAATCAACATTTTTTATAAGGTCCACAACGTCTGTAGTACCTGTCATCAGTGGTATAGGTATCACAACGAAGTTTCGCTCATCAGACAAGGTAATAGGGAAATCTCGTACATCTGCAATGTCATTCTCAAGGAACTTTGCGGTCATTGACTCCATTACTTTATTACCCTTCGAGGGAAATAAAATCTGTACCCTATAGACCTTTTTGGATACCCAATAAAGAAAACATGAACTGTTCTGGGATCTGTCTTCTTCTTGGCAAGATTAAATAATCTTACTTCAGTAGGACAACCCCAAACGCGGAAATGATTGAGGCTTGGCTTCCTTCCAGTCCATAACTCGAAAGGAGTTTTCTGTATAGACTTACTGGGCACTCTATTGAGAATGTACGCAGCTGTTTTAAGTGCTTCACCCCATAGATAATTGGGCAAATTGCACTTATCCATCATACTCCTCACCATATCCATCAGAGTTCGGTTCCTCTTTTCTGCCACGCCATTCTACTCAAGAGTATAAGGCATAGTATATTGCGGAACAATGCCACATTCCTGCAGATATTTGGCAAACGGTCCCATCTGCTCTCTAGAGTCTGCATGTCTGCCATAGTACTCACCACCTCTATCTGATCTTACAATTTTAATTGTTTTCTCCAGCTGGTTTTCAACTTCTAACTTGAAGACCCTGAATTTCTCCAAGGCTTCAGATTTCTCTTTAATCAAATAGACATAGCCATAACGGGAGAAATCATCAATAAAAGTGATAAAATACATGTTACCACACAAAGTAGTCTGGAGAGGTCCATTGATATCCGTATGAATAATCTCTAACAAACCAGAACTACGTGTAGCTCCCTTCTTTCGAGTTTTTGTTAGCTTTCATCAGATACAATCAACACAAGTCTCCATATCACTAAAGTCAAGAGACGGAAGCAAATTATCCTTTATAAGACGCTCTACGCGCTCTCTTGATATATGACCCAAACGTTTATGCCACAACATTGAAGACTTCTCTTTCGACAAAACTCTCTTGGGAGCAGAAGATTCAGTATATAGAGACTCAATACCATAAGAAGAAACCAGATTCAACTTATACAAGCCATCAGATAACATTGCATCACCAACAACTTTCAATTCAAAGATAACTGCATTAAGCCGTTTTGGAATGAACAACAATATCCACATTTGTCCAAAACAGGAACTGAAATCAAGTTTCTCCTAAAAATGGGTACATAGAAAACATTCTATAAAATAAGTTCAAAACCAGAATCTAAAGGAAGATTAACAACTCCTATAAATTCAACAGCAGCTTTCACATTAGCATCCACTTTCAGTTTGCCTTCAAACTTATTTGGCATCCTTTGCTTCTAAAACCCCTGCACGGTCATAGCAATATGAATAGATGCTCCACTATCTATCCACCAAGTATTCGAAGAAACATAAGCTAGATTAGATTCAAAACAAACCAAAACTGATTGATTACCTCCCGCATCCTTCTTCTTTTGCTTTTCAAGCCAATTCTTATATCTGTAACAGTTTTTCTTCATATGTCCTATTTTCTCACAAAAGAAACACTTCACATTGCTCTTAGGTGTACTCTTCTGATCTGATTTACTGGGTTTCTAAGTAGTACCAAATTTCTTAAAACGAGGCCTTTGAGTGTTACAAGGCTTGAACCCCTTCTGAAATCATTTTCCTTTACTGGAGCCGATCACGACAAAAGCACTATAACCTATATCCTTCTTGATCTTCTCCTCCTCAGCAACACAATGAGTAATCAACTCGTTCACAGTCCAACTCTTTCCCTGAGTATTAAAAGCAGTCTTGATCATTCCAAACTCAGTAGGCAGATGTCGCGACCCGAAAAAATATTTAATTTTTTCAATCGAGTGAACGGATTATCAGGTTAATTGACTAACCTAATTTGGACCCTTCCAAGTCCAACCGAATCGCAACTTAAGTTCTTTTCATGCAAAGATTTTTTATTTGGAGTCGCCACTAATCATTTTTGGTAGGTCGATTAGAAACCTAAATAAATTAGCGAGAGAACTAACTTATTTCTGCGAACTAAAAAAAATGGGATCGGGGACTTCATTACGCTAGATCATTATAACGCCATTTTGGTACTATTTTATTTCATAAAAGCTCATTTGGAATGATTGGGAAGAAGTTTGAGACAAACTGACCAAAATGGTGAAATGACCATTTTTTAAGGATCGAGAGGTGAAAACATCAGAGATATATTTGCCAGTCGAAAAAAAAGAAATTTAGGTGGATACGCGTGAATTAATGACAACACAAATACGAATGCGACATGTGGATATGGACACACACGAGTACGATATGAGATAATCGAAATTTAAATCAATTCATTTAGACAAGGAAATTCTTGAAGATTTAATGGTTAGAATTGTTACCTGATTTGACAAATTTGATTATCAAATTTGGACCTCGTGTCACCTTATGGATCAAGATTGCAGCTCGAACGATGAGGATGAACTCGTGACTTGTGTTGATCGGTAGAGAAATAGGTGATGGTAACACCTATATTTAAATTCCCACCATTTTCAAGACTCTCTTTTGGAAAAAGGATTCTTTTTTTATTTTTATTTTTTTCTTTCTTTCTAATCTCTTTCAATCTCTCAAAACTCTCTCAAACATTCAAAATTTTCTCACCCCAAAAAATCCTCTCTTTCAAGCTCTCTTCTTCCTCATTTTATAGCCCACTCAATTACCTCTCATTCTAATTTCTCTATTAACTCTATCCCCCATTCTAATTTTTCCACTAAATCTTCTTCATCTTAATTTTCCCTTCTTCATCTCTATCTCACATTCTAATTTCTCCACCTATTCTTCTCCATCTCCATCTTCCCTTCTCCATATATATCTCCCATTCTAATTTCTCCATTAACTCTTCTTCATCTCCATCTTCCCTTCTCTTATCTTATTTTCTCCATCCATTCTTCTCCATCTCGTCTTCTCCATCTTCCTTTCTCTTATCTTATTTTCTCCATCCATTCTTCTCCATCTCCTTTTCTCCATCTTCTCTTCTCCATTTCATCTTCTTAATCTTCCATTCTCTATTCTAATTTCTCCACTAACTCTTTTTTTGTTATTTACAAAATAATCCCTTAAGAGTTAGATATTTACACTATAGTCCTTGAGATTTTGAGTATTTGCAATTTAGTCCCTGAAAAAATATTTCTTTAAGTCCAAATCTCCTCAAAATTTTCAACACACCTCTCTTATGCTTAGTCGAAATTCTTCGCCTATCAAATCTAAACTCATTTCTTGCCGCAAAATTTAATTAAAGCCCTTTTGCAAAATTGAGTTATTCTGAGTATAATTGGGCCAAGATCTAAATTTAGAATATTAGAGAATAATGTCACAACTTCTAAAAGTGAAAAATGAAAATAAATTGACTCAAATTGAATTTTTTAGGCCCGATTCGAGATTATGCTCGTGAAGGAATACACGATCCCGAATTGGATTTTTTTTTTAAATTTGTGATGGCTAAAATGAAAAGAAAAATATGGACTATTTTTACATATTTTTGTGGCCTCAAATGCTATTATTTATTAAATATTTTCCTAATTTTTAAAATATATATAAAATACAAAAAAATGAAAAATTATTTTTTGTTCAAAAAGAAGGTTACCTAAGCTTGACCAAGGCTTCCAAAGTTGATTTTGCAATTTTATCATTTTTCTTGATTTTTTTTTATGAATTTTCGAAAATAAAAATATTAAAAAATACTGAAATTATTTTTTGGTCAAAATTGGTTCTCTATGCTTGGATAAGGTCCCCAAAGTTGATTTTTTTATTTTATGAATTTTTTTTATTAATTTTAAAAGAGAAAAGATGATTAAAAATCAAGTGTCAACAGCAGAGAGCTGAGAATGCGAGGAACGATATAATTCTCTGGAAGATCAATCTTGTGGGCACTCAGCTTTGATTGCACATGCACCCACTTCATAATATACTCCCACACATTTGCAAAATCCTTGTAGTGCAACGCATTCATCATCTCCAGTAGGTGTAATCTCTGCATTATCAGAGACTTGGTATCGCTCTCCAATAGCAGCAAGAAGAGCCTTCGCATTATTAGTATCCGGCAAACCTCCGAGAAGATGTTCTGGAATTGACCTTTTCATAGCCAGCATACACATCTTGTTTGCTTGTGCCAATTTCTCATAATTCTTCTTCTCCTAGTTTGAGCTTTTAGCAGTGGGCACAACAGGCTCATCAGTAGTAAGACCCATATCCTGATTAATGCAGCCCATAGCAAACTCGAGGTCTTGTTTCCACCTCTTGTAGTTTGAACCACTCAACACCTCAATGGTAGCAGCATTGTTGCACATAACAAATGAAACTGTTGACGCCAGAAGCAATGCAACCATTAAATGTCATGAGCCATATAATAACTGATCAAAGAAGATCATATAATCACGAAGAATTCTCATACTCCAATGTTCACTCTCCTTTAGGCAGAAGAAACATGAAGCAGAGAAACCTTCTCATAAGCATCCATGAAAACATAACATCTTTTGACAAATTCATCCCCTTTGGTCTGAGAAACCGCCTAGACTGCTATGTTCCAAACTCAAAATTCCCATTACCGATCACGTGTCACTATGCATGAATCACTTTGATGAAAACATACACAGCACAATGTGCTATAATATAATTGTGGGAAACCATCACATGCAACCTTTGGAGAACCATTACCTGTCACGTATAAGCGAGCCACTTTGGTAGCCAAGCACTCATAGCACATTATGATATTCTCCCAATATATATGAATGCATGTCAAAGATAGAGAAAGCCCAACTGTCACCATAAACGGGTTACTTTGGCAACCAAACATTCACAGCACAACATGATCCTTTCTCACTAGGCTCATGACAAACATTACACCAAATACCGTATGTTTGAACCTATACTTGACCTTAATAAATTATGATACCAACTCATTAGGTATCTCCTTTCACGAGTCAATCGATAACTGGTTGCATGAAATAACTTTAATTTTATTATGTGCAACATTTCCACCAATTGGGACTCAGAACTTGAGGAGCATCGCTCGCTTTCTACTGAAATGTACATGGGCAACCACGAAAATCACACGAGTAAAAAAAAAAAAAGCTATCCGCACGCAAACCCACAGAAGTTTTGATCACAATGTTCGCCATCGAAGCGCAGACAAGAGAGATGCGCATAAGATCAAATAACAAATTTGAACTCATCATCGATCAAACTAATCAAATAACTTCAAAATTATAATCCTAATTTTATGGGTTGCAAAAGCCCTCTACCAACACATATATATGTATATATATAACCCAAAAACACTTCTGATCCATACAACAATGATACTTCTTAGGATCGTAAATTCGTGTAACCCGCTTTGATACCACGTGTAGAAACATATTCATAAATGAACAATTCTAGCAAAACCAGAAAGCGGTAAACCCTGGATCTATTACACGAATTTACGGTCACTGAGAAGATTAGTGAATAGGACACGTACCTATTGATGCTATTCACAATATCTTGTTCGACCGTGATGAGACCCTTACCCGGCAAAGTCTTCTTTCCCTTTTTCTTCCCGTATGGCTGCTCGATGGATAGAGCGTAAAGAAAAGAAACCCTCGGCCCAAAAAACCAAAGGACCTTCTGTCTCTTTTTATTTTCGCCGGAAACCCAAGAGACCTTCTGTCTCTTTATCTTTCCGCCGGAAACCCAAGAGACCTTCTGTCTCTTTATCTTCCCTTTTAAATGTAAAAGGTCGGTTTCGCCCCCTTTTAATTAAAAGGGTTTGAAGGACAAGGGAAGGGACCTAGCCGTAAATATACATAAACCGTAACCTATGGTCCTATCCATCAACGGACCATAGAACATAAAATAACCTACACCCAGCCGTAAGCCACATCAAAATAAACGAGATGCGCATATCCCAAATAACTTTACTGATCACATAACTTTCGTGGGATTTCATGTAATGTCTTACGTTACAGCCCATTTTATAAAAAGAAAAGAAGTGAAGTAAAATATGACAATTAATGGAAGCCCAAACAAGAAAAATTTCTAACATAGTTTACTTGAACACGAGTTGTTTTCTAAACTACTTAGGATCGTGGATTTTCTGTGCAATTACTGGCTTTCTTTAACAAGGAATGTTGGCATTTTTGATCATCCCATCTATCCTAGAAACTTGTCGAAGTAATTTGCCGAAATTGTGTTTTCTTCATTCGAAACGATTCTGTTTATATTTTATGGCTAATAATACAAGAAACTCCAAATCGGTATGTCTATGATAAATTTATCTCGAATTTATATGGATTTGCGCGTGGACTTGCCATGTCAATTGAATTATTACCATGTGTTATCAAGCTCAGTAATTTCATGAAAAAATTTGACGGAAGTTAACGGATGGTAAATATATCACGAGTGTATTAGTTTGGGATTTTGGGTGTGTCACACTTTACCGGTTTGAGATTTTTGTTGACCCAAAAATTAGTTTGGGGTAAATTTGTTAGACGTTATTAGTTTGGAGTTTTTGGTGACCCCAAAATTAATATGGGTAATTTTTTACAGGCGTATCGATTTGAGGTTTTTGGTGATATTAATCTATATTTTACCTTCATTCTCCTTCTTCTTCTTTTTGTTTGAGCTTATAGACCTTTTGGAGAAACCCAATCTAAGAGCATCGAAATAGATGGCAAAGTTGAACCCTTCTCAGTTCTTCCCCTTCGGTAATAAGTTGAACCCTTCTCGGTTCTTCCCCTTCAGTAATGACCTTTGATGTCTACGCTAAAAATCAACCACGCTTGTCTCCAGTCTAAACTAGGCTTTATCTCTGAACTGTATATTGGGTTTGTATTCCTCAATCCTTTCTCATGTTCATCATCTATCGAAAGCTCGATGCTACATTTTCTTTACAACATAGTTGTAATTAGATTCTATTTTTTCTGGATGCTTTTAGCGGCGATCGCGAATCCTACTCATTGTCGGACCTGTTCTTTTATTATAAGATAAGAAACATATGCCGTCTGATTCTTTTTGTTGGGAGGATTTTTCTCTTGTTTTATTTTAGGGATATGTTCACTAGAAATTTTAAAACCTATCATGAAAATACAATTAAGTCCAAAAACTTGTAAAAAGCGTAATCGAGTTCTAAAACTTGTCAAATTGGTACAATCAAGTCTACCATTGTCGGAAAGGCTAGCGATGAGTGGGGATAAACATTGGCGATCGCTGCTAATTCTATGTGCTTCTTCTACGTTTTATTATTATTATTATTTAAAATTTATCTTATTTTTAATTAATTTAAGTAACAATTATACTAAAAATCAGATTTGGACCAAAATGACGTCATTTAAATCATGTCATAACCATTTAGGAGAGAGAAAATATTTAAAAAAACCCATGTCAGTATTTTTTATTAGCCAAATTGAATGAAGTTAATGGAATCGATTGTACCAATTTGACAAGTTTTAGGACTCGGTGCAAGTTTTAGGACTTAATTGCACTTTCGTGATAAATTTTAGGATTTCTAGTGAATATTTCCCTGTATTTTATGATAGCTTTGAGTTTCTTAGTGTGGTTTATATGTTGGAATGGTCCTATGACCCTTTCACTTACTGCACATGAATTTCGTTACTGATCCCTTGCTTAATTACCATCATTGTTTTAGTTTAGTGATTTACGTTCACGGGAAACACCAAACGCATGACTAAAGAATCAAATTGCATCCATGGAAAACAATCGACATTCTTTCATTGAAAAAAAAGTCTATACGTAAAAAGTTATGGTCAAAGCAAACGCAAGTTCGAAATAGGTATTGCGGGAGAAGAATTCAGAAATAAAGGACAAACAATTGCATTTTTCATGTTGTGAAACAGTGAAAGTGATAGCAAGCTTTTCGCTGTTGTTTCCTGTTGTCTTGCTTTTCCAAGCAATGGCCAACAAAATCCCGTGCAGAGCACGGGCGACAAGACTAGTCAAGATCGGCATTTCGAAATTGGTAATTTGGGAAAAGTTGTGAAGTGCAACGTCCTGTGCCGTTATGGACACGCATTTATGCAGAGAAGACTTGACTTAGTCCGTGTCCGGCACTGCAAAAATTGGGTGTAGTTTTCACTTGGAGTAATTGTTACGGGTTGGATTATGTCCTCTTGATTGGGCCCAATTGCAAAAGAGAACGTGCCTTTTCTTGCATGGCTATGATTATGATATGTGGACCTTACCTTACATTACATGTGCTGAATCAGGCACACATCCTACCGGCGTCTGGTTTCTTGCCTTTCGTTCGTGCTATTTGCTCTGGTAGATTTTGGATAACCCAGCTCTAGCCCGTTGGCTATCGGCGATAATTACCCGGCTTTGAGGGCGGATCCCCAGTAGTCCTCTGTCCAACTTGGAATTCTTCGGATGAGTTGCGTCGAATTTGGATTGACCCTTCCACAATGGATGTAGACAAAAGTGGAGGGCCAATTTAGGTTGAGCAACACATATGATTCGGATTGGATTGAATTACCCAGTTTTGGACAATTCCCATAGAATCAGTGATTTTCAATCCGATTCCATTGGACTGCCCGAACCAGATCGATTATTATTTATTTATTTATTTCTCAAAATGTAAACATACTTGCTGTGGAATTTAATGTGTTTAACATGTTTGAAAAACATGAAGTATGGTGAATCCACCGGTTCCATTAGATTCCTCCGGAATCGGATCGGACCGATCTTGTCTCAAGACCATCCAGTCCGGTTCTTGGTCCCAAAAATTGAAAACCAGTCTTTCTGGTTCGGTTGTCATTTTTCAAGTGTGATCGGATCAGACCGGACCGCGAACCGATCACTCCTAAGCACCAAGACATTTATCTCTCAAATGACTTCATCATTTTGGGGGGGCCTGTGGGCAATGCCCACATGGTTAGCCAACATGTCACTTTTGTGGCTTGATTTGTCCCCGGCTCAACTTAATCTCTCTGCCTCTTTCACCAAATATCGTGTCTCAGTGATAGCTTGATGAATGGTGCGTTACCGTCATCCTCACAGGCAACAAGACTAGTTAAGGTGGTCATTTCAAAGTTGGTAATTTGCTTAAGATCAAAACGAGAAATGGATCGTGTCGTTATAAACACGCGTGCATACCTTGAAACACCCTTAGTATGAATCACGACACGGCACCAAAAGACTTTGACTTGCTCCGAGACCGGCATTGCGAAAAATTGGATAGAGCTGTCCGCGATTTCCTTAACGGTGCTGCACTTGCTTCCAAGTTGACTTGGACTTACCATATGTGAACCTTAAATGAGATGCATCTACATAAGATGCATGTATGTAACCACAACTTGTCACATTGAATCTCTATAAATGATCTGCGTTTGATCAGAGGACCCCTAAACGCTCGAATCTAAAGCATGAAATCAATCCCCCCCTCTCCCTCATTGCTCATGGGGAGATACTTGTCCCGAGTGCTTACGCTGGTAACTCTATTGTTGATCTCAGATAGTTCTTGTGTATGCTACTGTAGAAATTCAACATCCTTTTGCAGCGAGCAAGACAGAGGGGCTCTGCTCCAGCTTAGGCAAAGTCTCAAAGACCCATATCACTTGCTTTCTTCGTGGAAAGGCGACGACTGCTGCAGATGGGAAGGAGTGACTTGCGACAGAGTATATGGTTATATCATCGAGCTCCAATTATCCCTACATGGAGAAGACGAAGAAGCGCAAAAGCTCGTCCTGGCTTGTGAGTTGAATTCCTCTTTGCTCCACTTGAGATACTTGAACCACTTGGACTTGAGCGGGATAGATTTCCAACATTGAAGAATACCTGAATTCCTCGGTTCGATGAAACAGTTGAGGTATCTCAACCTGTCGTCTGCTAACTTCTATGGAACGGTTCCTCAACAATTGGGAAATCTCACCAATTTGGAAGTACTTGATCTTTCATCCAATGGATTGAACGGGACAATTCCATCATCACTAGGTCGGTTGTCGTCATTGAGAACGTTAGATCTTTTTGATAACCAATTGGTGGGGCCTATTCCAGAGTCATTGGGCGAACTGCGGGCTTTACGATTCTTGGATCTTCACAGTAATTATTTGACCAGTATACCCAATAGTTTTGGAAAGCTTTCTAATCTCTTGAGTCTGCATCTCTCTAGCAATTCTTTGGGAGGTGTGATTTCGGAAATCCATTTCTCTAATTTGTCAAGGCTCAGGGTGTTGAATGTCAGTGACAATGACAACCTGGTTTTTAAGGCAAAACCCAGCTGGGTACCCCCTTTCCAACTTCGATCCATTGGGATGGAGTTTTGTAAATTCGGGACTACATTTCCCCAGTGGATTCGGCCGCAAGTGGAAGCCGAGGAAATCACACTCGTCAATGCTTCCATTTTCGGGCCCTTGCCAAATTGGTTGCCGACTTGACGTTTTCCCTGCTCGATCTCTCTTACAATGAAATTAGCGGACCCTTGCCCAACATATCATCCCAATGTTCCGCTTTAGACCTCTCCCACAACAACATCTCTGGATCTCTTCCAACAAATATTGGTGCTATGTACCAATTACGTACTCTGTATCTCAATGACAACCTAATCAATGGCACAATACCGTCATCGTTATGTGACATGAACGTGTTGTTTGATTTGAGTCTTGCCAATAATAAGCTATCGGGCAGTATCCCCGACTGTTGGGAGGGTTGTTTATCTTTCTTGGCTTTGTCATCCAATGAGTTATCCGGAGTAATTCCAAGCTCAATCGGATCCTTGCCCAAGCTTTCAACCCTACATTTGAATGGAAACCGTCTCAATGGGGAGCTTCCTCTGGCTTTAGGTAATTGCACACATCTGGTGATTTTAGACCTTGGGGAGAATAACTTGTCTGGAAGCATCCCAACATGGTTCAACGGAAGCATCCCATCATTGTACGACAGAAGCAACCAAACACGCTTAGGCTTTCCGTACTTGCAGATCCTGAGGCTACGAGAGAATAGGTTTACTGGCAGCATCCCTCTGGAGCTCTGCTCACTCTCAGCACTGCAAATATTAGACATTGCAGTGAACAATTTGACGGGAACGATCCCACATTGCCTCGGCCATATGAGCAGCATGATAAACTTTAGTGAAGTCAATCCATATGGACCAAATGGAGCATATGGAAATGTGATATCTTGTTTTCCAGGGGATATAGTTTCCATCTCCAAGGACCCATCACGAGTGCTGCCGATAAATGTTCCGAATCGACCCAATTGGGATCAAGAGCACGTGGTTGAGATCATGAAGGGAAGATCCAATGAATTCACCAAGGTGGATCTACAACTTGTGGTCAATTTGGATCTGTCAAGCAACTTTTTGATCGGGTCAATCCCTGAAGAACTTTCTTTCCTCGTGGGATTGCATGGCTTGAACTTGTCGCACAACCTTCTCATTGGAGATATTCCCACCGGCATTGGGAACATAAGGTGGCTTGAGTCTCTTGATCTTTCAAACAACCACCTCTCCGGAATTATTCCGCAAGGCATTTCAGAGTTAACATCCCTAGCCCACCTCAACCTATCGCAAAACAACTTCATGGGGCCGATTCCTAAAGGAAATCAAATCCAGACACTGGACGATCCTTCCATTTATGCCGGCAATCCTCTACTCTGCGGTGATCTTCTAAGAAGAAAATGTCTCGCTACTGAGCCAGCTCACGCACCCACAGTCGCTCCCCCTGAAGATATGCATGACAAAGACAAGCTTGAGAAGGCTTTGTTCTATGGGGTCGTAATGCTTGGATTTGCGACGGGGTTTTGGGGCTTTTTTGGAGTTTTGCAGTTCAAGAAGGATTGGAGACGTGCATATTTCAGCTTCGCGGATCAAGCAACGGACAAGGCATATGTGGCTATAGCGGTGAAAGTAGCCAAGTTGAAAAGACTGAGATGGTTAAGAGGCCCATAAGTAATAAGCAATCTCGTGCCCTCTCCCCTGGGCCTTTGGTTTTTCATTTCGAGTGTATTAAACTTCGTGTGCTTGTGTTGTCTTCCCTTCCAATGGTAGTATGCTTATTGATGTAATGTAATTTTGTATGCTGTGATGTTTCCGACTCTGTTCTGAGCGACAACCCTTCTTGATAAACTGCAAGGAAGATGCCCATTCTTGTGTTACGGGTAAGAAACAGAGTGATTGTCTTTTACCAGGGACAATTAGAATGTGCGGGTCTTTGGAGAGGTTGCAAGGCATCGTCCGAAGGCACAATGTTTCGAAAGGATATTATCAATTGATAAGGGGGAACTGCAACAGGAACGAACTTCGATATTCAATTACAATGAAGAGAAAACAAATGAAGTAAAAACCAAAACGATGGTGAGTCAACCATGCGAGAGGTGACTACACTGGACTTAGCTTAGAGTTTCTTGACAAGCATTCTAAAGTTCAAGGAAATTCGTCGAATTATGTCTCGGTTTGGTTCTAGAAATCATGATACCATCCTCGCGCTTCAATCGCATTTGTAAAGAAAAGACGTGACAAGCTTATCACATTCCTAGCAGGCCAAATCTGTATGCAAAACTAGTAGATCAATCTTAATGAAGAATCATCTTACTAAATGCCAACTTATGTTTTAACCCCCCCAAAAAAAAAGGAAACAAGGGAGAGAACAATTAATTTACCTTCTCTAAATATCCAGATTTGGCTATCCATATTATCAATTAATTACCTTCCCTAAATATCCAGATTTAGGTTTGGATGTTGTTTATTGAGAGGTGAGGCGACCAAGAGAGAGACTACGAGAGGGAGGTGAGGCTGACTATGAGAAAGGGTCGGAAGTGAGGCTGCGACTGTAAGGGCCGGAAGTGAGAACTCAACTGACTCGCTGAGAGGTGAGGCGACCGGGAAAGGGTCGGAGGTGAGGCCTTGACCAAATCCTGCTGCCAAATATCTAGGAATCATGAGGAGGCACTGCTTCAAGTACGTTGGTGCAGAACTTGTTGACCTTGTCGCCGAAGAAGAGGAAAATCCATTGGGTGCAGGTCCAGGGGATGCCGATGATGGCCTTGCAGCAGTCGAGCAAGAACTTGACGTTCAGCTCTTTGATCGACTTCAGGAGCTGGTCGGAACACCCGTCTACGCCGTGGATGATCTTCCAACATCCCAATGGACTCATGACGGGAAAGCCGGGAAGGTCCATGCCTCGGTCTCAGACAGAGTAGGCGTGATTGCCAACAGGGCCACCGCGAAGGTCAAAAGCAGCAATGCCTGTCGTGCCAACACTATTTTAGCCTCAAAGCTGTTCCTTGCTTTTGTTGAAGCTCGCGCCTAATTTGTTCTGCTCTGCGCTTGGAGACCTCCTGAGCTGGGGGGTTTTGGCTGTTTATATAGGCTTCATTCATTGTCTTGAAGGTTCGTTCAATCTGAGAGAGGGAGTTCAATGGAGCAAAAGAAACTCATGTTTGCCATAATTTAACGAATGAGTTACGAGAGACTTGTAGTAACTCAGCTTTGAATGTACGATTCATCTTGCTCGGAAAATTTCGTATTACTTTGAAGATGATTAAATAATGAAAAAGCTACTAAACAGAGCGATTAATGATTGTGAATCGCTATAGAGGGTGTGGATACTTGTAATTTGGAATGCAAGTGATACGGTGTTGTGAGTGACACTCGGACTCTTCAGAAGCAAGTCTAGAAATTTCGAGCAGAAGTAACACATTTTGTGTAAAGCTATAACTTCGAATTACACAATGGATTACAACCTTGTTGAGGCTTTTACAGCTGCGAAAGTGGAGTTGGCCAAATGAATCATTATAAAGTTGTTGAGATGCATGTACGAGTTGTATTAGAGAAATCCAACATTGAAAAATTGATATGGTATAAAGCAATTAATATATCCTAGTCACTTCACAACTCATTGACTTAAGTTTTTGAGTGAAAGTAGTTCAACTGAATATGTTGATAGACTCAGATTTGGACTCTCTCTTGACAATATTCCCAGATGATGGGATTGAACTTTTGTTGCGTAATCAGAACAAATGGTATGAGAGCTGATGGCTGATTGGAATCCTAATCCTAATATGTTTCAATATTTGGTGAATATCGTAAGAAAGGAATATAGTTGCAAATACTTCAAGGTTCGATTCAAAAAAAGAGACCAAGGATGAATCTCCTAACACTGGGGCTTACTCGGACTCGGAAGAAAATACGGAAGCTGATTGGATTTATCTTGAAAAGAGAGATAAAGGAAGAGAAGGCTAAGTTTAAAGCGCAGCGGAAGAAAGTTATTGTGGACTCCAGGTTGTCGTCCGTTTACTTCTCGGAGTCAGGCGACAGTGAGTGTGTGAGAGGTGATAAAAATGGGCCACCTGATGACAGAAGTTCTCTTGAAGGAAGAGGGTAACAATGCCAGAAGTCTTGTGTTGCCAAATGGTGCTTTGTACCGTGAGGCAAAGGCTAGCAGTCCCAGCGAGTCACGTCCAGTGGTGCCGTGACAAGGAAGATCGAGTGTACATGGATAAGAAGTGCAAGAAATCGGGACGACCGGCGTTGTTAGAGGAATTCAAGAATGTGGACCGAATGGAGGGTGCTGTTGTTGAATGCAAGTGCCTGAACAAGTGCAGGGATGATTCATAGAGAAGAGAAAGCGATGTAAACGGAACGGTGAAGTCCCCTCTAATATTTCTGTTCAAGACGGAGCATGGATACGTTGTTCAGTCATGATTGCATTCTGAAGAAAGTGTTTCTCGAGGGATGGTCAGACGCGGGGCTCCGGGGCAATGAGGACAAACGGCGCATCAGAGGCGAGTGAGTGCGACGGGAAAGCGAAGGTCCCCCATGTCTTGGTGAGTGCCAGATTCGATTCCGAAACCGGAATGGGGGATCCATGCCGATCTCCAAACCTGTATGGCTCGCGGAGTTCATTGTTCCAATGTGATTACTATAGTCGCCGCGCAGAATATTGTTGGAGCTGAGGGTTCTGATCTGGCGAATCTAGTCAACATGGCTGCTCTGAAGGTTACGGTGGATGGTCACAAAGCTGTCAATATGGCAGAACTTGAACATGCGAAAGACAAGATCAAGATTGGAGATAAAATAATAAAAAATCTGCTGTTATCTCCGATGAGTCGAGAAAACCTATAGCGTTTCATCAGGGTGGACATGCCTTTGTGGCTATCTTCACGGATGGAACTCTTCAACCGAGCTTACAACCTCGAGCTCTTCCACCGAGCTTACAACTATTCCTTCTAGACTTTCAACAAGAATCAAGGATGTCGGCTATGAGAAGATGATTATGATCCAAGAGGCCACGCTTCCCGTTTTGCTTAAAGAGACCAGCCCATCCTCATGAGGTGCGATGACCAGTTCGAAGGTGACGTACGAGTAAATCCGACGGTACGTCGACACGACGAGGGGTGATCGACGGTGGTCCGACGAAGGGGCGTGACGTTGGCCTGATGAAGGAGCGTGCATGGGACCACGGTAAGACGTTTCTTTAATTCCTCCTTGCATAGGTTAAGTTTGAAATATGCTCATGTTATGAGAGCTGACGTAGGAGACCATGCAAATGTTAAAAAAAAAAAAGAGAGACAAGGGGAGGTAGCAGACTCTTAGGGGAGAAGATTAGAACAAAGAAAAGAAAAGTCAAAGAATAAAAGTAAAAAATCTATGGGCTAAAAAAAAAAAGGGGGGTTAGAATGAGAGTTAGTCTGGTTGCATTTGAGAATTAGGTCTGACTTAATATTTGGGACCGCTTGATTGGCCGCGTTGGATAGGAATAAAAAGAGAGAATCCGCTTGGGCCAAGTTATGGTTTAAGTCAAATTGGGTTTTAGATTAAATATTTGGTCCCTCTTATTTTTCTAATTTTCGTTTGGGCTTCAAGCCTTTTCTTATTCCTTTGCATTAAAAAAGTTGGGCTTAGACGCCCAGCCCGGATGGCTATTTTCGAAATAATTGCTAATAATAATAATAATAATATAAAAAATGCAATAAAAAATCCAAAAATATAAATATATATAAATTCATAAAAATCACGAAAAATTCTAAAAAAAAATTATGAAAAATTCAGAAAAATCCTAGAAATTAGGAAACGGGCCATTTCGATGGTCAACCCTATTTTCGATTAACTTTCTTCCCAAATTTTCCAAAATGACGATTTTGCCCCTTATGGGTAAATCGTCTCGAAAAATTCAGAAAAATCAGAAAAACCTCAAGAATCAGGAAACGGGTCATTTCAAATGGCTAATCCTATTTTTGGATGATTTGCCTTCTTGATATTTTCAAAATGACGATTTTGCCCCTTATGGGCAAATTGTCTCGAAATATTTCAAAAAAAAAAATTTCAGAAATTGTGGAAAGTAAGGAATGACCATACTCAATTGGTCTGACCACATTTTCATTCCCTAATGCTTGAAAAATGACCATTTTACCCTTCTGGTCAGTCTGATCTAAATCTTTCCAAATCATCCCAAATGAGTTTTCATGAAATTGGTACCGAAAGGGCGTTAGAGTAATCTAATGTAACAAAGTCCCCGAATTCATAATCTCTGGTTCACAGGAATAAAGTATTTCTCCCGATACTTTATTTAGGTGTCTAATCAGCCTACCATAAAATAATTAGTGGCGACTCCAAATCTTAAAATCATTTAAATAAAAACCAAAGTTGCGATTCGGTATGGCTTGGGAGGGTCCGCGTTAGGTTAGTCCATCCAATTAACCTAATAATCCGTTAACCCGATTAAAACTCATTTTTCTGGTCACGACACCTCCCTTGCTTCCGCTTTTAGCTAGGAACCAAACTTTCCATCCCCAACTCCTCCGGATTCATTCTCTGAAAAAGGCACTTTGTCACAGCTGGTCGTGAAGTGCCCAATTTTACCGCAGGAGTAACAGAATCTAGGTAGACGTTTATACTTGAAATCAACCCATAGTTGGTCCTCCTCTAGGTTTAGCAGCATACCCGGTAGGAGGCATTTGTTAAGATCTAGCATAACCCTAACTTTCCCCAACTTACAAAGCCCTCCTTTCGCTTCAATTTTTATATCCACCACCTTTCCTATAACATTTCCTACCCGATTAAGAATAGATTCATTGATCATGAGTAAAGGAAAACCAACTACTTGAACCCAGAATGCACAATGAGTGAAGATATGGCGATGGATGGATATAAGGGTAAGCGGTTCTAGGTTCCGGGTAGGTTCCACCCGGAACCTGGAACCTACCAGCGGGTACAGGTTGCTCGTTTTTTGGAACCTAGAACCTATCCTATATATTCTGGAACCTGGAACCTACCCTATCACAGGTTACAGGGTCCGGTTCCAGGGTACCCGGGAACCTACCAATTTCACTAAGACAGGGAGATTGTTCAGCAAAGAAGTTAACTGTAGATATAGAAAACTCAACAATTCACTTCTAGCATAAATTCGGTGTTCAGGCAAAAACTCAAACAGTGATTGCCATCAGTAATATCATAGCCCTGTAGGAGAGGTGGATTTACATGTGTATGGTCATAAAATGTTCGTATAACAGCTCGTATAGCGCCATCCGTAGAATCTGGTAGCATCATTTGCTTTATTTTTGAGACCTACAAAATACAGTACCTTTAGAATGTTGAGGGAAGACACTCCTATTTGCGTACAGAACGAAAATTATGCCGTTCCACTCTTACCTCCTGCTAGCCCCCAGCAATACGCTGGTATTTCTTGTCGTGACTGTGTAAATAGCCACTAGTATCCACATGTTGGAGTCGAATCCTCTGTTCTTGCTTCCAAGTTTTCCCAGCACCTTCAATCATAAGCCTGCAGAATATGTCCGTCATTTCAAAATCCTAAGCACCTAGAGATGAAAGATCCTAGAACAACTTTCCTTGGTCCTACCTCCAATAATCTCCAGTATCAAATTCAGTCTCTCCACCAAAGCAACTGATCTACACCCAACAGAAAAATTTACATTATAAGAAACCCCACGACTACCAGTTTCACTATCTCAGGGTACATCAATTAACTCTGGTGTTAGTTGTACATAAATGGAAAATTAAGCACAAACAGTGTCAATCTATTTCTCATCGAGAAATATCTGCCAAAACATAGCAACCAGTAAAAGGTGAGCAGGAAAAAAAAATGAAATTTAGCCTTATATAATTAAACCTCTGTTTGTCAAAATTATGGCCAAGGTTCAGATAGATTATGAATAACTTTGAGCAAAACTCTTGCTAACAAGACCACTTGCTTAATGAACTTTACTCGAGATAGCTATACTTATGCCCCTTAGACAAATCAAATACAACCTTAAAAGAATGGAACAACACTTAATATCATCACACTAGAAGGTCCACCACAAGGTCATTGATAGAAAATAGAACGGTATCCTCCACCTCTATATACCCAAGCAAACAAGCACCATCAAGCTAGTTCCCATGTCTACCATACAAGGCTCTAGCAAATTCTAGATTGTGAAAAAGATTTGCAGGAGAAAACTTCACTTGAATAAGAACACGAGATAGAACAATGCCAGGAAAACACGGCAAGCTGCTCTTTTTAATATATATATATATATATATATATATATATATCTTCAGGAGGAATGTAGACAGCTTCTTCAAGGGCCAAAATAAGCACTAACCTCTAGGTTTCCTGTTATTGGAGATGCATGCAAGTGGCTATGCAACCACTTTCTAGTCCTCATGTGTTGCAACCTAATGATTGTCCCACTTTTGATTGGATCTCCTTGTTTAGCTGATGTACCTGGCTGAGGCCTAACAACCTGCATAAGGGATAGATCATGACATTACTCAAATTATGTTTATCGCAGAACAAAATTGACTATCGAGCAAACAGAAAGATTGGTCTACCCAGTAGCTATTGGCATCATCAACACCAGAAAACCCAGTGACAGACTTGCTGCCCACTGCCGGAACCATAAGGTACATCATGGGAATGAAGTCGATATTTTGTCTTCTCGTGCATTAGCTTGAGAACTGACCCATATGTTATCTGCCAAAGATTTAGAATTAGCAAACACCATCCGAAACAAAGTTGATTCCACAAAAATTTGGATCCCCAATCAGCCTCTTCCTATAGCCTAAACCACCCATTTGAAACTAACAAAATAAGCATCGGAGTATCACTTACTTGCTGGTTCATCTTCATTCATAGAATGGAAAAAAGAACGAGCAGCGTCCACTGATTAAGATCAAAAACAGAAAAATCATTTCCACCACTGCAGACAGCTAGGACTACCCCACCAGGAAACTAACTAGATAAAGTTCAATGTATCCCCCTCTAATCTATGCTTGTTCCTCTACATTTCTCAAGCAATTTCCATCCTGTTGCATCTTGACAGGAAGCCAATAACATAGGAGTGAAAACGAATTCAAGCACAGTAGTCAAAGTCTTGTCAGCGTGAACTATTTCACATTTCTCGAACATGTCAAGATCTAAACTTTCAGTTCCATTGAATCTCATCTCAGCAAGCAAACAATCCCCAAACACCAGAAACGAGAACAAACGTTTGGGAATTTCCTCGACGCCTTCCGATGAAGGGCCGTAGGCAGGGGAAGGCGAGCCCTGATCGAAATCGAGCCCGAGGAAGAGGAACAGAGCAAGACCAAAGAACCCGATCGCCATCACGAACAGCAGGACGATGAACCGGTTCTGCTGCCAAAACGGGCAGTCCGATATCCGCCTGGACTCTCTGTAGATGATCCTTGTAGGAGTCCGTGTCGCCGACAACGGAGCAGAAGAAGAAGAAGATTGGGGATTGTGTCTTCTGCGAGAGACTGTCGGAGCTCCTGAAGGAGCCACGGTTCGATCCAGAGCGAACGAGCCGAGGCGCGAGGGGAATTAGGGTATGGAGCAGAACTCTCAAGTCTTAAGAGTGAGTAAATCACGATGGGGACAGCTGCATCACTCTTATCTTAGTCTCTAAATGTTAGGGTTCTCTCGGTTTCGGTTCTGGTTCAGGTTCCGGTTCGATTTCGGCGTAGAACCAGGAACCGGAACCGGAACCGGCGGTTCCTTAAAAATCGGAACCGAGAACCGAACCCTAACTCATGGGAACCTGGAACCGAACCGGGAACTGGCGGTTCGGTTCTCCGGTTCCCGGTTCTACCCTAGAACAATGCTCACCCCTAGATGGGTACTTTAGGCACCAATTTCTGAATAATCAGTAAGTTGCTTGAGAAAGACCAGGGGCTTGCGTCCAACACCCTCTTCATCACCATTTCCGATCTAAAGGTGAAGGAAAATATCCCCTGTTCATGCTGGTCGCATACAAACTCTTCTGTTTTCCACGCTTTTTGCATTGTAGTTATGAAGGCTTGCACGTTGATGTTAGGGTTAGAAAACAGCTTACCCAACAACGTGAGATTGCATAGCTGCAATTTGTTTTCAGGCCAGTCCTCCGAGACATCAGCAACAAACTTTTTTGTCCACAAATTACCCAGCCTTTTACACAAGGCAGCCAGGCGCTGTTCTTTATCAACAGCATGCTCCATCTAACTGACAGATTTTGATTTCAGGAATCTCGTACAAACTACCTCTTTGCTCGCCAAAGTTTCTTGGGAAATCCACAAGGGCTAGGTTACCACTGCTAGATAGAAACTTGGATGAAGGGAGCTCTAAAGGAGTCGAAGAAGGGACAAGAAGCCATAGAAACAGGGATCGCAAAAAGGAGAGGAGCCCACAGGACAGAAGGGATGAGTTCCCGTGAGGGCTCAAGAAGGAGAGGAGAACGCAGAAAGAGAGCCTCAAAACCTAGGTTATCTTCCATGGGGGATTGGGTGTCAGGGAATGAGGGTGGATGTAATACTCCATCGCTGATTGGAAAGGAAGAAAGTTAGGGTTAGGGTTAAGCTATCACCTGGATAGGGTTTTCTCTTAGAAAGAGAGGGAGACTCGCCTGCAGCGAGAGTTTCAACAAGAGAAACTTATTTTTATGCTAATTCGGATTGGATTGAAACAGCCAGTTTTGGACAGTTCCCATGGAATCGGTGATTTGTGATCTAGTTCCTTGGGGAACCGAGCCACCCAAACCGCATCAATTATTATTTATTTATTTCTTAAAATGTAAACATACTTGCTGTGGAATTTAATGTGTTTAACATATTTGAAAAACATGAATTATTGTGAATCCACTGGTTCCATTGGACCGCTTTGGAATCGGATCGGACCGATCTTGTCCTAAGACCGTCTAGTGCGGTTCCCAATCCCAAAATTGGGAACGGGCCCTTTGTCGCGACCTAAAATTCATTTTTAGGTTAATGGATTACCAGATTAATTAATTAAATTAACTAACCTAGTTCGAGCTCTCCCAAGCTCTACCAAATCGCAACTTTGATTTTTTTTCACATGATTTTAGAATTTGGAGTCGCCACTAATCATTTTTGGTAGGTTGATTAGAAACCTAAGTAACCTAGCGGGAGAACTAAATTACTCCTGCAAACCAGAGATTATGAGTTCGGGGACTTGGTTACACTAGTTAATTAAAACTAATGCCCTTTCGGTACCTTAATTCCATGGATATCCTATTTTGGCAACTCTCACTTGATTTATTCCTAAGACCCTGGTAAGGTGTTCTTTTTATGTTCACTTTAAAATGAAATGCATAAAGGGTATGAACGCAAACGTTGACATACAAATACGACACACAAATATGGACATACGAATATGATATACGAATACGTAGATATGCGAATACGAATACGTGCGTGACGTGCGAATGACATACGTACATGACATGCGAACGACATACGTACGTGACATGTGTATGAATACGATATGCATACGAGATAGACGAATACATATACGTGCGTTACATGCGAAGGACATACGTACGTGGACATGCGAATGATATGCGTACGTGACATGCGTATGAATACAACATGCATGCGGAGATAGACGAATACGAATACGTATGTGACATGCGTATGAAGACGTACGAATATGATATGTAACATGCATACATACACCATACAAATACGTGACATATATATGTGACATGCATAGTGATATGTGTATGTAAATACGTACATTTCGATTTTGCCCATAAAGGGCAAAGTCGTCATTTTGAAAAGATGGGATAAAACCCTCATTTTTGAAAAAGAGGGGATAAAACCCTTATTTTGAAATTTTTGATTTTTCTGAATGAATATGCATGGGTTAATAACATATCATAACAGACAAATGTGGATTTGCAAACGTCGCGTACGTGACGTGCATACGAGAACAAACAAATACGATATGTCTATACGAACATACGGATAACATAACAAACATACATGAGACATACTACATGAGATGCACATGAATGGCATTTTTTGTATTTTCAGATTTTCCATTTTTTTTTTGGTTTTTTGGATTTTCTACATTTTTTTTGGTATTTTGGATGTATTATAAAAGAATGCAAAATCACCCAAAGCAAATGAAGATGTGAAGAGAGAGCAGGTAAAGTAAAACTACCCTAAGGACAGTGAAAATAAAACTCGCAACTCGTCGGGTGAATAATTACAGACCAATTAAATAAAACCCGAGACATGATCGGGAATACAACAAAAATGGACCGGAATGGATATCGGTCAAAAACCCGTCGCCAAGCCTCGTGGGTCGAGAGTACAACAAAACGGACCGGAATGGACATCGGTCATCCTCCAGTTTTCAAAGCATCGGGCCGAAAGCCAAAAGAAAATAATGAACTTATCCAATCGGACATGCACAATCACCAATGAGTTAAGACAATTAAAAAACTCAAAGAGAGTTTAACACGTGCTGATTAAACTTCATTGAGACCATTTTTTACATTTTCCAATGCATTAACACAAAAAATACGAATTAAATCATACTGTCCATGAACATTCTTAGGGAGAAAGCAGTAACCATAAAATACAAAAGAAATAATGAAATGTATGTAAAAATTCTGAGATTTTTTATGTGGATGGGAAAATGTGTCTTTGACAACTTTCATGTTTTACATTCTTATTGAAGAGACACTCATTTTCGTGTAGAAAATGGTCTTTCATGAGAGCTCAGCAGCAAACAAACAAATTTCACAGAACAGACATATTTCAGGATTAAGCTTAAATGGACACTCAAATCTCAAAATTAATGCACCAAACTTTCCAGTCTACTAAACAAGACCCCAATGAACAACTTTCATTTTTTGTGAAGTTTCAAAAGAAGACTCTAAACATAAGATAACTACAAATCAATATGACCACGCACAGAAAAACACTCAGACTCAAGGACGCCAACAGAATTGCATGATTTCATTAAATGCATTAAAAATACGAAACGTGCATGAATATTTTTGTATTTTTTATATGTTATGCATTAAGATCTTATGAACAAATGTCATGAAGAGGTCTTTATGAAACAGAGTCTAGAATAACCCATGGAAAATCATTTAGCGTGAAAGGTCAGATCAGAAAAATTCCATCTCAGGTTCTGATCACCATATTTCCAGATTTCTGCTTTCAATTTCGGGACCCTTTTGACATAGCAAACGACGTCAATTTTCGTGCCATAATATATCAAATCGAAGATCTCGAAGTCATCTACGAATGTTCAGTACATTTATTTTCGAGATTTCGTCATCTAAATACGAAAAATTGAGTTACCAGATAATTGCACATGCTGATGCGCCTAGAGCTCGTTGGAGATGAATCCGTCGCGTCGCCAAGGCTTGTTCCACGGCGGCGAATTTTTCTCTCTCAAAATTTTTTTCTCTTGAAATCTCTCCAAAATTTTTTTTTTCTCCAGTTTTTCTTCAATCTCCCAAAACTCTCTCAAACATCCAAAATTTTCTCTCCAAAAAAATTCCCCCCATCCAAACTCTCTTCTTCCTCCTTTTATAACCCATTCATTTATCTTCCATTCTAATTTTTCCACTAACTCTTCTTCTTCAACATCTTCCATTCTCCATCTCTATCTCACATTCTAATTTCTCCACTAACTCTTCTTTTTCAACATCTTCCATTCTCCATCTCTATATCACATTCTAATTTCTCCACTAACTCTTCTTCATCTCCATCTTCCCTTCTCCATATCTATCTCCCATTCTACTAACTCTTCTTCATCTCCATCTTCCCTTCTCTATTCTCATCTATTCTTCTCCATCTTCTCTTCTCCATCTCCTCCTCTCCATCTCCTCTTCTTCATCTCCTCTTCTCCATCTTCCATTCTCTATCTCCTCTTCTCCATCTTTCCTTCTCTATTCTAATTTCTCCACTAACTCTTCTTTTTATTATTTACAAAATAATCCCTCAAATGTTAAGTATTTACACTATAGTCCATGAGATTTTAAGTATTTGCAATTCAGTCCACGGAGAAATATTTCTTTAAGTCCAAATCTTCTCAAAATTTTCAACACATCTCCCTTATGCTTATTTCTTGCCGCAAAATTTAATTAAAGCCCTTTTGTAAAATTGAGTCATTCTGGGTATAATTGGCCCAAGATAAAAATTTAAAATATTAGAGAATAATGTCACAACTTCTAAAAGTGAAAAAATGAAAATAAATTGACTCAAATTAAATTTTTTAGGCTCGATCGAGATTATGCTCGTGAAGAAATACACGACCCCGAATTGGGTTTTTTTTTTAAAATTTGTGATGGCCAACATGAAAAGGAATTTAAAAGAAAAATATTGACCATTTTTACATATTTTTTTGTGACCTCAAACGCCATTATTTATTAAATATTTTCCTAATTTCTAAAAATATATATATAATTCAAAAAATATGAAAAATTATTTTTTTGTTCAAAAATGGTTGCCTAGGCTTGGCTAGGGCTTCCAAAGTTGATTTTATAATTTTCTCAATTTTTATGGATTTTCTATTAATTTTCGAAAATAAAAAATGCTGAAAAATACCAAAAATATGAAAAATTATTTTTTGGTCAAAATTGATTCCCTAAGCTTGGCCAAGGTCCCCAAAATTGATTTTTCAATTTTACAAATTTTTATAGATTTTGTATTAATTTTAAAAGAGAAAACATGATTAAAAATCAGGTGTCAACACCCTTCTGGTTTAGTTTCCATTTATTTAGTGTGATTACGGTGGACCAGAAATCGATCACCTTAAGGACGACATTTCTCTCTCAAATGACTTCATTTTGGGGGGCTTTTGGGCAATGCCCACATGGTTAGCCAACATGTCACATTTGTGGCTTGATTTGTCCCCACGCTCAACTTAATCTCTCTGCCTCTTTCACCAAATATCGTGTCTCAGTGATAGCTTGATGAATGGTGCGTTACCGTCATCCTCACAGGCAACAAGACTAGTTAAGGTGGTCATTTCAAAGTTGGTAATTTGCTTAAGATCAAAACGAGAAATGGATCGTGTCGTTATAAACACGCGTGCATACCTAGAAACACCCTTAGTGTGAATAACAACAGTTTGAACAGAGCTGTCCACGATTTCCTTTTTTTAGGCTGGAGCACCCAAAAGACTTTGACTTGCTCCGAGAGCAGCAGTGCGAAAAATTGGACAGAGCTATCCACGATTTCCTTAACGGTGCTGCACTTGCTTACAAGTTGACTTAGACTTATCATATGTGGACCTTAAATAAGCTGCATCCACATAAAATGCATGTATGTAACCACAACTCGTCACATTGAATCTCTATAAATGATTTGGGTTTGATCAGAAGACCCTTAAACCCTCGAATCTAAAGCATGAATTCAATCCCCCCCTTATTGCTCATGGGGAGATACTTATCTCGAGTGCTTACGCTGGTAACTCTATTGTCGATCTTAGATGGTTCTTGTGTATGCTACTGTAGAAATTCAACATCCTTTTGCAGCGAGCAAGAAAGAGGGGCTCTGCTCCAGCTTAGACAAAGTCTCGAAGACCCATATCACTTGCTTTCTTCGTGGAAAGGCGAAGACTGCTGCAGATGGGAAGGAGTGACTTGCGACAGAGTATTTGGGCATATCATCGAGCTCCAATTATCCCGACAGGTAGAAGAAGATTCAGCGCTATTTTCCCACCCAATGGTCGTCTTGGCTGGTGAGTTGAGCTCCTCTTTGCTCCACTTGAGATACTTGAACCACTTGGACTTGAGCGGCGTAGATTTCAAATATCGAAGAATACCCGAATTCCTCGGTTCGATGAAACAGTTGAGGTATCTCAATCTGTCGTATGCTAACTTCTATGGAACAGTTCCTCGACAATTGGGTAATCTCACCAATTTGGAAGTACTTGATCTTAATAATTACCTCACAAATTTGGTTGTGGATGATATCCTGTGGATTTCTCATCTACGATCACTTAAGTACCTCGACATGAGTGGTTCAAATATTGCAAATGCAAGAGGCCTTATGCAAGTGATCAGTACGCTCCCATTTGTATCGCATTTGAGATTATCAGTTTGTTATTTCAAAATTTTCATCTGTCTTCCGTTCACTCGGCCAATTCTACGTCTCTTGGTCATGTTCAGTATCTTGATCTTTCGGAGAATGGTTTTGATGGTCCCATCCCGAGCATTGCATTTCAAAATATGACTTCTCTCCAGCATCTCGATCTTTCAAGGAACTCTTTCAACTCATCGATTCCCATATGGTTTGACAAGTTCACAAGTGTTGCGGAAATCAAACGAAGAACAAAAACGGAACAACGAGATTTACGTGGTTCGATCAGATTGATCTACGTCCACGGGCGAGGCAAAACGAAATTCCACTATATCAAAAGGAGAGTACCAGTACAATGAAACCATAATCACAATATATATATATATATATATATATATATTGTGTCTTAAAAAAAAAGGAAAACCTAATTCCTCTGGGTTTGGGCCTACGGCCCATTCAAATAATATGTCAAAAATTTAAGACATATTTAACAATTCTCCACCTTGGCTTGAATTTAATCATCAAGAAGTCGAACATGTTCTTCTAGCATCCCTAAGCCTACGTGAGCTAACTCGGTGTAGGAAACAAGGGATGTAACAAAGGAAAGAATATGTCCTCTTCAAACAAGGTAGAATTTCCTTCACCTCGCCACTAAGCCCCAAAAAGGGGCAAACCTCAAACAGGCATGCCAATCAAGTTCAAGCAATGCTTAAACTTGTTGGCGGGGATTGACTTGGTCAACATATCAGCAGGATTGTCAGCAGTGCCAATCTTCTTTACCATCATATTTCTCTCAGCAACTGCATCTCGAATAAAGTGATATCTGACATCAATGTGCTTAGTCCTTTCATGATATGCTTGATTTTTAACTAAGTGTATAGCACTCTGATTATCACAAAAGACAACTGAATTGTCTTCCTGCTGGAGGCCAAGTTCCTGAACAAGATTCCTTAACCAAATAGCTTCTTTCACTGCTTCTGCTGCTGCCATATACTCTGCCTCTGTAGAAGACAAAGCGACTGTCGACTGTAAGGTTGACCTCCAACTAATAGCTGAGCCAGATAGCGTGAAAAGATAGCCAGTCAAAGATCTTCTTTTATCAAGATCACCTGCATAGTCAGAATCCACAAATCCCACAACTGAGGTACCACTTGAACTATTTCTATCAAACACCAAGCCTAAATCTGCGGAACCTCTAAGATACCTAAGTATCCATTTTACTGCCTGCCAATGCTCCTTTCCAGGGTGAGCCATATATCTACTTACCACACTAACTGCATGAGCAATGTCGGGACGAGTACATACCATAGCATACATCAAGCTGCCAACTGCACTGGAGTATGGGACATGAGACATTGCAGCCTCCTCATCTTCTGACTGAGGTGAATGTAGAGCTGAGAGTCTAAAATGAGGTGCTAATGGTGTAGTAACAGGTTTTGCGTTCTGCATGCCAAACTTCTCAAGTACCTTCTCAATATAGCTCCTCTGTGATAGATATAACTTTCCTGCTTGTCTGTCCCTTCGAATTTCCATCCCTAAGATTTTCTTGGCAGGACCCAGATCTTTCATCTCGAACTCCTCACTGAGCCGTTTCTTCAAGATCAACACATCTGACATGTTCTTTGCAGCAATTAGCATATCATCAACATATAAGAGGAGATAGACAAAGGATCCATCTGAACCCTTCCTGAAGTAGACACAACTATCATAGCTGCTCCTATGATAACCACTTCCTATCATAAAGCTATCAAATCTCTTATACCACTGTCTTGGAGACTGTTTTAAACCGTACAAGGATTTCTTCAATCTGCAAACATGGTCTTCCTTGCCTTCTACGTAATAGCCCTCAGGTTGGGCCATATAAATAGTCTCATCAAGGTCACCATGCAAAAAAGCAGTCTTCACATCAAGTTGCTCAAGCTCAAAGTCAAATTTAGCAACTAAAGCTAATAACACACGGATGGAAGTGTGCTTAACCACAGGAGAGAATACCTCAGTATAATCAATTCCCTCCTTTTGATTGTAGCCTTTAGCTACAAGTCGTGCCTTACATCTAGCACCTTCAACACCTGGAATTCCTTCCTTTTTCTTGAAGACCCATTTACACCCAATGGCCTTTTTTCCTTTAGGCAACGACACCAAGTCCCAAGTCTGGTTCTTGTGAAGTGATTCAAGTTCCTCAACCATAGCAGTAGCCCATTTTTCTGATTCTACGCAAGTAACAGCTTCAGTATAAGTAGAGGGTTCATGAATACCCATACCTTCTGCTGTCGTGAGAGCATAAGCCACTAGATCAGAGTATCCATATTTTTGAGGAGGTCGAGTCTGCCTCCTTTCTCTGCCAGTAGCAATAGAATATGGCTGCTCCACCTCATCTACAACTTCCTCATCTGAACTTGAATCAACAGTAACACTTTGTTCGCTTAAATCATCTCGAGAGGTTTTCTCTGGAAGCTCCACCTGAACCTCCACCTTATTCATATTGCTCTCAGGCTTTCCTGCATGATCATCAACAACCTTTCTTTGATCAAGCATAAGCATTTCATTAAAAGTAACATCCCTACTAATAATGAACTTATGTGAGTTGGATTCCTGACACCACAAACGATACCCTTTTACACCATCAGCATATCCAACAAAGATGCATTTTCTTGCTCTAGGTTCTAACTTACCATCCTTAACATGATAATAAGCAGGGCATCCAAAAACCTTTAGATTAGAGTAATCGCAAGGCTTACCTGACCACTTCTCAAAAGGAGTCTTGCAATCTATTGCTGTTGAAGGAGAGCGATTAACCAGATAACAGGCTGTGTTAACAGCTTCAGCCCAAAAGTCTTTTTCCATGCCAGCATTAGAGAGCATGCATCTTGCTCTCTCCAAAAGGGTTCTGTTCATACGTTCTGCCACCCCATTCTGCTGAGGAGTGTGTCTAACTGTACGGTGTCGAACGATACCAGCATCTGCACAGAATTCATTAAAATCGCCACTGCAAAACTCAAGACCATTATCAGTCCTAAGACGTTTGATCTTCTTTCCAGTCTGATTCTCAACAAGGGTTTTCCACTTTTTAAAGGTTTCAAATACATCACTTTTCTTCTTCAGAAAATAAACCCAAACCTTCCTGGAATAATCATCAATGAACGTCACAAAGTAAAGAGCACCACCCTTAGATGGAACCTGTGCTGGTCCCCATAAATCAGAGTGGATGTAGTCAAGTGTGCCCTTTGTTGAATGTGTGCCAGTACTAAAGCTGACTCTGCACTGCTTGCCTAGAACACAATGTTCACAGAAATCTAGCGAGGTCGTCTGCTCTCTACAAAGTAAACCACGTTTACTTAAAACCGTCATGCCACGCTCACTCATGTGGCCCAAACGCATATGCCACAGTTTTGTTTTATCATTATCAGAAACAGAATTAGATGTGCCAATCGAAGGACCCATAACCGTGCTACCCTGTAGATGATACAAGTGGTTCACCTTGCATCCTTTCATCACAACTAGATTGCCTTTGGAGACTTTGAGAACTCCACCTCCACCTGAGTACATACACCCAATGGAATCCAAACTGCTCAACGAGATAAGGTTTCTCTTCAAGTCTGGTATATGTCTAACTTCAGTTAAGGTTCTTACTACTTTGTCATGACATTTAATCCGAACAGTACCAATACCCATAACTCTGCATACAGCATCATTACCCATCAAGACTGATCCACCATTTATTTTTTCATACGTGGTAAACCATTCCCTATTTGGGCACATATGAAAAGATGCTCCAGAGTCCAATATCCAAACATCATCGGACAAACTAACAATAGAGCATGCAGTAAGAACACTGTCTGACGCCTTAGACTCATCTTCGCTAGCAACATTCACCACATCTTGTCTTTGAGCATGCTGCTTACCTTTTCTCTTGAGCACAGGACAATCTGACTTGTAATGTCCTCTTTTGTGACAATAATAGCACTCCACGTTTGTCTTATCGGCAGGTGGCCTAGATTTTGATCGACCAACAGATTTCCCTCGAGGAGCTTTATCCCTGTTCTTGTTCCTGCCTCTCACAAATAAACCATCTGCTTTATTTTCATTAGTATTCCCATTCAGTTTCGTTCTCAATTCAGCAGAATTCAAAGATGCTTTAACATCCTCCAAGGTTATGGATTCACGTCCATAAAGCATCGAGTTCACAAAATTCTCATATGAAGCAGGCAGTGAACATAACACAATCAAAGCTTGATCTTCATCATCAAGTTTAATATCTAAATTCTTCATATCAAGAACAATTTTATTAAATTCATCCAAGTGTTCCTGAACAGGCGTACCTTCGCGCATCTTTAGAGTATAAAGACGCTGCTTCAAATAAAGTCTCGACGTCAAAGATTTCTTCATGTAGAGACTTTCCAGTTTGCTCCAGAGACCCGCAGCTGTTTCCTCATCGGCGACTTCTCGTAGAACGTTGTCATCCAGAGATAACTGAATTGCGCTATGCGCTTTCTCGTCCATCTCTTCAATTTCTGCCGAGGTCATGTCGTCTGGATATTTTCCGTCCAGCGCCCTAACCGTACCCTCTCGCCTCAATAAAGCTTTCATCTTTATTCTCCATAATCCAAAATTATTCTGTCCATCAAAAGATGAAATCTGAAACTTCAGAGATGCCATCTAAAAGAGCCCTTGGTTTGCTCCAAAAAACCTCACCGCTTAAACACTCGCGTCTTCACGGAGAAAACGTCACGATTGGATATAGGATTCACAGCACAAAATCCCACCGTGTTCAAAGATCCACGTGCGTCTGATAGAGCGTCCTCTCTTCGTCAAACCAACAGAGCTCTCTCACGCACAAAATCGCCGAATCTTCGTGTCGCCCGAATTGGGACTTCTCTGTGCGTTTTACCCCAAAGGACCCACGCAGCAAAAAAGTCAATCAACGTTGCAGCAAACGAATTCAACCCTGTCTTGTGTCAAAAACTTCCATGTTGCAGACTTCCGCGGGACCCAACTTAGCAAAAAGAAGACTAAGCAATTGTGCAGACTCAAGGAAGACTTCCACGTTGCTGCCCTTCCACCAACTCAAGGTCAAGTCGAAAATTTTGACCACGAAAAGAAGACTTCCACTGCACCAAAAGGTCTTGATGCAAAAGACCACTTCCACTTGCAAAAGGAAGACTACTTTATTAGGGCACAACCGGGACCACTTCCTCAGCCAAACCAAAAATCTGGTTTCGCCAGTTTTACAGCCACGTCACAGAAGGAGGGACCACGGACCACTTCAACTTTGCCAAAGGAACCACTCCAAGACAAACTTCGGCGTGAGGGTAGCGAACGTTGCGAGGAAAGATCTCTCTTTCTTTCTTTCGCTCTCGCACTCGAAAAACCCTAGAAAACGAAACCGAGCTCTGATACCAATTTGTTGCGGAAATCAAACGAAGAACAAAAACGGAACAACGAGATTTACGTGGTTCGATCAGATTGATCTACGTCCACGGGCGAGGCAAAACGAAATTCCACTATATCAAAAGGAGAGTACAAGTACAATGAAACCCTAATCACAATATATATATATTGTCTTAAAAAAAAAAGGAAAACCTAATTCCTCTGGGTTTGGGCCTACGGCCCATTCAAATAATATGTCAAAAAATTCAAGACATATTTAACAACAAGCATCGCTCATCTCAATCTTGAGGGAAATCAGTTTGACAACATTGAAGGAGGCTTATTCTCGTTCTTAAAGAACAAGCGGTACCTCAAGTCATTGCGTTTGAGTGGCAACCAAATTGGAGAAGAGATTTCAGCAATCCCAAGGAATTCATCGGGACTCATCGAGAATAGCTTGGAGAGTCTTGAGATATGTGGTAGTGGTTTAAAGGGTGCTTTGCCCAACTGGTTAGTGCACTCCACAAACTTAAAAACGATTCTGCTTTGCTCCAATTCCTTCTCCGGTTCAATCCCCAATGTGACGGAATCATTGTCAAATTTGGTAGCACTAGATCTTTCAAATAATCAATTGAATGGGACCATTCCATCTTCATTTGGTCAGTTGTCGTCATTAAGAAGTTTAGATCTTTCTAATAATCGATTGGCGGGGCAAATTCCCATGTCATTAGGTCAGTTATCATCATTAGAATCCCTATATCTTTCAAACAATCAATTGGTGGGGCCCATTCCTGAGTCGTTGGGGGAATTGCGGGCTTTACAGCTCCTGTCTCTTAACAGCAATCGTTTGAACAGTACTATACCCAACAGTTTTGGAAAGCTTTCTCAACTCTCCGTGCTGGATCTTTCCGACAATTCTTTGGGCGGTGTGATTTCGGAAATCCATTTCTCTAATTTGTCTGGGCTCAAGGAGTTTGATGTTAGCGACAACAGTAACTTAACCTTCAGGGTTGGACCCAGCTGGATTCCCCCTTTCCAACTTCGATCCATTCATTTGAGATCTTGTAAGTTCGGAACCCCCACATTTCCCCAATGGATTCGGACACAAGTGGAAGCCGAAGTTATCACTCTCTCCAATGCTTCCCTTATCGGGCCCCTGCCAAAATGGTTAGCCAACTTGACATTTTCCCGGCTCGATGTATCCGGAAATCAGATTACCGGATCCTTGCCCAGCTTATCTTCTAATTGTTCCATTTTAGACCTCTCCCGCAACTTCATCTCTGGATCTCTTCCAACAAATATTGGTGCTATGTACCAATTGGGTTTTCTGGATCTCGATGACAACCTGATCAGTGGCACGATACCGTCATCGTTGTGTGATATGGAGTCGTTGTTTGATTTGAGTCTTGCCAATAATAAGCTATCGGGCAGTATTCCCGACTGTTGGAATAGATCTTTATCTTCCTTGACTTTGTCATTCAATGAGTTGTCCGGAGTAATTCCAAGCTCAATCGGATCCTTGCCGGGGCTTTCATATCTACACTTGAATAGAAACCGACTCAATGGGGAGCTTCCTCTGGCTTTAGGTAATTGCACAGATCTGATAATTTTAGACCTTGGAGAGAATGACTTCTCCGGAAGCATCCCAACATGGTTCAACGAAAGCTCTCGGTTCCTGCAGATCCTGAGGCTACGAGAGAATAGGTTTATCGGCAGCATTCCTCCGCAGCTCTGCTCACTCTCAGTACTGCAAATATTAGACATTGCAATGAACAATTTGACGGGAACGATCCCACATTGTCTTGGCAATATGAGCGGCATGACGAACTCGAAAGGGGTTGGTAGTTTTGTGCTTTGGTATGGACAGCACGTGGTTGAGATCGTGAAGGGAAGATCCAATGAATACACCAAGGTGGATCTGCAACTTGTGGTCAATTTGGATCTGTCAAGCAACTTTTTGATCGGGTCAATCCCCGAAGAACTTTCTTTCCTCTCGGAATTGCATGGCTTGAACTTGTCGCACAATCGTCTCTCTGGAGATATTCCCACCGGCATTGGGAACATGAGGTCGCTTGAGTCTCTTGATCTTTCGAACAACAACCTCTCCGGAAATATTCCGCAAGGCATTTCAGAGTTAACATACCTAGCCCACCTCAACCTGTCGCAAAACAACTTCACGGGGAAGATTCCTAAGGGAAATCAAATCCAGACACTGGACGATCCTTCCATTTATGCCGGCAATCCTCTACTCTGTGGTGATCTTCTAAGAAGAAAATGTCTCGCTGCTGAGCCGCCTCAAGCACCGAAAGTAGCTCCCCCTGAAGATATGCATGACGACGACAAGCTTGAAAAGGCGTTGTTCTATGGGGTCGTAATGCTTGGATTTGCGACGGGGTTTTGGGGCTTTTTTGGAGTTTTGCAGTTCAAGAAGGATTGGAGGCGTGCATATTTCCGCTTTGCGGATCAAGCAAGGGACAAGGCATATGTGGCTATAGTGGTGAAAGTAGCCAAGTTGAAACGACTGAGATGGTCAAGAGGCGCATAGGTATTGAGCAATCTCGTGCCCTCTTCCCTGGGCATTTGGTTTTTCATTTCGAGTGTATGAAACTTCTTGTGCTTGTGTTGGGTCTTCCCTTCCCATAGTAGTATGCTTATTGACGTAATGTAATTTTGTATGTTTTGATGTTTCCGACTCTGTTTTGAGCGACAACCCTTGTTGACAAACTGCAAGGTGCCCATTCTTGTGCTACGGGTAAGAAACAGAGTGATTGTCTTTTACCAGGGACAATTAGAATGTGCGGGTCTTTGGAGAGGTTGCAAGGCGTCATCCGAAGGCACAATGTTTCGAAAGAACATTATCAATTGAAAAGGGGGAATTGCAACAGGAACGAACTTGGATATTCAATTAGAACGAAGAGATAACAAATGAAGTAAAAACCGAAACGATGGTGAGTCGACCGTGCGAGAGGTGACTACACTGCATTTAGCTTAGAGTTTCTTGACGAGCATTCTAAAGTACAAGGAAATTCGTCGAATTACGTCTCGGTTCGGTTCTAGAAATCATGACACGATCCTTGCGCTTCAATCACATTTGTAAAGAAAATACGTGACAAGCTTATCATATTCCTAGCAGGCTAAATCCGAATGCAAAACTAGTAGATTAGTCTTAATTAAGAATCATCTTGCTAAATGCCAACTTATGTTTTAACCAAAAAAGAAAAAAGGAAACGAGGGAGAGAACAATTAATTTACCTTCTCTAAATATCCAGATTTGGCTATCCATATTATCAATTAATTACCTTCCCTAAATATCCAGATTTAGGTTTGGATGTTGTTTATTGAGAGGTGAGGCGACCGACAGAGAGACTACGAGAGGGAGGTGAGGTTGACTATGAGAAAGGGTCGGAGGTGAGGCTGCGACTGTAAGGGCTGGAGGTGAGAACTCAACTGACTCGCTGAGAGGTGAAGCAACCGAGAAGGGGTTGCAAGAGAGGCCTTGACCAAATCCTGCTGCCAAATATCTAGGAATCATGAAGAGGCACTGTTTCAAGTACGTTGGTGCAGAACTTGTTGACCTTGTCGCCGAACAAGAGTAAAATCCATTGGGTGCAGGTCCATTGGATGCCGATGATGGCCCTGCAGCAGTCGGGCAAGAACTTGACGTTCAGCTCTTTGATCGACTTCAGAAGCTGGTTGGAACACCAGTCTACGTCGTCGATGATCTTCCAACATTCCAATGGACTCATGACGGGAAAGCCGGGAAGGCCCATGCCTTGGTCTCAGACAGAGTAGGCGTGATTGCCAACAAGGCCACCGCGAAGGTCAGAAGCAGCAATGCCTGTCGAAACTATTTTAGCCTCAAAGCTGTTCCTTGCTTTTACTGAAGCTCGTGCCTGATTTTGTTCTGCTCTTCGCTTGGAGACCTCATGAGCTGGGGGTTTTGGCTGCTTATATAGGCTTCATTGGCTTGAAGGTTCGTTCAATCTGAGAGAGGGAGTTCAATGGAGCAAAAGAAACTCATGTTTGCCATAATTTAACGAATGATTTACGAGAGACTTGTAGTAACTCAGCTTTGAATGTAAGCTTCATCTTGCTCGGAAATTTTCCTATGATACTTTGAAGATGATTAAATAATTAAAAGCTAATAAACAAGGCGATTATTGATTGTGAATCGCTATAGAGGGTGTGGATACTTGTGATTTGGAATGCAAGTCATATGGTGTTGTGAGTGGCGCTCGGACTCTTTAGAAGCAACTCTAGAAAATTCGAGCAAAAGTAACACATTTTGTATAAAGCTATAACTTTGAATTACACAACGGATTACAACCTTGTTGAGGCTCTAAGAGCTGTGAAGTGGAGTTGGCCGAATGAACTTCTATAAGGTTGTTAAGATGTACATGTGAGTTGTATTAGAGAAATTCAATATTAAAAAATTGATGTGGTGTAGAGCAGTTAATATATCTTAGTCGGTCTATAACTCTTTGGCTTAAGTTTTTGAGGGAAGGCGATCCAATTGAATATGTTGATATGCTCGAATTTGGGCTTCCTCTTGACAATATTCCTGAGTGATGATATTGGACTTCTGTTGCGCAATTAAAACAAATGGTATGAAAGCCGATGATCGATTGTAGTCATAATCCCAATATGTTTCGATATTTGGTGAATATCTTAATAAATGAATATGGTGACAAACACTTCATTATTCAATTCGGAGAAAGAGACCAAGGATGAATCTCCTGACACTAAAGCTCACACTTAAGAGGGAGATTGTTAGGATGTATGTGTGAGTTGTGTTAGAGAAGTCTAACATTGGAGAATTGATGTGGTGTGGAGTAGTTGTTATATTCTAGTTGGCCTATAACTCATTAATTTAAGTTTGTGAGTAGATCTGAATCTAATTGAATATTTTGATGGGCTCAACTTGAGTTTCCTCTTGGCAATTTACCTAGGTTATGGTATTGGGCTTATGATACGTACTCACAACAAAGGTTTCGTCTATTTAGTAGAAAATGAATGATTGCGAAACAATCGCATCCCAAATCAAGTTCTCATTCTTCCATTTTTCAAACTCTTTCAATTTCTGTTTGCAGAAGGTTTGTGAACATGTTTCTGTGGCACTAGTGCACCTTTTACACGATATCTATCCCGTTTTCACAAAAAATGTTTCAAGTTTCCCAAGACAAACCCTCCATTTGAACCTTCTTGGTTTTCGAAAAAAAAAAAAAACAAACCTTCTTGGTTGTGGTGTAGTGTCTAGTCCATTTTATCAAAGTTTTCTCGGTTACAATCGAATGGCTGCCATTAAAGGAGCTTCTTCTTTTAACGAATGGCAATCTATTTCTAGACTTCTTATATTTGATGGATCCATCATTGTTCGGCATTTTTTGTTTTTATCTTAAACAATAAACGATTGAACAAAACCTCTCAAAATATTCGAATATTGACGTATGTAGAATCATATATGTAATATTTTTCGTAATTTCTCTAGAGGGAAATGACATTTGCAATCATCTTCTAGTTTGATTAGACCAATTCGTCCTTAAGAGTTCATCCACAACCACTATGAGGATTCTTGAAAATATATGAAGACGAAAGATACCCTCCGCCAAGTTAAGCAAATAATCAAAAGAAGTCTAAACTAGCCTTTCATTATCCTATATTTTCCGTTCTTTAACGTTTTGGTTATTTGATGAATAAGCCTCATTTGGTTCGTTCGTTCTTAACTCTCATAACCATAATCGAAGCTTCCCTTGTGCTTTACAGCGTAGAAAACATGAAATAGGCGCTAAAAAAACAATGCAGGATTTTCATGACCTTCGATTCGAATTCAAAAAATGAAGTCTTGTTTTGTTACAACTGCAGACAACAAATCACTGTTAGCTGCACAAACTAATGCAACCATCTTGGGGTTTTTCTTTCCTATTTAGGTTATAAAAAAATTATTTACCAAAATATGGCAAAAAAAAATGTTTACTAAATTGGGCCCACATTACACTTAAAATGCCTCACGGGCCCCGCGCGGCAGTGCAAATGCCACATGAGCCCGAGCAGCGTTTTAAGTGCCGCATGGGCTTGTGCGGCATTCTCGATGTTGCGTGGGCCCATGTGGCCCAAGGGCGCGCAAGACCTTTTTTTTTTCATTTTTTTCAATATTTTGTTATGTGTTTTTAATTATATTTAAAACATTTATATTTATATAATTTTTTTAAATATAAATTTTTATTTTGAGGCTTATTTTTATAACATAATTATCAATAATTAATTGAAAATTTATTAATATGTATGTAATTAATTTATATAGTATATAAATTATTAATAAAAATTTATACAAATTTATATAAATATAAAATTATAAGAACATGTAGAAAAATATGAAATAAAAAAGACTACAGCACCGACCTCGTGTAATTAGTTGATTTATTATGTAAATAATTAGTAAAAATTTATATAAAAATTTATCTTAATAAATAAATTAATTATTTAAATGAAAAATAAATTATATTAATTGAAAATTTTATTTTTTAATTTCATATTTTTTTTCGTATTTATAACATAATTATCAATAATTAACTAAAAATATATTAATATTTATGTAATTAATTTATTTAATATGTAAATAATTAATAAACATTTATATAAAAAATTTATCTTAATAAATTAATTATTTATATTCACAAAGTTATATAAATAAAAATAAATTATATGAATATTTTTTAAATTATTTACGTACTAAAAAAATTAATTACATTTATCTTAATAACTTTTTAAATTATTTATTGATAATTATGGCATAAAAATAATCCTCAAAATAAAAATTTATATAAATATAAATGTTTTTTTGTCGAAAAATATAAATGTTTTCAATATAATTAAAAACATATAAAAAATATTGAAAAAAGCTAAAAAAAAAAGGCCTTGCGGGCCCTAATCTAGTAAATACTTTTTTTTTGCCCTATTTTGGTAAATAATTTTTTTGAAAAACCTAAATAGGAAAAAAAACCCAACATCTCGCCTCTTCAGTTAATTAGTTGACCCCAAAGCGCGCGCCGTCCCCCCCCCCCCCACACCCACGCACACACGTACGCGCCCCCCTCCCCCCCGGCCAGAATTGGATCCCCTACCATAGCTCCTCTATGGCAGGGGTGATATAAAATGAATCTCGGCCGTTCATTTAAATCCGACGACCGAGATTCTGCCACGTAAGCCAGGGGATTTAGCCCAAATTTTGGGCGGGATCTTGCCTGGCTTGAGTGGCAGTTTTTAGTTTGATTTTTGCAGGATAACCCATCACAGCTCACCAAACTCAAATGGCCACTTCTTCGATTCCCTGTCTCAGAGTGACAACTTCTCACTTTCTTCTTCCCCCGCCTCCCTTCTCGTTCTCTCTCGCTAAATCCCAATCACCATCATCATCCTCGTTGTCTACCTCCCTCAGTTCTATCAGGGTACGTGCCCACCCAAGTTTTCTCTGTCTTCTTCTTCTTGCTCTTGAAACCCCCTGCTCTCACTCCTCTCACTATCTCCTCTCCCTGTGTGATAGATGATGCAGCAGGGCAATGAGATTACAGAGGAGGCCACGGGGAAGGCCGTGGCCAATGCGGGTCCGACGAAGAAAGTCTTTGTCGCCGGTGCGACGGGAAGCACCGGTAAGAGAATTGTCGACCAACTGCTCGCCAAGGGTTTAGCCGTCAAGGCTGGGTTCTGTGATGTCGACAGGGCGAGAGCTGCCTTCCCCCAGAACAATCCAGCTCTTCAAATTGTGAGTCATACATGCTCTTGTTGATTTGTGGTTTTTCATTTTTCTTTTTGAGGTTTCGAAGAATTCGCAATGTATAGAGGAAAATTATGGTGCCATTTGGTGAGAATTGGGTTTTCGGATATAGGTAATGCCGTCCTTTTAGGTTGCGGCTAGCAAGTATGACTGCGATACTGAAATGAAGAAATTGAGTATTAAAGTGTTATGAAAATCTTAAGTTGCGGAGTTGGTTGAATTGTAAGAGAAGTGTAATCTAATGAGTTCAATTGAAGGTGAAAGCTGACGTAACGGAAGGGTCTGAGAAGCTGGCTGAAGCAATTGGCGGTGACTCCGAGGCCGTGATTTGCGCCACTGAGTTTAGGCCAGGGTGGGATTTGTTTGCTCCTTGGAAGGTTAGTTGAAGGAAAAAAAACTCCCGATTATGCATTCGGTAGACTCTTGTATATTCGTAGTGTCATGTAGTGCATTCTGGCTCAGCTGTTTCGCAATCTTATTGATCTCCATTGAATTTTTTCTATTATACTTACAATGTTTGTCTAGTCATTTGTGCTGTCGAGGTCACTTTTCAATTGAATGTTGAAGAGAAAATTGCTTATCATTCGAACTACGAATGAAGATACAGTGTTTCTTACTGTTTCTTCCACTTCATCTTCTCTCTCTCTTCTTCCAAGGAAAGCAAAGGTACATCAGTTGTGAGAAATGCATCACTCGTATCATATGTTGTCTTCCATGGGGCTTTGGTGCTTGAAGGTAGGTTCACTGATGGAGAAAAATGAACTTTTGATGCAGCTTTGAAGAACCAATGCTAGTGTTACCTCCATTGCCTATTAATTCTTAAAAGAGTTGATAACAAAGCTTAGTGTGATACAATTTTAGCACTGCTTTTAGTACGATGTCACAATTGTTATTGGCTCACTACATGAGACATGCGATGGGATTTGTCTCTGAGAATTGAACATCTACACCTATTGCATTTTAGGCTTTTGTTGAAATGTAAAATGTTGTGTTGTTGTATAATGAAAATTTTGTCGATAATGAAATTCAGGATATTCAGAATAGGAGAAAGGAAAACAGTGGGGAAGAGAAAGGAACTGATATTCTAGGAAATCATGCCTTTCGATGTCTGCGCTTCCATCGAATATATGCCTATAAAGAAGTAGGAGAAAAGATCACCAGAATAAAAGTCTCCATCTAATCGAACACTATCTGAAACATTTCTCAGTGATTTGTTTGAATGGATTCCAGGTAAATTGCAAGAGTCGTTTGTCTATGATGTTATTTTGATTGGTATTACATGGCTCCATAGCTGTATGCATCCTGTTTATTTATCTTCATGAATAAATCTTTATCAGGTTCAGACCCTGAATGTCATACCTTAACCTAGGAAAATAAGAAAGATTCTCTATGTAGAGCAGGAATGATGAAAGCTTTGATGTTGCAGGTCGATAATTTTGGCACTGTCAACCTTGTTGAAGCTTGCCGCAAACTTGGAGTGAACAGATTCATCCTAATTAGTTCTATTTTAGTAAACGGAGCTGCTATGGGGCAGTTACTCAATCCCGCTTACATCTTCCTAAATGTTTTTGGTCTCACCTTAGTTGCCAAGCTTCAGGCAGAGAAACATATCAGAAGATCTGGAATAAACTACACTATAGTAAGGCCTGGTGGTTTGCGTAACGAACCTCCCAAGGGTAATATCGTCCTCCCAAGGGTAATATCGTCATGGAGCCTGAGGTAAGTCGGCCTGGATGTTTTGTTCTGGTTTCATTTAGTACTTTCAGCAGTCAATTGGATTTGTAGTTTTTCGGACCATGAATTGACAATATTCAAGAATGCTTTCAGCATGTTGTGATTTGAAGATTAGATGTACCATTTACTGTCGTTTTTCCAGTTTAAACTTCATTGTTTTCTTAGATATTGATTGGTCTTGCATAAGTTTCCCCAGCTATTCAAATGCATCTTGGTCAAAAACATTGGGAACATCAGTTGATTTTAGATGTAGGTTTGTTCTGAAGAACTGCTTGCCAAGAATATGCTGAAAAATAGTTTGCCAAATAAATTTATCCATTACTAAGCAAAATCTTATATTGATCAAAATCAGTTGACTCGCGACTTTCTCTTCTATCCTCAGGATACTTTGTATGAAGGCTCTATTTCCAGAGGCCAAGTTGCAGAAGTTGCTGTTGAGGCCTTAAACCATCCGGAATCCTCTTACAGAGTTGTCGAGATAATCGCCTCGCAAAGATGCTCCAAAGCGTTCGTTTGAAGAACTGTTTGGTTCCATTAAGCAGCGGTGAAATATGAAATTTGGGATACGGAATTTTTCTCAGGCATTATTGACTTTAGTTTCGCTATGTACATGCGACACCATATGTTGTACATTGCTTACGAAGTGCAGAAACATGTCGTTATCCTTGGACGAGCATACAAATATCATGCCAAATACAATGAATACCAGCCATTCTCTGGCATCTTGTCTAGTCAAAGGACAGAGCATACAAATATCATGCCAAATACAACACGTTTATGCGTTGCATAATTCCAGACTAGTATCAATGGCACACAAATTTCACATGACATGGTATTACAAGAACGACCCATCTATCCTCTCATTAAAATGTATCAAATCAAGTCTTCAGGCACATCTTCCACCTGTTGCATGACAACTTCAATTGTGTAGCGAGTACATGACACAACAGATTCAGGAATAGTATCTTCATCTAAAGTTCATAATATCTAAAAATTGGTACATCTAAGAATAAAGTCTCCACTAAAGGAACCCACCACAAAACCAGAGATATAACTCGCTAGTTCAGGCTTGAATTATCCAAAGCTCACTCAACTGAGACATGCATGGGAAACTACTGTGATATATAGAATCCATGAGAAATTGAAATGGATAATTGAAAAAAAAAAAAAAGAAAACAATTGTCCGAATTCTTATAGATATCCAGCAAATTTGAGCTAGTGCATAAAAGGACCAACTCCTTATACCTTATGCTATAGAGGGGCTCCTTTTTCCCTCTCCCCCCAAAAAATTAGAATCAGAAATCCACAGATAGAGAATAAAGAAATGGATGTGAAGATTTCTCCGCAATGTCCATGTCCACCGTCCTCTCAAAGAAGTATCTTTACAATTCACACAAGCATTTTCCCAAACACTGCATTCGCAAGTCCACACGCGCCATTCCCCATCACAACGTTAACCAAACAAGGGCTACTACAGCTCATTTCACCTCAGAAATTTGAAATCTCGCAATCGACAAACAACCGTCCAAGCTACAAAAGGAAATAAGAATGCGCGCCAAAAGCTGCAAATGGGAGCACAAGTGACATTTTTGAGGAGAACCCGACTTAACTTACCTTTTGAGAACTCGAATTGCAGGCGGGATTCAACTATAGAACACGCACATAGAGAGAGAGAGAGAGAGAGAGAGAGAGAGAGAGAGAGAGAGAGAGAGAGAGAGAGAGAGAGAGAGAGAGAGAGAGAGAGTGGGTGTATTTGGAAAGCTCTCAATCCTCACATTAGGTCATGAATCAACCTCATCCTCCCCAAAAACTCACCTTGTCCTCTGTAGCTTGCCGACTTGCTGCCTTGTAGAGTTGCTCCCCCTGCTGCGACGCGAGCGAGAAATCGAAGGGGACGGCGGTTCCGTGGAGGCTGGCGTCGAAGGGGACAGTCATCGGGGAAGGTTAACTGCGATTTCGTGGATGCTGTGTCGAAGGGGATAGTCACCGGAGCGAATGGAGGAGGAGGATGTCAGCAGCGGATCCGAATCCACATTTGAGAGAAGGTCTGAATCGTTGAGGAAACGAGAAAAGAGGAGAGAAAAATACCGAAAAACTGTTGCTGCCTCGGACTTGTTGCCGTTGTTGCTTCCTCGCTCAATGGGAATTCCTGGGGCGAGAGCGAAAGAGCTAGAAAAGAAGCCTCTTGCACCCGATCTGTTTCCTTTTCTTCTTTGGGTTTTTTTTAAATGAAATGCGGTTTTGGCGCCCAAAATTTGGGCTAAAATCTTCAGGTGACGTGGCGCAATTCTGGCCGTCGGATTTAAATAGACGGCCGGATTTGCTTCTATGTCACCCCTGCCATAGAGGAGCTATGGCAGGGGATCCAAATCCCCCCCAACCCCCCCCCCCCCACACACACACACACTGATATATATATGCACAAAGAGAGCAGGACTCCGGAGAGCATTGTTGACACCTGATTTTTAATCATCTTTTCTCTTTTAAAATTAATAAAAAAATCTATAAAAATTCTTAAAATTAAAAAATCAAATTTTGGGACCTTAGCCAAGCCTAGAAAATCAATTTTGACCAAAAAATAATTTTTCATATTTTCAGTATTTTTCGATATTTTTATTTTTGAAAATTCATAAAAAAATCAAGAAAAAATGAGAAAATTACAAAATCAACTTTGGAAGCCTTGACCAAGCTTAGGCAACCATTTTTGAGCAAAAAATAATTTTTCATATTTTTTGTATTTTTTTAAATATATTAGGAAAATATTTAATAAATAATAGCATTTGAGGCCACAAAAATACATAAAAATAGTCAATATTTTTATTTTAAATCCCTTTTCATGTTGGCCATCACAAATTTAAAAAATCCAATTCAGGGTCGTGTATTCCTTCACGAGCATAATTTCGAATCGGGCCTAAAAAAATTCAATTTGAGTCAATTTATTTTCATTTTTCACTTTTAGGAGTTGTGACATTGTTCTCTAATATTCTAAATTTACATCTTGGCCCAATTATACCCAGAATGACTCAATTTTATAAAAAGGGCTTTAATTAAATTTTACATTATTTTCAATAGCAAGAAATGATCATAAATTCAACATGCGGTAGGCATGTCGAAAATTGTGAGGAGATTTGGACTTAAAGAAATATTTCTCCAAGGATTGAATTGCAAATACTTAAAATCTCATGGACTAGAATACAAATACCTAACACTTGAGGGATTATTTTGTAAATAACAAAAAGAAAAGTTAGTGGAGAAATTAGAATAGAGAAGGGAAGGTGGAGAAGAGGAGATGAAAATGGGAAGATGGAGACGAGAAGATAAAGAAAATAAGATGAGGATAGAGAAGGGAAGATGGAGATGAAGAAGAGTTAGTAGAATGGGAGATAAATATAGAGAAGAGAAGATGAAGATGAAGAAGAGTTAGTGGAGAAATTAGAATGTGAGATAAAAATGGAGAAAGGAAGATGAAGATGAAGAAGAGTTAGTGGAGGAATTAGAATGGGAGATAGAGTTAGTGGAAAAATTAGAATGAGAGATGGATGAATAGGCTATAAAAGGAGGAAGAAGTGAGTTTGGGAGGGGAATTTTTTTGGGGAGAAAATTTTGGATGTTTGAGAGGGTTTTGGGAGATTGAAGAAAAATTGGAGAGAAAGAAAATACCAAAAAGAGAGAGAAAATTTTGAAGATGGTGGGAGTTTAAAGTTAGGAGTTATCATCACCAATTCCTTCATTGATCAACATAAATCAAGAGTTCATCTTCGTCAACGAGCAAGCAAATTCGAGCGAAGTGTTTTTATTTATTCATTTATTTGTGATTTTAGTCTCAAATTAGCACAAATTGTATACACTTTCTCCATCTCCCTTTTTCCCATATTTTATAGTAGGTAAAAAAAAGGGGACAACTCCGTATCAACGATAAATTTTATGGAGGTGCAAAGTGAGTCCAAATAAATTCCAAGGTGCTCATCAAATTTGTAGTCGACCCGTCAACGGATTCTAGTTCAAATTGTTGAAACAATTTGTTGTATTTTATTTTAAAGAATTAAAACCCCAGAATGGAGAGGTAAAGCGCATCCATTGGAGGTCGTTTATTTCCTGTAATTTAAATTCCTGCATCATCAAACCCCAAAGGGAAGAGCCAAGCCAATGCTAGGCTACCCGTCAGAGGTTTTTACTTACTGCAATTTAAATTCCTGCACCATCAAACCCCAAAGGGAAGAGCCAAGCCAATGCTAGGCCGCCCATTGGAGGTTTTTACTTACCGTTATTTAAATTCCCGCAATTTAATTCCTGCACCATTAAACCCCAAAGGGGAGAGCCGAGCCAAGCCAAGGCTGAGACATCCATTGGAGGTCTTTATTTACTGTCATTGACTTCCTGCCGTTTAATTTTTGAATCACCAGACCCCAAAGTGAGTAGACTGTAACACTGCACAGAAGTCGTTAACACACTCTCTCTTTCGGCTTTAGGGAATTTTTAACACTTTGAAAATAAAAAAAATACCACCCATGCATCCTATCTAAAAAGTGAAAATATAAAAAGAGAATACCTCACTAGAGTCTTACGAATAAACCAAACTTGAGTTGCCAAATTAGGATATCCATGAAATTAAGGTACCGAAAGGGCATTGGTTTTAATTAACTAGTGTAACCAAGTCCCCGAACTCATAATCTATGATTCGTATAAGTAATTTAGTCCTCCCGCTAATTTACTTAGGTATCTAATCAACCTACCGAAAATGATTAGTGGCAACTCCAAATTTTAAAACTATTTGAATAAAAACCAAAATTGCGATTCGGTAGAACTTGAGAGGGTCCATATTAGGTTAATTCATCTAATAAACCTAATAATCCGTTAACCCGATCAAAAAACAATTCTTAGGGTCGCGATAGCTTGGCGCCTCCACTGGGGACGGGATTTTTAAATTTTTTTTTAAAAAGACACCAATTAGAATACTTGAATTTTTTTCGAAATTTTGAAAGCCTTAGTGGACTTAGGCTAATGAAAATTTCATGGATGTCTCGCTTTTGGCGATCTTGTTTGGAACTCATCTTTAGGTGTTAAATGGTTTTGCAGATGGGAGTTGTAAGGGGTGGAGTGTTTGGCTAACCCTTCATTTTGCAAGTTTGGTGTGTGAGAATTATTATTTAATTTTTGAAATATTGAAGTGGTATTTGCATTTAATTGTTGTGCATGTTTAATTTTTTTAACACTACATCACACACGTCCCGTGGCCAGACGTAGGTCACTAGTTTTAGGATGGTATTGTGATTTGGTTCTGGCATTCGGTGTGAGATCACGTCAAAAGTTAGTCCAGATTCAATCCCGAACCCTTTTTTAAAAATGAGCTTTAAAAGTTAAGCATCAGGCTTGGTAAGAATACCAAAGCAGTGGTTTTAATTTTTAGCTCGAGCAGCCGAAGTGGGAAGGCCTGGCTAATCCTGATTACGTTGTGAGATCATGGATAATCTTGATTATGTGCGCGAGATTGTCTCCTTGCCGTAAGTCTTTCGCTTCAATTTGTCAGCTTTTAGAGTAGATAGGCCAAGATTTAAACTCACGATTCATGTGCTTGTCTATGTGACCTACATGGTATTTTTCAAGGTGAAAGTAAGTTTTCCAAATTCATCTTGTATTTATTTTTGAGTCGGTCCATGTTAGGATTCAGTCAAATTTTGAACCTAATATCGTGATCATTTTTTCAAAAGAAAAGAAAAATCAAATTGGTGTCCCATTTTTGAAAAAAAATGAAAAATGATGAAAAAAATGAATGAATGTGAAAAATTCCTTAGGGGAATTTTGTTGACCAATGAAAGATTTTGTCACAGTTTTTCTTAAGTCTTCAATGGACGCGAGATTTCCTTGACAAATTTATCATTAAAAATTTATTTTGATAAAAACGAAAGATTCCTTCGAAAAATTTGGTAAATGTCAAGGGATTTTATCACATTTTTCAAGTTATAAAAACCTATAAGAAAATTCTTTCTGAATAAATTCACCTATGCCTTTCTAAGAGAATCCTCTATAATTTCTCATAAAATGAAAAAATAAAATTGGACTAATGTAGGAGTCATGGACCGATTTCTTTTGGATCACATACTAATTATTTTCTCTACCTTTGCATGGAATCACAGGTACCCCAGGCAGGAGCAAAATCGGGTTCAACATTATATCGGGGATAATCTTGAAGGATACGAAAAGGATAGGAAATGGCCGACGCCGCAACTGATAATCCTGGGGGCAAGTGAAAAAGTTCCGGAGACAAAATCTTATCGATCAGCGAGCACGTATGGGCTATGTATTTCGATGAGGCCGTAAATTTATCCAAATCGGGCTTGGAGGCATCTTTAATGTATTAGAAGGGTTCCTATATTTTTATTGAGAAGGCATAAATTGTGTAATTAGAGCCCATGAAGCAAGTTTATTAACCCGGCCTTACGACGCCTTTCTGATTAAATTGAATAAAGGCTTGCCTTTTTACCTTTCTCGGATTCAAAACACGTGGAGGATTTTGAAGGACCAGTATTATTGAGCATGGCCCATGGGCATTTCTGCCAATGCTACAGGACATTCTGCCAACACTACGGGCTGCCGACATAAACAAGTGGACGCCGAAAGAGATGAGCATGAGTAAAGTGGGGCACGCAATAGGTGACCTGGTTTATTTATTGGCGTACTAATCGAATGGTCGTATTTCCAATAATTCACGTGGCTAGCTCACGGGGCTCAAGGTGGCTAATGGGGTACGCTGTCGAAAGTTTATTCAATACTCCTCATATTATTGTCTGAAGTAGCTATTATCGAGAAAAATGTTAAGCATCGGCGCTGTTGACACCTGGTTTTTGATCATTATTTTTCTTTTAAAATTACTAGAAAATCCATAAAAATTCATAAAATTAAAAAATCAAATTTGGGGAATTTGGCCAAACCCAGGGAACCAATTTAGACCAAAAAATGATTTTTCGTATTTTCAGTATTTTCTGATATTTTTATTTTCAACAATTCATAAAAAATCACGAAAAATGAAAAAAAAATTACAAAATCAACTTTGGAAGCCTTTGCTAAGCTTAGGCTACCATTTTTGAACAAAAAATAATTTTTCATATTTTTCGCATTTTTTAATATTTAATAATAAATAGCGTTTGAGGCCACAAAAATACAAAAAAAAGAAGAGAAGAATCAGTATTTTAATTTTAATTTTAACTTCATTTTGGCCAATGAAAATCTGTAAAAATTAATCAAGAATTGGGAATTACTTTGTTAATCTCATTTTCAGATTAATTGAAAAAAAAATTAAATCAGAAAATTCATTTTAGCTCTTTAATTTTCGATTTTTGTATTTTTGGAGTCATGACATTTATCCTCTAATAGTCCAAATTTTTCAATGGCCCAATGGTGTATTTTTTTGTTGTTGCGTTCGATTTCCGAATTCAATTTATCATCTGTTTGGATCGGAGCTTGAGTAGCGGCATTTCTTTGTTAGAAGCCCTCTACCTCAGATACCACAGCAAGTCTTCCAAAAGAGAAAAAGAAGAAGAGAAGTAGTATGATCGAGACCCTGAGTTTGATTAAATCCTCGAGAGTTGTCTCGATAATCCCTAGAATCGCATGCAAAGACCAATTTGGCTGAACCGATGAAGACACCACTGGATGGAAGACCGAACTACGATGTCATTCAAGGGGCCAATGCAACACCAACCACATTTTATAACATCGGGGACCCTGAGATACGAGACAACCTCGGCCCGTATATAGGTTGATACTGCGCGAGCGAACCATTGCTTCTGGACATCTTGGTAGATGCACTGACACAAGTAAGCTCCGACAGCTAGACACTCGGAAGAATTGAACTTTCGGAGATAGTGAAAGCCCATATAACCAGAAACGACAATGGAAAAGGAAGTCCACTAACCTTATAAAAGGAGAGCACAGGAGCGTTTTTCCAGGAGGGTCTGGCGGTATAGTTTTTTTTAAGAAAAAAAAGTTAGTGGGACTGTCACTAAATGGTGTAGCCTGGATGATTATATAGAGAAAAAGGACTCACACGAACGATGGGGAGGCTGGAGAAGGATTCCACTATGGGGGTGATTTTAAAAGAAGAAAAAAGATCAAGAGTGGGGTAATTGTTGAACCTTCACGTGACCTGGAAGCTGCAGCCTGGAGCATGTTTGATATTTGACGTTGCTGGTAAAATAAAAGATGGTGAAGGGACGGCTCAACGGGAGACAACATGATTAAAAAAAAAAAAAAGATGAAAAGAAGGCAACTTTCGTTGATATAAAAAATGAAAGAGGACTCGGTCAAAAAGAAAAAAAGAGAGTAGGAAGGAAAAGACGTCATTTTGTCCCATAATTTGTGGGGGCTGTTGGTGTCAATTCATCATTTTGGCTCAGGAAGTAAATTTTCGATCATGGCTGTTCTTCGGTCAGAAAATATCAGGACTGAACTAGTTAACAAGCCCTAAATATGCTTCTAGGTACCCATGGAGCTCTTGAAGTTTCGGATTTCGGTTTGAGTACATTCTAAAAGAAAGTGGAGGAGGAGGGATTACTTCATACCACCTGTGGAACACCGAATTATGCGGCTCCCGAGGTCTTGACTAATAGCAGATATGATGAAAGATCTGCAACGCTGACCTTTGCATGTCCCTCATGGTTCTCACCTAGTGCAAAGAATCTCATAAAACAGATTTTTAATCCCAGTCCTCTCACGAATAACAATTCCTGAAATTCGGGAAGATGCATGGTCCAAGAAAGGTCACAGGTCGCAAGGATTCAATATGCGAGAAGCGGAGGGACCTCTGTGAAGCTCGCAGGCCCGAGGAGAAGTTCATCGCCTAAGTTGTTACTGCTAAATATTTTCCGATACACCATCATTACTCATCATCGCCAACAGATCATCAACGGAAAAACAAGACAAAAAGAGTGGAGGACAATTTAGGTGGATGATTTTAATGATAAAGTGGAGAAAACGCCAAAGTGAGAGGTAGCTGGTGGAGTCACCGAAAGGAAAAAAAGGAGGGTGGCCCTTCCTCCTTTCGAGAGCAACGGGACCGAGGAGGGGGATCTGGTCCTTCACTTCTTGGCAACTCAATGGATCTGAGTCCTCGATGAAGGGCTTCTTCTCTCTCTCCATTTTAAGAGTACCATACCCATCTCCATCCCGATCCCTTCCATGCCTAAAATGTCTTCGTGATTGATGAGCTTCAACTCCTCAGACCAGCTCTCCTTCCTCAACTATAACTCCTCACCCCTTGGGACCCACTAGCAACCATGATGTGCTCTATTCCCAGCAGCATTGCGGGGTGTGGAGGAATTTGAGTAGAGCCTCGAACCAAGTAGCACCTCCGCTTTAGTCCTTCACCTCGAAACCCAAAGCTGCCGCTGATCTTCGTTTCCTTAGCTCACTCATGTCATGATGCCATCCCAGAGTCAGACGACGTTGTCTCGAAGTCGTTATCATCGTTCTCTTGCGGCCACTGGTGTCCGAAATTGCAGACCCTCCTCCCGACAACAAGCACAGTCAAGGCAGCATATGATCCGTAACTGACGAAGCTAACTAGTGCAGAATAAAAAGAAACGGTCCAAGCAACGATAAGGGAGATCGCGAGAGGAGAACTGCAGGCTGAGGAGCATGTTGGATCAGATCAGCAAGAATTATGATCATCTCCAAATTCAGCTCCTGATGGCCATGCAGAAGTGGGTCCATCTTAATCAGCGCAAATAGCAGAGGGACGAGATGACCACCACGTCCACCCTCATAAAGTCAGCGCAACAGCTCATGGACCTTCGGCCAACGTGTAGGGCTCGCGGACGCTGAAGAGTCTGTTGAGGAGGAAGCAGATCCATTCCGTCCACGCGAGGCGCGAGGGACAGTAGCTAGCCGGGCGATTGTCCGTTGTCGACATCATTGCCATCGGAGTTGAAGCGACAGTTGGAGCCAGGGTGCATATTCATGTTGGGACAGTGGCTAGACAGTACACCAGACCTGCTCAAACCATCTCCTTCATGATCGTTGGGATAGCTGCCGCATTTTTCGCATTCTGTTATGCGGAGCTTGCTTGCCGACGTCCGTTTGTTGAGAGTGTCTATCACTACACGTACATATGCATCGATTGAGCCCCACGAGTTCTCTTGCGGCCCTTGAGTGAACTTTATCACCAAGCTGAGTTCCTTGGTCGTATATAGTTCGCTAGTCAATCAAGCGCCACTGGAAGGGTTAGAGTTGTGAGGTTTGGTCGTATCACCAAGCTGAGTTCGTCTGGTTGGACAGACACCCAGAGCGGTGGCCAAACGACCAGAAGAAAGTGGTGAGGTTTCGCGAGTGCCGAGCAGGGAAGTCGAAGGTCGAGCGATCATCTTCTAGCAAGCAGGCCCAGAACGGAGAGCGAGACGAGCCGGATCGATGGTGTGACTCCTGAGTGATGCCATGGTTCCTGGCAACTGGACAACGAAATCTTCAAGGGCTGGGGTCGACACTCCACTGTCAACCCAAAGGAAGCGGCGGTAACGGCCGAATGAGGGTTCAGCGAGCAGATTTGGTGGCGGAGTGGTTTTCGAGCAAGGCCGGCATCTGCCCGGCGACCACGTATGCGGTATATGAGTAACGGCTAAAAGGGGCTCGAGTTGTGCCGAGACTGAGCCAGTAGCTACGGGAGGCGCGGCGCTTCTTGTGATCTACGGACGGTAAAGTTGGTGGCGGTCATCGATGCTGACGGTGGTTGTTGGTCATAGACGATCGTAGAGGAAGTTCCAACGAAGGTTTGAAACTTCCGTCGTCGTTGTCTAGTTTAAGAAATTCTCTCCAAAGCTCTCGGGTGCAGGCATTGCAAACAAGGAAGAAGACTATCCTCATGGAGCAGATCGTTAACTGTGTACAAGTGGAGGCACAGAAGACTTTGGTCTTACCCATGATTTTAGAAAGGCGTTGCTTCATCCCAGATTTGGTGGGCTGCCCCAATGGGCCGTTGTTGCTAATTCTTACCATCTTGGATGCGTTGTTGATGAATCAATTGTCCATCACAAGCTAGCCCAGCCATGATTGCGATCCAATTTCTAATCGCATGAAGTTGTTGATTTTTGCCGAGATGTTCAACGCAACCATCTCCATTGCTGGAGCTGTGATTCAAGGTACAAAGTTCAAATATGGCAGTTAAACCTGCGAATTAGGTAACAATCGTAAATCTGAATATATCTCGAATATATATTGTTATCTATTTCGGATTATGTAGCATATCTTAGTGAATTGCATGTTTAATTTATCTTGTAAATATTTAGGTTAGATAGTAATGTCTGGCTTAATTAAATTGCATGATTGCTTGCATATCTTTCATGTCTTCCATGTCATAGCATATAGTTAGAATATGCCATTTTGCATGCTTTAAATTAATTAGTTAAATTCCCATATAGGGCAAGAAAGACTTTAATTTTGCATGCCTCGCATTGCATCTTCACATTTATTCACATCATGGCATTTAGTTTAATTCACGTATTGTGTCCATTTAATAAAATGAAAACCCAAAAAAAAAAAAATTTCATCTTTGAACCCCGTGAAAACTCATCAAAATTGCCAAATTGAACCCTTTTCATGAAATTGGTATCGAAAGGGCGTTAATAGAAATATTAGCGTAACCAAGTCCCCGAACTCAATAATCTTTGGTTCGTAGAAATAAATTGGTTCTCCTGCCATTTTATTTAGGTTTCTAATCAACCTACCAATAATGATTAGTGGCGACTCTAAGAATAACGTTTGCATGAAATTGAACATAAGTTGCGAATTGGTAGGACTTGGGAGGGTCCGAGTTAGGTTAATTGAATAGTTAATCTAATAATCCATTAACCTAATTAATTTTTAGGTCGCGACAGGCGCCTCTAGGGTTTTGAACCATTCTATCATGCTATTTAGAAGAAGATATGGCAAGAAGATCACAGCACAAGAGATGCGAAACTTTTCTTTCATTCCATTCATCAACGAGTTTTACAACGACTCACTGGGGAGGAAGAGTAAAACCAAACTGAGTCCTAATAAGCATCACAACAGAGCTCAACTAGCTTTCTATGAAACTAATATTCTGCCTACACTGAGCGAGCTGGAATTCAAGATCTGCGAGCTTGAAGAACAGGCGGATACATTTCTCCTTTTGTCTGGCTGCATTGATCTCGTGATGTTCAACGACGAATCTCAGATTCTCAATCAAGTCTCTCTCGAAAGCTATATTTGCCGTTAGATCATCGAGCCTTTCCTCCAGCCACTCACATCTGAACTTCATCACGATTTCGCTCAAGTCATGCTCAAAGTAAGTCTGGTTCAAAGTTAGGCGTTCCACTAGCTTCTCTCTCTCGTGAACCAATAGCGAGGCACGTTCTTCGGTGACTTGATGGCCTTCTTGTACCGGGCAGCCGTTTGTCCCGCAGACTCCAAGCGTTCAAATCGATCTTGATAGTGAGCTCTCACGATGCGGGCTAAGGTGACTGTTTCCTGAGTGTTCCGGCAAGTTTCCAGAAAGTTGATGAAGACATGCGGAAATACTCTGTATTCCCTCTCTAAGCTGGTGCCTTCAACCGAAGAAGCATTTATCTCTTTGAACAAATCAAGAATCTCAGCTTCAACACTCAAATGATGTGCTATATAGACATAACATCGGCCAAGAAGATGGTAAAGTCTTTTCCATTTGAACATAACGTCGGCTGGGAAGATATGGGTAGGGAGATTGGCCATTATCAAGGAGGAAGGTAAGGTAGACGAGCGGGATACGAAAGAAAGAAAGAGATAGGTGAAGCAAACTAGGAGGATGCGGAGATGGTAATCTGCTTTGAAGTAAATATTGATTTCGTAGTGACAGTATCAACCAGTCAAGATTTCCATATCTACCATTCTCTATTGGCAACACTCCCGTTGGCTCGAATCCCCGTCAGACGGCGATCTCGAGTCGAGCAAATCTGATATCTTTGCAGAAAAGGTTTGACGTGATACTACCGCTTCGGAAAAGAAGAGGAAAAAGACGACCTAAGTGCGGAACAAAGAAAACTTATAGCGAAAAAGAAGATGGGATAATCTCTACGGGGACCAATACCATGAAAAGACGAAAGAAAGCAAACTGTGCAAGAGACACGTAAGAAAGATTAAGAAAGACAGAATTCTTGAGAGAAACAATATAGATGCTAAGCCCACACCTAAGTTTTAAAAGAGACGTCTTCTTGGTAATTTTCATCTATACTCTGAAGAGAGTTTCGAAGCATACCCAGTCACTTAGAAAAGTTCAAGGAGAGTGAAGATACAAGAAGAAATAATGAACCTTGAGAAATCACTAACCAAGTCGAAGATGTCTCAACCCAACACCCTTAAGAGTTATCGTTACTTACTGAATATGGGAGAGGAAAAGTTTGAAGCCATGTTTGGGATCGAGCCCATGGAACTTGGCCTTTCCCCCGACGTTGTCCAAGATCTTAGAAAAGATAAGGATAACAACAGTAAGGTTCAAAGAAAGCGTTACCGTGGCCATACTGAGGAGCAAGTACAAAGGCTTGAGGATTTCTTCAGAACATGCCCTATGCCAAACGGCAAACAGAAAATGGAATTGAGTCGAGAGCTAGGACTTGAACCTTTGCAAATCAAGTTCTGGTTTTAAAATAGGCGAACCCGAATGAAGACTCATCCTGAGCACAACGAAGCCGAGTTTCTAAGAGCTGAAAATGAAAATCTTCGAGCAGAAAACAAGATGTATAAAGAGGCTTTTGTCTCTGCCACCTGCCCCAACTGCAATAACCTCATCACCTTCGATGAAATGCATGATCTGAGGATCGAAAATGCGTGTTTAAGAAGTGAGTTAGACCAGTTTATAATAAGATCGAGTTCTGTTAGAGCATGGTACAAAAAGACCAATGCTACTGGATTAGCATCAATACCTTCCAAGAAAGAGGGGACAGATCACCACCAAACGGACATTGACGATGATCTTTTCGCTATAATCAACCAGTTCGATATCAGTAAAGTATTAGGGCTGTAAAGCACACGGAGTTTGTATTTTGAAGCTGGTGATCATGGGTCCTTCAACATGGCCAATGCATTCCTAATCCGGAATGAAGCCGGCTGATTATGGAAAAGCCTACAGATAGGGAAGAAAAATCAATCCTGAATGGATGAATATGCTTTATCTTGCATGGGATGTTTTCTTCTTTTATGAATGTCTAGAATTGGTGTGAAAACAAGAAGTAATCATTTCCCTTTCCCCAATTAAATGCTCGAGTCTGCCACTACACCAAACTCGCAGTGAATTTATTGCGAGTAAAAAGCCGTGCGAACTAGAAGGGTAAAGCAGTATCTTTTCAATTTACCCTCAAATTGCTCCAGCTTTAAATTAGATCCCTTCAATTTTCAGGAATTTACGAAACGACCCGAGAATACAGTCGTACTCAAAAACGAAATTCCCTAGTTGGACAAAACTGGGGGCAAATCAATTCGCGGATATTATCACTGAATAACCGACTTCAAATAAGAAAAAGGCGAAGGACGCGAACAATCTCAAAGGATGGTAATTCTGTATCGTTCCAAATTACTCATGATCGTCTTGAGTGCTGAATTGTTTCATCCCATTCTTAACAGGGATTGTAAATCACCTTGAAAAGCATCGTAACGCGAAAAGGCCCAAAACCACGTCATCTCGAAGATCAATACCTAAAAGAGAACTTCCATGGACGCCTAAGGCTCTGTAGGCCCGATGGCGTGGGAAGTGACAGTGGGCCGAAGTAATCCAAGTCAGATCCTCAAGCCTTGGTCTAAATGATTGAGTGTCCAACGGAAACTGGAGACAAACTCGACCCAATGAACCTGATAAATGGATCATGCAAGACATTCAAGATGAAGGGTAAATCAATATCGTTTCCAATTCATCCCCTCCAATATCGGCTAACATCTCTTTTTCTTTTGACAGGAGATGTTAATACTAACATTTCACATGTCGAAGAAAACGGCCCCAAGGGGGCAAAATTAGAATCATCCGATAATATCCATTCTAATGAAAATGGGGGAAATTGATGGCTACCCTGAATCGGAAAAGGGCGTTCGACTGACAACCATCACGGTTGTTAACATTGAAAAGGCCCAGATTCTATATAGGGGCAAATATAGATATGGGCCACTTCTTGACTTAAAGAGTAGACTCTCAATCTAAGGGCAATTCGTAATTCTCCTTTCACAAGAAATTCTCCAATTCTTGCACATTTCGTAATCATGCATGATGCTAAAAAATTGCTATATCTGCATTGCGTTTGCACATACCATGATTCATGCATGACTCTTCTGCATGTTTAATTTGTCGATTCTGATTTGGAGTATGATCTACACATGATGCATCGAATGTGTAAAATGGGGCATGACATGATGATTAAAAATGACCCCATTTCCATACACATCCCATATACATAGTGAGTCGTGTGTTGAACAGTTTCCACGTTTCCCAAGACGATGGGTTTTCTCGTAAAAGGCACAATAGCCGAAGGGAAGGAGCCAATCACTTCTCGATCTTAAACATTACAGGTGACCATTGATAACCCATTTGAGCGGCGACTTTCTTTCATAACCCCTGTCAAGAATCACCCCACATCGGGGCCAAATGGAAGTAGTCCCAGCAAATAGCACGAGGTAAATGTTTAGAAATTTTCTTGCTCGGACTAATATCAATTTTCGAGTGTTCCTTTACTTTCAGCCTCATACGGTAACTCAAGTGCCTTAGGATGACGAAAAGCATTCGCTTCTCTATCTAATACACTCATATCCTTTGCACCACCCAATTGAGCCTGCGTATTCATTTCTTAGAACCCCGTTGGTGATCATTGCTCATTCCAAGATGAAGATGGCGCTACCTCAAAGCAGAAGAACTCGGAAGAAGTAAGGTTTACACAGAGTCCCTGAGTCAACTCTCCAATTATGCTAGACCTTTGATATGTATGTGCATGCGACACAATCTTTGAAAATTCCTTTTCTTAGATAGAACGAAAAAGAAAAGGCAAAAGGCAGGACCAAAAGAGCCAGTCTCGGGCATAAAAAAAAAGCAAAGTGCCAGTCAAAAGCAAGGCCAATGCCCATTCAAATCAATGTCCATGTACACTTAGTGAAAACATATTGTCTTTTGTTGTAAATTCCTAATGGGATCTGATTGTAGAAGAAAACTCTTCGAATGAGTGAAATTGTGAAAAATACTTAGATAAAGTTTATATCATTCGGAAGTGACAACGGTATTAGCAGAAGTTGACACCTTCCTAATACAACGACGGCGTCCTTTGAAGACTATTCTGAGGGTTGAGACTAATGATAAAGATGCGATGATCACCGATGTCAAACCCACCTCATATATTTCCTGGCCAAAATAAGCCTTTTAATTCGTTGGTTCCTAATCCTAACCTACGTTACGACCCGTGAAAGCCTTTTCTGATTAAGGTGCTTGAGTTAACATAGAGTTGAATGATTCAAAGTATCACTCAGAAAGGTACGAGTAAGACTATTTCTCTCTCATTTTTGCAGGGTTCTTGACTTGTAAACCCGAAGCAGATGATGAAGAATTTTTATCAACGACCTTGGCTCAAAAGAGTCCCCTTTGGTAAACCTTTCACCCAACCTAAATTACGGTCCTAATCAAGACCTCCAGATCGGCTTGATCGTACCAATTGCGAGATTACTCAGACTCTTGTTGAATGCGTTGATGGTGAGTAATTTCTTTTTGATCATGCAATCAGGATAAATAGCCTTCCTCGAGAGTGAGAAAAAGCCCTTTCGAACTGAAGTCCCCCATTCATATTACATTCGAGGTGTTCATACCATGATAACCTCCTTGGACAGAATTGGTAATGCAAACTTGATAGAATAGTCATGCATGATACACATTTTGATTGATTGCATCATGAATTATTACACATATTGCTTCTAATCACTGCAAACTTTGCTGAGTAGTTTTGCATGAACAGATAAACTCACTAATGAAAATACTTGTACATGTTACCTCTGATACTGCTTGACAAGTAACACATTCCCGATGTTCGAATTACCTTTCAAGGTCTCGTAATTCATTCAGTGATTATTAAATGAACAAGCCTAGTTATTGAGAAACTACTAGGCATTTCTTCCAAATTCTCAAGTAGGTATATTTTCAACTTGAACCCTTTGAAGTAGGTTAAATTGGGTTTGAGCTTCTACAGGATCACTGGTCTTACCAGATCCCAGAATGGTACCCACCAAGGTAGGTTAAATCGGGTTTGAGCTTCTACAGGTTCGTTGGTCTTCCCAGATCCCAGAATGGTACCCACCAAGGTAGGTTAAATCGGGTTTAAGCTTCTGCAGGATTCCTGGTATTTCCAGATCCCAGAATGGCACCCTTTGAGCTAAGTGAAATTGGGTTTGAGCTTCTACAAGATTCTTGGTATTCCCAGATCCCAGAATGGTACCCTTCAACGTATGAAAGTCCTTCTTACAGGTACCAAGTCCTTTCTACAAACACAAAGTCTTTCTTACAAGCACTAAGTCCTTTCTACAGGCACCCAAAGTCCTTTTTAAAGGCAACTCAAAGTCCTTCTTACAGGCACCAAAGTCCTTCTTACAAGTACTCAAAGTCCTTCTTACAGGTACATCAAAAAGTCCTTCTTACAAGCGCTAAGTCCTTCTTACAGGCGCCCAAAAGTCCTTCCTACAGGCACCAAAGTCCTTTCTACAGGTAACCCAAAGTCCTTCTTACAGGCAACACAAAAGTCCTTCTTACAGGCAACACAAAAGTCCTTCCTACAGGCACCAAAGTCCTTCTTACATGCAACCCAAAGTCCTTTCTATAGGCAACCCAAAGTCCTTCTTACAGGCAACATAAAAGTCCTTCTTACAGGCAACACAAAAGTCCTTCTTACAGGCAACACAAAAGTCACAAAAGTCCTTCTTACAGGCAACCCAAAGTCCTTCTTACAGGCATGAAAGTCCTTCTTACAGGCACCAAGTCCTTTCTACAGGCACTAAGTCCTTTCTACAGGCACCCAAAGTCCTTTTTAAAGGCAGCCCAAAGTCCTTTTTACAGGCGACCAAAGTCCTTTTTACAGGCAACCAAAGTCGTTTCTACATGCACTCAAAGTCCTTTCTACAGGCCACCAAAGTCCTTTCTACATGCATCCAAAGTCCTTTCTACAGGCACGCAAAAGTCCTTCTTACAGGCACCAAGTCCTTTCTACAGGCACCCAAAGTCCTTCTTACAGGCATGTTCATGGGATAACCCACCATACGGGTCAAATCTTAGTCCAATTTTAATCACTAGAACCCTTTCATTAGGAATCTACCATGGGGTGACCCACCATACGGGTTAAATTTCAATCTAATTTTAATCAGTGGAATCCTTTCATTAGGAATCTACCATGGGGTGACTGACCATACAGGTGAAATTTCAATCAAACTTTAATCAGTAGAATCTCTTTGTTAAGAATCTACCATGGGTTGACCCACCATACGGGTCCAAACTCAACCACCCTAAGGTTTTCTTATAACGAATCATTAGGTTCTCATTCCATTTTCAGTAGATTATCCATATCAGGCAACCGCCATACAACGGGCAGGTAAGTGCCAGGTAAGCTCGCTCTTCTATCTCTCCCTCACTTCATAAAAACCTCATCCAGTCCGAGGATCAGAACTTGCTCAGAGAGGTATTGGAGATCAAATGTCACGACTCTTTGCATTTTCTTAGGTTGAGTCGATTAAGATTCAGGTGTTATCTCGTATTTGAAACGAACCTCTATCGAGCTTCCTTGCAAAGAGGGGCAACTGTTGACACCTGATTTTTAATCATCTTTTCTCTTTTAAAATTAATAAAAATCCATAAAAATTATTAAATTAAAAAATCAACTTTGGGGACCTTGGCCAAGCCTAAAGAACCAATTTTGACCAAAAAATAATATTTCATATTTTCAGTATTTTTCGATATTTTTATTTTCGAAAATTTATAAAACAAAATCAAGAAAAAATGAGAAAATTGTAAAATCAACTTTGGAAGCCTTGACCAAGCTTAGGAAACCATTTTTGAGCAAAAAATAATTTTTCATATTTTTTGTATTTTTTTAAATATTTTTTTTTATAAATTAGGAAAATATTTAATAAATAATAGCATTTGAGGCCACAAAAATACATAAAAATAATAAATATTTTTCTTTTAAATCCCTTTTCAAGTCGGCCATCACAAATTTAAAAAATTCAATTCATGGTCGCGTATTTCTTCACGAGCATAATTTCGAATTAGGCCTAAAAAAATTCAATTTGAGTCAATTTATTTTCATTTTTCACTTTTAGGAGTTGTGACATTACTCTCTAATATTCTAAATTTACATCTTGGTCCAATTATACCCAGAATGACTCAATTTTATAAAAATGGCTTTAATTAAATTTTGCATTATTTTCAATAGCAAGAAATGAGCTTAAATTCAACATGCGGTAGGCGTGTCGAAAATTGTGATGAGATTTGGACTTAAATATTTCTCCAGGGACTGAATTGCAAATACTTAAAATCTCATGGACTAGAGTACAAATACCTAACACTTGAGGGATTATTTTGTAAATAACAAAAAGAAGAGTTAGTGGAGAAATTAGAATAGAGAAGGGAAGGTAGAGAAGAGAAGATGGAGAAGAGGAGATGAAGATGGGAAGATGGAGAAGAGGAGATGGAGAAGAAAAGATAAAAAAAAATAAGATGATAATAGAGAATGGAAGATGGAGATGAAGAAGAGTTAGTAGAATGGGAGATAGTTATGGAGAAGGGAAGATGAAGATGAATAAGAGTTAGTGGAGAAATTAGAATGTGAGATAGAGATGGAGAAAAGAAGATGAAAATGAAGAAGAATAAGTGGAGGAATTAGAATGGGAGATGGAGTTAATGGAAAAATTAGAATGGGAGATGGATGAATAGGCTATAAAAGGAGGAAGAAATGAGTTTGAGAGGGAAATTTTTTTCGGAAGAAAATTTGGATATTTCAGAGGGTTTTGGGAAATTGAAGAAAAATTGGAGAGAAAGAAAATATCAAAAAGAGAGAAAATTTTGAAGATGGTGGGAGTTTAAAGTTAGGATTTATCATCGCCAATTCCTTCATCGATCAACATAAATCAAGTGTTCATCCTCGTCAACGAGCAAGCAAATTCGAGCTAAGTGTTTTTATTTATTCATTTATTTATGATTTTAGTCTCAAATTAGCACAAATTGTATACACTTTCTCCATCTCCCTTTTTCCCATATTTTATGGTAGGTAAAAAAAGGTGGACAACTCCGTATCAACGATAAATTCTATGGAGGTGCAAAGTGAGCCCAAACAAATTCCAAGGTGCCCATCAAATTTGCAGCCGACCCGTCAATGGATTTTAGTTCAAATTGTTGAAACAATTTGTTGTATTTTATTTTAAAGAATTAAAACCCCAAAATGGAGAGGCAAAGCGCATCCACTGAAGGTCGTTTATTTCCTGTAATTTAAATTTCTGCACCATCAAACCCTAAAAGGAAGAGCCAAGCCAATGCTAGGCCGCCCATTTGAGGTTTTTACTTACTGCAATTTAAATTCATACACCATTAAACCTCAAAGGGAAGAGCCAAGCCAATGATAGGCCGCCCATTGGAGGTTTTTACTTACTGCAATTTAAATTCCTGCACCATCAAACCCCAAAGGGAAGAGTCAAGCCAATGCTAGGCCGCCCATTGGAGGTTTTTACTTACCGTTATTTAAATTCCCGCAATTTAATTCTTGCACCATTAAACCCGAAAGGGAAGAGCCAAACCAAGGCTGAGCCATCCATTGGAGGTCTTTATGTTGACACCTGATTTTTAATCATTTTTTCTATTGCTAAAGTAATAAAAAATCCATAAAAATTCATAAACTTGAAAAATCAACTTTGGAGACCTTAGCCAAGCCTAGGGAACCAATTTTGACCAAAAAACGATTTTTCATATTTTCAGTATTTTTACGTATTATTTATTTATTTATTTTCGAAAATTAATAGAAAATTCATAAAAATTCATAAAATTGAAAAATCAACTTTGGGGACCTCAGCCAAGCCTAGGGAACCACTTTTGACCAAAAAATGATTTTTCATATTTTCGATATTTTTTGGTATTTTTATTTTCGAAAATTCATAAAACAAAAAATTAAGAAAAATGAGAAAATTGTAAAATCAGCTTTGGAAGCCTTGGCCAAGCCTAGGCAACCATTTTTGAACAAAAAATAAATTTTCATATTTTATATATATATATTTTTTAATTTCTTTAAAAAATAAATAATACAAAAATACTTGAAAATTTTGGAAAAATAACATTTGAGGCCAAAAAAATACACAACGATAGTTAATATTTTTATTAAATCTATTTTTATATTGGCCATCGCAAATTCAGAAAAATTCAATTCGAGTCACGTGTTCCTTCACGAGTATAATCTCGAATCGGGCCTAAACATTTTTAATTTGAGTCAACTTATTTTTAATTTTCACTTTTTATGAGTTGTGACATTGTCTTCTAATATTTTAAATTTTCATCTTGGCCCAATTATACTCAGAATGACTCAATTTTGTAAAAGGGCTTTAATTAAATTCTGCATTATTTTCAGCGGCAAGAAATGAGCTTAAATTTGACATGTGGTAAATTTTAGTGTGTCAAAAATTGTGAGGAGATTTAGACTCAAAGAAATATATTTTTTCAGGGACTGAATTGTAAATACTTAAAATTTAAGGACTAGAGTGCAAATACCTAACTCTTGAAGGATTATTTTACAAATAACAAAAAGAAGAGTTAGTGGATAAATTAGAATAGAGAAGGGAAGATGGAGAAGAAGAGATGAAGAAGAGAAGTTAGAGAAGAATGGATGGAGAAAATAAGATAAGAATAGAGAAGGGAAGATGTAGATGAAGAAGAGTTAGTGGAGAAATTAGAATGGAAGATAAGAATAGAGAAGGAAAGATGGAGATGAAGAAGAGTTAGTGGAGAAATTAGAATAGGAGATAAATATAGAGAAGGGAAGATGAAGATGAAGAAGAGTTAGTGAAGAGATTAGAATGTGAGATAGAGATGGAGAATGGAAGATAAAAATGAAGAAGAGTTAGTGGAGAAATTAGAATGGGAGATAGAGTTAGTGGAAAAATTAGAATGGGAGATAGATGAGTAGATTATAAAAGGAGGAAGAAGTGAGCTTGAGTGAGGATGGAATTTTTTTGGGGAGAAAAAATTTGAAGTGTTTGGGGGATTTTTTTTGGAGAGAAAATTTTGGATGTTTGAGAGAGTTTTGGGAGATTGAAGAAAAATTTGAGAGAAAGGAAATACCAAAAGAGAGAGAATTTTGAAGATGATGCAAGTTTAAAGCTAGGGGTTATCATCACAAATTCCTTCATCGATCAATATAAATCAAGAGTTATTCCTCGTCAACGAGCAAGCAAATTCGAGCTAAGTATTTTTATTTATTCATTTGTTTATGGTTTTACTTGCAAATTAGCACAAATTGTATACACTTTCTCCATCTCCCTTTTTTTTTTCCATATTTTATGTCAGGAGAAGGATATCTCTACGTCAACAGCAAAAATCTCGTAGAGATGCAAAAATCGGCACAGACAAGCTCCTAAGCTGTCCACCGATTTCTCAACTGATCTGTGACTAAAAGTCCCTCTTAATTCAAAAGAAACTCTCTATATTGGGAACATAGAGAGCGAAAATCAATTATAGAAATCCCTCAAAAAAAAATGGGAGATAAGTACTCTTTCCACTCTTCTGATTTTAGGTGCAGATTAGCACATATTTTGTATACTGACATTTCACTCTATTTTATGTCAGGAAGCCGCGGCTTTATATCAATGGTCAACCCTATGGAAGCACAAAATCGGCTTGGAGGAGTCCTCAAGCGCGCACAAATTTCAAATTGTTGAATCAATTCGTTGTATTTTATTTTAAAGAATTCATACCCCAGAATGGAGAGGACAAAGTCCATCCGCAATTTAAATACCTGCACCATAAATCCCAAAGGGAAGAGCCAAGCCAATGCTTAGCCTCCCATTGGAGGTTTTTACTTACAGTAGTTAAATACCTGCAACTTAAATACCTGTACCTTAAATCCCAAAAGGAAGAGCCAAGCCAATGCTTAGCCTCCCATTGGAGGTTTTTACTTACAGTAGTTAAATACCTGCAACTTAAATACATGTACCTTAAATCCCAAAGGGAAGAGCCAAGCCAATGCTTAGCCTCCCATTGGAGGTTTTTACTTCTAGTAGTTAAATACCTGCAACTTAAATACATGTACCTTAAATCCCAAAGGGAAGAGCCAAGCCAATGCTTAGCCTCCCATTGGAGGTTTTTACTTACAGTAGTTAAATACCTGCAACTTAAATACCTGTACCTTAAATCCCAAAGGGAAGAGCCAAGCCAATGCTTAGCCTCCCATTGGAGGTTTTTACTTACAGTAGTTTAAATACTTGCAACTTAAATACCTGTACCTTAAATCCCAAAGGGAAGAGCCAAGCCAATGCTAGGCCTCCCATTGGAGGTGTTTATTCACTGTCATGTACTTCCTATAATTTAATTTTTGAATCATCAGACCCAAAAGATAAGTAGGTCGTAATACTGCACAGAAGTCGTTAACACACTCCCTCTTTCGGCTTCAGGGAATCTTTAACACTTAAAAAAATATAACAAATAAAAATATATACTATCCATGCATCCTATTTAAAAAGTGAAAACACAAAAGAGAATACCCTACTAGAGCTTTAGGAATAAACCAAGCTTGAGTTGTCGGATTAGGATATCCATGAAATTAAGGTACCGAAAGGGCATTAGTTTTAATTAACAAGTGTAACCAAGTCCCCGAGCTCATAAATGAGCTTAAATTCAACATGCGATAGGCGTGTCGAAAATTGTGATGAGATTTGGACTTAAATATTTCTCCAGGGACTGAATTGCAAATACTTAAAATCTCATGGACTAGAGTACAAATACCTAACACTTGAGGGATTATTTTGTAAATAACAAAAAGAAGAGTTAGTGGAGAAATTAGAATAGAGAAGGGAAGGTAGAGAAGAGAAGATGGAGAAGAGGAGATGAAGATGGGAAGATGGAGAAGAGGAGATGGAGAAGAAAAGATAAAAAAAAATAAGATGATAATAGAGAATGGAAGATGGAGATGAAGAAGAGTTAATAGAATGGGAAATAGATATGGAGAAGGGAAGATGAAGATAAAGAAGAGTTAGTGGAGAAATTAGAATGTGAGATAGAGATGGAGAAAAGAAGATGAAGATGAAGAAGAGTTAGTGGATGAATTAGAATAGGAGATGGAGTTAATGGAAAAATTAGAATGGGAGATGGATGAATAGGCTATAAAAGGAGGAAGAAATGAGTTTGAGAGGGAAATTTTTTTCGGAAGAAAATTTGGATATTTCAGAGGGTTTTGGGAAATTGAAGAAAAATTGGAGAGAAAGAAAATACCAAAAAGAGAGAAATTTTTGAAGATGGTGGGAGTTTAAAGTTAGGAGTTATCATCACCAATTCCTTCATCGATCAACATAAATCAAGAGTTCATCCTCGTCAACGAGCAAGCAAATTCGAGGTAAGTGTTTTTATTTATTCATTTATTTATGATTTTAGTATCAAATTAGCACAAATTGTATACACTTTCTCCATCTCCCTTTTTCCCATATTTTATGGTAGGTAAAAAAAAGGGGACAACTCCGTATCAACGATAAATTCCATGGAGGTGCAAAGTGAGCCCAAACAAATTTCAAGGTGCCTAGCAAATTTGCAGCCGACCTGTCAATGGATTTTATTTCAAATTGTTGAAACAATTTGTTGTATTTTATTTTAAAGAATTAAAACTCCAGAATGGAGAGGCAAAGCGCATCCACTGAAGGTCGTTTATTTCCTGTAATTTAAATTTCTGCACCATCAAACCCTAAAAGGAAGAGCCAAGCCAATGCTAGGCCGCCCATTGGAGGTTTTTACTTACTGCAATTTAAATTCATACACCATTAAACCTCAAAGGGAAGAGCCAAGCCAATGCTAGGCCGCCCATTGGAGGTTTTTACTTACTGCAATTTAAATTCCTGCACCATCAAACCCCAAAGGGAAGAGTCAAGCCAATGCTAGGCCGCCCATTGGAGGTTTTTACTTACCGTTATTTAAATTCCCGCAATTTAATTCCTGCACCATTAAACCCCAAAGGGAAGAGCCAAACCAAGGCTGAGCCATCCATTGGAGGTCTTTATTTACTGTCATTGACTTCCTGCCGTTTAATTTTTGAATCACCAGACCCCAAAGTGAGTAGACTGTAACACTGCACAGAAGTCGTTAACACACTCCATCTTTCGGCTTTAGGGAATTTTTAACACTTTGAAAATAAAAAAAATATCACTCATGCATCCTATCTAAAAAATGAAAATACAAAAAGAGAACACCTCACTAGAGTCTTAGGAATAAACTAAGCTTAAGTTGCCAAATTAGGATATCCATGAAATTAAGGTACCGAAAGGGCATTAGTTTTAATTAACTAGTATAACCAAGTCCCCGAGCTCATAATCTCTGGTTCGTAAAAGTAATTTAGTCCTCCCACTAATTTACATAGGTATCTAATTAACCTACCAAAAATGATTAGTGGCGACTCCAAATTTTAAAACCATTTGAATAAAAACCAAAGTTGCGATTCGGTAGGACTTGGAAGGGTCCGTATTATGTTAATTCATCTAATAAACCTAATAATCCGTTAACCCGATCGAAAAAAATTCTTAGGATCGCGACAAGCATTAACAAGGAACTCCATCGAAACACATATCAAAAGATATAGAAACTTGCATCGCCAAACGCTTTTCACCTTCCCTTGTTTAGCTTATTGCTGCCGTTCTTCGCTGCAATGAATTCTATAGATGATGCGGCCAGTGCCAGGATCACGGCCTTACCCGGACAACCTATGGAAGTGAGTGTTTCTCGGTACTCGGGTTATGTGAGGATAAGCCAGAAGAAGATGTTCTATTGGCTAGTTGAAGCGTTGTCGGATGCGGACTCTAAACCTTTTCTCCTGTGGCTCAATGGAGGACTCGGCTGCTCGTCGATTGGGTGGGGAGCTTTTCAGGAGATCGGACCCTTTCAGGCGTTGCCCAACGGGAACTTACTAAGAGAGAAATCTCATGGGACACTGGTAATTTTTTGTTTCAGCAATGCTTGATGCAGTCCACATTGGTTTCTTCTCGGTCAACAAAACTCCATTGAACTATATCTATTGAAGTTGAATATGATCATGATTTGATGCATGAATTGTAAATAATGGTAGAACTAGTGTATATACTTTTGTGTTGCGATACGACTTTGCCAATACGGTCTTTAGAATACAAAGTAACGACTTTTCGATGCAGTGAAATGGTTTATTTCTGTTAATACCATCGGAACCGCTGAACGTCCTTACGGATGTTACCTCTTTCAAACTCATGGATGGCCATTTTCTAACGGTCAATTCATCATCTTGTTGCAGAGGCAAATTTGCTATTCCTAGATTCCCCTTTTGGTGTAGGATACTCTGTTCGCAGTGCTCTTGAACAAGATGGAGATAATAGAACTGGTTGGGACTTTTTTTCACTTGGTGTAAATTTGTTTTCATGGTTTAAGTTTCGCTCCTTTCTGATGCGCATCTTCCGAAAGATTAATCGATGTCCCTTTTCTTTACGATCTTAGTGTTGACACCTGATTTTTAATCATTTTTTCTATTGCTAAAGTAATAAAAAATCCATAAAAATTCATAAAATTGAAAAATCAACTTTGGGGACCTTAGCCAAGCCTAGGGAACCAATTTTGACCAAAAAACGATTTTTCATATTTTCAGTATTTTTACGTATTTTTTATTTATTTATTTTCTAAAATTAATAGAAAATCCATAAAAATTCATAAAATTGAAAAATCAACTTTGGGAACCTTAGCCAAGCCTAGGGAACGAATTTTGACCAAAAAATAATTTTTCATATCATATATATTTTAATTTTTTTTTAAAAAAAAATACAAAAATATTTGAAAATTTTGAAAAAATAACATTTGAGGCCAAAAAATACACAAAGATAGTTAATATTTTTATTTTAAATCTATTTTCATATTGGCCATCGCAAATTCAGAAAAATCCAATTCGAGTCACGTGTTCCTTCACGAGTATAATCTCGAATCGGGCCTAAAAAAATTTAATTTGAGTCAACTTATTTTTAACTTTCACTTTTTATGAGTTGTGACATTGTCTTCTAATATTTTAAATTTTCATCTTGGCCTAATTATACCCAGAATGACTTAATTTTGCAAAAGGGCTTTAATTAAATTATGCATTATTTTCAGCGACAAGAAATGAGCTTAAAGTTGACATGTGGTAAATTTTGGTGTGTCAAAAATTGTGAGGAGATTTGGACTTAAAGAAATATATTTTTTTTAGGGACTGAATTGTAAATACTTAAAATTCAAGGACTAGAGTGCAAATACCTAACTCTTGAAGGATTATTTTACAAATAATAAAAAGAAGAGTTAGTGGATAAATTAGAATAGAGAAGGGAAGATGAAGAAGAGGAGATGAAGAAGAGAAGTTGGAGAAGAATGGATGGAGAAAATAAGATAAGAATAGAGAAGGGAAGATGGAGATGAAGAAGAGTTAGTAGAGAAATTAGAATGGAAGATAAGAATAGAGAAGGGAAGATGGAGATTAAGAAAAGTTAGTGGAGAAATTAGAATGGGAGATAAATATGGAGAAGGGAAGATGAAGATGAAGAAGAGTTAGTGGAGAGATTAGAATGTGAGATAGAGATGGAGAATGGAAGATGAAAATGAAGAAGAGTTAGTGGAGAAATTAGAATGGGAGATAGAGTTAGTGGAAAAATTAGAATGGGAGATAGATGAGGAGGTTATAAAAGGAGGAAGAAGTGAGCTTGAGAAGGGATTCTTGAGAGAGAAAATTTGAAGTGTTTGGGAGAATTTTTTGGAGAGAAAATTTTGGATGTTTGAGAGAGTTTTGGGAGATTCAAGAAAATTTTGAGAGAAAGAAAATACCAAAAGAGAGAGAATTTTGAAGATGATGGGAGTTTAAAGTTAGGGGTTATCATCATAAATTCCTTCATCGATCAATATAAATCAAGAGTTCATCCTCGTCAACGAGCAAACAAATTCAAGCTAAGTGTTTTTATTTATTCATTTATTTATGGTTTTACTCGCAAATTAGCACAAATTGTATACACTTTCTCCATCTCCTCTTTTTTTTTTTTCCATATTTTATGTCAGGAGAAGGATATCTCTACGTCAACAGCAAAAATCTCGTAGATATGCAAAAATCGGCCCAGACAAGCTCCTAAGCTGTCCACCGATTTCTCAACTGATCTGTGACTAAAAGTCCCTCTTAATTCAAAAGAAACTCTCTATATTGGGAACATAGAGAGCGAAAATCAATTATAGAAATCCCTCCCAAAAAAATGGGAGATAAGTACTCTTTCCACTCTTCTGGTTTTAGGTGCAGATTAGCACATATTTTGTATACTAACACTTCACTCTATTTTATGTCAGGAAGCCGCAGCTCTATATCAATGGTCAATCCTATGGAAGCACAAAATCGGCTTGGAGGAGTCCTCAAGCGCGCACAAATTTCAAATTGTTGAATCAATTCGTTGTATTTCATTTTAAAAAATTCATACCCCAAAATGGAGAGGACAAAGTTCATCCGCAATTTAAATACCTGCACCATAAATCCCAAAGGGAAGAGCCAAGCCAATGCTTAGCCTCCCATTGGAGGTTTTTACTTATAGTAGTTAAATACCTGCAACTTAAATACCTGCACCTTAAATCCCAAAGGGAAGAGCCAAGCCAATGCTTAGCCTCCCATTGGAGGTTTTTACTTACAGTAGTTAAATACCTGCACCTTAAATCCCAAAGGGAAGAGCCAAGCCAATGCTTAGCCTCCCATTGGAGGTTTTTACTTACAGTAGTTAAATACCTGCAACTTAAATACCTGTACCTTAAATCCCAAAGGGAAGAGCCAAGCCAATGCTTAGCCTCCCATTGGAGGTTTTTACTTACAGTAGTTAAATACCTGCAACTTAAATACCTGTACCTTAAATCCCAAAGGGAAGAGCCAAGGCAATGCTTAGCCTCCCATTGGAGGTTTTTACTTACAGTAGTTTAAATACTTGCAACTTAAATACCTGTACCTTAAATCCCAAAGGGAAGAGCCAAGCCAATGCTAGGCCTCCCATTGGAGGTGTTTATTCACTGTCATGTACTTCCTATAATTTAATTTTTGAATCATCAGACCCAAAAGATGAGTAGGTCGTAATACTGCACAGAAGTCGTTAACACACTCCCTCTTTCGGCTTCAGGGAATCTTTAACACTTAAAAAAATATAACAAATAAAAATATATACCATCCATGCATCCTATTTAAAAAGTGAAAACACAAAAGAGAATACCCTACTAGAGCTTTAGGAATAAACCAAGCCTAAGTTGCCGGATTAGGATATCCATGAAATTAAGGTACCGAAAGGGCATTAGTTTTAATTAACTAGTGTAACCAAGTCCCCGAGCTCATAATCTCTGGTTCGCAGGAATAAATTAGTTCTCCCGCTAATTTATTTAGGTTTCTAATCGACCTACCAAGAACGATTAGTGGCGACTCCAAATTTCAAAATCATTTAAACAAAAACCAAAGTTGCGATTCGGTAGGGCTTGGGAGGGTCCGCATTAGGTTAGTCAAATCTAATTAACCTAATAATCCGTTAACCCCTTTTAAAAGTAAAAAAAATTTTAGAGGGTCGCGACAGCTTGGCGACTCCACTGGGGACTAGAGATTTTTAAATTTTCGAAAAAAGATACCAATTGGAATACTTAAATTTTTTCGAAATTTTAAGAGTCTTAGTGGACTTAGGCCAATGAAAATTTCATGCATATCTCACTTCTGGCGATATTGTTTGGGACTCATTCTATAGGTGTTATATGTTTTTGCAGGATGGGAGTTATAAGGGGCGGAGTGTTTGGCTAACCCCTTTGTTTTGCAGGCTCGGTGTTGGGTTTATTTGTTTAATTTCGCACATTTTTAGAAGCGCTGTTTTGATATCAATTGTTGTGCATGTCTTGCATACTCTGAGGATCACGACACCTGCACACACAAGCGTCTAAACCCAAGTCGCGAAATTCTTCCTAGAAAACCATAGATAGGGATCGAATATGCAAAGCTCTTGCGTCGATTGCGCTCGGGTTGACCATATTTTATTCCGCTCATTATCTGAATTGACAATTCTTCCCATTGTGATTTGATTGCGCGGAGGGTAAGTTTGTCAATTCAGATAGTGGGAGCCTTTTTAGGTCCATACCTTGTCTCTCCTTCTTTTATTTTCTAGAGTCCACTCCTCACTTGAGTCATGCGCATGACTATGTGATTTGCATTTCTCCAAGGTAAAAGTAAGTTCTCTAATTTTATCTTGTATTTATTTTCGGTCGGTCCATGCTAGGTGTTAGTCAGTTTTTGAGCTTGATATTACGACCATTCTTTTTAAAAGAAAAGAAAAATTAAATTTGTCCCTCATTTCTTTTAAATTTTTTTTTTGAAAAAATGATGTAAAAAAATCCCTTCATGGGAATTTTATTAACCAATAAGGGATTTTTGTCATATTTTTATTGCTTCAATAAAAATGAAATTTTCCTGAAAAAATTTTCCTCTGAAAATTTCAATAAAAAGAAAAATTCCTTAAAAAAAAAACTCTAGTAGACATCAAGTGATTTTATCACATTTTTCAAATTATAAAAACTTACAAGAAAATTCTTCTCAAGAAATTCGCTCATGTTTTTCTAAGAAAATTTTCTCTAAATAAAATTAGACTAATTGACCAATAAGAGATTTTTGTCATGTTTTTTTTTCTCTCCAATAAAAATGAAATTTTCCTGACAAATTTTCCTCTGAAAATTTATTTCGATAAAAAGAAAAATTCCTTTAAAAAAAACATCAAGTGATTTTATCACATTCTTTCAAATTATAAAAACTTGCAACAAAAATTCTTTTCGAGAAATTCGCTCATGTTTTTCTAAGAAAAGTTTCTCTAAATAAAATTAGACTAATGTCTCGGGGGAATTTCGTTAACCAATAAAGGATTTCTGTCATGTCTTTCCTGCTTCAATAAAAATAAAATTTTCCTGACAAATTTACCTCTGAAAATTTATTTTGATAAAAAGGAAATTCCTTCAAAAAATTTTAGTAAACGTCAAGAGACTTTGTCACATTCCTTTAAAAAAATAAAAAAAAAGAATAATAAATCTGAAAAAAATTCTGTATAAAAAATTAACCCATTTCTTCCTAAGGAAATTTTTTTTTCTTTCTTCTGATTTCTCTATAAAATAGAAAAAATCAAATTGGACTAATATAGGAGTCATGGACCGACATTTCTTGTGTCGCATACTAATTATATCCTTTTCTTTTGCAGAGAGATCCTAGATACCCCAGACGGGTGTAAAAATTAAGTTCAATAATATATCAAGAATCATCTTCAGAAATACCAAACGACGAAAAACACCGAGGCTTCAACCGTTAATTCTGGGGGGCAAACGAACATTGTCCATCTTTGACAGACAAAGTTGTGTCAATCCGTAAACTTGTATGGGCAGTGTATTCTGATATGACGGTGGATTTATACTGATTAAACATGGGGGCATATTTAATGTATTGCAGAGGATCCCGCGTCTTTTGAAAAACAATATGGATTATATAATCAGAACCCATGAAACAAATACCTTTACCTGATCAAATCAACCAGAGACCGGTCTTAAAATTTCCTCTTATCCGAAACATGCGGAGGACTTTAGAGGACCGAGGTTCTATTAATGAACGTGGCCCACAGGAATTTCTCCCGACGCTACAGGCCACCGACACGAGCAAGTGGACGCCGAAAGAAACAAAATATGGATAAAAGTGGGCACACCACAGGTGGCCGGATTTACTACCAGCGCACTGATCGAGCGGTCATAGCGTTATTGTTCGTGATCTCAAGATGGATAGTGGGGGCCACCGCCGAACCATCATCAATGTTCTCGATATCATCGTCTGGAGCAATTAAACAAGAACATCAAGAAGAACATTAAGCCTCGACATCTTCGGTACCTCAAATCGTTCTGTTATGCTATGCGGAAGAAACGATAGCAGGAAAATTAAAAAAAAAAAAACAAAACAAAACACGTGAAGCTTTTCTTTCATTCCATTCATCAAAGAGTATTACAACAACTCACTGGGGAGGAAAGGTAAAGCCAAACTGGGCCCTGATGACCATTACGAAAGAGCTCAACTGACTCTCCAAACAGTTGATGCTCTGGATGCACCGGGCGCTCTCGGGATCAAGCTCCGCGAGCCTAAAGAAGAGGCGATCGCACTTCTCTTTAACCTGGGCCATAGTGGCCTCGTAATGCTCAACGGCAAACTCCAGGTCCGGAACCGCTGCCCTCTCGAAAGCAATGTCTGCCGTAATGTCATCAAGTCTCTCCTGCAGCCAACCACATTTACACCTCATCACAATATTGCCTGGCTCCTGTTCGGCGTAAGTTCGGACCAAGGCCAGACGGTCCACCAACTTTCCCCTCTCACGAACCAGCCACGAAAGCTGATCGTTGGCAAACTTGAGGGCCTTTTTGTGATTATCAGCCACAAACGTAACTGTTGCCAGACGCTCGTGCCGGTCTCGGTAACGGGCTTTCACGACGGCGGTCACAAGGACCTTCTCATAAGCACGGTTATAGGCAGCCAGAAAATTGATGAAGAGGGTCGAGAAGTTCCGGTACTCCTTCCCTAGTTGGGTACCCTCAACAGAAGCAGCGTCCACGGTCCTAAATAAACCGAGGATTTCAGCCTCAACGGTAGAGTTTTTGGCTATATGAGCGTAACCTCTACCAAGAAGATTGTAGAGTCTCTCCCACCCAGCTAGGACTTCGGCGGATAAGGTATGGTTAGGAGAATTGGCCATTTTTGAAAGCAGAATACGAAATAAATGGGGAGAGAGGTGAGGCAGATGAGCGGAATGCGAAGATGGTAATCTGCTTTGAAGTAAATATTGATTTCATAGTGACGGTATCAACCAGTCAAGATTTCTCTTATCTACCATTCTCTATTGGCACCACCCTCGTTGGCTCGAATTCCCATCAGATGGCGACTGCGAGCTAAGCGAGTCCGAAATCTCCGTAGAAAGTTTGACGAGACACCGCCACTTTGAAAAAGAAGACGGAAAGATGAGCTGAGTGGAAGACACGGCAAACGTTAGCGAAAAGGAGATACGACTTGTCTTCATTGGAGGACCCGCCAGTAAATCGACGGTGGAGATCTTGACAGGGGCCCTCTATCACGAAAAGAAAAAAGAAGACAAATTGAGCGAGAAACAAGGATTTCCCCTTTGATCAAAAGCTGAATATCAGATTTTCTCCCTCGGAAAATCTAATAGCGCTGCCCGTGAAGAGGGAAGTCGTTGCTATTGCCAGAGAGAGAACTTGTCCCCATTTGATAGTCAGAGTTCATTCGCAAGAACTCGCAGGAGAAAGATAGAGAGGAAGGAGTTCTCGTGGGAGAGGAATTCAAAACCTTCACCATCAAAGCATCGGCTTTCAAAGCCTGTTACGAGAAGGCATCAACGATCTCGTGATCCCTCAAGTCCGAGAAGACATCCCGAGGCGGCCTCGAATCGGCAGTCCTAGATCCAGAAATATGTCGAGTATTAGGGGAACGGGCGCATGTTCAACCCTGGTCAAAGCTGATGAAGTTCCTTACCCTGAGGGTCTACTGGTCATGGCCATTGACGGTAATCCAGTCTCTCTGTCAATCCTTGTTACCGTATTAAGAAAATGCCGGTATAAGGTTGTAGCTCAAGCAAAGGCGACAGAGGCCTTAGAGATATTAAGGAGGAGTAGTGACCCGTTTGATATCGTCCTCACCGCCATGGTAGGGATTGACATGGATGTTTTCACTCTCTTGAAAGTCATCAATTCTAAATTAAACATACCAGTCCTCGTAATATCGGCAAGCGATGATCAGCAAGCCCTAATGAAGGCTGTCTTAAATGGGGCCCAAGACGTCGTAACGAAACCAGTTAGAGTTCAGATGCTTCAAAACATATGGCAGCACGTGGTAAGGAAGCAATTGCACGACCATGAGAACAAGCATCAAGCCTTCAATTTTGTTCCAAGCAACTGGAGAAAGAAGATGAGTTGGTCTCCCGAGCTGCATCGTATGTTTGTTAATGCAGTTCAGCAGCTAGGAATAGATTCGGCACGGCCGCAACATATACTGGAAATTATGAAGGTAGAGGGACTCACTAAAGCAAATGTTTCGAGTCATCTTCAGAAGTACAGAAAAAGGGTGAGAGAACACAATGCAGCTCAGAATCAAGAAAACCAAGGCGGGACTGATCCAAGCCTGAACGTCGAGTCTCCTCGCCACCATAAGTTCCCCAGGTTAGCATGGGGCGAGCCACTTCCCATCATCAACCAAGCTAGTAGCCATGCCATCAATCCCCCAGGCGTTAATCAAAGTATCCCCCAGAATCACCCTAATGCTCTTCAAGAGTATAGACCGCAGGAGCAGTGTATTCAGATTCCTTGGTTTGAGCACCAACCTGTGGCTAGAACTCATCCCATGATCAGCGCGCCTGCGCAGCTAGAGAATCAGACAAGAAGTTATCCTGAGCACTTCCACTTCTCTAATCCTCGAATGGAAGGAGTTTTTGGCAGCAGGACAGTTGGTGATCCTCACACTTTCTCGAGTAATGATGAAGGCTCCAGCATGAGAAGTCAAATTGCTCATGGCGAGGACAGAATGAGAAATCTACCGCCAGCATTTGCCAACAACAATGCCCAATTCGAGCATCAATTGTTGGAAGGTTCAAGAGATTACCCAGATGATGAGCTTACTGCCCTGGTCAACCAGTTTAGGGTTGACAGACGTCCCAAGCCGCGATCAGGAGCCAGTGAGTAGGGACTCTCAAACATCGGTTATCCACACCCGAACCAACACGAGACTAGCTGATTATCGAAGAGCCACAGGAGAGGCAGAACTGACCTTGAATAAGTGCACCTTTCATTTCATGCTTAATTCCCCTGCGTATGATATTTTCCAGCTTTCTAGGTGTCTCGATTTAATTCAAGGACAAGGGGGCAATTTATTTATCCCGTCGAATGCGTGAATCCCTTTTTATGCTAGATTTAGGGCGGATCAATTTGTGGCAACGTCGCTGACTGCCATAATGAGAAATGTTGAATGGCCTCACGTAGGGAAATTTCAAGTGAAAAGCCCAGGCGAGCTCGAAGACGGGTAACTGTGTGTCGTTCCAATTTACCCTCAATCGTTGCAAAATGCTAAATTGGATTTGTTCCATTCTCACTCAGGGGATTGCAAAGTGCCTCAAGAGTGTCGCAAAATGAAATGACCCAATGGAATGCGATAGGACTCATTCGCCTTCAAGGTAACCTTCAAATTAAAGGAGCCCTCCGGTCCACGGACCCAATGGCATGGAAAATGATGATGGTCCAAGGCAACCTGAAAGAAAACAAGGCCCAACTAAGCAAAGCACATATGTGGCAAGCTCAAAGTGAAGGGCAACTCGGGACATACAATTCAATCCAATCCAAATGAAGGAACTTCCTCAATTCAAATTCAATGGAAGTATACACAAGGGTAAAACAGTATCGTTCCAATTTTTCTAGAATATGAAGAACATATACTGCCGCATTCTCTTTCATTTTTGCAGGGGAAGTCTCTACTGGCCAAATTTTCCTGTCTACCATTCCCTATCAGTATCACCTCCGCTACTCGTCTCCAATCTCGAGCCAAGCAAATCCGACGTCTCTACGGAAAAGTTGGACGAGACGCCACTACTTTGAAAAAGAAAGGATAAAAAATAAACTGAGTGGGAGACAAAGACATTTTCGGCAGAAAAGAGATACGACTCGTCTTTATTGAAGAACTCGCCAGCAAATTGATGGTGGAGACAGCAACAAGGGGCCCCCTTCCACGGAAAGATGGAAGGAGACGAGCTGGGCGAGAGATACGATGAAAAGAAAATCGAGAAAGCCAGAACACTCGAGAGAGGCAATACAGTTGCTAAACCCACGTCTAATTTTAAAGGAGGCATCTTCTTGATAATTCTCATTCGTGCTCGAAAGAGAGACTCTTAAAGCATACGCAGTCTCCCAGAAAAATCCAGAGAGTGAAAATACAAGAAGAGATATCAAACTTTGAGAAATCGTTAACCAAATCGAAGATGTCTCAACCCAACACACTTGAAAATTAAGCCCCTTCTATTCTCAGGAAATTGCAAATCGACCCGAGAACGCAATCATATCCGAATACAAGTTGAACAAAATTTGGGGGCAAATCGACTCATGGGCATTACCACGGGATGGACAGCTTCGGACAGAGGAAAGTACAAGCGAAAGACGCGAACAATCTCAGAAATGGGTAATTCTGTATCGTTCTAATGTGCACATAATCATCTCAAGTCTTGAATTGTCTTATTCCATTCTTAACAGGGATTGCAAATTACCTCGAGAAATACCGTAACATGGCATAAGGTGATACAACAAGGTTGCGTTATCCCCAAGGATTAACCCTTGAAAAGAAAGCCCCATGGACACCTACGGTCCAATGGACCGAATGGTATGGGGGATGACAGTAGGTCCGAAATATTCCGAGTTCGATCCCCAAGGGTGGGGAATGTTGTATGTATTATAAATAAATGAAACAACTTTTTGTGCATTTCTTTTTTTACAAACAGGAATACTCGACGAGTAATATCAAAGTCAGTATTTTACCATAGTCTTCCCATAATGGTGAGGCGCCCAACAAAAGTCGAGGAAAATTCAATCCAACAAAACTGGTAAAAGACTCGTGCAAGACATTCAAGATGAAGGGTAAATCAGTATCGTTTTCAATTTATCCCTTTTAATACTGGCTGATATGTCTCTTTTTCTTTTTACAGGAAATATTTACACTAACATTTAACATGTTGAAGGAGACAAATCCAAAAGAAAATTATGATCATCTGAAAAGATCTATTCTGGTGAAAAATGGGGCAAATTGATCACAAGCTCTGAAGCGAAAAAGCAAATATGTCTTCCTTATCTCGTTTGATTTCGAGAATAATTTCTCTGCTTTTTACAGGGGCATTCAACCGCTAAACCGTGGCGGTCGCTGTCATTAAACAAACCGAAATGCTCCCTCACCCATATGCTTCATCACGTAGAGACAAAGTTTGAGACGAACCACCCCTCGACATAAGGAATAGGCTTCCTAATTTGTTCGGTCCGCCCACATACTAGGGGCAATTTAAATCCGCCCATATTTGCACATTATATAAACACACGTAATGCTAAAAAATTGTCACATCTGCATTGTGCTTACACAGTTCATGAATTATGTATGACTATTCCGTGTGTTTAACTTACCAACTCCAACTTAGAGCATAAACTGCACAGGAGACATCAAATGTGCAGAATGGGGCATGACAGGATGAGGAAAGGCAAACCATTTCCACGCAAGTCTAACATTTTAATTTACAGATAAACAGCCTTTCCCCAGAGTGAGAGAAGGCCCTTTCGGATTGAAGTCCCCCATTCAGATTACATTCGAGGCGTTCATACTATGAGAACCTCCTTAAACAGAATTGGTAATGCAAGCTTGACAGAATAGTTTTGCATGATCCATATTTGGATTGATTGCATCATGAGTTATTACACAGACTACTTCTAATCATTGCCGACTTGGTTGAATAGTTTTACATGAACCGATCAACTCATTGATGAAAATGCTTGCACATGTTACCTCTGATACTGCCTGACAGGCAACACATTCCCAATGTTCAAACTACCTTCCAAAGTCTTGAAATTCATTCAGCGATTATTGAATGAACAAGCCTGGTTGTCGAGAAGCCACCAAGCATTTCTTCCAAATTCTCAGGTAAGTATATCTTCAACCTGAACCTTTCAAGAGAATGAATTCTGACGGTTGTTGGGGTACTCGAATCCATTGCGGTACATACAGGTATCCACCTTCTTCAATAAAGCATGATTTGTCTCAAGGACAGAAATGTTCGAGACCTTTTGATCTCTGCCTCTTTGGTTTATTCCTAAAGCGACAGGATAATATAATTTGGGTTTGAGCTTCTGCAGGATTCCTAATCTTTCCAGATTCCAGAATGGCACCCTTTGAGGTACACCAAGTCCTTCTTACAGGCAAAATAAGTCCTTCTTACAGGCAAACCAAGTCCTTCTTACAGGCAAATCAAGTCCTTCTTATAGGCACAAAGTCCTTCTTACAGGCAAATCAAGTCCTTCTTACAGGCAAAACAAGTCCTTCTTACAGGCACAAAGTCCTTCTTACAGGCAAATCAAGTCCTTCTTACAGGCAAAACAAGTCCTTCTTACAGGCACAAAGTCCTTCTTACAGGCAAATCAAGTCCTTCTTACAGGCAAAACAAGTCCTTCTTACAGGCAAAACAAGTCCTTCTTACAGGCAAATCAAGTCCTTCTTACAGGCATAAAGTCCTTCTTATAGGCAAACCAAGTCCTTCTTACAGGCATAAAGTCCTTCTTACAGGCAAACCAAGTCCTTCTTACAGGCAAACCAAGTCTTTCTTACAGGCAAACCAAGTCCTTCTTACAGGCAAAACAAGTCCTTCTTACAGGCACAAAGTCCTTCTTACAGGCAAATCAAGTCCTTCTTACAGGCAAAACAAGTCCTTCTTACAGGCAAAACAAGTCCTTCTTACAGGCAAATCAAGTCCTTCTTACAGGCATAAAGTCCTTCTTATAGGCAAACCAAGTTCTTCTTACAGGCACCAAGTCCTTCTTACAAGCATGAAGTCCTTCTTACAGGCAAACCAAGTCCTTCTTACAGGCAAACCAAGTCCTTCTTATAGGCAAACTAAGTCCTTCTTATAGGCAAACCAAGTCCTTCTTACAGGCAAACCAAGTCCTTCTTACAGGCACAAAGTCCTTCTTACAGGCAAATCAAGTCCTTCTTACAGGCACAAAGTCCTTCTTACAGGCACAAAGTCCTTCTTACAGGCAAATCAAGTCCTTCTTACAGGCACAAAGTCCTTCTTACAGGCATAAAGTCCTTCTTACAGGCAAATCAAGTCCTTCTTACAGGCACAAATTCCTTCTTACAGGCAAAGTAAGTCCTTCTTACAGGCAAAACAAAGTCCTTCTTACAGGCAAACAAAGTCCTTCTTACAGGCAAATCAAGTCCTTCTTACAGGCAAAGCAAGTCCTTCTTACAGGCACAAAGTTCTTCTTACAGGCAAAGCACCAAGTCCTTTTTACTGGCACCAAGTCCTTTCTACAGGCACTAAGTCCTTCTTACAGGTATCTCCATGTGGTGACCTACCATACGGGTCAAATCTCAATCAAAATTTAATCAGTAGAATCCTTTTATTAGGAATCTACCATGGTACGACCCACCATACGGGACAAATGGTATGACCCACCATACGGGTCAAATTTTAATTCAATTTTTAATCAGTAGAATCCTTTTATTAGGAATCTACCATGGGTTGATCCACCATACGGATTCAAGTTCAACCACCCTAAAGTTTTTTTATATAACGAATCCTTAGGTTCTCATTTCATTTTCAGTGGAACAATCATGTCACGACTCTTTTTATTTCCTTGTATTGAGTCGATAAGAATCCAGGTGTCATCTCGTCTTTGAAATGAACCTCTACCGAGCTTCCTTTCAAAGAGGGGCAGCTGTTGACACCTGATTTTTAATCATTTTTTCTATTGCTAAAGTAATAAAAAATCCATAAAAATTCATAAAATTGAAAAATCAACTTTGGGGACCTTAGCCAAGCCTAGGGAACCAATTTTGACCAAAAAACGATTTTTCATATTTTCAGTATTTTTACGTATTTTTTATTTATTTATTTTCTAAAATTAATAGAAAATCCATAAAAATTCATAAAATTGAAAAATCAACTTTGGGAACCTTAGCCAAGCCTAGGGAACGAATTTTGACCAAAAAATAATTTTTCATATCATATATATTTTAATTTTTTTTAAAAAAAATACAAAAATATTTGAAAATTTTGAAAAAATAACATTTGAGGCCAAAAAATACACAAAGATAGTTAATATTTTTATTTTAAATCTATTTTCATATTGGCCATCGCAAATTCAGAAAAATCCAATTCGAGTCACGTGTTCCTTCACGAGTATAATCTCGAATCGGGCCTAAAAAAATTTAATTTGAGTCAACTTATTTTTAACTTTCACTTTTTATGAGTTGTGACATTGTCTTCTAATATTTTAAATTTTCATCTTGGCCCAATTATACCCAGAATGACTTAATTTTGCAAAAGGGCTTTAATTAAATTATGCATTATTTTCAGCGACAAGAAATGAGCTTAAAGTTGACATGTGGTAAATTTTGGTGTGTCAAAAATTGTGAGGAGATTTGGACTTAAAGAAATATATTTTTTTTAGGGACTGAATTGTAAATACTTAAAATTCAAGGACTAGAGTGCAAATACCTAACTCTTGAAGGATTATTTTACAAATAATAAAAAGAAGAGTTAGTGGATAAATTAGAATAGAGAAGGGAAGATGAAGAAGAGGAGATGAAGAAGAGAAGTTGGAGAAGAATGGATGGAGAAAATAAGATAAGAATAGAGAAGGGAAGATGGAGATGAAGAAGAGTTAGTAGAGAAATTAGAATGGAAGATAAGAATAGAGAAGGGAAGATGGAGATTAAGAAGAGTTAGTGGAGAAATTAGAATGGGAGATAAATATGGAGAAGGGAAGATGAAGATGAAGAAGAGTTAGTGGAGAGATTAGAATGTGAGATAGAGATGGAGAATGGAAGATGAAAATGAAGAAGAGTTAGTGGAGAAATTAGAATGGGAGATAGAGTTAGTGGAAAAATTAGAATGGGAGATAGATGAGGAGGTTATAAAAGGAGGAAGAAGTGAGCTTGAGAAGGGATTCTTGAGAGAGAAAATTTGAAGTGTTTGGGAGAATTTTTTGGAGAGAAAATTTTGGATGTTTGAGAGAGTTTTGGGAGATTGAAGAAAATTTTGAGAGAAAGAAAATACCAAAAGAGAGAGAATTTTGAAGATGATGGGAGTTTAAAGTTAGGGGTTATCATCATAAATTCCTTCATCGATCAATATAAATCAAGAGTTCATCCTCGTCAACGAGCAAACAAATTCAAGCTAAGTGTTTTTATTTATTCATTTATTTATGGTTTTACTCGCAAATTAGCACAAATTGTATACACTTTCTCCATCTCCTCTTTTTTTTTTTTTCCATATTTTATGTCAGGAGAAGGATATCTCTACGTCAACAGCAAAAATCTCGTAGATATGCAAAAATCGGCCCAGACAAGCTCCTAAGCTGTCCACCGATTTCTCAACTGATCTGTGACTAAAAGTCCCTCTTAATTCAAAAGAAACTCTCTATATTGGGAACATAGAGAGCGAAAATCAATTATAGAAATCCCTCCCAAAAAAATGGGAGATAAGTACTCTTTCCACTCTTCTGGTTTTAGGTGCAGATTAGCACATATTTTGTATACTAACACTTCACTCTATTTTATGTCAGGAAGCCGCAGCTCTATATCAATGGTCACTCCTATGGAAGCACAAAATCGGCTTGGAGGAGTCCTCAAGCGCGCACAAATTTCAAATTGTTGAATCAATTCGTTGTATTTCATTTTAAAAAATTCATACCCCAAAATGGAGAGGACAAAGTCCATCCGCAATTTAAATACCTGCACCATAAATCCCAAAGGGAAGAGCCCAGCCAATGCTTAGCCTCCCATTGGAGGTTTTTACTTATAGTAGTTAAATACCTGCAACTTAAATACCTGCACCTTAAATCCCAAAGGGAAGAGCCAAGCCAATGCTTAGCCTCCCATTGGAGGTTTTTACTTACAGTAGTTAAATACCTGCACCTTAAATCCCAAAGGGAAGAGCCAAGCCAATGCTTAGCCTCCCATTGGAGGTTTTTACTTACAGTAGTTAAATACCTGCAACTTAAATACCTGTACCTTAAATCCCAAAGGGAAGAGCCAAGCCAATGCTTAGCCTCCCATTGGAGGTTTTTACTTACAGTAGTTAAATACCTGCAACTTAAATACCTGTACCTTAAATCCCAAAGGGAAGAGCCAAGGCAATGCTTAGCCTCCCATTGGAGGTTTTTACTTACAGTAGTTTAAATACTTGCAACTTAAATACCTGTACCTTAAATCCCAAAGGGAAGAGCCAAGCCAATGCTAGGCCTCCCATTGGAGGTGTTTATTCACTGTCATGTACTTCCTATAATTTAATTTTTGAATCATCAGACCCAAAAGATGAGTAGGTCGTAATACTGCACAGAAGTCGTTAACACACTCCCTCTTTCGGCTTCAGGGAATCTTTAACACTTAAAAAAATATAACAAATAAAAATATATACCATCCATGCATCCTATTTAAAAAGTGAAAACACAAAAGAGAATACCCTACTAGAGCTTTAGGAATAAACCAAGCCTAAGTTGCCGGATTAGGATATCCATGAAATTAAGGTACCGAAAGGGCATTAGTTTTAATTAACTAGTGTAACCAAGTCCCCGAGCTCATAATCTCTGGTTCGCAGGAATAAATTAGTTCTCCCGCTAATTTATTTAGGTTTCTAATCGACCTACCAAGAACGATTAGTGGCGACTCCAAATTTCAAAATCATTTAAACAAAAACCAAAGTTGCGATTCGGTAGGGCTTGGGAGGGTCCGCATTAGGTTAGTCAAATCTAATTAACCTAATAATCCGTTAACCCCTTTTAAAATTTAAAATAATTTTTTTAGAGGGTCGCGACAGCTTGGCGACTCCACTGGGGACAGAGATTTTTAAATTTTCGAAAAAAGATACCAATTGGAATACTTAAATTTTTTCGAAATTTTAAGAGTCTTAGTGGACTTAGGCCAATGAAAATTTCATGCATATCTCACTTCTGGCGATATTGTTTGGGACTCATTCTATAGGTGTTATATGTTTTTGCAGGATGGGAGTTATAAGGGGCGGAGTGTTTGGCTAACCCCTTTGTTTTGCAGGCTCGGTGTTGGGTTTATTTGTTTAATTTCGCACATTTTTAGAAGCGCTGTTTTGATATCAATTGTTGTGCATGTCTTGCATACTCTGAGGATCACGACACCTGCACACACAAGCGTCTAAACCCAAGTCGCGAAATTCTTCCTAGAAAACCATAGATAGGGATCGAATATGCAAAGCTCTTGCGTCGATTGCGCTCGGGTTGACCATATTTTATTCCGCTCATTATCTGAATTGACAATTCTTCCCATTGTGATTTGATTGCGCGGAGGGTAAGTTTGTCAATTCAGATAGTGGGAGCCTTTTTAGGTCCATACCTTGTCTCTCCTTCTTTTATTTTCTAGAGTCCACTCCTCACTTGAGTCATGCGCATGACTATGTGATTTGCATTTCTCCAAGGTAAAAGTAAGTTCTCTAATTTTATCTTGTATTTATTTTCGGTCGGTCCATGCTAGGTGTTAGTCAGTTTTTGAGCTTGATATTACGACCATTCTTTTTAAAAGAAAATAAAAATTAAATTTGTCCCTCATTTCTTTTAAATTTTTTTTTTGAAAAAATGATGTAAAAAAATCCCTTCATGGGAATTTTATTAACCAATAAGGGATTTTTGTCATATTTTTATTGCTTCAATAAAAATGAAATTTTCCTGAAAAAATTTTCCTCTGAAAATTTCAATAAAAAGAAAAATTCCTTAAAAAAAAACTCTAGTAGACATCAAGTGATTTTATCACATTTTTCAAATTATAAAAACTTACAAGAAAATTCTTCTCGAGAAATTCGCTCATGTTTTTCTAAGAAAATTTTCTCTAAATAAAATTAGACTAATTGACCAATAAGAGATTTTTGTCATGTTTTTTTTCTCTCCAATAAAAATGAAATTTTCCTGACAAATTTTCCTCTGAAAATTTATTTCGATAAAAAGAAAAATTCCTTTAAAAAAAACATCAAGTGATTTTATCACATTCTTTCAAATTATAAAAACTTGCAACAAAAATTCTTTTCGAGAAATTCGCTCATGTTTTTCTAAGAAAAGTTTCTCTAAATAAAATTAGACTAATGTCTCGGGGGAATTTCGTTAACCAATAAAGGATTTCTGTCATGTCTTTCCTGCTTCAATAAAAATAAAATTTTCCTGACAAATTTACCTCTGAAAATTTATTTTGATAAAAAGGAAATTCCTTCAAAAAATTTTAGTAAACGTCAAGAGACTTTGTCACATTCCTTTAAAAAAATAAAAAAAAAGAATAATAAATCTGAAAAAAATTCTGTATAAAAAATTAACCCATTTCTTCCTAAGGAAATTTTTTTTTCTTTCTTCTGATTTCTCTATAAAATAGAAAAAATCAAATTGGACTAATATAGGAGTCATGGACCGACATTTCTTGTGTCGCATACTAATTATATCCTTTTCTTTTGCAGAGAGATCCTAGATACCCCAGACGGGTGTAAAAATTAAGTTCAATAATATATCAAGAATCATCTTCAGAAATACCAAACGACGAAAAACACCGAGGCTTCAACCGTTAATTCTGGGGGGCAAACGAACATTGTCCATCTTTGACAGACAAAGTTGTGTCAATCCGTAAACTTGTATGGGCAGTGTATTCTGATATGACGGTGGATTTATACTGATTAAACATGGGGGCATATTTAATGTATTGCAGAGGATCCCGCGTCTTTTGAAAAACAATATGGATTATATAATCAGAACCCATGAAACAAATACCTTTACCTGATCAAATCAACCAGAGACCGGTCTTAAAATTTCCTCTTATCCGAAACATGCGGAGGGCTTTAGAGGACCGAGGTTCTATTAACGAACGTGGCCCACAGGAATTTCTCCCGACGCTACAGGCGACCGACACGAGCAAGTGGACGCCGAAAGAAACAAAATATGGATAAAAGTGGGCACACCACAGGTGGCCGGATTTACTACCAGCGCACTGATCGAGTTGTCATAGCGTTATTGTTCGTGATCTCAAGATGGATAGTGGGGGCCACCGCCGAACCATAATCAATGTTCTCGATATCATCGTCTGGAGCAATTAAACAAGAACATCAAGAAGAACATTAAGCCTCGACATCTTCGGTACCTCAAATCGTTCTGTTATGCTATGCGGAAGAAACGATAGCAGGAAAATTAAAAAAAAAAAAACAAAACAAAACACGTGAAGCTTTTCTTTCATTCCATTCATCAAAGAGTATTACAACAACTCACTGGGGAGGAAAGGTAAAGCCAAACTGGGCCCTGATGACCATTACGAAAGAGCTCAACTGACTTTCCAAACAGTTGATGCTTTGGATGCACCGGGCGCTCTCGGGATCAAGCTCCGCGAGCCTAAAGAAGAGGCGATCGCACTTCTCTTTAACCTGGGCCATAGTGGCCTCGTAATGCTCAACGGCAAACTCCAGGTCCGGAACCGCTGCCCTCTCGAAAGCAATGTCTGCCGTAATGTCATCAAGTCTCTCCTGCAGCCAACCACATTTACACCTCATCACAATATTGCCTGGCTCCTGTTCGGCGTAAGTTCGGACCAAGGCCAGACGGTCCACCAACTTTCCCCTCTCACGAACCAGCCACGAAAGCTGATCGTTGGCAAACTTGAGGGCCTTTTTGTGATTATCAGCCACAAACGTAACTGTTGCCAGACGCTCGTGCCGGTCTCGGTAACGGGCTTTCACGACGGCGGTCACAAGGACCTTCTCATAAGCACGGTTATAGGCAGCCAGAAAATTGATGAAGAGGGTCGAGAAGTTCCGGTACTCCTTCCCTAGTTGGGTACCCTCAACAGAAGCAGCGTCCACGGTCCTAAATAAACCGAGGATTTCAGCCTCAACGGTAGAGTTTTTGGCTATATGAGCGTAACCTCTACCAAGAAGATTGTAGAGTCTCTCCCACCCAGCTAGGACTTCGGCGGATAAGGTATGGTTAGGAGAATTGGCCATTTTTGAAAGCAGAATACGAAATAAATGGGGAGAGAGGTGAGGCAGATGAGCGGAATGCGAAGATGGTAATCTGCTTTGAAGTAAATATTGATTTCATAGTGACGGTATCAACCAGTCAAGATTTCTCTTATCTACCATTCTCTATTGGCACCACCCTCGTTGGCTCGAATTCCCATCAGATGGCGACTGCGAGCTAAGCGAGTCCGAAATCTCCGTAGAAAGTTTGACGAGACACCGCCACTTTGAAAAAGAAGACGGAAAGATGAGCTGAGTGGAAGACACGGCAAACGTTAGCGAAAAGGAGATACGACTTGTCTTCATTGGAGGACCCGCCAGTAAATCGACGGTGGAGATCTTGACAGGGGCCCTCTATCACGAAAAGAAAAAAGAAGACAAATTGAGCGAGAAACAAGGATTTCCCCTTTGATCAAAAGCTGAATATCAGATTTTCTCCCTCGGAAAATCTAATAGCGCTGCCCGTGAAGAGGGAAGTCGTTGCTATTGCCAGAGAGAGAACTTGTCCCCATTTGATAGTCAGAGTTCATTCGCAAGAACTCGCAGGAGAAAGATAGAGAGGAAGGAGTTCTCGTGGGAGAGGAATTCAAAACCTTCACCATCAAAGCATCGGCTTTCAAAGCCTGTTACGAGAAGGCATCAACGATCTCGTGATCCCTCAAGTCCGAGAAGACATCCCGAGGCGGCCTCGAATCGGCAGTCCTAGATCCAGAAATATGTCGAGTATTAGGGGAACGGGCGCATGTTCAACCCTGGTCAAAGCTGATGAAGTTCCTTACCCTGAGGGTCTACTGGTCATGGCCATTGACGGTAATCCAGTCTCTCTGTCAATCCTTGTTACCGTATTAAGAAAATGCCGGTATAAGGTTGTAGCTCAAGCAAAGGCGACAGAGGCCTTAGAGATATTAAGGAGGAGTAGTGACCCGTTTGATATCGTCCTCACCGCCATGGTAGGGATTGACATGGATGTTTTCACTCTCTTGGAAGTCATCAATTCTAAATTAAACATGCCAGTCCTCGTAATATCGGCAAGCGATGATCAGCAAGCCCTAATGAAGGCTGTCTTAAATGGGGCCCAAGACGTCGTAACGAAACCAGTTAGAGTTCAGATGCTTCAAAACATATGGCAGCACGTGGTAAGGAAGCAATTGCACGACCATGAGAACAAGCATCAAGCCTTCAATTTTGTTCCAAGCAACTGGAGAAAGAAGATGAGTTGGTCTCCCGAGCTGCATCGTATGTTTGTTAATGCAGTTCAGCAGCTAGGAATAGATTCGGCACGGCCGCAACATATACTGGAAATTATGAAGGTAGAGGGACTCACTAAAGCAAATGTTTCGAGTCATCTTCAGAAGTACAGAAAAAGGGTGAGAGAACACAATGCAGCTCAGAATCAAGAAAACCAAGGCGGGACTGATCCAAGCCTGAACGTCGAGTCTCCTCGCCACCATAAGTTCCCCAGGTTAGCATGGGGCGAGCCACTTCCCATCATCAACCAAGCTAGTAGCCATGCCATCAATCCCCCAGGCGTTAATCAAAGTATCCCCCAGAATCACCCTAATGCTCTTCAAGAGTATAGACCGCAGGAGCAGTGTATTCAGATTCCTTGGTTTGAGCACCAACCTGTGGCTAGAACTCATCCCATGATCAGCGCGCCTGCGCAGCTAGAGAATCAGACAAGAAGTTATCCTGAGCACTTCCACTTCTCTAATCCTCGAATGGAAGGAGTTTTTGGCAGCAGGACAGTTGGTGATCCTCACACTTTCTCGAGTAATGATGAAGGCTCCAGCATGAGAAGTCAAATTGCTCATGGCGAGGACAGAATGAGAAATCTACCGCCAGCATTTGCCAACAACAATGCCCAATTCGAGCATCAATTGTTGGAAGGTTCAAGAGATTACCCAGATGATGAGCTTACTGCCCTGGTCAACCAGTTTAGGGTTGACAGACGTCCCAAGCCGCGATCAGGAGCCAGTGAGTAGGGACTCTCAAACATCGGTTATCCACACCCGAACCAACACGAGACTAGCTGATTATCGAAGAGCCACAGGAGAGGCAGAACTGACCTTGAATAAGTGCACCTTTCATTTCATGCTTAATTCCCCTGCGTATGATATTTTCCAGCTTTCTAGGTGTCTCGATTTAATTCAAGGACAAGGGGGCAATTTATTTATCCCGTCGAATGCGTGAATCCCTTTTTATGCTAGATTTAGGGCGGATCAATTTGTGGCAACGTCGCTGACTGCCATAATGAGAAATGTTGAATGGCCTCACGTAGGGAAATTTCAAGTGAAAAGCCCAGGCGAGCTCGAAGACGGGTAACTGTGTGTCGTTCCAATTTACCCTCAATCGTTGCAAAATGCTAAATTGGATTTGTTCCATTCTCACTCAGGGGATTGCAAAGTGCCTCAAGAGTGTCGCAAAATGAAATGACCCAATGGAATGCGATAGGACTCATTCGCCTTCAAGGTAACCTTCAAATTAAAGGAGCCCTCCGGTCCACGGACCCAATGGCATGGAAAATGATGATGGTCCAAGGCAACCTGAAAGAAAACAAGGCCCAACTAAGCAAAGCACATATGTGGCAAGCTCAAAGTGAAGGGCAACTCGGGACATACAATTCAATCCAATCCAAATGAAGGAACTTCCTCAATTCAAATTCAATGGAAGTATACACAAGGGTAAAACAGTATCGTTCCAATTTTTCTAGAATATGAAGAACATATACTGCCGCATTCTCTTTCATTTTTGCAGGGGAAGTCTCTACTGGCCAAATTTTCCTGTCTACCATTCCCTATCAGTATCACCTCCGCTACTCGTCTCCAATCTCGAGCCAAGCAAATCCGACGTCTCTACGGAAAAGTTGGACGAGACGCCACTACTTTGAAAAAGAAAGGATAAAAAATAAGCTGAGTGGGAGACAAAGACATTTTCGGCAGAAAAGAGATACGACTCGTCTTTATTGAAGAACTCGCCAGCAAATTGATGGTGGAGACAGCAACAAGGGGCCCCCTTCCACGGAAAGATGGAAGGAGACGAGCTGGGCGAGAGATACGATGAAAAGAAAATCGAGAAAGCCAGAACACTCGAGAGAGGCAATACAGTTGCTAAACCCACGTCTAATTTTAAAGGAGGCATCTTCTTGATAATTCTCATTCGTGCTCGAAAGAGAGACTCTTAAAGCATACGCAGTCTCCCAGAAAAATCCAGAGAGTGAAAATACAAGAAGAGATATCAAACTTTGAGAAATCGTTAACCAAATCGAAGATGTCTCAACCCAACACACTTGAAAATTAAGCCCCTTCTATTCTCAGGAAATTGCAAATCGACCCGAGAACGCAATCATATCCGAATACAAGTTGAACAAAATTTGGGGGCAAATCGACTCATGGGCATTACCACGGGATGGACAGCTTCGGACAGAGGAAAGTACAAGCGAAAGACGCGAACAATCTCAGAAATGGGTAATTCTGTATCGTTCTAATGTGCACATAATCATCTCAAGTCTTGAATTGTCTTATTCCATTCTTAACAGGGATTGCAAATTACCTCGAGAAATACCGTAACATGGCATAAGGTGATACAACAAGGTTGCGTTATCCCCAAGGATTAACCCTTGAAAAGAAAGCCCCATGGACACCTACGGTCCAATGGACCGAATGGTATGGGGGATGACAGTAGGTCCGAAATATTCCGAGTTCGATCCCCAAGGGTGGGGAATGTTGTATGTATTATAAATAAATGAAACAACTTTTTGTGCATTTCTTTTTTTACAAACAGGAATACTCGACGAGTAATATCAAAGTCAGTATTTTACCATAGTCTTCCCATAATGGTGAGGCGCCCAACAAAAGTCGAGGAAAATTCAATCCAACAAAACTGGTAAAAGACTCGTGCAAGACATTCAAGATGAAGGGTAAATCAGTATCGTTTTCAATTTATCCCTTTTAATACTGGCTGATATGTCTCTTTTTCTTTTTACAGGAAATATTTACACTAACATTTAACATGTTGAAGGAGACAAATCCAAAAGAAAATTATGATCATCTGAAAAGATCTATTCTGGTGAAAAATGGGGCAAATTGATCACAAGCTCTGAAGCGAAAAAGCAAATATGTCTTCCTTATCTCGTTTGATTTCGAGAATAATTTCTCTGCTTTTTACAGGGGCATTCAACCGCTAAACCGTGGCGGTCGCTGTCATTAAACAAACCGAAATGCTCCCTCACCCATATGCTTCATCACGTAGAGACAAAGTTTGAGACGAACCACCCCTCGACATAAGGAATAGGCTTCCTAATTTGTTCGGTCCGCCCACATACTAGGGGCAATTTAAATCCGCCCATATTTGCACATTATATAAACACACGTAATGCTAAAAAATTGTCACATCTGCATTGTGCTTACACAGTTCATGAATTATGTATGACTATTCCGTGTGTTTAACTTACCAACTCCAACTTAGAGCATAAACTGCACAGGAGACATCAAATGTGCAGAATGGGGCATGACAGGATGAGGAAAGGCAAACCATTTCCACGCAAGTCTAACATTTTAATTTACAGATAAACAGCCTTTCCCCAGAGTGAGAGAAGGCCCTTTCGGATTGAAGTCCCCCATTCAGATTACATTCGAGGCGTTCATACTATGAGAACCTCCTTAAACAGAATTGGTAATGCAAGCTTGACAGAATAGTTTTGCATGATCCATATTTGGATTGATTGCATCATGAGTTATTACACAGACTACTTCTAATCATTGCCGACTTGGTTGAATAGTTTTACATGAACCGATCAACTCATTGATGAAAATGCTTGCACATGTTACCTCTGATACTGCCTGACAGGCAACACATTCCCAATGTTCAAACTACCTTCCAAAGTCTTGAAATTCATTCAGCGATTATTGAATGAACAAGCCTGGTTGTCGAGAAGCCACCAAGCATTTCTTCCAAATTCTCAGGTAAGTATATCTTCAACCTGAACCTTTCAAGAGAATGAATTCTGACGGTTGTTGGGGTACTCGAATCCATTGCGGTACATACAGGTATCCACCTTCTTCAATAAAGCATGATTTGTCTCAAGGACAGAAATGTTCGAGACCTTTTGATCTCTGCCTCTTTGGTTTATTCCTAAAGCGACAGGATAATATAATTTGGGTTTGAGCTTCTGCAGGATTCCTAATCTTTCCAGATTCCAGAATGGCACCCTTTGAGGTACACCAAGTCCTTCTTACAGGCAAAATAAGTCCTTCTTACAGGCAAACCAAGTCCTTCTTACAGGCAAATCAAGTCCTTCTTATAGGCACAAAGTCCTTCTTACAGGCAAATCAAGTCCTTCTTACAGGCAAAACAAGTCCTTCTTACAGGCACAAAGTCCTTCTTACAGGCAAATCAAGTCCTTCTTACAGGCAAAACAAGTCCTTCTTACAGGCACAAAGTCCTTCTTACAGGCAAATCAAGTCCTTCTTACAGGCAAAACAAGTCCTTCTTACAGGCAAAACAAGTCCTTCTTACAGGCAAACCAAGTCCTTCTTACAGGCATAAAGTCCTTCTTATAGGCAAACCAAGTCCTTCTTACAGGCATAAAGTCCTTCTTACAGGCAAACCAAGTCCTTCTTACAGGCAAACCAAGTCTTTCTTACAGGCAAACCAAGTCCTTCTTACAGGCAAAACAAGTCCTTCTTACAGGCACAAAGTCCTTCTTACAGGCAAATCAAGTCCTTCTTACAGGCAAAACAAGTCCTTCTTACAGGCAAAACAAGTCCTTCTTACAGGCAAATCAAGTCCTTCTTACAGGCATAAAGTCCTTCTTATAGGCAAACCAAGTTCTTCTTACAGGCACCAAGTCCTTCTTACAAGCATGAAGTCCTTCTTACAGGCAAACCAAGTCCTTCTTACAGGCAAACCAAGTCCTTCTTATAGGCAAACTAAGTCCTTCTTATAGGCAAACCAAGTCCTTCTTACAGGCACAAAGTCCTTCTTACAGGCACAAAGTCCTTCTTACAGGCAAATCAAGTCCTTCTTACAGGCACAAAGTCCTTCTTACAGGCATAAAGTCCTTCTTACAGGCAAATCAAGTCCTTCTTACAGGCACAAATTCCTTCTTACAGGCAAAGTAAGTCCTTCTTACAGGCAAAACAAAGTCCTTCTTACAGGCAAACAAAGTCCTTCTTACAGGCAAATCAAGTCCTTCTTACAGGCAAAGCAAGTCCTTCTTACAGGCACAAAGTTCTTCTTACAGGCAAAGCACCAAGTCCTTTTTACTGGCACCAAGTCCTTTCTACAGGCACTAAGTCCTTCTTACAGGTATCTCCATGTGGTGACCTACCATACGGGTCAAATCTCAATCAAAATTTAATCAGTAGAATCCTTTTATTAGGAATCTACCATGGTACGACCCACCATACGGGTCAAATGGTATGACCCACCATACGGGTCAAATTTTAATTCAATTTTTAATCAGTAGAATCCTTTTATTAGGAATCTACCATGGGTTGATCCACCATACGGATTCAAGTTCAACCACCCTAAAGTTTTTTTATATAACGAATCCTTAGGTTCTCATTTCATTTTCAGTGGAACAATCATGTCACGACTCTTTTTATTTCCTTGTATTGAGTCGATAAGAATCCAGGTGTCATCTCGTCTTTGAAATGAACCTCTACCGAGCTTCCTTTCAAAGAGGGGCAGCTGTTGACACCTGATTTTTAATCATTTTTTCTATTGCTAAAGTAATAAAAAATCCATAAAAATTCATAAAATTGAAAAATCAACTTTGGGGACCTTAGCCAAGCCTAGGGAACCAATTTTGACCAAAAAACGATTTTTCATATTTTTAGTATTTTTACGTATTTTTTATTTATTTATTTTCTAAAATTAATAGAAAGTCCATAAAAATTCATAAAATTGAAAAATCAACTTTGGGAACCTTAGCCAAGCCTAGGGAACGAATTTTGACCAAAAAATAATTTTTCATATCATATATATTTTAATTTGTTTTTAAAAAAATACAAAAATATTTGAAAATTTTGAAAAAATAACATTTGAGGCCAAAAAATACACAAAGATAGTTAATATTTTTATTTTAAATCTATTTTCATATTGGCCATCGCAAATTCAGAAAAATCCAATTCGAGTCACGTGTTCCTTCACGAGTATAATCTCGAATCGGGCCTAAAAAAATTTAATTTGAGTCAACTTATTTTTAACTTTCACTTTTTATGAGTTGTGACATTGTCTTCTAATATTTTAAATTTTCATCTTGGCCCAATTATACCCAGAATGACTTAATTTTGCAAAAGGGCTTTAATTAAATTATGCATTATTTTCAGCGACAAGAAATGAGCTTAAAGTTGACATGTGGTAAATTTTGGTGTGTCAAAAATTGTGAGGAGATTTGGACTTAGAGAAATATATTTTTTTAGGGACTGAATTGTAAATACTTAAAATTCAAGGACTAGAGTGCAAATACCTAACTCTTGAAGGATTATTTTACAAATAATAAAAAGAAGAGTTAGTGGATAAATTAGAATAGAGAAGGGAAGATGAAGAAGATGAGATGAAGAAGAGAAGTTGGAGAAGAATGGATGGAGAAAATAAGATAAGAATAGAGAAGGGAAGATGGAGATGAAGAAGAGTTAGTAGAGAAATTAGAATGGAAGATAAGAATAGAGAAGGGAAGATGGAGATTAAGAAGAGTTAGTGGAGAAATTAGAATGTGAGATAAATATGGAGAAGGGAAGATGAAGATGAAGAAGAGTTAGTGGAGAGATTAGAATGTGAGATAGAGATGGAGAATGGAAGATGAAAATGAAGAAGAGTTAGTGGAGAAATTAGAATGGGAGATAGAGTTAGTGGAAAAATTAGAATGGGAGATAGATGAGGAGGTTATAAAAGGAGGAAGAAGTGAGCTTGAGAAGGGATTCTTGAGAGAGAAAATTTGAAGTGTTTGGGAGAATTTTTTGGAGAGAAAATTTTGGATGTTTGAGAGAGTTTTGGGAGATTGAAGAAAATTTTGAGAGAAAGAAAATACCAAAAGAGAGAGAATTTTGAAGATGATGGGAGTTTAAAGTTAGGGGTTATCATCATAAATTCCTTCATCGATCAATATAAATCAAGAGTTCATCCTCGTCAACGAGCAAACAAATTCAAGCTAAGTGTTTTTATTTATTCATTTATTTATGGTTTTACTCGCAAATTAGCACAAATTGTATACACTTTCTCCATCTCCTCTTTTTTTTTCCATATTTTATGTCAGGAGAAGGATATCTCTACGTCAACAGCAAAAATCTCGTAGATATGCAAAAATCGGCCCAGACAAGCTCCTAAGCTGTCCACCGATTTCTCAACTAATCTGTGACTAAAAGTCCCTCTTAATTCAAAAGAAACTCTCTATATTGGGAACATAGAGAGCGAAAATCAATTATAGAAATCCCTCCCAAAAAAATGGGAGATAAGTACTCTTTCCACTCTTCTGGTTTTAGGTGCAGATTAGCACATATTTTGTATACTAACACTTCACTCTATTTTATGTCAGGAAGCCGCAGCTCTATATCAATGGTCAATCCTATGGAAGCACAAAATCGGCTTGGAGGAGTCCTCAAGCGCGCACAAATTTCAAATTGTTGAATCAATTCGTTGTATTTCATTTTAAAAAATTCATACCCCAAAATGGAGAGGACAAAGTCCATCCGCAATTTAAATACCTGCACCATAAATCCCAAAGGGAAGAGCCAAGCCAATGCTTAGCCTCCCATTGGAGGTTTTTACTTATAGTAGTTAAATACCTGCAACTTAAATACCTGCACCTTAAATCCCAAAGGGAAGAGCCAAGCCAATGCTTAGCCTCCCATTGGAGGTTTTTACTTACAGTAGTTAAATACCTGCACCTTAAATCCCAAAGGGAAGAGCCAAGCCAATGCTTAGCCTCCCATTGGAGGTTTTTACTTACAGTAGTTTAAATACTTGCAACTTAAATACCTGTACCTTAAATCCCAAAGGGAAGAGCCAAGCCAATGCTAGGCCTCCCATTGGAGGTGTTTATTCACTGTCATGTACTTCCTATAATTTAATTTTTGAATCATCAAACCCAAAAGATGAGTAGGTCGTAATACTCTACAGAAGTCGTTAACACACTCCCTCTTTCGGCTTCAGGGAATCTTTAACACTTAAAAAAATATAACAAATAAAAATATATACCATCCATGCATCCTATTTAAAAAGTGAAAACACAAAAGAGAATACCCTACTAGAGCTTTAGGAATAAACCAAGCCTGAGTTGCCGGATTAGGATATCCATGAAATTAAGGTACCGAAAGGGCATTAGTTTTAATTAACTAGTGTAACCAAGTCCCCGAGCTCATAATCTCTGGTTCGCAGGAATAAATTAGTTCTCCCGCTAATTTATTTAGGTTTCTAATCGACCTACCAAGAACGATTAGTGGCGACTCCAAATTTCAAAATCATTTAAACAAAAACCAAAGTTGCGATTCGGTAGGGCTTGGGAGGGTCCGCATTAGGTTAGTCAAATCTAATTAACCTAATAATCTGTTAACCCCTTTTAAAATTTAAAATAATTTTTTTAGAGGGTCGCGACACTTAACCATGGACAATTATGCGTTTCTAAACAAATGGCTTGAAGTCTTCCCCAAATTCAAGTACAGAGACTTTTATCTTGCTGGAGAGAGCTATGTAGTTATGCAGATTCTGTCACCATTGAGTCCCAATGAACCCGTTTATCCAACACAGTTTGTGTCACTCATAAGTTCGAAAATTGGTCTTATTTTAGGCCATTATGTACCTCAACTCGCTCAAGTGATTGTAAATCGATACAAAGGGATTGCCCGACCGATTATCAATATGAAGGGACTCATGGTGCGACAATTATTAACATGGAGTCTCCGGTTGAAGTTGATTCGTTTTCGCTGCTGAATTGAACTAACTTTTTACTATTGTTCTCTTTGGGGAAACAAATTCAGGTAGGAAATCCTATTCTTGACTACAGATCTGGAGATCCTGGAAGGTGGGAGTTCTATTGGAATCATGGGCTTATTTCAGACACTACGTACGAAAACATGAAGAAGTTTTGCTCTGTGGATAGAGCTACGGATGGCTGCATTAAAGCATGGGGCGAAGCATCTCATCATGAAACGGGAGCTGTAAATCCCTTCAACGTGTACACGAGACCATGCGAGGATAACTCCGTACAGGCGAGATAGCTCCCAAATTTAATCTTGGAGGGGCGAAAAGAAATCTCGAGAAACCGTTTCATCCGTTGTTTTTTCTCTGGAAGCAGGATCTGCTGTATAGAGACAGGAACGGATTCTGCCTGGATGCCGATACCGAGAAGTACCTGAAAAGGAAAGATGTGCAAGAGCGCTTCCATGTCGACACTGCCTTCATTCCATTGAACTACAACCTCTGCAGGTTTTGTTCACCACGAGACAACAACTTTGTTCGAACCCAGTGTAGGCTGGGTCTCCCTCATGTAAGGGGCCTAGCAACATATTTTTTTATTTGTTTAAAAAGAAAAAGATAAAAAAAAAAGTGGGAGACAAAATGATGAGGGAGAAAAAAAATTAAAAATTAATGTTTTGTGTGTGTATGTGTGCGTGAGCCTTTCTTCAGAAGAGAGTGCGAGAGAAAGAGTTCTTACAGAGAGCAAAGTTCATGAGGAAGAAGGAGAGAAAGAAAAGAAGAATTTTGCAGTCCAAATTTGAAGGCCAAATGTTGACGGAATTGGCTCAAATTTGGATATGTTGTTCGTGAGGCTGAGTGTTGATTGTTCTCATTTGTTGAGACTCCTCCAAATTCTCCAATCGCGGTTAGGTTTTCTGATCTCTTGTGTATTATTCCACCTTTGTGGTGATGAAATATTGTTGTAATATTGATGTAGAGCCTCTAGTGTGTGACTAGAGATAGACCATGTTGCATACCTGCTATTCTTGGTGATCAGTGGAGGATATTGGGTAGTTCGTGATTTTTCCCATTTCGGGTTTTCCACGTAAATCTTGGTGTGTTATTTTTATTATTCCGCATAAGGTTATTTTGACTGGATATAATTATTGGTTGTTGCTGGATTAAATTGGTGAAATTAGGGGAATCTTTTTTTTTTTTTATCATGGATTGGCTTAATTAGAGGCGAAATGCTGCCCGATTTTTCCCAATACCCAAGGCATGCTAAATTTCCAGAGATGAATTAATCTTGTGATTTGGCTTATGCAGTGAACCACGAATCAAACTCAAATATAGCAAAAGTGACCGAGAGGCATCGGTCCTGCCAGTCCTTAAAGAACTCATGGACTCCCGCTTGCAGATTTGGATATACAGGTGAGGTGCATTGGTTAATTACCCGAAACAAGAGTGTGTTGAATTTACCTGTGATAGAATCATTTCCTAGGATTAGTGCACAAAAATTTATTTTCATGGGGAAACCGACGTTTCTTCTAATTCATCACAAAGGCGTCTTTTATCTTGCCGTCGTTAGCAGCATCGAGTGTTGACTCAAATGGATTATTCGCCTTTTTCTTGAGTAGTGGGACGACAGATGCTGCCGTTCCTTTGCTGATGACTCGACGTAACATTGCAGCACTAAAATTGAAAGTAAAGGAGAAATGGTACCCTGGTAAGATCACAATCTGGTAAAACGCAATCCAAAGTGAAGTCAAAGAAAAGCTCTCCACAAATGACTAGAACTAGACTCTCTTTGGTTTCCCAGCTTGCAGGTTGGATTGAGATATATGAAGGCTTGACATTTGTCGCCGTAATGGGTTCGGAACACGAAGTGCCGATGTATCTCCCCTCCCAGGCACTTACTATGTTCCAGAGCTTCCTGTCTAATGCAACAATGCCGAAGCCACCACCTGAAGCCAGTTGAGCAATGATCCCACAAATGCTCGTGCCTATCGTTAAATGAAACGGTTTCCGGTCAATCTCTTTGTACCTTGACGCAAAACTATTGAGGCGCCTGTAGAATGCTAGAACGCAAAACTATTGAGGCGCCTGTAGTTGGTTGGAAGTGCTTGATATTTCTTCTTGTTAATTCCAAGTTCTTGGCTAGATTACGGAAAGCCGGTAACAGTACGGGTTGAATGAAATCAATAATCAGCTTTTTCCTCCTATAAATACACAGTAAATTATCCTACCATAGACATATAAAATTGCTATTTCTTTTGAAAGAAATTAACACGGCGAAATTGACTCCACAAACTGTATTATCGGTTGCCCGTCTTCTTTTCATTTGGACATAATGCGAGCATTTCAAGAACCGATTTCTGACATCAATTTGTGGTAGTTACATTTTAATTTTAGAGTGCATGTGAACAACAAAGTCTCTCCATGATTTTTTCCCTTAATTCTCTGACCATGTTATCCTTGATGAATGGATAATTTAAGAGCAGGTTCTTTCGACCCAAATGAGACACTCAGCGTAGTTGATTGTTGTTGGGTTTTGGACAATAAAAACCCATAAAAAAATATGAATGAGAGTTGTGGGAGAAATAGTCCCACAAGGGATAGAAGATAGAGGAGTAATGAGTTTAAATAGTGGAGCCTTTCTAATGGATTTGGGCCCCAAATGGCACCCCACTTTTGTGGAGGAGAGAGGTTTTGCACAAAGTCGGACCGGTCCACGCGCGCACACCGCCGCCGTCCAGCCGTATCGGATTGGGCCGGGTCTAAGTTAAACCCATCGATTTTATTTTTTCCGAATAAACATATTCGTTCGAATTTTTTTTCCTTTTGGATCATGTCTATTCATAATCTCTCTTCAAGCCATACGAAGGTGTTGATTCAGTAATAACCGAACTCCAAAATAACCATGAATTCGCGCGCGCGCCGCCGCTGCCGTCCGTCCGACTGGCTCGGCTCGGATCAGGCCGAGCCCAGGTCCGGGTTAAACCCATCGATTTTATTTTTTCCGAATAGACATATTCGTTCGAATTTTTTTTTTCTTTCGGATCATGTCTATTCATAATCTCTCTGCAAGCCATACGAAGGTGTTGATTCGGTAATAACCGAACTCCAAGATAACCATGAATTCGTGACTCTTCGATTGGACCTTTATATAATACATTCTAATTTTTTCGAAGAAGATACGAGCATTCATTTTCTATTTTTCCGAAAATTCATCCATCACTCACTCTCATATGTGCAATAATTCTCGAAGTTGAGTTCGAAGAATTTTCGTCGAGGAAGTACCACTTCAACGAAAGTGTGATCCGTTCTATCCTGGGAGGCGATTGTCCACGCAACCTTAGGTACCCGTGGAGGGGACAAATTCATCTTAAGGACACGACGTGCATTCGTCGGGCTCGGATCAATCATGCAATCAACCGTTCGTCTACACTTGATTCAGGTTTGTCTAATTCCTTCATCTTGATTTATGCGAGCACACATAGGATCGACTACAATTGTTTCACGATTTTGTACCAGAAAATTATATTTTTTTTTCCCTCACGCAAATTTTCATCATTTCTCCTTCATCTATACACCTCTTAGATGTACTGCGGTAAAGAAATTTGAGTTTATACTTGATAATCCATGATCGACATCGTGGTTAACACCTGAATCGGGCACACGTCCTATCAGTATCTGGTTTCTTGCCTTCACTCTTGCTGTTCGTTCCCGTGGATTTTGGTCTATCTGAAACATCGGGGCATTTTCCGGGGCACTTGGGATCTTGTCATATAGTTGGAGTGCAAGTGATGGTTGAGAATTTGGTTTTTCTTAGTCTTGCTCTGGGTTCTGGGACATTGTAGGTTCATCTGGGGCTTTTACAGAAAAAGTTTGGGATTGAAAATAGTAGGACATCTATAAAGCTGTAGTAGTAGTTGTTGTTGTTATTATTTTGGGCTTCCTTCGGCCAAGAAAGCTGAAGTCGAAGGTGAAGGCACTGATTTGCCTACTGAAAATGGGGATACTTCTGGTTCTCAAGGTTTGGATACGTTGAGTTTTGCCCGAAAGAGATCTATGGCCAGCTATGCCTCCGTTCACAATAGTTTACTTGAACACGAGTTGTTTTCTAGACTACTTAGGATCGTCGATTTTCTGTGCAATTACTGGCTTTTTTTAACAGGGAATGTTGGCATTTTTTTAGCGTCCCATCCATCCTACAAACTTGTCGAAGTAATTTGCCAAAACTGTGTTTTCTTCCTTCGATACGACTCTATTTATTTTTATAGTCAATAATATAAGAAACCTCAAATCAATACATCGATGATAAATTTATCTCAAATTGATATGGATTTGCGCGTGAACTTGCCATGTCAATTGAATTATTACCGTGTGTTATCAAGCTCAGCAATTTCATGAAAAAATTTGACGGAAGTTAATGAATGATAAATATATCACGAGTGTGTCAATTTGGAGTTTTGGGTGTCGCATAAATTAATTTGGAGTTTTTTGTCGCACATTACTGGTTTGTGGTTTTTGTTGACTCAAAAATTACTTTGGAGTAAATTTGTTAGATGTTATTAGTTTGGGATTTTTGGTGACCCCAAAATTAATTTGGGTAATTTATTCCAAGCGTATCAATTTAAGGTTTTCGTGATATTAATCTTTATTTTACCTTCATTCTTCTGTGTGTGTGTGTGTGTTTTTTTTTTTTTTTTTTTGAGCTTATAGACCTGTCGGAGAAACCCAATCTAGAGTATCGAAATTGATGGCAAAGTTGAACCCTTCTCAGTTCTTCCCCTTCAGTAATGACCTTTGATGTCTATGCTAAAAATCAGCCACGCTCGTCTCCAGTCTAAACTAGGCTTTATCTCTGAACTGTATATTGGGTTTGCATTCCTCAATCCTTTCTCATGCTCATCATCTATCCAAGGCTCATTGCTACATTTTCTTTACAACATAGTTGTAATTAGATTCTATTTTTTCTAGATGCTTTTTAGCGGCGATCGCGAATGTTTATCCCCACTCATTGTCGGACCTGTTATTTTATTATCAGATAAGTTACATATGCTGTTTGATTCTTTTTGTTGGGAAGATTTTTCTCTTGTTTTATTTTAGGGATATGTTCACTATGAATTTTAAAACTTGTCATAAAAATTACAATTAAGTCCAAAAACTTGCAAAAAGCGCAATCAGGTCCTAAAACTTGTTAAATTGGTACAATCAAGTCTACCATCGCCGGAAGGGGCTGGCGATGAATGGAGATAAACATTGGTGATCCACGCTAGTTTTGTGTGCTTCTTCTGCGGTTTATTATTATTATTATTATTATTATTATTATTATTATTATTATTATTATTATTATTATTTAAATTTTAGCTTATTTTTAATTAATTTAAGTAAAACTTATATTAAAAATCAGATTTGGGCCAAAATGACCTCGTTTTAGCCATGTCATCACCACTAAGGGAGAGAAAATATCTAAAAAGCCTTTGTCGGTATTTTCTTTTAGCTAAAGTGAACGGAGTTAACAGAATGAATTGATTGTACCAATTTGACAATTTTTTGGACTTAATTGCACTTTCGTAATAAGTTTTAGGACTTCTAGTGAATATATCCCTTTATTTTATTATAGCTTTGAGTTCCTTAGTGTGGTTTATATGTTGGAATGGTCCTATGAACCTTCCACTTACTGCACAAGAATTTCATTAGTGATCCCTTGCTTAATTACCATCATTGTTTTAGTTTAGTGATTTACATCCACTGGAAGTGAAGGAAAGCTATCCGCGTTATAGAGGGGGGATTTCCTATGTTCCAGAGTGCCCTGTTTAGTCATTTATATTTATATTTATTTATATTTATATTTATATTTATTTCTTATTTATATTTTTTTATTTTTTATTTTATTTTTCATTATTACTATTGTTATTATTTTCTTTTTGGCACCTATATTTTTGCTTTTTTAGTATATTTTAAACTTTTCACTTCGAGTTCATTGACTGCCGACCCCAATTAGTTTGAGATAAAGGTGATATTGTTGATGTTGATTTACATCCACAGGAAACACCAAACGCATGACTAAAGAATCAAATTACATCCATGGAAAAAAAAAAATAGACCTATTTCTATTAAAAAAAAGTCTATACAAAAAAAAAAGTTCTTTTACAAATTGAACCGTTTATGTTTTTTGGTCGAAACCATCATTTATCTTGAAAATTTATGGTCAAAGTAAACGCAAGTTTGAAATAGGTATTGCGGGAGAAGAATCTAGACATAAAGAACAAACAACTGCATTTCTCATGCTGTGAGAGTGACAGCAAGCAATACGTTTTTTCGCTGTTGTTTCCTGTTTCCTTGCTTTTTTAAGCAAAGGCCAACAAAATCTCGTGTGCCGCACGGGCAACAAGACTAGTTAAGATCGTCATTTCGAAATTGGTAATTTAGTAAAAGTCGTAAAGTGAACTGTACGGCGTCATTATGGACACGCATTTATGCAGAGAAGACTTGACTTAATCCCCGTGTCCGGCACCGCAAGAATTGGGCGTAGTTTTCACTTGGAGTAATTGTTGCGGGTTGGATTATGTCTTCTTGATTGGGTCCAATTGCAAAAAAGGACGTGCCTTTTCTTGCATGGCTATGATTATGATATGTGGACCTTAACCTTACATTACATGTGCTGGATCAGGCACACATCCTACCGGCATTTGGTTTCTTGCCTTCGTTCGTGCTGTTTGTTCCGGTAGATTTTGGATAACAAATGTCTAGCCCGAAGTTTTTGGCTATCACTGATAATTACCCGGCTTTAAGGGGGATCCCGGCTGATCCCTTGTCCAACTTGAAATTCTTCAGATGAGTTGCAATTTGGATCGACCTTCCCGCAATGGATGCAAACGCAAGTGAGCAAAGAGGTTCGGCTTGTAAAGGTCAACACAGTAGAGAATAGTTCTGACTTCCTTACTAAAGCAGTCACAGGTGCGAAGTTTGACTGGTGCTCTACTGCGATAGGATTAAAGAAGGATGATATTGTCAAGGCTCTCATTTGCGCGAAGTATCCACCAACTGGGAGAATGTTGGAGTTGGCGAATACTTCAAGATCCCTTGTTTCTCACACTGAGTTCGCCCACGTGAGCTTAGGGAAACTGAAGTGTTATCCAACGACATGTAATCCTTGCATGCGGAATGCGGGGATTCGGGGGCAGCGCCCCGACACGGGTGCCTCGCTGCCCGGTCAGCGGGCGGGGGTTCGGGGGCAGCGCCTCCCGACGGGGTTCTATCATGTCCATCTTCCTTTACCTTTTCAAAGACGAATCCGCCACCAGTAGTCATCATTTCCCCGAGCAACTTGTACAACATCCCATAACGAACTCCTCGTGCAATCACAATAGAACCTCGAGTCATCTTGCACGAATTCTTATCGCAAGAAAAAGTAACTCCTGAATCAGCCATCGTACCAACGGATAACAGATTTCTACTCATCAAGGGTATGTGCATTACATTCGAAAGAGTCCTCACTGTGCCATTGCTCATCCTCAGCTTCACCCTGCCACACCCGACAATCTGAACTGCAGTATCATCTCCGAGCATGACATCTCCACCATTAAATTGCTCATATTCACAGAACCAGTGTCTATGAGGCGTCATATGATATGAAGCACCGGTGTCGATATACCAGATATCCTTGTCTAACTGCGCCATACATACAGTAGCCACATACATATCTCCTGTCTCGACTTCCTTCTTCCCCAAGGATGATTCCGCTTCCCTTTTAGAGACGGGTTTGTTTTTACAATCCCGCTTCACATGACCCCACTCTTCACATCTCCAACACTGTACCTTCCTACCCTTACTCTTCGATCGCCCACGAGATTTGGATCTAGACCCCTTTCGATATAGATCCCTTTCTTCCTGTCTCCTCTGATAACAGGGCAGCACACACAGTCTCATATGACAATTCCTTGTCCCCACCGCCAATTATCACAATCAGGTTATCCCACGAATCCGGTAGTGAACAGAGCAGTGTTATCGCCTTATCATCATCTTCAAACTTAACACCGATCGACACGAGTTGACTTATCAACGTATTAAAATCATGCAAGTGTGCAGAAAACGAGTCGCCCTCGTGCATTCGAAGATTATACAACTTTTTCCTTAAGAATAATTTATTCACGAGCGACTTACTTTGGTATAGCGACTCCAGTTTCTGCCATAAATCTCTGGCTGTTGGTTCGCTCATCACATTCGTCAGAATGTTGTCCGCAAGACAAAGTCGGATCAAGCCCTTTGCTTTCCGATCAATCCGATCCCAATCGTCAATCTCTTTTGGATCTGCCTGTTTGGATGTTGAATCCGTTTCCTTGCCCGATTCCTTGCCTATCACGATACCAGGCGTCGCAGCAACAGGCCTTTCCCTTTCGATTACCGACCAAAGATCTCGATCACAGAGGAGATCTTCCATCTTCATCTTCTACAGATCGAACCGCTTCCCATTGAACTTTTCTATCTCAATCCGCGACCCTCCTGACATCTCGAACAAACCCTAATCCCTCGAACCTGGCTCTAATACCAATTGATGGATTTTTGTTCGCGACAGACTATCAGAAACACTCACGATAAAGAAGAAGAAGAACGATGCACAAGAGATTACCCAGGTTCACCCCAAGATTAGGGCTACGTCATACAAAGAGATTTTACTACGTTTTCGGTTTACAGCCGCTCAACTCGTTACAATGATCAGAAACGAGAAAAATATATGTATCCCTAAAACGAGCCAAAAACCTAAACTTATAATAAATATCTTAATATCGCACTATACGGGCCAGCTTAAATAAAAGCCCAAACCCGTTGAGGTTTCGGGGGCGCTGCCCCCGCCCGCTCACCGGCGAGCGGGGCAGCAGTCCGCTGACTAGGCAGTGGAACCCCCGTCGGGAGGCGCTGCCCCCGAATCCCCGCATTCCGCACGCAGGGATCACATGTCGTCGGATAACACTTCAGTTTCCCTAAGCTCACGTGAGCGAACCCGATGTGAGAAACAAGGGATCCTGAAATATTCGCTAACTCCAACAAAGTGGAGTACCAATTTAGAGGTAAGCAACACATATAATTCGGATTGGATTGAATCAGCCAGTTTTGGAGAGTTTCCATGGAATCGGTGATTTTCAATCCGATTCCTTTGGGAACTGGACCGCTCGAACTGGATTGATTATTATTTATCTATTTCTCAAAACGTAAACATACTTGTTGTGGAATTTAATGTGTTTAACACGTTTGAAGAACATGAATTACTATGAATCCACCAATTCCATTATACTACTCCGGAATTGGAGACCATTCAATCCGGTTCCTAGTCCCAAAAACTCTGAACCGGCTCTTCTAGTTCGGTTTTTGTTTTTCAAGTGTGATCGGACTGGATTGGAAATCAATCGCCCCGAAGAATGATGACATTTATCTCTCAAATTACTTCATTTTGTGGGGCTTCTGGGCAATTCCCACATGATTAGCCAACATGTCACCTTTGTGGCTTGATTTGTCCCCACGCTCAACTTAAATCTCTCTGCCTCTTTCACCAAATATCGTGTCTCAGTGATAGCTTGATTAATGGTGCGTTACCGTCATCCTCACAGGCAACAAGACTAGTTGAGGTGGTCATTTCAAAGTTGGTAATTTGCTTAAGATCAAAACGAGAAATGGATCGTGAAACACGCGTGCATACCTAGAAACACACTTAATGTGAATAACGACAATTTGAACATAGCTGTCCACGATTTCCTTTTTTTCGGCTGGACCACCCAAAAGACTTTGACTTGCTCCGAGATCGGCACGGCGAAAAATTGGACAGAGCTGTCCAAGATTTCCTTAACGGTGCTGCACTTGCTTCCAAGTTGACTTGGACTTATCATATGTGGACCTTAACCGAGCTGCACCCACATAGGACGCACCTATGTAACCACAACTTGTCACATTGAATCTCTATAAATGATCTGGGTTTGATCAGAGGACCCTTACGCCCTCCAATCTAAAGTATGAATTCAATCCCCCCCTCATTGCTTATGGGGAGATACTTGTCTCGAGTGCTTACACTGGTAACTCTATTGTTGATCTTAGATAGTTCTTGTGTATGCTACTGTAGAAATTCAACATCCTTTTGCATCGAGCCAGAAAGAGGGGCTCTGCTCCAGCTGAGACAAAGTCTCGAAGACCCATATCACTTGCTTTCTTCGTGGAAAGGCGAAGACTGCTGCGGATGGGAAGGAGTGACTTGCGACAGAGTATACGGTCATATCATCGAGCTCCAATTATCCCTACACAGAGAAGAAGATTTGGGGCTATTTTTGTACCCAGTGCTCGTCCTTGCTGGTGAGTTGAACTCCTCTTGGCTCCACTTGAGATACTTGAACCACTTGGATTTGAGCGGCATAGATTGCCAACATCGAAGAATACCGAATTCCTCGGTTCGATGAAACAGTTGAGGTATCTCAATCTAGCGTTCGGTAATTTCTCTGGAACGGTTCCGCGACAATTGGGAAACCTCACCAATTTGGAAGTACTTGATCTTAGTAATAACTTCAGAAATTTGGCTGTGGATGATACACTGTGGATTTCTCATCTACGATCACTTAAGTACCTCGACATAAGTGCCTTCAAGATTGCAAACGCAAGAGGCCTCATGCAAGTGATCAGTACGCTCCCATCTTTATCGCATTTGAGCTTATCATATTGTGAACTTCAAAATTTTCATCTGCCTTCCCTTCTCTTGGCCAATTCTACTTCTCTTGTTCATCTTCGGTACCTCGATCTCTCGGTGAATCTTTTGCAAGGTCCCCTCCATAGCACTACATTGCAAAATATGACTTCTCTCCAGCATCTCGATCTTTCAATGAACTCTTTCAATTCATCGATTCCCATGTGGTTTGACAAGTTCACAAGCATCGCTCATCTTGATCTTGGGTATAATCAGTTTGACAGCATTGAAGGAGGCTTATTCTCATTCTTAAAGAACAAGCGGTACCTCAAGTCATTGTGTTTGAGTGGCAACCAAATTCGAGACGAGATTTCAGCGACCCCAGGGAATTCGTCGGGACTCATCGAGAGTAGCTTGGAGAGTCTAGAGATATGTCAGAGTCATCTAAAGGGTGCTTTGCCCAACTGGTTAGTACACTTCACAAACTTATAAGACATTCGGCTTTCCTACAATTCCTTTTCCGGTTCAATCCCCAGTGTCATTGGATCATTGTCAAATTTGGTAGCACTAGATCTTGTGGATAATCAATTGAATGGGACCATTCCATCATCATTTGATCGGTTATCGTCGTTAAGAAGTTTAGATCTTTCTTATAATGGACTGGCGGGGCAAATTCCCGCGTCGTTAGATCAGTTGTCGTCCTTAGAATCCTTATGTCTTTCAAACAATCAATTGGTGGGGCCCATTCCTAAGTCGTTGGGGGAATTGCGGGCTTTACAGCTCCTGTCTCTTGACAGCAATTGTTTGAACAGTACTATACCCGATAGTTTTGGAAAGCTTTCTCAACTCTCCGAGCTGCAGCTTTCCGACAATTCTTTGGGCGGCGTGATTTCGGAAATCCATTTCTCTAATTTGTCTAGGCTCAAGGAGTTGGATGTTAATGGCAACAGTAACTTGACCTTCAGGGTTAAACCTAGCTGGATTCCCCCTTTCCAACTTCGATCCATTCAATTGAGATCTTGTAAGTTCGGAACCACCACATTTCCCCAATGGATTCGGACACAAGTGGAAGCCGAAGATATCACTCTCTCCAATGCTTCCCTTAGCGGGCCCCTGCCAAGATGGTTAGCCAACTTGACATTTCACCAGCTCCATGTATCCGAAAATCAGATTACCGGACCCTTGCCCAGCTTATCTTCTAATTGTTCCATTTTAGACCTCTCCCACAACTTCATCTCTGGATCTCTTCCAACAAATATTGGTGCTATGTACCAATTGGGTGTTCTGGATCTCGATGACAACCGGATCAGTGGCACGATACCATCATCGTTATGTGACATGGAGTCGTTGTTTGATTTGAGTCTTGCCAATAATAAGCTATCGGGCAGTATTCCCGACTGTTGGAATAGATCTTTATCTTCCTTGATTTTGTCATTCAATGAGTTGTCCGGAGTAATTCCAAGCTCAATCGGATCCTTGCCCGGGCTTTCAGGCCTACACTTGAATAGAAACCGACTCAATGGGGAGCTTCCTCTGGCTTTAGGTAATTGCACAGATCTGATAATTTTAGACCTTGGAGAGAATAACTTCTCCGGAAGCATCCCAACATGGTTCGATAAAAGCTTCAAGTCCTTGATGATCCTGAGGCTACGAGAGAATAGGTTTATCGGCAGCATTCCTCCGCAGCTCTGCTCACTCTCAGCACTGCAAATATTAGACATTGCAGTGAACCATTTGACGGGAACGATCCCACATTGTCTTGGCAATATAAGCAGCATGACGAACTCGATCGAGTATGGCAGATTTATTCTTTGGTCCGAAGAGCACGTGGTTGAGATCGTGAAGGGAAGATCTAATGGATACACCCAAGTTGATCTACAACTTATGGCCAATTTGGATCTGTCAAGCAACTTTTTAATCGGGTCAATCCCCAACGAACTGTCTTTCCTCGCGGAATTGCATGGCTTGAACTTGTCGCACAACTATCTCTCTGGAGATATTCCCACCAGCATTGGGAACATGACGTCGCTCGAGTCTCTTGATCTTTCGAACAACCGCCTCCCCTGAACTATTCCGCAGGGCATTTCGGAGTCAACATACCTAGCCCACCTCAACCTGTCGCAAAACAACTTCACGGGGCAGATTCCTAAAGGAAATCAAATTTAGACACTGGACGATCCTTCCATTTACGCCGGCAATCCTCTACTCTGCGGTGATCTTCTAATAAGAAAATGCCTCGGTGCTGAGCCGCCTCAAGCACCGAAAGTAGCTCCCCCTGAAGATACGCATGAAGTGGTCAAGCTTGAAAAGGCGTTGTTCTATGGGGTCGTAATGCTTGGATTTGTGGCGGGGTTTTGGGGCTTTTTTGGAGTTTTGCAGTTCAAAGAGGATTGGAGACGTGCGTATTTCCGCTTTGCGGATCAAGCAACGGACAAGGCATATGTGGCTATAGCGGTGAAAGTAGCCAAGTTGAAACGACTGAGATGGTCATGAGGTGCATAGGTATTGAGCAATCTCGTGCCCTCTTCCCTGGGCCTTTGGTTTTTCATTTCGATTGTATTAAACTTCTTGTGCTTGTGTTGTGTATTCCCTTCGAATAGTAGTATGCTTATTGATGTAAGGTAATTTTGTATGTTCTGATGTTTCCGACCCTGTTCTGAGCGACAACCGTCGTTGACAAACTGCACGGAAGATGCCCATTCTTGTGTTACGGGTAAGAAACAGAGTGATTGTCTTTTACCAGGGACAATTCGAATGTCCGGGTCTTTGGACAGGCTGCAAGGCGTCGTCCGAAGGCATAATATTTCGATAGGACAATATCAATTGATAAGGGGGAATTGCAACAGGAACGAACTTCGATATTCAATTAGAACGAAGCGATAACAAATGATGTAAAAACTAAAACGATGGTGAGTCGATCATGCGAGAGGTGACTACATTGCCCTTAGCTTAGAGTTTCTCGACAAACATTCTAAAGTTCAAGGAAATTCGTTGAATTATGTCTCGGTTCGATTCCAGAAACCATGATAGCATCCTGCGCTTCAATCACATTTGTAAAGATAAGACATGACAAGCTTATCATATATCCTAGCAGGCTACATCCATATGCAAAACTAGTAGATTAGTCTTAATTAAAAAGCATCTTACTAAATGCCAACTTATGTTTTAACCAAAAAAAAAAATGGAAAAGAGGGAGAGAACAATTAATTTACCTTCTCTAAATATCCAGATTTGGCTATCCATATTTTCAATTAGTTACCTTCCCTAAATATCCAGATTGAGGTTTGGATATTGTTTATTGATGAGCCCCTCTAGAACCTATATATTACCCCAAAATCTGCATTCATGTCATTTGATTTGCATATTGCACCTTCGTGTCTCTACGTGCAAAGGGCGATTGATTCTAGGGTGAGCAATTCTCATCATAGAATTGGGAACCACCCACTAAAAGCCGGTTTTACTAAATGAAAATCGAGAGCCGCACACCGGTTTCATGGATCCACCTGTGAACCGAACCTCCAATTCCCAGGTGGATCCATGGAACTGGCAAGCTCCTAAATGAGAATTGCCTTCCCAAACATTTTAGGCTGTCAGTCTTTACTTGTTAGCTTCACAAGTCAGTCTGAGTCAACAACACATGCCAAAAAATCTTCCACAAGCCAACGGTCTCTTTCAATTTTCAGAAATGGGTTAGTTCTGTCACACCCGAGACTAAATTGAGAATTGCGAGGTTGACTGTGAGGAAGGGCAGGAGGTGAGAGCTCAGCTGACTCACTGAGAGGCAAGGCGACCGAGAGCAACATCTGTGAGACTGCGAGAGGGAGGAGAGATCGGCTGTGAGGGAGGGTCAAAGGTGAGGCCGTGACTGCCAGAGACGAAGGGGAGAGCTCAGCTAATTCTCCGAGAGGTGAGGCGACCGAGAGAGGGACTACGAGAGGGAGGTGAGGCTGACTACGAGAAAGGGTCAGAGGCGAGGCCGTGACGGTGAGGGCAGGAGGTGAGAACTTAACTGTCTCTTTGAGACGTGAGGCGATTGAGAGTGAGAGAAGACAGATGAGAGAGTTAAAAGGCCAAGGTTTCTATCTTTTGTTAGAGACATCGGGCATGCGCGAGGACGTGGAGGACAAGGGTGAGGATCGAATAGTGAAAGCCAATAGGTGTGACTCGTGAGAAAGAGTTGAAATAGTCCGGATGGACTCAATTGACACAAATACAAATAATTTAGGACTAAATTGATTCAGTTGAAAAGTTTATAATAACTGAATTGACACAAATGCAATAGGTTTATGATTTTTTTTTGTAATGCTTTTCTCAATTAATTACCTCTCATAAATATCTAGATTTTGATCTCGATATTATCAATTAATGAACCCCTCTAAAACCTATATATTACCCAAAAATCAGTAATCATGCCCATTAATGTGCATATTGCGCCTTCATCCCGACTTAAGAAGTACGCTCTTGATTTTGGTTCGAGGAGATTGAAAGGTCTCATTGCCAACCAGATGGAGAAGCATGCTATTTCCCATATTTTCGTCGTCGTCCTCCTTTTCTCAGGTTCACTTGCTTTCACATCCATTAACCAATGTCGATTCATCTGTTCAAAACGAGTCTTGACGATTAAAGTTGCACTATACAATGCAGGCATGGGTGCGGTGAGCCGTGCAAACGCGATGGCGAGATGTGTGGCGGCCTGTCGAAAGCTGTACCGCCCCCAAATGTCTGGCGGCCTGTCAAAAGCAGCACCCCAACCCGAGCGCGCAGGCCTTGGGATTGTGCTGAATCGATGGGTCGGGCATGAAAATGTGCGTTGGCTTCTGGTATTGCTGATGGTTCAATCTGATCGTTGGCTTCATTTGGACATGTCTGTTTCTTCTTGAGCTCCAAAACCTGTGATGATGTCTGTAACGTGAGGATGTCTCGCATCTTGATAAGTTCATAACAATAGCAGGTTATCAACATCCATTGTCTTTTCTTCCAAGTGTACGTTTACTGACTCAATTTGCATTATTAAGATATACATGTGAGTCGTGTTAAACAAGTTACGTGTTGGAGTATAGATATGGTGTTGAGAAGTTGATATATTATAATTGCTCATAACTCATTGGTTTAAAATTTTAAGTGAAAGTGAGTCCAATTGAATATGTTGACGGGTTCGTACTTGGGCTTTCAATAGTTTCAAATTTGGAGCGCAATTCTCTCTCTTTTTATGTGTGGATGGGAGAGAACAAAAGGCAAATGCTACCCGGGTGTACCTCCTCACTCTTTAGATTGGAGGACTTCGACCGAAGTAGATCACATTCGATGGTAGAGATTTCGCAAATATCATATAAATCCAACTCGTGCCGTAAGTTTTGGGTATCAATAAGGTTTACTCGATGCACGACTTTACCTCCATAAAGCCAAAATTGGTTTTACTAGACCATCCTAAATTTAGATTCAAAGCACATTTTGACATTTTCTGAAGCTTCCGTGTAACAATTATAAGTGGACGCACGAACCACGCGATGCAATTAAATTATGCTATAGCTAGTGTAGGAAGAACGTAAAATATTTTGAATGCAATGAGCCAGGTTCACTTGAGAATTGAGTGCTCAAAGCTCAAATCAAAGGAAAAGAAAGGCAAAAAGAAAAAGGAATAAGCCGGGTCACTTGAAAAAAAAAAACGTCGATTTAGAAAAACAAAATGATTCTGTTAAAATTGATCTTGAAAATTCGAAAAATGAATCTGAGGTTTTGAAAAGGAAAAATGAACAGTGGAGCTCTTCCTTTCAAAAAGTTGAAGGAAGCAAGAAGAATATATATATATATATATATATATATATATATGTTTGATTGCATCTTGTTACTTATATAAAAAAATCATAAAAAAATCATAAATCTATTGTAATTATGCCAATTAGATCATAATCTTTTTTTTTTTTTGCTAATTCAGTCCTAAACCTTTTACACTTATACCAATTCAATTCATCCAATCAATTTTAGTCGGAAATCACCCATGTGGCACGGAATGCATTGACATGGATATTGTTTTTACTAATATTTTAAAAAAAATCAATTTTTTTATTTTCCTTCTGTTTATTTTTTTTTCTTCCCTTTCTCCTTCCTCTAGCCGATCGCCGAGGTTCAACAACTAGCCAGAAGTGAGGGCAGGGGAGGTCAGCCTTGCTAGCCAGGTTTGGTGACCAGCTGTAGAAGAAGGAAGGAAAGAAAAATAAAGAAAATAAAGAAAAAAAGGAAACAAAAAAGACAAAATAAGAAACTAAAAAAGAATAATTTAAAAATGTATTTGAATCTATCAAAAATTGTCCATGTCAATACCAATTGCGTCAGAGATTTTCGACCATAATTGGCACATGCTATATACACAAAAATCAGTGGTTAGTTTCTTCTTTTTTCTTCTTTTTTTCCCTTTTCTTTTTGGGATTATGGTTATATATTTTTTTTGTTGGCTGGGTATACACAAACAATTATATTGAAATTCTAAGTATATTTATTTTTTATAATTTTAGATTTTGATCCTTAATTTATTGAAAATGTTTAAAATTAATCCTATGCGTGTTGCGATGCTGAATTCGCATGTCATTAATGTGTTTGAAGTGCTTGATATTTGTTGACTACGCGTCGTTCGCGTGTCTAACAAAATATGTTGGTCTCCGAAGTGTGTCGGTGCATCTAGGTCATTCTAGTAGATTTGGATTCCAAGGAAGTTTATATGGATCCAAGATTGTTTTTTGTAACAAAGTAGCATTTTTTTTAAAAAAAAATGTATTGATTATGCGATTAATTTTTAAACGAGGAAAATATTAGATTTGATTTTATTCCTTATATGAATTTTATAATCATGAAAAAAAATGGGGAGATCGTTGACCCTATGCGTTTTGATGACAACAAAACCATCAATAACTATTGATTTTTTTTTTGTAAATATGTTCAAATTAGATTAAGAATAACAAATCATTGGAAAGCGAGAGACCGATTCTATGCCCCGGTGCCCGAAATTTGCCTAGTGGCAAAACTCACTATCCATGCAAGTAAGCAGGCGACCGGACCCTTATGTCTAGGCTTCCGGCCAGATCTCCATTTTGGCTAGAGCCGTCAATATGGGTCAAAGACCCATATTTTGTATAAAATGGGTCTTATATGGTTCATTAACTTTCGAAGGACTCACTAAAAATGGACTAAAAAGGTTGAAGTGAAATTAAATGGTCAAAAGTGAGCCATGCATGAAACCCATTTTTGACCCATATTGGATCCATTTTCGACCCATAACTTTCAAAAATTACAAATGAGCCTCGGGCATCAAATCCTAAACTTTCTTTTTATTATTTTTATAATTTTCTATTTTTACAAATGGACCCATGGCGTCTTTCGCCGATCGCCTTCGCCCGCCGTTGTTGTCGCGGTCGCCGCCGCCCGCCGTCGCGGTTGTCGCCGTCATCGCGGTCCTCACTCATCGCCGTCTCGGTCGCCATCCTCCACCGCGGCCGCCATCACGGTTGTCGTCCGCACCATTGCCGCTGTAGCCGTCCACCGTCGCGATTGCTGTCCGCCACCGCAATTTGCCGTCCGTGGTCGCCGTCACGGTCCGCCATCTGCGGCCACGGCCACCATCCGTCGTCGCGGTTTGCCGTCTGCGACCGCCGTCCGGCGGATGCGGATGCCGTCCGCCGCCGTAGTCCGCCGTTCGTGGTCGCCAATCGCCGTCCACTGCCGCCGTCGATCACTGTTTGCCGTCGCTTACCGTCCGTCGCCTCTCGTCGTCTATCGCCGCCGCCGCTCGCCGCCATCCGCCGCGGCCGGAGAAAAATGAAAGAAAAATAAATTTTTTTTAAAAAAACTATTATAATAATAAAATATTTTACTAGATTTTTTATTGCATGAAAGTATTTTAGTAATATCATTTTTTATTTTATTTAATAATTTTTTATTATTTTATTTTCTTTTTTATTTGATGTAAAAATTTTATCTGATAACATATACATGTGAAAAGCTTAAAATAATTTAGATGAGTTATATAATTTTTCTTAGAATATTAATGTGATTTAGTAATATAGGTCAAAATGGGTTAGGTCGGGTATGGATTAGTTGTGGGTCGGGTCGGATATGGGTCATTGAATATAGGTCAAAATGGGTTGTACGGGTCAATATGGGTCGGACCATATTCAACCCGACCTAAACCCGACCCGACCCACCCATTTGACACATCTAATTTTGGCCATTTTTTGTGAAGAGTGAGCCGGCGACCTACAGTCGCAATAGTCGAAAATTAACCGTTTGGATTGTGTCCTAATCTTGTTTGGTATTGGTATAGATAAGGCTCTATCTGTTTTACGCAAAATAAATAGTTTGGAGAATATTTTCCTGATTTATCTAGTTATTGAAAAATATCTCATTATCAAAAACAGTTAATTTCTAAATTTTTTATAGACAATGATATTATTTTTCGTTCGTTTATTTTCGTAAGTGATTCAAGCGACTATTCTTAGAAAAATGTTTTCACAACCATTTATTTTCTGCGAGACCACCTCTGTAGACTTTGGGTGTTTAGAACATGCATTTGTCATAATGCTTGAAAAAAAAAATAGGTAATATGGAAAATAGGAATTGCTGGAAATTTTTCGGAAATGATGAAAAAGTAAGATCAATTGTGAGATGTTCAAGCACTAACTTTAAGAAGATTCCACGCGTGCAAGTATTGTCCTTATGAATGATTTCGCCACTCGATGTATGAAACTCGATGTGATAGGCTCTGGCGGCTATCCTCCAAGAAACAACAATAGTCTTTTTTACTCCACATGTAATAATAGAAGGAACGAAAGTAACATTATGTGTATAATCCAGAAAAAAAAGGGGGGGGGAGGGGGGAGGACATATGTAAAGAGGAAAAAAAAACAGAATACTCTTGTTTTGATAGATCTATCACTTTTCCGTTTGTAGTAACAATTTGTAAATGAAATAAAGAGAGAGCCGTCTTCCATCATCAATTCCTGCATTTAATTGAAAAATGTTCCAAGTCCGCTGCAAATTGATGGCAATCAATATCGCGGTAAAAAACTTGTTACAAAAACAACAGTTCTTAATATTTTCAAAACTTATTAAAATGTACAACAATATCAAAACGTGAGAAATCTCTTGTACAAAATTTGCTGTTGTAAATCACTAGTGAGATGAGAGATACACTTGAGGATGAAATATAAAGTGGAACCATTACAAATGACTTAATCACTGGATTTAGTGTATTGCTCACATTTGTTTGATTGATTTATTTTATATTTCTTGGTGGCCCCAACTTTAATTTCGGATAGTTGCCTTCGTATTTTTGGGCCAACAACTATAGCCTAAATCATGTGGGTTAATATCGGACAAACAAACCAAGATAATTATTTTTCGAAAAAAAAAAACCAAGCTAATAACTATTAGACAAATTTTAATGATTCGACGGTTCCTTAATTGCAAACGAGTACGCCAAATTTGAAAGGAAGAAGAAGAAGGATCAAAATATATTCGTACTTTCCAATTCATGAACCCTCCTAAGCCCTTTAAAATCATCCCAAGCATCAGAATTTCAAACATCCATTGTCGCAACTTCCTCTCTACATACGAGTTCTCTTGTTTGCTTGAGATAGCCCTTGAAAGAACAGATCTGATTCTCACCCAGATGGAGTCCCTCGCTTTCCCTCGTATGCTCGTACTAGTCCTCCTCTTCTCAATTTTTCATTCCCGACACCTCCAATCCCGAAATGTCTTCAAATTCCAAAAAGGACAAAGAGAGTCGATCACGATGCAAAATTCTGAGACACATATGGTCAATCTTTTTTCTTTTTTATATTTATTCAAATTTGAATTAAATGATGAAGTATATATGCATGGAAATAATTCTGCCCGGGTTCTAAGATTCTCTTTCCGAGCCTGACCGAGCCTAGCTAATCCACGGAACGGTTCGTGCTATTCACTTTCACTTGATGATTGATGGATATGAAAATTGCAGGGACGTGCATGGTGATGGTGCCCAGTGCAAATTCCCAGAGGAGATGTCAGGAGGCGCTGGACGCACACCTCCTCCAACTACAAGAAGCACACCGCCGCCCAGCAGACCCCGCGTACAGTGCCTGGCCGATACCTCCTTCAACTACAGATGCGCTTGCTTCTTCAACTGCTGATTTGATGATTGATCTGCTAGTTCGAGTCTCTCTTTTTCTGTCTCTCTCTTTTAAGCTCGGTGAGATTTGTGATCGTGTCGAAGATGAAGAGGTTGCGACTTTGATAATGAGTTGATAATGTCATTTGCTCTACTGTCTGCCTCCCCTTATGGATGGATTTTTCCGTTGTGGCTTACACCTCGATTCCACGGTGATTGTGGATTCGAGTTATTGGATGGTTCTAGGCTCGAAGCGCGGTTCACTCTTACATGGAGTGCGTCTGTACCTCGATGAAACCGGATTAGGATTTATCTAGAATAAATTCTTATGTTAAAGATTTAATAATTTCTGTAATTCTATGTATCAGCTTTATGGGACTACCATAATATATATCAAGATATACGCACAATTTTGAGAGATACATAAAATCAACAGAATTATCAAATATCTCTAACATAAGAAATTATACTAGATAAATCCTAATTATCTCTGACACAATTTTGAGTTTTACTATACTGAAGATTTATTCAGCTTTTGGAAAAATGCATCGCAAGTGTACTTGAAGTTCAAAGTGAATTGATTCTACTAAGGGCCTCTTTCGGTTTCTATCGATAAGAGCTCTGCAAATGTTGTTAAGATTATCAGAAATCGCTTATTTATGGGACTTAAAAAGGCCTTATACATATTTATTATCTCTCCACTTAATAATTCGAATAATTCGACTTCTAACAAATGGATGCTCTTTCCAGAGCAATAAGAAAATCTTCATGGAATTGTTCTGTGTTTTTGGAGCTCAGAGGCCTCTTGATGAAATCCAATTTAAGAGCATCGATGGAAAAGTCGTTCCCTTTTAGCTTCTCATTTCTTCCCCTTCGTGAATGACATTTGATCTCTAACCAAAAGAAGAAGAAGAAAAGAACTTTTGATGCTCCTCTCCAATCTAAACTAGGCTTCATCTTGTTGAGGTATGCTTCATACTCTCTAACAACAGGAAAGCATGAGGGTCTTGCTCCCTAAATACCAGAATGATTTTTATAGTTTGAACTCATATTTTTTCATTGATAGTTTAGGCTTGAACTCATAAATAACTAGTGGTATATATATATTTTCATTTATAATTGAGTGATGTAATGAAACATAAATCGTGATAAAAAGCTCGTGTCTCGATTTCTCTCTCTTGCTATGCTTTACTTCGTTATGATTGTGAGTTAAATCCTAATACATCTATGAACTGCATATTGAGTTTTAAGCACTAGCCAAAAAATTTCTATGTGCAGTAAATTGAAATCGGTAATTCATTTAAGACCGTAACGTGAAACAGACGATGTCGTTATAGATAGGCATTTATGTCAAGAAACAACCTTCGTATTAAATCGACACGCAGACCCAAAAGACTCCACTTGGCCCATATCGGAGACTGCAAAAACTGGACATAGATTTCCACAATCTCCTTGATGGTGCTACTCTTGACTTGGACATAGTAAAAAATGTCCACTTCCCATGTGGACAGCTAGCATCCGCGTCAGAGATCTAAATTGAGCCAATTAAAAGATATAAAGCTGAAGTGACACCAATGAAGTAGGCTTATGACCTTTTTTTTTTTTGGTACTTTTCCCCAATTAATCAACTCCCATAAATATCCAGATTTAGGTTTCGATATTTCAATTAATGAGCCCCTCGAAGTCCTACATATTACCCAAAACTCAGTGATCATGTCCATTAATTTGCATGCTGCACCTTCATCTCTACTGGCAAAGTATTCTTTCGATTTTGGTTTGAGGTAATCAAAGGATGTCATTGTCAACCAGATGGAGAATCTTGTTATTTCCCATATTTTAGTCGTCCTTCGCCTTTTCCCATGTTCACTTGCTTTCACATCCATTTAACCAATGTTCATTCACTTGTTCAAAATAGTCTTGACGATTGGTTAGGGGTGTCAATGGGCCGGGTCGGGCCGGGTCTCATATAAGCCCGACCCGGCCCAAAACCAACAGCACCAAGCACGACTTGGCCCGGCCCGACCTGATGCCCGAATCATATAAGATATTCGGGTCGGGCCGGGCCGATTTTGGTTAAAAAAATCAAACTTCAAGATATTCATATTTTATTTATATTATTTAAAACTAATAAGAAAACATAAAATTTTATTTGATGATGAGCAATTGTAGCACTTTCTTGTCGTCCCTAAACAAGCAAGGCCTGTGAACACGCGATGAGATAATCATTAAATGCCTCACTGTCGTTCTCACTTGCTTCCCATGAATATCAAAAGCACTCGATCATGTCAACGGTCGGTGTAACTATCAGAAAAAGGAGCAAACTTTGAAATGCTCACACAACCCCGTAAGAACACAATGGGAGCTCCGATGAGGTGAGAAACAGGGTTTGTGAAAGCCGAGAAAAACATGATGTGTAGTGATTTTTAACTTTTATTCTCCTTCACCCATGACAGTGCAGAGACCCAGAAAGATGAGACAAAGAAAAAGCTTAAAAATTTGCATCATCAGAGTCAGAGGAAGCGAGCCACAAAATCGACTCAAAAGAAGAAAAAGGGTCCAGAGGGGATGGAAGAATCAAAATGAACTCACTGGTGTTCCTCTCTCTCTCTCTCTCTCTCTCTCTCTCTCTCTCTCTCTCTCTCTCTCTCTCTCTCTCTTTATGGAAACTTTAAAGCATGTTGTTTTCTAGTGTTTTCCTTAGAGAAGAGAGAATACAAACCGATTCAAGAACAGCGATAGCCCCGTGCTCAGGCTTATCACCATCGGCGCGATCAGCTCTGCCCTTATCACACCCAATCCCCTTGGCGCGGCGCAGTCCCAGATCTGGGCTCTCTTGCTCGAGCCTGTCGAAGATCACTGGCCCTTGCTTAAATCAAGTCAAATCGACCTCTCTTCAGTACCCACCGCCGAGGGTAGCGGATAGAGACCACTGGAGCTGCAAGAGGTGGTGTTAGCAGTCGGCTGCGGTCGACCGGCGTTCTAGGTTCGGGTATAGGCACCTGCTCTACAGTTTCTTTTCCATGAGAACTCGCCTTCTCTCTCTTCTGCATCACCTTCACAAAGTTTCTCTTTTAGCAAGATAAATAGTTCAAGACCCTTTCTTCTTTTTGCCTGTTTCGAAGCTGTTTCCATGGAAGTTGAAGGTGGTAGGGAGAGAAAAAGGGGCGAAGCGGTGGAGGAGAGGGAGAGGCCCTACAAGGGAATAAAGATGAGGAAGTAGGGCAAGTGGCTGGCCAAGATAAGAGAAAATAAAAAGGGCGGGCTTGACAGGATAAGTGTCGGCCTATTTGAAATAGTACCAGTAATGTACCAAAACAGTACTAGTACTATATCGAAAAAGTACCAAGGTCTGGCCTGAAAATTCCTTAAATGTTAGGCCGAGTAGGGCCAGCGCGGGCCTTTTTGATAGCCCTACGACTGGTATTGCACGTAGGCCTGTGTGCGGTGCCCCGTGCAAACGCGCAGTGGAGATGTGAGGAGATAATGGACCCAAAAAACTATTCTGCTCATGGCTGTCCTGCGGCCTGTCTAAAGAAGTACCTTGATGCGAGATAGCCGGCTGTCGGATCGTGCCGAACCGATGTGTTAGGCGAGAAATACTGCTTTTGCATCTGCAATTGCTGATTGTTCGATCTGATCGCCGGTTTCATTTCGACATGATTCTTTCTTGCGATGATGTCTCTATGAACTGAAGATGTCCTCACATCTTGATAACGTAATAATGATGGCATTACGCAGGTTATCGTACTTATCAACATCAATTGTGTGTCCATTTACTGACTTAATTGCACCATTCCGAATCCGGAGGGCAATTCTCTCTCTTTTTATGTGTGGATGGGAGTGAACAATAGGCAAATGCTACCCGAATGTGCCTCCAAATTGTGAGAAGTAATGTGTTACATAAATTTGATTCACACGAATTTAGTGCATGTCACTGTTTAGATGGGAAAATTTATCCAAAAAGTTCTAAACCTATTGCATTTTTGCTAATGCTACCTTACTCCTTTTAATTTTGTCAATTGAGTCCTAAACCATTTTATGTTTCATCAATTGAGTATATCTGGCCAATATTAGCCAGAAATTGCTAATGTGGAGCTGATCATCCTACGTGCTAAGACCCGGCGACCTTCGTTGGCCACTTTCATGAAAACAGAAGACAAAAGGAAAAAAAAAACAAAGGAAAAAAGAATGGAGGAATTATATTACCTTCCCTAAATCTTTATATTTCTCTAGATCCAATAATCCACACATTCCAATTCACAAACCCTCCTAAAGCCTATATATCATCCCAAGCGATAAAGACTAGGGTTTATTGACAAAATCAGAAAGTTTGAGGGAAGAAAATGCTAGGGTTTGATTTGATTTCTTCTCTCTTGATGGCTTTGATACCATGTAAATAATATAGGCTTGCTCTTGTATAATGAATTTGATTTGTATTGGTGTGAGGTAGTGACCCTTAAACCCTAAAAATCTTCAAATTTCTTCTCTTTTCGTTACTCTTCTCCCCTGTCCCACCATTGTATCCCTTTTTGCATTCATCTTTCATACCATACACTCTTTCATCACTTCATCTCTCTTCTTTTTGATAGCTCTCTCTCTTAATAAAAATCAGCAGCTCGTTTCCCTACCTCCCTTCCAATCTAGTAAATTTACAGAAAACCCAAAAACACCATGTAGTTTTCTCGGTAATCCCTTTAATCTACCGTTTTTCTACCCTCCCCTTTTCATTTGTCGTACTTCTTCCCACCTTTGTCTCCTTCCTGCCGTCGACCTTCCCATGCTTGTTTTTAGCCTGCCCTGTACTCCCATGGCGATCTTGGGGGGTATAGGGTAGCTGACCTCGTCTCCACAAGCATCGCTTCCTCCGTTATTTGGTTTTGGCCTCATTTCTGGGTATCCCACCTAGCAAGCCCTATTCATTAGAGCAGCTCTCTCTCAGTAACCATGGATAGAGAGTTAAGCAAAGAGCAAAAGTTAACATCTCTATACAGAAGACTCGGTAACCTACTGAAGGAAGACCACACAGATGAGGTATTTGATAAAATGCCTATGGAGAAACAAAATCTATGTAACCTTACTCTGTTGGGGATGTTGTATTCTAACCCAAACGTCAATCTACAAACATTCTTAACTACCATAAGGAAAGCATGGAGGACTAAAGAGGTAGTAGGTAATCATTTTTTGTCGAGTTTATTCTCTTTCACTTTCAGGTCAGAGGAGATGATGAAAAGGGTGCTTAATGCTAGCCCTTAGTCTTTCTCAAGCAATCTCCTTATCCTTCAACAGCTCAATCTAAAGATCCCTATTCATTGCCATGAATTTTCTCATTATGTTTTTTGGGTGCAAGTGATTGGCTTACCCCTCTTGGTGATAAATGACAACATGCTACATGCGTTGGGTTCACATATAGGAGAGGTGCTTGATGCGACGATGGAAGCCAAGGAAGGGAGTCCTTGTAAGATGGGTAAGATTAGAGTTGTAGTAGACCTCTCGAAACCCCTTTTCCCAGGGATAATAGTGAATTTGCAAGGTGAGCAGCTCTGGATTGACTTCAAATATGAGCATCTACCTCGCTTTTACTACTCTTGCGGGAGGATTGGACACTTCATGACTAATTGCAACCATGCACCCCAGAAAGGAATAGAAAATGAAGACATAAGAGACTATAACTTTGGCTCGTGGCTAAGAGTAGAAGCGTAGAGGCTAGCCCTTTTTGGAAGATTTTCTTTGGGAAAGACCCCCTGACTTTGACTTCGATGAAACTATCCTGAAAACCCTAATTCAGGAGAGCACTAAAAAGCTCTCAATCCCCAGTATAACAGAGCATCAGTAGCCCCCCAAACTAATGGAGATAGAGGTTATCGAATTGATAGAAGTTTCACAAAGAAAGTGAAATGAGATCATGGAAGTGGCGGCAGTCCTAGTAAGAAAAAGAAACCAGGGGAAAGTTCTACTCCTCTCGGATTCTCCATGCTCGAGACATGTCTAAAGAACATGACAAGCATTTCTAAGAAGAATAAGAAGAAGACAGAAGCACTAGCTTTGAAAAAAATCCGTCGTAGCAACCCTCAAAGCTTCAAGGGGGCTGCCTTAAGATACTTGGATGAAAATCAACTACTTAACACTCCCATTTCAGTCGATGATGGCTCAAATGTTCGAGCTTTGGTGGCTAGCCCTAATAAGGGTGCGCATGAGAACATTTCTCTTTCTCTGTTTCTATTCCAAACCTATTTCAGAAATAGGTTTGGAACAGAAACTTGTTTGGCAATACAAATCTATTTTTCTATTTCTGAAACAAAAATCTATCCTAGAAATAGATTTTTGGCCAAAACCAGAAACAAAATTTTTTTGTTTCTGGCAGAAACAAGAATAGAAAACGTCTCCTCCTTTCTACTCTCTCTCTCTCTCTCTGCGCTTTCTTCACTACAGAGCCCAGCCACGGATCGGTGACAATGAAGGAAAAAAGGGAAATGAAAACACTAAAATGCAAGATTAACCAGATCGTCGTCTCCTCCATTTTGATCGCTGCCATTTTTGCCCTCTTTCTTCTAGGGTTTCCCATTTCCTACCTCCCTGAACCACCGTCCTTCGCTTCCATTGAGCGATCTCACCGCGTGCGCTGATGGATTGGGGCATGGTGACGACAGAGGATCTAGTGGACGTGCTTCGCAAGGTCGACTAGTCGTCCCTGCCCCACCCCCTCCCCGAATACTTCTCCAGATTCACCGTCCCCAGATCATACGCAAAGTGGAGCATCCACCTCAGGTGCAATCTCTACCGGTACGATCTTCTTCTCTTTATCCTTCTTGATTTGATTTGAAGTTGTTCGATGCTTCCAGACCTGACGATTGTTACTGGGATTTAGTTGAATTGGCTCTCCTTTAATCTCGACGATCTTCAAGGATTTGTTGGATGTTGGCAACTGTATTTCGCTGTGCGATAAGATTTGACCTTTCCTTATCAGAAAAAATGATGAAAAGTAGCTTGAGTGGGCGATTGTATGCCATTTTCGCCAATTCCATTCAGAGTTTGTGTAAATGCTCCGTGAATTGTATGCATATATTCATTTGCATCGTATTTTTTCCTTCGTTGTCATGTTTTCTTGTTAAAATTAGTTTGATACTCCTTGTGGGTTGTGTTTGTGCAGCATATGTTTCAGAAATAGAAAATTTTTTGTTGTTATCAAACGAATTTCTATTTGAAGAATAGAAATTTTATGTCTTTATCAAACGCGTTTTTTGACTCAGAAACTCATTTTGGAACAGAAATAGAAAAATCTATTTTGTTCCAGAAATTATTTTTGGAACAGAATGGTTGTCATACGCGCCCTAAGCCACCGGGGGGCATATGAAGCTGATTAGCTAGAATTGTTAATGCTTAGGCTCTCCCCTGACGTTCCAGCATCTTCGGGCCTTAGTGGCCCAAGAGAGACCTAGTTTGCTCTTCTTGATGGAAACAAAGAATAAGGAACTAATGGTGGATAGAGTTAAGAGAAGATTGCACTTCCAAAATTCTGTTCTTGTGAATCCTACGGGTCTAGCTGGGGGATTAGTGGTCATGTGGAACCATGAAGTTACAATCGAGGTAGGAGAGTGTTTGGAGAACTTTATTGACCTTATTTGCCAAGATCTAGACAGTGGGGTGAGAATGAGAATTACTGTCCTACATGCGTCAACAAATTTTCAGGAGAGACTATGCGTTTTGCAAAGGCTACGCTTTATCTCTACTATCAACCTTATGCCCTGGATTTGTGTTAGGTACTTCAATAAGATCTTATTTCACTGGAAAAAGATAGGGAGACGAGAGGAGGAATACTATAGAATGGTTGCTTTTCGCAAGTTAATAGCATATTGCACTCTTATGGATGTTAAAAGCAAGGGCTGTGCATTCACTTGGTCAAACAATAGGGATGGCAAGGCACTTGTCAAAAAAAGGCTTGATAGAGTTTTATGCAACTTCGATTGGAGGGTCGTATTCTTGAATGCAGAAGCTTATGCTCTACTGGCTATTGGCTCGGACCATCACCCAATCCTACTTTCGACCTCCCCCATGTAGTTTAAAAGGAAAAAGAGTTTAAATTTGAAGCATTTTAGCTTGATCATCTAGAATGCCAAGAGATTATTGGGAAAACCTAGGAGGATCAAGTGGGTAGGGAGTTTGATTTTGTGAGTAAAACTCAGAAAGTGACAAAGGCATTGGCAAAGTAGAGTAAGAGGAGTTTCTCAAATGCATTTAAACAAATTGAAGACCTTAAAAAGAGACTCACAGCAAAGAGATTGCAAACAGCAAAGAGACAGCACAAATGATCACAAAATAGATCAAGGACTTGTGGAAACAACAGTAGATGTATTGAAAGATGAGGGCCAAAATTGAATGGTTGAAATGGGGCGACAAGAACACAAAGTTTTTTTCATGCCACTATGGTTTAAAGGAGGGTGAGAAATAGAATTTCTATGCTGAATGTTAACGATCAGATTTGGTGTTGAGAGCCGACACAGCTTAAGCTTCACATTATGGAATTCTACCAATCTCTATTTGATACTGTGGCTCAGAAAAATTTCCAGCCAATCCTCAATGTTTGCCCAACTCTAGTAGGAAATGAGATGAACAGCTCCTTGCTAGCCCTCTTCACTTTAGAAGAGGTCAAAGCAACGGTTTTTCAATTGGGGGCGACAAAAGCGCCGAGATTGGATGGTTTGAATAGCCTTTTCTATCACTACCATTGGGACTATATTCAGCAAGGTATGTTTTTACTAGTCTCCAACTTCTTTGAGACAAGTATTTTTGACCCCTCTATCGACATGACACTCATCACTCTTATCCCCAAAGTCACAAACCCAGAAAACATCTCTCAATTCAAACCCATTAGCCTATGCAATTTCAGCTACAAAATCATCACAAAGGTTATGGCCACTAGACTTAAGCCTTGGCTTTTTGATCTCATCGCAACAAAACAAAGCACCTTTGTGGGAGGTAGACAAATCTAGGATAACATATTTATAGTGCAAACGGTAATTCATCAACTGAAGGTGCGAAAGAAGAAAAGTAAATTCTAGGCTTTGCTAAAATTAGACATCCAAAAGGCTTACGACAGAGTCCTATGGGACTTTTTGTGTGCATGTATGTCTAAGATGGGGTTCAATGAGAAATGGGTGCTCTTAGTTAAGCAATGCCTTTCTACAGTGTCTTTCAGCATCAAAGGTAATGGGGAACCCCTCTCCTACTTCCAGCCAACCCGAGGCATTAGGCAAGGGGATCCCTTGTCCCCATACTTATTCATTATCCTATCAAATGTCCTATCTTTTATGCTAAAACAAGCTGTGGAAGATGAGAGCCTCAAGGGGATCAAATTGAACAGGTTTTGTCCTATACTTTCTCACACCTACTTTTGCTGATGATTGTCGCGACCTAAAATTAACTTTTAGATTAATGGATTACCAGATTAATTGATTAAATTAACTAATCTAGCTCAAGCTCTCCCAGGCTCTACCAAATCGCGACCTTTTTTTTTCAAATAGTTTTAAAATTTGGAGTCGCCACTAATCGTTCTTGGTAGGTCGATTAGCAACCTAAATAAATTAGTGGGAGAACTAATTTATTTCTGCGAACCAGAGAAAATGAGTTTAGGGACTTGGTTACGCTAGATTACTCTAACGCCATTTCGGTACCATTTCATGAAAACTCGTTTGGGATTATTGGGAAAAGTTTGGATCAAACTGATCATAAGGGTAAAATGGATATTTTTCAAGGCTCTAGAAGTTAAAATAGGTCAAATCAGTTGAATGTTGTCATTCCTTATTTTTCACAAATTTCAGAGAATTTTTTTCGAAATTTTCTGAGGCAATGCATGAATGGTAATGAATGTATGAGTGAGAAAAAATAAATTCAATGAGATAATTAATTAAAGAACTGCAATGAAAGGCACGCGAAAGTTAAAAATTAAATTTCCTTGTGTATGAAATTTAACTAATTAATTAAAACATACAAAATGATATTACTGTGACTAATATAACGTGCAAAATAATATGCTTTAATTATGTGAATGATGTAGCATAATGACAGAAAAATATGGCATAATAAAATGGTATGATTAACTATATGAACTAGCAAGAATGACATAAAAAATATAATGATGTGTCAAAATGGTATTTAAATAACATGACACGGATCACTGACATGGCAAAATGATGACATGAGAGGATAAATGCGGCAAACTATATGACATATCAAGGCATACATTCTAACCGATATGACGTGCATATAAAATAAGATACATTATCTAAATGCATGAGGTGAAGTATTCTAAATTATATATATATATATATATATATATATATGCGCAAGATGCTTTTAGTATTTTTTGTTTTTATTATTTTATTTTTATTATTATTTTTTGTATTTTCTGAGGATTTGTATTATTTTATTATTATGCTATGAGTGATTACACACCCTCATAATATTTCTAGCGGCTCGCGTATCTCTAATAGAGAATCGTAACAACAAGCAAAGTACTTAAGTATTAGAATCTCTTAAAGAACCAAAAGAACTTACCACTCGTCCTCCCTGCCCGTTGTCCCCGTTCTTCTTCTTCCTGGGGGGATGAACACATCAGCTTCCTAATGCGGGTACTCGGAACGCAGACCCTTGTGCTTCACCCTCTCTTTCACGAACGCCTACTCTCGCAGCTTCCAGAACAACTTATTGGCCTCCGGCAATCAGAAGAAACAGGTTCGGCACGGGTCTTTGAATGGACTGATTTCACCACCCTTCTCGACGTTGCATGAGCTTTAAGGAGGGATGGAATCACCTTGCTCTCTACTTTAACAACTAACCCAGACCCATTAAGTAGAACTCGAAAATCGCTCGCAACTCCGATCTCATTCTTCGAGACAGACCCATCGCCCGAGTTCATTGGATTGAGGACTGCCACCTTAGCTTTGTTGGTCTCACACGATAATGCTGGGACTGCATCGATCATGGTGAACATGGCCGTTGATGGGTTAAATTTTTTTTTTCTTTTTACGGATTTGGGTTTCGCGTCCAGAAATTTACAAGAAAGGGGCTTGTTCGGCAGTTCCGTTCGGCGCTTGAAGCGCTGAACAACAAAAAAAAAACAAAACAAAAAAACCCTTGTTCGGCAATTGAACTACCGAACAAGGAAACAAAATAAAAAATAATAACAATAACCCTTGTTCGGCAGTTCAACTGTCGAACAAGGGAAAAGGGGGGCGTGGGGTTTAAAAAAATTAAAAAAATCGTAAAAAATTATAAAAAAGAAAAAATACCAAAAAAATTCTAAAAAATTTCCATAAATTCCAAAAATTAGGAAATTGACCATTTTAACGAGTCGGTCCTATTTTTTTTTTATGGTTTTCCCTTTTAGACATTTCAAAATGACGATTTTGTCCCTTACGGGTAAATTATCTCGAAAAATTTCAAAAGTTTCCAAAAAAAATTTCAAAAATTAGTAAATGGGCCACTTTAATTCGCCAATTCTACTTTTAAGGATTTTTCTCATCTATCTTTTCAAAATGATGATTTTGCTCCTTATGAAAAAAAAAGTATCCACAAAAAAATATTCCATCATAAATATTTTTCTCATCAATCGTTACATGTTTATTTTCTTGCAGGAAATCTGGGTCAGACACATAATTCGAATATGACGCTGACTCATTATGAGCAAAACCCATATAAACCAAAATTATGTATTATTATAAATATGATGTACTAGAACTTTTTACATCATAAATATGGTATTGCTAATCGTTGAATCTATAAGCATTGAAAAATCATATTTAGAAGCTTTAACGAAGCCTGAGGATCCAATTTGGAAGAAAAGTAATTTTTGAAATTTGTCGTAAATTTTAATATTATTTTTCATATTAAGAAAATATCCGAAAATAAGAAAATAGATTTCTGAGACTACAAATATGAAGAAATTGCCAAGATTTTATTTTAAAAACCTTTTCATGTTGGACCATTTAAAATACTGATTATTTTTTTCGTGAACATTTTTTTCCATAAGGGGCAAAATCATTATTTTGAAAAGATAGATGAGAAAAATCCTTAAAAGTAGGATTGGCCAATTAAAGTGGTCCATTTACTAATTTTTGGAATTTTTTTTTGGAAACTTTTGAAATTTTTCGAGACAATTTGCCTGTAAGGGGCAAAATCATCATTTCGAAATGTCTAAAAGGAAAAACCATCAAAAATAGGACCGACCCGTTAAAATGGTCAATTTCCTAATTTTTGAGATTTATGAAAATTTTTTAGAATTTTTTTGGTATTTTTTCTTTTTTATAATTTTTTACGAATTTTTTAATTTTTTTAAACCCCACCCCACTCCCCCTCCCCCCCTTTTCCCTTGTTCGGCAGTTCAACTGCCGAACAAGGGTTATTGTTATTTTTTTTATTTTTTTTCTTTGTTCGGCAGTTCAACTGCCGAGCAAGCGTTTTTTTGTTTTTTTTTTATTTTTTTTGTTGTTCGACGCTTCAAGCGCCGAACGGGGGCTTGTTCAGCAGTATAACTGTCGAACAAGCCCCTTTCTCGTAAATTCCTGGATGCGAAACCCAAATCCGTAAAAAGAAAAAAATTTTAACCCATTTTCGTAAAAAGTCCGCCGTTGACATATAGTTCCAAAGCGCACAAACGCCATGCAAATTGGAATGTGATTTCTCTAAAATGCAAACTTCTTTGTTCGTGACGGCGAGGTTCCTCATTTGCTGAGCTGGACCAGCAACCTTGAGATATCTCACTTGAATATCTAATATTTAGATGAAAAATGAAGACACCGTGGTGAGGTCATTTCGCTTGTGCGCTTCACAGTTCGACTCCGACTCAACTTGGGGAATGATTTCTGAATCGCTTCAAGTGCCGGAGCTTCGTGACACGCGAGGCTCTTCTCTTCGATCTTGAACTCATCAAGTCTTCAGCTTGCAAGTAGCTTCCTCCCGTCTTCACCAACTTCAGCTTCGCCATTACGAGCCGCGATAGCGGCATGGAGGTTCCCAGGAGAAACTACCACGAGTACCGGCTAGGGGACTCCTCAGAGTGGCTGGCACGAGCTGAGCCTTGATCAAGATGGGTTTCACACAGAACCAGATCTCAGGGTAGGTCATCAGGCTCAACTTCCGGATTAGTGATGCAAAGAATAGGTTTCCCTACTGCATTTGGCAATTCAGTCTCCCACAGATCCTCTCTCTCGGGTGCCTGATGCAGAGATTCTCTCATGCGAACCATCCGTAGCTGCCACATCACCCATGCTAGCTAGCATTTTTTATAGCTTGCGAGGTTATGTACAAGAAAATCCACCCAGAGACCATAGTGGCCCCAGAAACCAAGTTCCTCTCGTGCATCCTATTAACTTGTTACGCGCACTAACCCCAATCTAAAAAGGGACACAACTCCGCTGCTAATCTTCTTCTTCCTCTCACACTTGAACGGAGACTAGGCCGGCTTCAGTTGTTACCTCATTTCTCAAGCCCGTAGCACTTGGTGATTGACCAATTGATACTTCGCGATTCTCGGGTTTTATCGTGACTCTCATTTGTGAGCTCAGTTGCTTCGATCTCTGAGACTTGCTCGTTCGGGTAGAAGAGGCCGTAACCCTGCTTCGACGAGGGGTCGGGCTTCTTGTTCTCGTTGAAGAGCGCGAACAAATAGGCCGTGAGATCGACCTTTGGCTTCCGTGGGGTGTCGTCGCCGGTGAGGATTCAGCGGACGAGGTTGCCGTTGTAAGTGGCAGCATTGTCCTTGCTCGCGCCAACCTCGTTCTCGTCGCCCTTGGATGGCCGGCTCGACTCGGTGATAACCATCTTGATGTCGTCGTGTTTGAAGGTCGTCATGACGGCGAAGACAGCGTCGATCTGGGCGTCAAAGAGACTGAAGTAGTGCAGCCCGCTTTACGTGTCTCATGCATATTCATGTGAGGTACGCACAAGGGTAAGAAAAGTCAACATGAGGATCAACATGTGTCTCTCTGGATGTCATCTTCTTATCTCTTGTGGACTTCTTCGAGTGACCATCTCGCTCACGGCCACAATGGACTCGAACTCAGGGATGACTTCATCAGTATTGGGGATCATCGAGCAATTTCATGTTAGACCTCAGCGAGGAACGGTCCATCCGCGCATTTGAAGCGTTTGCGGGACAATTCAAGTCCGAATTCCTCTTACCACTACCAGATCATTCACTCAGGTTCCGACTCCTCAGTGAACTAACGCTAAACCCCCGCAAGCAGCTGCGGCAATCGTCGGTACTTTCACTGTTTGAACTGCCCAGAAAGATCCATCACAAACTTTGGTATGGTGTAGGCAGTGGCGTCCACCGAATAAGTGAAATAGCTTCCGTTCTCATTGTTCACATAGTAGAAACTGTAACTATATTTCAATCTCGTTTCAGGGACCAAAGAGAAAATTTTGGTCCGATTGTCCCACATCCCACTGGTCCAGTAATGTTTAAACCTGTTCCACCATATGAAGTGCTCACTGGATGGTTCGAGCTGTAGCAAGGCGGAAGATCCCCGCCACATGTATCGGTTTTTGATGCAAAACCATATCTATTTGGACGGCATCTCCAATGAATTCAGTGCTTCCAACCCTGTCATATGTCCTCCCCAATGCAAACGGACACCTAATTCTTGCTCAAGCCGAATGTCAATAACTAAAAGACTCAACATATTTGCCAATAAATGGGAAATTCCTTCGTGTAACTAAATGCAGGTGACAAGGAGACATACTTTCCTTCACATTTTGATCTTGAAATGCCCACCCAAGACGAATATTAAAAGGAGAGTGCTCTTCAGCTGCACAATTCCATGCATCCGTACCTAACTGTACCTAGGGACTGACCTCATGGATAGATTTCTTCGCACGCCAACCTGCAACCGAAATAGTCCACGCTAGAAAATGGATGCATGTGGCTCTATAGTCGACGTGGGGAGTGAAATGATGCTGCTCTAGCTCAGGATTCCGATATTGATGCTTGTCCACCCGCTCTTGCTCGTCTTCCTCTTCGCGAAACGACTTCGGCGAAGATGAAGCGCCTGAAGCTTCCTCTTCGCAAAACGGCTTCGAATTCGAGTTCCTGATCTCCCGTTCTGGATCCTTCTCCTCCTTCTTGAGCTTCCCGAGAGTGTTCTCAGTCATTGTGATATCTATGTCCTTGACATCTCTCTTCAGTACGTTCCCAAACCTCACAATCACGTTGGTCTGTTGTTAGAAGATCTCCTGTAGTTCGGCAAGGCTCTTAGTCCCGTATTTTTGGTCGGTCCCGGGAGATCCCTCGAACTAGTTGCCCCGATGCCATTTTCTTGAACTCCAGAGTTCTCCTCCTCAAAAACGGCAAGTTCAAAGGGGTTGGAACAGAAAGCTTGAGCCAGCTTTCTATGACCTACGAGGCGGCGAAAGCACCACCATACCTCCACTTCAGCGCAACTTGAAAAAAAAGCCGGCAACGATAAGTTTCAAATTCTCGGGTTTTTTTTCAAAGTAGGGTTGAAAAAAAAAAGTACTTACAAAAAAAGGGTAAAAAAATTTAATTACTAAAACGGGGCCGTGCAGCACTATAAATGCCGCACGGGCCCCGTGCGGCAATCATATTGCCGCACAGCCTTTTTAATAATAAGGTTGTGGGCCCTCAGCGGCCCATGGCCTTTTTAATAATGTTTGTTCTTTTTTTTTTACTTATATAATATAATTTTATTAAGATATATTTAATTATTTTTTTAGTATGTAAATAAAAAATAAAAATTAGTCATAAAATAAAAATTATATAATTCAAATTGTAATAATTATTTTATATGTAATTATTACAAAAACACGTACAAAAATGATATAAAAAATTATATTTACATTATTATATAAAATTATAAAATTATTAAAAAGATATAAAAATAAAATATTACAAAATTACTATTGCGCCGGTTTCGTGAATATTTTTTTATTAATTATTTATATAGTAATAATTAATTACATGGATATTAATAAAATTTCCAATTAATGATTGATAATTATGTTAAAAATTTAAGCTTCAAAAGAAATAACATTATATTTATGAACATATATAAAAATAAATTATAAAAACATGTACAAAAATGATATAAAAAATGTTATCGCATCGGCCTCGTCAATAATTTTAAATAACTTATTTACATAAATAAAATAATTGCATACATATTTTAACAAATTTAATTAATTATTGATAATTATGATATACGAACAAGCTAAAAAGGAAAAATAATTTATATTTAAAAATTTATATAAATAAAAATTATTAAATACATACTAAATAAAATAATTACATATAATTTTTAACAAAATTTGAATTATTATAATAATTACATATAAAATAATTATTACAATTTGAAATATATAATTTTTATTTTATCACTAATTTTTATTTTTTTATTTACATACTAAATAAAATAATTAGATATATCTTAATAAAATTATATTATATAGTGACAAAAAAAAAGAACAAACATTATTAAAAAGGCCGTGAGCCGCTGAGGGACCCATGGCCTTATTATTAATAAGGCCGTGCGGCAATATTACTGCCGCACGGCCCCGTTTTAGTAATTAAATTTTTTTTATCCCTTTTTTGTAAATTTTTTTTTTCAACCCTACTTTGGAAAAAAGCCCAAAATTCTCCATGTGGACTGCTAGATCGATCATCTTTCAATGCTGAGCTCATTTCTTGCCATCGTGATTCACAAGTTCAATGGCGAACAGCTTCACCACGGGATTAGAGGATAGCTGGGGGAGTGGCGACGCACGAGTTTTAATCCTCAGACGGGCGGCGTAGTGGGGCAGCGCAGTAGGGCGGCACAGCTGGAGAATGAATAGACTCGGGCGACTGTGAGTTGAGGGTTCACGTTACATGGCCGAACGACGGTACTAAGATCCAACACACAATCCCACCGAGAGTTCCAGCTTGCGAAAGGGCCATTCTCTCCATACCCTCTGGTAGTTCGTCCAAGTTTGCACGTCATATGCACCAATCGTGGAGTCGGACCTTATTGTCATCAACATGGAACTTTCTTAACTGAGCATGGTGTTCTTGCGTGGAGTTCTCTTAAGCTTGATGGTGGGTCGTCTGTTAGCAAAATGGGTGTCTGTTCCACCGAGAGAGCTCTTTAGGTTCGTAAACAAAGCTCGAAGTATCCATGAAGAGTCGTCGAACAACGTCGGAATTAGGAACACTACCATGCTCTCAAAATTCGACCCCCCCCCCCCACGACCCCTTCAAGCTCGATGGGGAGGAAGAAGAAAACCCCCCCTTCCCCCAGATCTTCCGCCGACAGGTTACCCTTCACCCATGCCTTTTTCTTCTTCTTCTTTTTTTTATTTTTTATCCTCCCCCATTTTAGGGTTTTTTTTTCCAATTTGGGTTTTTTTTTTAAATATTTACCGATTTAGGTTTTTTGAAAATATATTTACGCATTTGGGTCCCGTGCGGCACTTATAGTGCCGCACGGACTATTGTTCATGACACACCATTTTGGTGTGTCAGTGAAGCTGTGAGCAGTGCGGTATACAACCGCACGGCTCACGGCTTCAGCCGTGCGGTAACTACCACGCGGAAATTTAATTTTTTGTTTTTTTGACAATTATTTAATTTACCGATTTTTGACGTAGTGCGGTACCTAGCGAATCATGACACTATTTTTTTGTTGAATCATCTCTCGCGGGGGGTTTTTTTTTCTGAAAAAGGATTTTATTTAAAAAAATTACCAAATTAGATTTAATTTTTTTATTTATCGATTTTGGTCCCGTGCGGTCCTATAAATACCCCTTGTGCCATACACGAGATTTAACAAAAAAAAAACTGACCCCTTGTGCGGTACTTTAAAGGTATCCCAAAGTGCTCCCACCTTGTGTGGCAGTTAGTGGGAGGTTTTTTCTTTTTTATTTTAATTTCATTATTTATACCTTTTAAGTAATTTATATTAATAAAAATTTTATTTATATAATTTTATGAGTATAATTAATATAAATTGCTTAAAAATTATTAAAAAATGAATTTAAAATAAAAAAGAAAAAACCTCCCACCCTTGTGCGTCAGTTTTTTTTTGTTAAATCTTATAGTGCCGCACGGATCCCGTGCGGTATTTATAGTACCAATACCGCACGGGACCCAAATCGGTAAATAAAAAAATTAACCCAATAAAAGGATTTTTTTAAAAAAACCCATTTTGGAAATTTTTTTTTTCTCGCTACTCTGGAGTTTTTTTTAACTCATCTCTCGCTTCGGACTTTACATATTTGTTTAAATTGGTTCCAAAAAAATTACTCATTTAAAGAATTTTTTTTATTTACCAATTTGGAGGCCATGCCGCACAAGTCTCATGGAGGACTTTAATTATTTTATATATTTATGATACTTTATAAATATATAATTTTATTTTGAAACTTGGTTTAATAACTTAATTATAAATAAATTTTTTGAAAAGTTATAATATATTTGCTAAGCATGTAAATAATTTAAAAATTATTTGTAAATGAAAATTGGTAAGATATATGAAGAGATATATGAATTTTAAAAGAACGTAGATATAACATATGAAAAACTAAAAAAATTCAACAAATCAAAATTTTAGTAATAGATAACAACTCTCAGCTCGATTACAATCAACTCTAATGTCGGTGTCCTCTATGGCCTCCTATTTCGCAAAGAGGTTGTCTTCGTTCTTCGGCCGTTCTGGTATTATACCGACGACGAGGTTCGGACTAAGGTGGATGTGTAGACGATGATGACATATCCTGAGAAGATAATCCATGTTTCGAGGGTACATATCCTACGGTAGAAGGGTATGAGAAAAGCGAAGAGAAGTTAGATTCATAAGAACTAGAAGGATAAGCTGGATGATTTGGGCCGGGAAACTGACGGAACCTTGCATTAAAATCTGTCTAATCGAACCCTGAAGTGAATCCCTGAGTGAAATCTGTCGTATCATAGGACATTGGGTAAGGGACAGTATTAGCATTAACTGGATGAGCTGGTCTCGTCCTTCGGGTCGACTGAACAGTCTGAGGCATGTCATCCTCGTGCAGGCTAGTGGGAGCTGCTGTAGATGCTGGTTGGGGTGGTGGAATCTCTCGAAGCCGCCTCTCCTCATTGTAAGTGTATAAGGTTGCCTTAGATATCCTCGCTAAAGCCCGCAAGGCATCCCTCATGTGTTCTCGAGTAGCGGCTGAAGTTAATGCAGTGGAGCTTAAGTGTACCATTTGCTCCAAACCATCAGCCTATTAATGAAATAAAAGTAAATAGAAGTTATTAAAATCCAATAAGTTATGTTACTAAAAAATTAATGAAGTAAATTATAAGTGTTTGTACTAACCGTTGCACCAGCTGCAGCTCCCTTGTAGGAGATCCACCTTCGTGTATGTCTACGGCACCACTTCATATGTTCTGAATGATAGTGTAGTGGCTCTGTTGTAAACTCGCCAGAGACTATATGAGTAAGACGATCATCCCATATATTGATGCTGTCTCTGTGATAAGCTACCCAGTCATTTGAAACTAGCCTCATCTCAATATCGTGAAAGGTCGTATGATCAAAGGGAGGAGCGGGAATCGATTGCACCATACCAAACTGACGAAGTACTCGGTCTGGATAATGCCACTCAATGATGTGGAAACAAATGAGAGGGACATGAGCCCTCGAAAGGTGTTCTCCTTGCAGGCAGTAATTCGGTAGATTCTGGAGAATCTCATAAGTGTATGGCTCCCAAGTAATCTGTCATAGTATTAAAACATATAAAATTAAATGAATAATTAATTTAAAAGCAAACATTATATTGAACGCGTTTATTGTATCATCACTTACATCTTCGGTTTTCATAGTATCAAATTAAAAGCGCAGGTGTGTCACAGTATGTGTGGGGACCGTTGTTATCTGTCTGGGTTAGCTCCAGCTGCATAAATGAAAAACAATAATAATTAGATATGAAATACATATTGAAAAAACTTATGAAAAGAGCAATAGATCACGTACCGACTATCAAGAGGTGTATTAGGTAAAGGATAACGACGTTTGATGGATGGGGAGACACAACTAAAATGATCCCATGCCCAAATCTGCAATATATGTACGGAACCACTGATTTGCCTATTATCTGAAGCCGTCGCATGGCATAACTCCTGATATAACCATGCAAGTGCTGCCGAGCCCCAACTGTACTGCGTAGGCTGGTCAATGCGCTCTAATAGGGGAAGAAAAGTCAAACTAACCCTAGAACAGGATTTGTTTGAAAAAATAGATCCTCCAATCAACTGCAGAATGAATGCCCTAGCATACTGAAGTAGGGTAAGCTCATCGGCATATTCTGGAATCTCATCAAACTGTTGTGTTAGCCAACTTAATTTTACCATCGATCCACGCAAATCGACTGGGACCTGGCCAAGTAGCTCGTCATAAATATGACGCTAATTCATGTTAGTGGGGCCAGTAATCGCATCTCCATCAATAGGAAGCCCTGTCAGAACCCCCATATCGTGCACTCACCTTCCAGCATATGGAAGGTGTGAGTCTCGGGCCTCCACCGCTCTACCAACGCCGTAATCAAATGCCAATCCATTTGCCAAAATCCCATTGCATAAACTCCGTAAAATCCTGAATTCCGAACATACTATATAATGCGATCATCCAATCCACCTATACGCGCACTTCGTTGACATTTAAGAACTACATTCTCGTCTAGTTGTTAAATGTTACATTAACCGTTAGTGAAATTACAAATATTATCTAGTTAGTGCAAATGATATATTAACTGCTAAATTTATTAAATACCTCAGAGTCCCATATGGCTTGTGATCTATGGGAGGACTGCTGCGTAAGTAGTGAATCAATCTCAGGTCCCAGTCGAATGTAATCTCTTGCTGCCATGCCTGCAAATGGAACAAAAGAACTTGATGAATGTCACACTGAACAAATCGTAATTTACGTAATTCATGCAATTAACTTTGAGTATGGAAATCGATTTATTACATTTCAGTATTCACACACTATATAAATTTTATTTCTGGGTCGATTTGTATGCACAAATTTGCCTATTGTGGCCGGATTTTCCACAGTTGGTGCAATGGTTGCGTGAAGTGCTACTACTCGGCGTCCTCCAGTCCATCTCATTACGTATCCGTGATGCACAAGGCCTTTCTTTCTTCCTAATACGGTTCGGGTCTGGTATTAATGGCAGCTCATGAAGTTCATGCCAGTAAATAGGATCCCCCAATAGATGAAACATGTACCTATAACACCGAAGTGTTCTATCCAATGTATAGAATTCATCCACGTATGCTTGGTAATCAATTGCATATTTTTGACATGCTGCTATTACGTGCCAACATGGGATTTTAATTTCTTGAAATTTTCCACATGTGCACGTTCGAATGTTTAGGTCTACAAGGTGTGTGCGCCCTCCTGTTACTCTGGATCCAGTTAGAACTTCAAAAATCCCTCGATCAGAGTCGAACCGTGTCGCATTATGTTTTTGTGCTCTTTGACTGTTTCGCAACAGCGTTTCGCCTGCGAATTGAGTATATACCCATCCACTCAGCTTCTGGCTCCTGTATGTAGTTCTTCTGGTGTCGAAATAGTGGACCAGCTGATGGAATATCTTATTCACCATAGCTGTTATTGGCAAACCACGAAAGCCCTTGAGCATCCCATTAACCGATTCAACTAAATTGGTTGTCATCGATCCGTATCTCTTCCCTTCTTCATCATAAGCTTTCGTCCATTTCTCCAATGGAATCTGGTCACACCATTCAGCTATTCGTGGATCTAAAGCCCTAATTTGATTTATGATGCATGCAAACTTCCACTTTTGATTCTCGTAAGTTGTACATTAAAAAAATAATAAGTTGTTCGCATTCGGCTTTGAAATTATTAAAAAATAATTCCATTTTTTGAAATTACTAAAATTCAATACAATAATTTACCTGCCATTTGAATAAGTTGTTTGCCTTTGGCATTTTTAAAGCGTTTATTGTAGTTGCTGACTATATGCCGAATGCAATACTAATGGTGGCCATGTGGAGGACGCCACCCTTCTGTCTCCATTGCTCTCTTAATCCTGATATGTCTATCTGATATTACACAAATATTATCTCTACTAGTCACATATCTCCGCAACGAAGTCATAAACCATATCCAGTTGTCCACATTTTCGGAATCGACCACAGTAAATGCCAATGGAAATATGTGATTGTTGCCATCAAGTGAGCACGCACAAAGGAGCATTCCTCTGTATTTTCCGTACAAAAAAGTCCCATCGACAAATATAACGGGACGACAACTTTTGAAACCTTCAATCGTCTGCTTCAAAGTCCAGAACATGCGATGAAAAATTTTGTAACTCCCATCTACGTTAATGTAATCATCGATTACAACATGAGAACCTGGATTCTTCAATTGCATTTCATTCATATACTTTCTCAGCTGACCATACGACGCATCCCATCCTCCAAAAGCATTGGCAATCGCCATTTGTTTAGCTGCCCAGGTTTTACGATAAGTAGGTTCGAAACCCAGCTTGTCTTTAATCTCTACCATCAGTGGCTTGATTTTGATATCTGGTTGGGCAGTAACCATTGCTTCTATCTGGGTGCATAGGTACTTCTGATCAAGTTGACGATGATCCCTTGACATTTGAGGATTGTTACATGTATGTGGCCCGGTGTACTTAGTTATTTTCCATAACATAGTAGATTGTCTAATTGCACGGAGTCTCCAACCACACGAACCATTTGGATTACCACATTTTATCATATATTTGGCCTTCTTTGTCTCATCACTGCGAAAGTGGTGATTTCTTCTCAAAGAATACTCTTTCGCAGCTAACTGTACCGCATCCCGTGATGGAAATAGCATCCCAACAAACAAATTCTTTTGATGCATCAAACAACATACGACTGGGCTTGTCTCTTGTATTGTCTCTCATCAACTCAAAGTCAATATCCGAATATGGCGGTGGATGTACCAATGGCAAAATGTGATTACTCCAATGAGTCTTGTAATCATCCACTGTATTCTCACTTTCATCATCTTCTTCATCACTATCATCAGTATACATCCAAAAGTCATCATCTTCGTCACTATCATCATCACTATCGTTATCATCATTATCATGGTACTCCACGTACCGATTAGCCACATTAACTTTATCTTTCCCAGTTGAGTAATGTATGGGATGGTGTTCATTTATAATTGCAAAAAACTATAAAAACCCTCCAGAATGACACTGATCTGCAAACTGACGGATTTTGTCAACTGCAGTATCATTACACACATCCATAATACGATACGTGATACGGCCAGGTATTGCAACCGGTAGTCTATACATCAGTCTTTGAATACACCGGTATTCTGCTACATTCAACTCGCGCGTGATCGTAGCACATAACTCATCAAATGTGGATATATTTCCAAAATAAAACATAGTACATTGTCCACCTTCATAATCATGTCCATGTTCATTTTCTATTACTCTACCTCCCCATTGCACAGTGGCAAAATTTGTAGACGACATTCTACTAAATGAATAAATTACAAATTATTTAACATCTACAATTTAATAAAATATTATTAATATGTTCACTAACAAGATAATAATGATAATTTATTTTTGACAAAAATAGAAAATTACTTAAATTACTATTATTATGTGTAATAAAAAAATAATTTATGATAATTAAATTATGATAATAATAATAAATTAAGTAAATCATTATTAATATGTGTAATAACAAGATAATTATGATTATTTATTTGTAACAAAAATATGAAATTAATTAAGTTATTATACCTATGTGTAATAAAAGCATAATTACGCTAATAATAATAAATTAAGTAAATTATTATTAATATGTGTAATAACAAGATAATTATGATTATTTATTTGTAACAAAAATAGGAAATTAATTAATTTATTATACCTATGTGTAATAAAAGTATAATTACGATAATAATAATAAATTAAGTAAATTATTATTAATATGTGTAATAACAAGATAATTACGATTATTTATTTGTAACAAAAATAGGAAATTAATTAATTTATTATATCTATGATAATTACGATTATTTATTTGTAACAAAAATAGGAAATTAATTAATTTATTATACCTATGTGTAATACAAGCATAATTACGATAATAATAATAAATTATGTAAATTATTATTAATATGTGTAATAACAAGATAATTACGATTATTTATTTGAATTGGTGGGCGGGTGTTTGTCGGACTCTCACATTAGTCACTGAGCTCTAGACATGAGGTCTCTCTACCTCGGCCATGAAATAATTTGGGCTATTAGAGGATAATGTCACGACTTAAGAAATACAAAGATCGAAAATTACCGAGCTAAAACGAATTTTCTACGAATGACCTAAAAATGAAATTAACAAAGAAACTTTCAAATTCAGACTGAATTTCTCAAAATTTATTTGACCAACATGAAGAGAAAATTAAAAGGAAAATACTAACTCTTTTTTTTTTAATTTTTGTGGCCTCAAATGCTATTATTTATTAAATATTTTCTTAATATTAAAAAATGCAAAAAATATGAAAAATTATTTTTTGGTCAAAATTGGCTCTCTAGGCTCGATCAAGGTCCCCAAAGTTGATTTTTTAAATTTTATGAATTTTTATGTATTTTCTATTAATTTTTGAAAATAAAAATACTGAAAAATAATGAAAATATGGAAAATCATTTTTTTGTCAAAATTGATTTTCTAGGCTTGGTTAAGGTCCCAAAAGTTGATTTTTTTAATTTTATGAATTTTTATAGATTTTTTTATTAATTTAAAAATAAAAAATAATTAAAAATGAGATGTCAATAATGATGCTGTATTCTTTTTGGATGGAACAGTGTTGGAATGCCAGGATTTGGCAAATATGTTAAATCAATACTGTTTTGCCTCGGGTCAAGCCATAAATTTGAACAAATTAGAGGTTTATTTCAGCAATGGCTGCTCACAAGTTCTAAAGTACAATATGACCAATGAGCTAAGAGTTCCAATTATTGAGAAGCCAGGGAAGTGCTTAGGCATTCCATCAGATTGGGGCAAGTAAAAAAAGGATATGTTTGCTTGGATTCTAGTGAGAATAGATAGGAAACTGGCTAGATGGAAAGAAAAATTGTTGTCTAGAGCTGGCAAAGAGATACTTGTTAAAACAGTAATTTAGGCTCTACCCCAGTATACTATTTCCATTTTCAAGATCCCTATTTTGATATGCAGAGCTATAGAAAAAAAGATTGCTTCTTTTGGTGGAAACGAAACGGCTCCAACACTGGTTTACATTGGAAAACATTGGAGGTCTTAAAACCAGAAAAGACAGAGGAGGCCTTGGCTTTAAAGATCCCATCTCCTTTAACAAGGCTATGCTAGGTTAGCAAGCCTGGAGAGTAGCCCAATCACTATCAGCCCTTTGGAGTCAAATTTTGAAAGGAATATACTTCCCAAAATGGAGACTTACGGAAGGCCAAAAAAGGCTCAAGGTCTTCTTGGGGTTAGCAAAGCTTAATTGTCGTGAGAGATGTTGTTAGTCAGAATGTTAAATGGGTTGTTGGGGGCGGAAAAAACATTAGAGTTCATGAAGACAAGTGGCTGTCTACTGTTCTACCTAGCAACCTAGCTAACTGAGATGACCCTTTGCTAGTGGTCGATCTGATTGATCAGGATATAAGGGATTGGGATATTCAAAAACTGAACTCCCTGTTTGATCAAAGCTTGGTGCAGGAAATCTTAACTATCCCCTTGTGTATTTATCCAAAAAAAGGATAGATTGGTGTGGACAGCGAATAAGAATGGCACATACAAAGTGAAAAGCGGATACAACTCTATTCCTACTTCGACAGGGAAACAGCAAACAAATCAAGCAATAACGTCTTATCAGCCTCCCTAAACTCTCTAGGCTCTATCTGGAAGCTAAAAATCAGCCCCAAGATTTGGCTATTCTTATGGAACGTGTGCCAGAATGCTCTTCCAACGATAGAAAACCTCTATAAGAGAAAGGTTTTACCTGATCCTATTTGCCCTATTTACAGTAAAGCTTCGGAAACGACTAAACACCTCTTCACGTAGTGCCACTGGACAAAGATCATCTAGGAAGACCCAAGAGTTAACATTGATATATCTCTATGGAATATCACGCGAATTGACAAGTGGATTCCTGAGATTTTTACCAATAACTCTCGGGCGACACAAAAAGAAAAGCTCGTAAGTCTTCTTTGGAAAATCTGGAAGTCTCGAAACTCATCCATATTCCAAGGTCAATAGGTTAACCCTCTATTCACCTTAACTAACACATTACTCTTGCACAAAGATGAGTCCTTTGGTTAGCAGAGGATACCAGTGACGGAAAAAATCAAACATTCTCAAGTAGGAAGATGGGTACCTCCACATCGTGGCTGGCAGAAGCCAAAAGTTGATGCATCATGGTCTGGGGGAGAATTCGAAGCCTCGATCGCCGGCATCTTTAGGGGAAGCAATGGAACTATGGTCGATGGATTCGTCGTGACAACCCGCACCAAATCTGCAACCACAGTAGAAGCCCTAGCCTTGCGCGAGGGTTTGAGGCGAATTTGGGAAGCTTCGGGAGAGAGAAAGTCAAGTGCACTTGATAGATTTGAAGATAGAAGCTGTTGGATTCCCTTTGTACTTGTCTCTAACTGCCTTATTGTTGTTGAAGGCCTACACAAAGTGGACCAAAGTCCGTGGCCCATGAGAAATGTCATGGAAGAATGTCGTGAAATTGTCATGTCCCGAACCCACGAGCCACGCAACATCCCTGTCATACCTGGACGGTCGAATGGTCGACAATAACGACGGCCCAGGAAACTTGTCGTAGACCAAACGACTTCAGAGCTCTTGTAACAACGAAAACGAGCTCCTCCAATGCATACACATAAAAATGGGTAGAGAGGGAGACAGATCAATCAATGCTTCAAACTACACTTTATATTACACATTATGTTCATAAATAGAGAATAGAGGCCAATTACAACTCAAAATTCTCTATCCTCTCCTCGAGTTAAAAGCCTTCAAGCCAAAGTCAGGATGACGATTACTTACAATTCAAAATCTCCGCCCCTTCCTGACATCCCATTGCTCGACCTTTGACAAAAAGGAACGAGGTCGGCAAGATACTCCGATTACAGTCTACTTACGCTATTCATAGGATTACCTCCTCATTTACCCAATTCTCCTCCTACTTACTCGCTGTCATCTGTCCCTCCATCGGTCCTCTCACTCTCTTCTGATGATGCTAGTTCCTCTAGGTTCTCCTCTTCCTCAGTTGACAGTTGCTCGACCTCTCTTCCATCATCAGATGCTATGACATCATTCATGGGATCCTCGTTATCAGGCTCAGCTTCTTGCGCCTCCTCACTCGTCACTTCACCTTCATCAGTCAATTGATCTCTAGTCGGATCCCATAAGGCTACAATCTCAGCGGGAACTTCCCAACCTTGCAACGGACCATGCCAAATATCCGCTAAGTTGAATAACCATGCCACATATAGGTGTGGTTGCCACTGTCTTCCTCCTATATCGACTCAGACGGTACTTTGGTACCTAACGTACTTTCCTCTATTAGGACCAGGGAACAACTGCGAATCCCTTTCAATGCTCTTAGGGATTCCCCGTCTTACTGGGATTGCATTCATTGCGGGGGTCGAAGTCTGAAAAATAAGGGCAATCACCTATGAGAACAAAACTCAGTAAGCTAACCCCTAATCCCCTCCTCAAGACGCCAAACAGACCTAGACCAAACTCTCAGGTCCCAACTCAAATACTTAAAATCACTGGGCCAAATTCCATAGCCAAAAAGTAGTTCAAATTTAGAGAAGTCGCCACACGGTGGCAAAGCATATAAAACATTTTTAACAGGCCCAATCCAGGACTATACAAAATTCAGATAACGCCTCAACAAAGGCAATTTAAACTTTCAATTTGAAACCATGTCTAATCCAGGACAATCAATGCAAATACATATGTATGAACACTCAACTTTGAGCCTCGGCTCAACAGCCAATTTAACCGGTGTCATATAGGCGCGTTAGGTCCGTGCCCCAACCCGCGTATGGGACGCCTCAGGTTGACACCTTATCACTCCAGCTACCCCGCGTCAAACGCTTTAGGGCGCACGAGGCTACGTTTTCCGCCTTTGAAGCTACATTTTACGCCTCTGTGGCTACATTTTACGCCAGGTGACTTCATGGCTACATTTTACGCCAAGTCACAATGATATGCAATCAAACATGCGAAAACCGTCGCATTCGCCTTTCAGGCAGTAAAACCCCTTTAAATTCATTTGGACAGAAATCATCGGCCAAGTACGTTAGGCCACATTTTAAATACAAGTCCAAATATTCAATCCACATTTTCGGCCAAATGGCCAAGCCAATCAACTCATTTTGCAAACCCAAATTGTCGCACTCGCCTTTCAGGCAATAACATCCTTTAAATTCATTTGGACATAAATCATCGGCCAAGTACGTTAGGCCACATTTCAAATACAAGTCCAAATCTTTCACTCAGGCATACGAAACAATGCCAATTTCAATTGGGCAAAAACCTTGGCCAAGTACGTTAGGCCAAAACTTAAAACACATGCCCAAATATTTCAATTCACATGGCCAACAAAATGGCCAAACCAATCAATTTCTTTCACGTGCCCAATTTTGTCAAAAATGTCCAATTTCTCACATAGGACCCAAAATGACCCAAATAATTATTTCAAGTACACGAGAAATATCGTCAAATATTATTTTAAATATTACTCGGGATCGGTTTTGCATAAAATGCTTCGTAAAGCTAATTTTCGATACTAAAACCACATGGAACCCATAAAACTTGTCATTTTCAAAGCAAAATCAAAATAGTGAACAGTGATTCAAAACACTATTTTGCCCGTTTTCGCTCTAAATATCCCGAAAATCCATTTTTCGGGACCCGAACCTTGCGAAACCACTCCAATCAACATAAACAACACTATTCAAGCATGGACAGCAACATTTCATCAATCTACAGCCCACGCACAGTCCACAGAAATTGATTTCTAGCAAATACGCCGATTACGGCCAATTTTCCTAAACCGATTTATCACGAATCGGTCCCTAGAGCTAATCCATGGCAAGTCCAACATCATGAGCAAAGTCTAGAGGTTTAACTTACCTAAACGAAGTCAAAACAGGGCTAAGGATGCGGCGATGACCGGCGGCAACGACGACGACGGCGGATTTTGGAAGATTTAGTTTGAACCGGGGTTGTTCAAGGGCTAAAACTAGACCAAATTGAGTTGGAAAACAAGATTATGACATGAATATTGGTTTTAGGGATAGCCAGGGTTGATATATATATCAACGGGAACCAAAATCCAAAATCTGGAAATCAAAAACAGATTCGTCGATCGAAATGTCAAAGAAGATTTGGAAGATCAAACGACGTCCAATCGAAGTGATTCAAGTTAGAATAGAACCATCAGACATTGAACTACAACATACCCGAACATTGCGATAATCAATGGTCGAATTTCCGTCGGCGGCCAATTGAAGTTGAGTCGAGAAAACTAGAATTCAGCAGGGAGAGGGAGAGAAATCCGAATTTAGAGAGAGAGAAGAGAGAGAGAGTCTGCTAAAATAATGGAGGAGAGAGAGAGTGGTTTGACCCATAATTATCTTAAGGATAATCATTGGTGGTCACTATTCACCGAAAATTACATAACACTGAACGAATTGACTAATTTTTGGACTATCGGTGAAATTTGAATTGATAAAGCTTGGGCCTCAATTATTTTCAGTCAAACTGGTCAAATTGGTCAAAAAGATGATCGACGAGACATTTCTCGAAATTCGTGAAATTTCAAGATCGGATGGGACTCAATCAGTGCTGATTTGGCTCAATCGCGATCGGAAAATAACTCTAGATTTCACCGTAAAATTTTTCTAGGCTCTCTAAAAATATTCTAGCCTCTCTAAAAATATTCTTACCCTCATGCCATGGATTCTAGCTCAAACCAGGGGTAAGATAAAAATTCCCAATTTTGCCTCTTTTTCACTAGGCATTTCGAGATCCATCTGCCCATTTTTCGCCTTTCTAAGCAAGGTCCAAATTTACAACTGTGACACTCTTGAGAGTCGATTGTCCTATTCCGGAACTCAATTCGTGGCCTCATTCATAAGATGACAGCTTTAAATGAATTCTCAAACTAATAGGTGGCTTTTAGGAGTCACGTGTTTATATTCCTAACTAGCCTTTCCCCTTTAGTTAGTCATTTCAAAGTAGCCAGCTCCAAGTTAGATTCATTTATAGCACCTCCATGAAATAACCATTCTGTATTTAAATTCCGGAAAAAGGGATCGAAACTCAAGATATCTGTCGCGACCTGAAAATAATTTTTTTGAACGGGTGAATGGATTGTTAGGTTAATTAGATTAACTAACCTAACACAGACCCTCCCAAGTCCTACCAAATCGCAACTTTGAATTTTGTTCAAATGGTTTTAAAATTTGGAGTCGCCACTAATCATTTTTTGTAGGTTGATTAGATACCTAAGAAAATTAGCAGGAGGACTAAATTACTTCTACAAACCAGAGATTATGAGTTCGCGGATTTGATTTCACTAGTTAATTAAAACTAATGCCCTTTCGATACCTTAATTTCATAGATATCATAATTTGGTAACTCAAGCTTGGTTTATTCCTAATACTCTAGTAAGGTGTTCTTTTTTTATATTTTCACTTTTTAGATAAGATGCATGGGTGGTTTTTTTATTTATTTTCAAAGTGTTAAAAATTCCCTAAAGTCGAAAGAGGGAGTGTGTTAACGACTTCTGTGCAGTGTTACAGTCTACTCACTTTGGGGTTTGGTGATTCAAAAATTAAACGGCAGGAAGTCAATGACAATAAATAAAATCCGTTGACGGGTCGGCTGCAAATTTGATGGGCACCTTGGAATTTATTTGGGCTTACTTTGCACCTCCATGGAATTTATCGTTGATACGGAGTTGTCCCTTTTTTTTTACCTACCATAAAAAATGGAAAAAAGGGATATGGAGAAAATGTATACAATTTGTGCTAATTTGAGACTAAAACCACAAATAAATGAATAAATAAAAACACTTAGCTCGAATTTGCTTGTTCGTTGACGAGGATGAACTCATGATTTATGTTGATCGATGAAGGAATTGATGATGATAACTCCTAATTTTAAACTCCCACAATCTTTAAAATTTTCTCTCTCTTTTTGGTGTTTTCTTTCTCTTCAATTTTTCTTCAATCTCCCAAAACTCTCTCAAACATCCAAACTTTTCTCCCCAAAAACATTCCCCTCTTAAGCTCATTTCTTTCCTTTTATAACCAACTCATCTATCTCTCATTCTAATTTTTCTACTAACTCTATCTCCCATTCAAATTTCTCCACTAACTCTTCTTCATTTTCGTCTTCCTTTCTCTATCTCTATCTCACATTCTAATCTCTCCACTAACTCTTCTTCATTTTCATCTTTCATTCTCCATCTCTATCTCATATTCTAATCTCTCCACTAACTCTTCTTCATCTCCATCTTCCCTTCTCTATTCTTATCTTATTTTCTCCATCCATTCTTCTCCATTTTCTCTTCTCCATCTTCCATTCTCTATTCTTATCTTATTTTCCTCATCCATTCTTCTCCATCTTCTCTTCTCAATCTCTTCTTCTCCATCTTCCCTTCTCTATTCTAATTTCTCCACTAACTCTTCTTTTTGTTATTTGCAAAATAATCCTTCAATAGTTAGGTATTTGCACGTTAGTCCCTGAATTTTAAGTACTTACAATTTAATCCATGAAAAAATATTTCTTTAAGTCCAAATCTCCTCACAATTTTTGATACACTTCTCCTATACTTAGTCAAAATTCACCGCCTGTCAATTTTAAGCTCATTTCTTGCTGGTGACAATAATGCAGAATTTAATTAAAGCCCTTTTGTAAAATTGAGTCATTCTAGGTATAATTGGGACAAATGAAAATTTGAAATATTAGAGAACAATGTCACAACTCCTAAAAGTGAAAAAATGAAAATAAATTAACTCAAATTGAATTTTTTAAGTCCGGTTCGAGATTATGCTCGTGAAGGAATACACGACCATGAATTGGATTTTTTAAATTTGTGATGGCCAACATGAAAAAGTATTTAAAATAAAAATATTGACTATTTTTATTTATTTTGGTGGCCTCAAACGCTAATATTTATTAAATATTCTCCTAATTTCTAAAAATATATATAAATATAAAAACTATGAAAAATTATTTTTTGTTCAAAAATTATTGCCTAAGCTTGGCCAAGACCTCCAAAATTGATTTTTCAATTTTCTCATTTTTCTTGATTTGTTTATGAATTTTCGAAATTAAAAATATCGAGAAATACTGAAAATAAGAAAAATTATGTTTTGGTGAAAATTGGTTCCCTAGGTTTGGCCAAGGTCCCCAATGTTGATTTTTCAATCTTATGAATTTTTATGGTTTTTTTATTAATTTTAAAAGAGAAAAGATGATTAAAAATCAGGTGTCAACAACTGCCCCTCTTTGAAAGGAAGCTCGATAGAGGCTCATTTCAAAGACGAGATGACACCTGAATCCTAATTGACTCAACATAGTAAAATAAAAAGGAGTTGTGACATTTGATCTCCAATAGTCCTCTTTACAAGTTTCGATCCAAATCTGGCTTGAAGAAGCTCCTATAAAGTGAGGGAGAGATACAGAGGCTTGCGACTTACCTACTCATTGTTTGGCTGTTGCCTGACATGAATGCTCTACTAAAAGTGGAATGAGAACCTAAATATTCGTTATAAGAAAACCTTAGGGTGGTTGAACTTGAACCCGTTTGGTAGGTCAACCCATGGTAGATTCCTAACGAAAAGATTGTACTGATTAAAATTGGATTAAAATTTGACATGTATGGTGAGTCACCCCATAGAAATGCCTGTAAGAAGGATTCTTTACCTATAGAAAGGACTTGGTGCCTGCAGAAAGGATTTTTGGGCCTGTAAGAAGGACTTTTGTGCGCCTGTAGAAAGGACTTTGGGTGCTTGTAGAAAGGACTTAGTGCCTATAAGGAGGACTTTTGTATGCCTATAGAAAGGACTTGGATGCCTGTAAGAAAGACTTTTATGTGCCTGTAGAAAGGACTTTGGGTGCCTGTAGAAAGGACTATGGATGCATGTAGGAAGGACTTTGGGTGCTTGTAGGAAGGACTTTGGGTTGCCTGTAAAAAGGACTATGGTGCCTGTAAAAAGGACTCTGGTGCCTGAAGAAAGGACTTTGTGTGCCTGTAAAAAGGATTTTGGTGCCTGTAGAAAGGACTTTTGTGTTGCTTGTAAGAAGGACTTTTGTGTTGCCTGTAAGAAGGACTTTTGTGTTGCTTGTAAGAAGGACTTTGGGTTACTTGTAGAAAGGATTTTGGTGCATGTAGGAAGGACTTTTTGGTGCTTGTAGAAAGGACTTTTGTGTTGCCTATAAGAAGGACTTTGGGTTGCCTGTAGAAAGGACTTTGGTGCCTGTAGAAAGGACTTTGGTGCTTGTAGGAAGGACTTTTGGGTGCTTGTAAGAAGGACTTGGTGCCTGTAAGAAGGACTTTTTGGCATGCCTGTAAAAAGAACTTTGGGTTGCCTGTAAGAAGAACTTGGTGCCTGTAAGAAGGACTTTTTGGCGTGCCTGTAAGAAGAACTTTGGGTTACCTGTAAGAAGGACTTTTGTGTGTTGAAGGGTACTATTCTGGGATCTGGGAATACTAGGAATCTTGCAGAAGCTCAAACCCAATTTCACTTACCTCAAAGGGTGCCATTCTGAGATCTGGGAAGACCAGGAATCCTACAAAAGCTCAAACCCGATTTAACTTACCTTGATGGGTACCATTTTGGGATCTGGGAAGACCAGTGATCCTATAGAAGCTCAAACCCGATTTAACTTATCTCAAAAGGTGCCATTCTGGGATCTGGGAAGACCATGAATCCTACAGAAGCTCAAACCCGATTTAACTTACCTTTGTGGGTACCATTCTAGGATCTGGGAAGATCAGTGATCCTGTAGAAGCTCAAACTCGATTTAACCTATCTCAAAGGGTTCAGGTTGAAGATATGTCTACCTGAGGATTTGAAAGAAATGCCTAGTAGTTTCTTAATAACTAGCCTTGTTCATTCAATAATCACTGAACGAATTTCGAGACTCTAAAAGGTAACTCGAACATCAGGAATGTGTTACCTGTCAAGCAGTATCAGAGGTAACATGTACAAGTATTTTCATCAGTGAGTTTATCTATTCATACAAAACTACTCAGCAAAGTTTGCAATAATAATTCATGATGCAATCAATCAAAATGTGTATCATGCATGACTATTCTATCAAGTTTGCATTGGCCTTGCTTTTGACTGGCACTTTATTTTTTTTTATGCCTGAGACTAGCTCTTTTGGTCCTGCCTTTTGCCTTTTCTTTTTCGTTCTATCTAAGAAAAGGAAATTTCAAAGATTGTGTCGCATGCACATACATATCAAAGGTCTAGCATAATTGGAGAGTTGACCCAGGGACTCTGTGTGGACCTTACTTCTTCCAAGTTCTTCTACTTTGAGGTAGCGCCATCTTCATCTTGGAATGAGCAATAATCACCAACGGGATTCTAAGAAATGAATACGTAGGCTCAATTGGGTGGTGCAAAGGATATGAGTGTATTAGATAGAGAAGCGAATACTTTTTGTCATCCTAAAGCACTTGAGTTATCGTACGAGGCTGAAAGGTAAAGGAACACTAAAAAGTTGATGTTAGTCTGAGCAAGAAAATTTTTGACCATTTACCTCGTGCTATTTGTTGGGACTACTTCCATTTGGCCCCAATATGGGGTGATTCTTGACAGGTTATGAGATAAAGTCGCCGCTCAAATGGGTTATCAATGGTCACCTGTAATGTTTAAGATCGAAAAGTGATTACCTCCTTCCCTTCGACTATCCTGCCTTTACGAGAAAACCCATCGTCTTGGGGAACGCAGAAACTGTTCAACACACAACTCACTATGAATATGGGACGTGTATGGAAATGGGGTCGTTTTTCATCATCCTGTCATGCTCCATTCTACACATTCGATGCATCATGTGTAGATCATGCTCCAAGTCAGAATCGACAAATTAAACATGCAGAAGAGTCACGTACGAATCATGGCATGTGCAAACGCAATGCAAATGTAGCAATTTTTTAGCATCATGCATGTTTACGAAATGTGCAAGTATATCAAGAATTAGAGAATTTCTCGTGAAAGGTGAATTATGAATTGCCCTTAGATTGAGAGTCTACTCTTTAAGTCGAGGAGTGGCCCGTATCTGAGTTTGCCCCTATATAGAATTTGGGCCTTTTCAATGTTAACAACCGTGATAGTTGTCAGTCGAATGCCCTTTTCCGATTTGGGGTAGCCATCAATTTCCCCCATTTTCATTAGAATGGATATTATCGGATGATTCTAATTTTGCCCCATTGGGGCCGTTTTCTTCGACATGTTAAATGTTAGCATTAACATCTCCTGTCTAAAGAAAAAGAGATATGTTAGCCAATATTGGAGGGGATAAATTGGAAACGATACTAGTTTACCCTTCATCTTGAATGCCTTGCACGAGTCTTTTATAAGCTTCACCGAATCGAGTTTGTCTCCACTTTCGATGGGCATTTCACCATTAAAGCCAAGGTTGTGGCAGAGTATCGACTTTGGTATCGTTCGTCGAGTATTCTTGTTTCTTTCTGCAAAAGAAATGTGCAAAAAATTATATTATTCATTTACAATACTTACAACATTTCCATCCGCGAAAATCGAACTCGGGACGTTTCAAATCACTGTCATTCCCCATGCTATCTAGTCCACAAGACCACAGGTATCCATGGAGGTTCCTCTTAGGGGTTAATTTTCAGATGGCACAGTCTTGTCATATTGGGCAATTTTACATCATGACGTTTTTTCAAGGCAATTTATGATCCCATTCTTTGAGATTGCCTGGGTCTTTCGTTCGTGTTTTTCTTCATTTGAAGCCGTCCATTCAGTGATAATATCCACAAATTGATTTGCCTGTAGTTTCATTCAACAAGAGAACTTTGCATTCGAATAAATGCAGGGGATTCGATTTAAAACTCACAGCAATTTGAGGGTAAATTGAAACGATACAGGTTTACCCTTCAAGCCTGCGCGGATTTTTTTACTTGCAATTAATGTTATCCCGAGTTTGGTGAAGCAACGGATCCATGCATTTACTAAGAGGGAGAAGGATTACTACTTCCCGCTTTTACACAGATTACAGACATCAATAAAAGCAGAACAAATCCTACGCAAGGAAGTAAAACGCATGCACCCATTCAGGATCTGCTCGGTTTCTTTTGTGGGTTTTCCAGTGATCAGCCAGCTTCGTTCCAGATCCAGTACGCATTGGACATGTTGACGGTCCCGTGATCACTAGCTTTGAAATACAGGCTCCGTGTGCACATTACAGCCCTAGTGCTTCATCAACATTGAACTAGTTGATCATGGCGGTGAGTTTGTTGTCAATGCCACTTGCTTGGTGGTGATACACTCTCCTTCCCGGGGAGGCTTCACTGCTGACCCCGTAGGCTCGGTCTTTTCGTGCTTTCCCCCAACAGAACTTGATCCTGTCATAAACTGGTCTAACTCACCTCTTAAGCGTGCATTTTCGATCCTCAGATAATGCATTTCATCGAGGGTGAGGAGGCTATTGCAGTTGGGGCAGGTGGCGGAGTCAAAAGCCTCTTTATACATCTTGTTCTCCACTCAGAGGTTTTCATGACGAGTCTTCATTCGGGTTCACCTATTTTGAAACCAGAACTTGATTTGCGAAGGTTCAAGTCCTAGCTCTTGACTCAATTCTATTTTCTGTTTGCCGTCTGGCACAGGGCACGTTCTAAAGAAATCCTCAAGCCTTTGTACTTGCTCCTCAGTATGACGACGATAACGCTTCCTTTGAATCTTACTGTGTTGTCCTTATCTTTACTGAGATCTTGGTTAGTGATTTCTTAAGGTTCATTATTTCTTCTTGTATTTTCACTCTCCCTGAACTTTTCTGAGTGACTGGGTATGCTACGAAACTCTCTTTAGAGTATAGATGAAAATTACCAGAAAGACATCTCTTTTAAAACTTAAGCGTGGGCTTAGCATCTGTATTGCTTCTCTCAAGAATTCTGTCTTTCTCAATCTTTCTTGCATGTCTCCTGCACAGTTTGCTTTCTTTCGTCTTTTCATGGTAGGGGTACCCATCGTCATCTCTCCTGCTTATCTCCATTGTTGATTTTCCGGGTGCGTTCTCCCATAAAGACGAATCCCATCTTCTTTTCCGCTGCAAGTTTTCTTTGTCCCGCACTTAGGTCGTCTTTTTCATCTTCTTTTCCGAAGCGGTGGTATCACGTCAAACTTTTTCTGCAAAGATATCGGATTTGCTCGGCTCAAGATCGCCGTCTGGCGGGGATTCGAGTTAACGGGGGTGGTGCCAATAAAGAATGGTAGATAGGGAAATATTGACTGGTTGATACTATCACTACGAAATCAATATTTACTTCAAAGCAGATTACAATCTTCGTATTCTACTAGTCTACTTCACCTATCTCCTCATTTCTTTCGTATCCCGCCCGTCTGCCTTACTTTCCTCCTTGATAATGGCCAATCTCCCTACCCACATCTTCCCAGCCGACGTTATGTTCAAATGGGAAAGACTTTACCATCTTCTTGGCCGAGGCTATGTCTATATAGCCCATCATTCGAGTGTTGAAGTTGAGATTCTTAGTTTGTTCAGGGAGATAAATGCTTCTTCGATTGAAGGCACCAACTTAGAGAGGGAATACAGAACGTTTCCACATGTCTTCATCAACTTTTTGGAAACTTGCCGGAACACTCAGGAAACGGTCATCTTAGCCCGCATCGTGAGAGCTCACTATCAAGATCGATCTGAACACTTGGAGTCTACAAAACAAGCGGCTGCCCGGTACAAGAAGACCGTCAAGTCTGTCGAAGAACGTGCATCGCTATTGGTTCACGAGAGAGAAAAGCTGGTGGAACGCCTAGCTTTGAACCAGACTTACTTTGAGCATGACCCGAGCAATATCGTGATGAAGTTCAGATGTGAGTGGCTGGATGGAAGGCTCGTGATGAAGTTCAGATATAGCTTTCGAGAGAGACTTGATTGAGAATCTGAGATTCGCCGTTGAACATCACGAGGTCAATGCAGCCAGACAAAAGGAGAAATGTATCCGCCTGTTCTTCAAGCTTGCAGATCTTGAATCCCAGCTCACTCAGTGTAGGTAGAATATTAGTTTCATAGAAAGCCAGTTGAGCTCTTTTGTAATGCTTATTAGGACTCAGTTTGGTTTTACTTTTCCTCCCTAATGAGTGGTTGTAAAACTTGTTAATGAATGGAATGAAAGGAAAGTTTCGCATCTCTTGTGCTATGATCTTCTTGCTATATCTTCTTCTGTATAGCAAGATAGAACGGTTCAAAACCCTGGAGGTACCGATGCTTAACATTTTTCTCGATATTAGCTACTTCAGACAATAATATCAGGAGCATTGAATAAACTTTCGACAACGGACCCCATTAGCTACCTTGAGCCCCGTGAGCTAGCCACGTGAATTATTACAAATATGACCATTTGATTAGTGCGCCAATAAATAAACCAGGCCACTTGTTACGCAGCCCACTTTACTCATGCTCATCTCTTTCAGCGCCCACTTATTTGTGTCGCCAGCCCGTAGTGTTGGCAGAATGTCCTGTAACGTTGGCAGAAATGCCTGTGGGCCATGCTCAGTAATAAAATACTGGTCCTTCAAAATCCTTCACGTGTTTTGAATCCGAAAAAGGTGAAAAGGCAAGCCTTTAGAAAGGCGTCGTAAGGCCGGGTTAATAAACTTGCTTCATGGGCTCTGATTACATAATTTATACCTTCTCAATAAAAATATAGGAACCCTTCTAATACATTAAAGATGCCCCCAGGCCCGATCTGGATAAATTTACGGCCTAATCAAAATACATAGCCCATATGTGCTCGCTGATCGATAAGATTTTGTCTCCGGAACTTCTTCGCTTGCCCCCAAGATTATTAGTTTCAGCGTCAGCCATTTCCTATCCTTTTCGCATTCTTTAAGATTATCCCCGATATAATGTTGAACCCGATTTTGCTCCTGCCTGGGGCACCTGTGATTCCCTACAAAGGTAGAAAAAATAATTAGTATGTAATCCAAAAGAGGTCAGTCCATGACTCCTACATTAGTCCAATTTTATTTTTTCATGTTATGAGAAATTAGAGAGGATTCCCTTAGAAAGGCGTAGGTGAATTTATTCAGAAAGAATTTTCTTACAGGTTTTTATAACTTGAAAAATGTGATAAAATCCCTTGATGTATACCAAATTTTCCGAAGGAATTTTTCGTTTTTATCAAAATAAATTTTTAATGATAAATTTGTCAAGGAAATCTCGCGTCCATTGAGGATTTAAGGAAAACTGTGACAAAATCTTCCATTGGTCAACCAAATTCCCCTAAGGGATTTTTCACACTCATTCATATTTTCATCATTTTTCATTTTTTTTCAAAAATGGGACACAATTTGATATTTCTTTTCTTTTGAAAAAATGATCACGATGTTAAGTTTAAAATTTGACTGAATCCTAATATGGATTGACCCAAAAATAAATACAAGATGAATTTAGAAAACTTACTTTCGCCGTGAAAAATACCATGTAGGTCATATAGACATGCACATGAATCGTGACTTTAAATCTTAGCCTATCTACTCTAAAGGTTGACAAATTGAAGCGAAAGACTTACGGCAAGGCGACAATCTCGCGCACATAATCAAGATTAGCCATGATCTCACGACGTAATCAGGATTAGCCGTGCCTTCCCACTTCGGCTGATCGAGCTAAAAATTAAAACTACTGCTTTGGGGCCTAACTTTTAAAACTCATTTTTGAAAAAGGGTTCGGGATTGAATCTGGACTAACTTTCGATGTGATCTCACGCCGAACACTAAAACCAAATCACAATATTATCCTAAAACTAGTGACCTAGGTCTGGCCACGGGACGTGTGTGATGTAGTGCTAAAACAATTAAACATGCACAACAATTAAATGTAAACACCGCTTCAATATTTCAAAAATTAAATAATAATTCTCACACACCAAACCTGTAAAATGAAGGGTTAGCTAAATACTCCACCAATTATAACTCTCATCTGCAAAACCATTTAACACCTAAAGATGAGTTCCAAACAAGATCGTTAAAAGCGAGATGTCCATGAAATTTTCATTAGCCTAAGTCCACTAAGACTTTTAAAATTTCAAAAAAAAATTCAAGTATTCCAATTGGTGTCTTTTTTTCGAAAATTTAAAAATCCCGTCCCCAGCGGAGTCGCCAAGCTGTCGCGACCCGAAAATAATTTTTTTGATGGGGTGAACGGATTATTAGGTTAATTAGATTAACTAACCTAACGCAGACCCTCCCAAGTCCTACCAAATCGCAACTTTGGATTTTGTTCAAATGGTTTTAAAATTTGGAGTCGCCACTAATCATTTTTTGTAGGTTGATTAGATACCTAAGAAAATTAGCAGGAGGACTAAATTACTTCTACGAACCAGAGATTATGAGTTCGCGGATTTGATTTCACTAGTTAATTAAAACTAATGCCCTTTCGGTACCTTAATTTCATGGATATCCCAATTTGGCAACTCAAGCTTGGTTTATTCCTAAGACTCTAATGAGTTGTTCTATTTTTGTATTTTCACTTTTTAGATAAGATGCATGGGTGGTTTTTTTATTTATTTTCAAAGTGTTAAAAATTCCCTAAAGTCGAAAGAGGAAGTGTGTCAACGACTTCTGTGCAGTGTTACAGTCTACTTACTTTGGGGTCTGGTGATTCAAAAATTAAACGGCAGGAAGTCAATGACAGTAAATAAAGACCTCCAATGGATGGCCCAGCTTTGGCTTGGCTCTCCCATTTGGGGTTTAATGGTGCAGGAATTAAATTGCGGAATTTAAATAATGGTAAGTAAAACCTCCAATGGGCGGCCTAGTATTGGCTTGGCTCTTCCCTTTAGGGTTTGATGGTGCAGGAATTTAAATAACAATAAGTAAAAACCTCCAATGGGCGGCCTAGCATTGGCTTGGCTCTTCCCTTTGGGGTTTAATGGTGCATTAATTTAAATTGCACTAAATAAAAACCTCCAATGGGCGGCCTAGCATTAGCTTGGCTCTTCCCTTTGGGGTTTGATAATGCAGGAATTTAAATTGTAAGAAATAAACGACCTCCAGTGGATGCGCTTTGCCTATCTATTCTGGGGTTTTAGTTCTTTAAAATAAAATACAACAAATTGTTTCAACAATTTGAACTAAAATCCGTTGATGGGTCGGCTGCAAATTTGATAGGCACCTTGGAATTTGTTTTGGCTTACTTTGCACCTCCATCGATTTTATCGTTAATACAGAGTTGTCCCTTTTTTTTTACCTACCATAAAAAATGGGAAAAAGGGAGATGGAGAAAATGTATACAATTTGTGCTAATTTGAGACTAAAACCACAAATAAATGAATAAATAAAAATACTTAACTCTAATTTGCTTGTTCGTTGACGATGATGAACTCTTGATTTGTGTTGATCGATGAAGGAATTGGTGATGATAATTCCTAATTTTAAACTCCCACAATCTTTAAAATTTTCTCTTTTTTTTGGTGTTTTCTTTCTCTCCAATGTTTCTTCAATCTTTCAAAACCCTCTCAAACATCCAAAATTTTCTCCCCAAAAAAATTTCCCTCTTAAGCTCATTTCTTCCTTCTTTTATAACCAACTCATCTATCTCCCATTCTAATTTTTCCACTAACTCTATCTCCCATTCAAATTTCTCCACTAACTCTTTTTCATTTTCATCTTCCTTTCTCCATCTCTATCTCACATTCTAATCTTTCCACTAACTCTTCTTCATTTTTATCTTCCCTTCTCCATCTCTATCTCATATTCTAATCTCTCTACTAACTCTTCTTCGTCTCCATCTTCCATTCTCTATTCTTATCTTATTTTCTCCTTCCATTCTTTTCCATCTTCCATTCTCTATTCTTATCTTATTTTCTCCATCCATTCTTCTCCATCTTCTCTTCTCCATCTCCTCTTCTCCATCTTCCCTTCTCTATTCTAATTTATCCACTAACTATTCTTTTTGTTATTTGCAAAATAATCCTTCAAGAATTAGGTATTTGCACTTTAGTCCCTGAATTTTAAGTATTTACAATTCAGTCCATGAAAAGATATTTCTTTAAGTCCAAATATTCTCACAATTTTTGACACATTTCCCCTATACTTAGTCAAAATTCACCGCCTGTCAATTTTAAGCTCATTTCTTGCTGCTGAAAATAATGCAGAATTTAATTAAAGCCTTTTTGCAAAATTGAGTCATTCTGGGTATAATTGGGCCAAATGAAAATTTGAAATATTATAGAACAATGTCACAACTCCTAAAAGTGAAAAAATGAAAATAAATTGACTCAAATTGAAATTTTTAGGTCCGGTTCGAGATTATGCTCGTGAAGGAATACACGACCCCGAATTGGATTTTTTAAATTTTTGATGGCCAACATGAAAAGGGATTTAAAATAAAAATATTGACTATTTTTATTTATTTTGGTGGCCTCAAACGCTATTATTTATTAAATATTCTCATAATTTCTAAAAAATATATAAAAATATAAAAAAAATATGAAAAATTATTTTTTGTTCAAAAATGGTTGCCTAAGCTTGGCCAAGGCCTCCAAAATTGATTTTGCAATTTTCTCATTTTTCTTGATTTTTTTTATGAATTTTCGAAATTAAAAATATCGAGAAATACTGAAAATATGAAAAATTATTTTTTGATCAAAATTGGTTCTCTAGGTTTGGACAAGGTCCCCAATGTTGATTTTTCAATTTTATGAATTTTTATGGATTTTGTTATTAATTTTAAAAGAGAAAAGATGATTAAAAATCAGGTGTCAACAATATCACAGAAATGTTAGCGCATCTTAAGGAAACTTGAGTCATATTTGCGGCCCGTGAAGCAAATAGGTGAGCAAATTGGATCGCCAAAGCCCATAAAAACGGGTCTCTTTCTCCTAATTCGCTTTCTAAGCCCCCCAGTCCCTTTGGGATTTGCTTTGTCTAGACGCTAGTAGTGTTCCATCTCCTTCAAGGACCTTTGTTTAATGAAAGCATGCTTGTTCTGAACAAAAGTGAGAGAGAGAGAGAGAGAGAGAGAGAGAGAGAGAGAGAGAGAGAGAGAGAGAGAGAGAGAGAGAGAGAGAGAGAGAATAAAAACTACATTGTTGCTCAATCGACTATTTTTTTTTACATATTAGAATCAATGGTATATATACCCGAATATAAATGTAGAGGAAAGGAAATAATCTATCCTAAAAAATACCCAATATCAAATAATATTCCTAATATAGTAATACCTCTAACATTATTCTCTAATAAGGAAATCTATCTCCATAAATGGGGATAATCTAAGGAGAATCCCAAATTCACTAATAGTAGAATTAGGTTACCTTACCTAAATCTCCATAAATTTCTCCAGATCTTATATTTTATACATTCCAATTTATAAACCCTCCTAAAGCCTATAAAATCACCCCAAGCATCAGAAATTCAGACATCCATTATCGCAACTTCCTCTCTACATACGAGTTCTCCTATTTGCTCAAGGTAGCCCTCGAAAAAACACGCCTTATTCTCAACCAGATGGAGTCCCTCGCTTTTCGTCGTATTCTTGTACTAGTCCTCCTCCTCTCAGGTTTCTATTCCTGACACCTATAATCCCACAATGACGTCATTTCCAAAAAAGGACACAGAGAGTCCATCACGATGCAAAATTTGGAGACATTTATATTCAATCTAATTGTTTCTATTTATTTTAAATTTTAATGGGAATTAAATCTCTCTTTTCGAGCCAAAGTTCCCTTGATGATTGATGGATATAACTCACCAATTGTTTGCAGGGACATGCATGGTGATGGTGCCGCAAGCAACTGCCCAGAAGAGATGTCAAGAGGTGCTGGACCCGCATAGCTGCAACCTCCCCAATTGCCAAAAGGAGTGTTACCAGAAGCATACCGCCCAGCAGCCCAGCGGACAGTGCCTGGGCGGTCCCCCCTCCAACTACAGATGCACTTGCTTCTTTGACTGCTGATTTGATGATCGATCTGCTACTCTGAGCGTCTTTCATTTCTGTCTGTCTGTCTCTCCTTTTAAGTTCTAAGAGATTTGCAATAGTGTCAAGAATAAAGAGGTCACGACTCTGATAATAAGTCAATAACGACATTTGCTCTATCTTCTCCCTCCACTTATCCATTGTGCCTCACTTCTCGATTTTGCGGTGACCGTGGATTCGAATTATTGGATGGTTCCGGGCTTGGAGCGCGATTCGTTTTTCTTTTACTCATCGGTAACGAAATACGATCCAAGTCGATGTGCAAATTCTCAATGGCGCTTACATGGAGTGCATATGTACTTAGACAAAATCAAACTACTGTTGCGAGTTTTGAGTTTTACGATACTGAAATTTTATTCGGCTTCCAAGTTGATTCACATACACCTCCTCCTCAAGTACGCCATTGAGAAATGCGAACTTGACATCCATTTGGTGTATTTTCCAACATTTGTGGATAGCTAAAGCAAAGATCATGCGAATAGTATCTATTCTTGCAACCGGAGCAAATACCTCAAAATAGTCAATCTCGGGTTTTTGTTTATAACCCTTGACTACAAGACGAGCCTTCAACCAATCAACATCACCATTAGGCTTGTACTTAGCCTTATAAAACCATTTCATGCCGATGGACTTCTAGCCTTCCGGAAGAGAAGTAAGCTCCCACGTATCATTTTTCTCAATCACATATATCTCATCATCCATGGCACGAACCCACCCATCAACTTGGGAAGCCTCCTTAAAGTTTGTCGGATCACAATCTGTAAAGAGAGCAAAATTAATAATTTCTTGATCAGAGGGATCATTATCATTGGACAATACACAATCCTTCAAACGAGCCGGTAAAACTCGTTCTCGCCGTGGATGTAAGGATGTTGCAGCAGAATCCGATTGAGTCTTGGCTACCGAATCAGGTTGCACCGATGCCGCCACTAGTTCAGATTGACTATCTAAATCGGGTTGAATTGACTCCTCCTCGTCTAGGACAAAGTGAAATTGCTTCTTCTCCTCTATGTTCCAATTCCACTCACCTTCCTCATCAAAGGTGACATCTCGATTGATAACCACCTTCTTTGTTATCGGATTATACAAACAATAAGCCTTGGTTTCATGACTTTAACCAAGGAAAATGCACTTCTCACTCTTCCCATCAAGCTTCTTGTGAAGTTCATTTGGCACATGAGCATAAGCAATACACCCAAACACACGAAGATGCTGAACTGAAGGGGTTCGACCACTCCACACCTCCGCTGGAGTCTTGAGCTTAAGACCTTTAGTAGGACACCAATTCAATAAGTAAACAGCACAAGCAATTGCCTCCGACTAGAAATGCTTAGGCAATTGTTTGGAACGAAGCATGGTATGAACCATATCAACAATAGTGCGGTTTTTTCTCTCCACTACTCCGTTCTGTTGAGGAGTATATCATGCTGTCAATTGATGCTTGATGACGCATTGTTTGAAGAAGCCATCACCAACCAAATATTCTATCCCACGATCGGTTCGGAGAGAATCCGAATTTGGTGCCCACTTTGTTTTTCTACGTAGGCTTTGAACTCCTTGAAGATACTATGGCGTTGAACTTGTGCTTCAAGAAATAAACCCATGTTTTCCGACTAAAGTTGTCGATAAAGGTAACAAAATACTTCTACCCCCAATTTAACAATTCACCGAGCGGTCCATAGAGGTCAGAGTGCACTAACTCCAACGGCTTTGATGCTCTCCATGATTGTCCCGAAGGGAAGTTTTCTTTGCACTTTTTTCCAATAACACATGGTTCACATATCTCCTTCGGAGAAGAAATTTCGGGTAGTCCACGCACCATCTTCTTTCGAGACAATAGCTTTAAGCTGTCAAAAGTCACATGCCCAAACTGCTTGTGCCAAAGCCATGAAGAATCTTGCATTGAGGCACTAAAACATGAGGTAGCATAATTAATATACAAAGGAAAAAGTCTATTTCAAGTCATTTTTACCTTTACAATCAACCCTCCTTCGCCATCATGAATCGTGCAAAGCTCATCTTTAATGCTCATGTGATAGCCTCGCTCGGACAATTGTCCCATGCCTAGGAGATTTTCTTGAAGACCGGGAACATAATGAACGTCGGAAATGCTTTGAACCGACCCATCCTTCACCTTGATTTTAATTGTCCCCTTTCCCATAATAGGAACTTTTGTATTATTCTCAAACCTCACCTCCGAACGAAAGGTGTCATCAAGTTTTGAGAATAATTCCTTTTCGCCGCACATGTGATCGCTACATCCGGTGTCTAAGTACCAAACATCCTTTTGGTTTTCCACTGCAGCATCATACATGAATAAAAGAGCATTGTCATGCTCATCATCACTATCAACAAATCTTGCTACCTTGGCATGAAACTTTTGACCACGAGATTTTCTAAGCCAAATTCTCAAAACTCAGCCAAAATCGGCTCTCATACCAAATGTTGGAATCTTATTGAAAACAAGTCTCTAGATAACAACCGCAAGACTCCAATTCGCAAGATGATCTTGGATTACAAAAAAAAATTCATTTCCAACAAGAACTTCTTCGGCTTTCTCTCTCTGGCTGGCGACATTGTTGTCGCCACCCCCACCAATGTCCGCCAAGTGCCTATCTTCTCCCTCAGATTTGGTCTGGCTCATCTCAAACCGTCATGGGAACCCTCCTTTCTCTGTGTGCACCGCCATCCCCGAGTACATCCCCTCCGTTTCTTTTGCCATGCCGCTGCTGCCCTTCGATGAGGAAGAGGTCGAGTAGAGACAGTGGTGGATGCATGCGAAGCCCGACAGCTGACTCGCTGAAGATGGTGGGTTGAGCAACAGAGGTGTGGCGGCGAGACGACGGGGGTACAATACTACTAACGGTGGCTTCAATAATATCTAACTGTTGCAAATATCTACCGGCATGAAAAGAACTTTTGAATGGTTCAGTTAAATTATTTATTATTGATGCATACGAACTAACTGATTCTCCACGTTCCTTCTCATGTTACTTTAAATTTTAAGAGGTGTTTGCGATAGAGTATTTAGTTTGCGTAAAATAAGAGGAGGGAATATTGTTCCCGCAAGTTGATTTATTGTGAAGTCGTAGTTAGTATGGTTCATTCCGAAGATTATAGATGTTTTTTTTTGGGGGGTGCATGCTTTAATTATTCATTTTCAGCATCCGTCTATTATTTTATACTTGCTAATTGTATACACAACTTAGCATTGAATTTGTATCTCTTGACAACTAAATTTCAGCGCAAAGCACGTGTCACATTTTGGGAAAGAACAAAAAATTAATTAATCTCAATATTTAGTTTTTGGAGTTTGCTAGCATAAAAATTTTTGGGCAATTTGTTGTAACTCACAAATTATGAAGGAATGGATCCACACCAATTTTTAATTATTTTTTATGAATTTTTAAAGCCTCGAAAGATTTGGAGCGTTCTTCTATGTTGAAGAAGATACGAGGCTCATGGTCAACTGTGGATGACTAGCTCACGGCTTGGGATGAGCGGCTCACGAGTCATCCATGGCCGACGTCGTCGGTGTCATTTGGCCTGATCAAGTCGGCTCGGTCAACACTAGCGACTCTATCAATGGGTTCATGTGAAGGAGAGGCCAGAGGGAGAAACAGAGAGGAAGGGGTAACGGAGGAGAAAGAAAGATCTGAAAAGTGAGCCTATTATGTCCATGTGACGATCAATGAGTAGACTTATGTGCGGCCACGTGGCTAAAACAAATACACCTAATATTTTTCCTATAATAAGCGGTTAATCTCATAATGAATTAATAATAGTCATATTATAATTTCTCTCTCTTCTTTTTGCCTAGTGTCGAACATTGCTTGGGCAACGAGGGTACACTGTGATCGAGCTATCTATATGATAATTGAGTCTATGCTTGCAAACAACATTTTGCCTTTATTCAACTCATCCTGTTATGACAAATTAGAATAATGAAGTTCCATATTTGACTTTCCTCGGATGGAGCTTCCGAATGTAACTTGCAAAATCATAAATGTTACAATTATTGGTCTGATAGTCAATGAAGTTTATAGTATTACCAAATAATACAAAGTCTTCACACATATTAACAGCGTTAACTCGTTTCCCAGGAGCCATTTCTCAACTCCAAGCCATCTCCCGCACGCCATGGCTCACTGCAACACAATCTTCTTCAACCTCTTTCAATTCTTCTGCTTCTTCAACATCTTAATCGATGCGAAATCAGAGACCTTATTCGCCCGGAAATTATCGCCATCAGATCAATCAGGACTCAAACCCGAGAAGCTGACCCCATCTTAGTTTCTACCTCCACGACATCCTCACCGCGCAACACCCGACGGCCGTGATCGTCGCCCAGGCCGCAACAACTAACCAGTCGCAGAGCTCCTTTGGGGACGTAGTGCTCTTCAATGACCCGCTGACCGTGGGCCCCGACCCGAGCTCAAGGCTCGTTGGGAGGGCCCATGGGGTGTACGCGTTGTCATCGCAAACCGAGCTCAGCCTCACAATGACGATCGACTTGGCTTTCACCGAAGGGGAGTACAACGGGAGCACCTTGAGCGTGCAAGGGTAAAACCGGATTCTCACTCAACTAGGGTCGTCGGAGGAACCGGCGTGTTCCGAATGCCTCGTGGTTACATTCAAGTGAGCACTTACTCCGACGACGTGAAGACGAAGAATGCTGTTGTGAAGTACGATGTGTATGCGCATCATTATTGAACAAGAAGCACCGCCATGCATGCGTGATGAGAATAAAGGAAGTTTTGTTTTGTCCCTCCCCGCTTAAAAACTTCATTTCCATGGGGCCGTGGGAGGGTGTGATCACATTTATACTTGAAATCTTGAAATATTCCAATCATATCGTGAATAAATGTCCGTTCTTGCAAGGAAAAGTTTTTGCTTCCCTTCCAATCATAAGTTTCAAGGCCCAGATTCCACCTCTCGTTAGATAAATTTTACATACATCCCAGAAAATCGATGAATTTATTCTTTTACCAGATCAGGAAATCCAGATGATTAGTATCAATTTAATTTTGTGACAGTTTATTCACGGCCCTAAATCATTCTATGTAATCTCTAGACTTCCCACAAAACTAAAACCCTTCCCAAACTTTCAAACGACGTAATGGACCATATCTTGGTGGGATCTCTACCAGAAGTCATTCTCTTCACGGTTTTCTTCTGCCTAACCATCTTTGCTGCGCGATCCCAGATATTTGCCCATAGGCTGTCGATCGAAGCTGGGCCGACAAGATCAGAGAAGCTGAGCGACTTCCACTTCTACTTGTCCAAAGTGTTTGCGGGCCCGAACTTAACTGCCATGCAAGTAGCGTCCGCCGCGACGACGAGCCAATCAGCCACGTCCTTTGGTGCGGTCTTTGCTGAAGCTGGGCCCAGACAAGGGCTCAAAACTTGTTGTCTGGGCCCAAAACCTTCACTCGGGAGTAGATATCGCCCAAGTCCAACTCTATCAATAAATTCATTTGAATTCACATTCATTCAAAAGGTTAGGCTGCCCAAAAGCTGCTTCATTAATGATATTTCTTTCTTGAAATATTTACTACATACTGGGACAAATTTGGGGCCACGAATCTACTATCAACTCTAATACCACATGCTTGAAACCTTCACTCGAGAAGATTGCCCAAATTTGAACATGTTAACATATTCAGTTATACTCATATTTATTCAAAAGTTTAAGCCTACAAAATATAAGTCAACTAGTACATATTAACTTAGTATATATATTAACTACTCCTCACCACATTAATTTTCAAACGTTTCAATATTTTAACATAACTAGGGGTGAGTATGAGTTGGGTGGGTAGGATCCAAACTTAAATCCTAAACCCGATCATGTTATAACCAGTTTTTAGTTTTTGGAATCGAGACTTTACACTATTTGTCCTAGAACCTATTTTGGAACCGACCCTATTTTTTAGTTCGGTTCTATGGTCTACTCAAAAATCCGTTTTCCTTTCGTTTCCTTTTTTTATTTCATTTTTTCTATCAAAATAATATGAATATCAATGAAATGATTCAAGGTAAAAAATGATGGCAACAATGAGAGGCGAGTTATCGTACTTATTGACATCGATTGTGCGTCCATTTACCGACTTAATTGCACCATTCCGAATCCGGAGCACAATTCTCTCTCTTTTTATGTGTGGATGGGAGTGAACAATAGGCAAATGCTGCCCGAGCATGCCTCCAAATCACGAGGAGTAACGTGTTACATAAATTTGATTCACATGAATTTAGTGCACGTCAGTTTTTAGATGGGAAATTTTATCGAAAAATTTCTAAATCCATCGCATTTTTGCTAATGCAATCCTACTCCTTTTAATTTTACCAATTGAGTTCTAAATCATTTTATAATTTGCCAATTGAGTATATCCTGCCAATTTCAACTAGAAATTATTTTGGTGGAGCTAACCATCCTACGTGTCGCGGTCCGATGACCCTCACTGGCCACTTTAAGGAAAACAGAAGACAATGACAATAAAAAAAATATAAAATTATTCTTACCAATCATCAATGTCAGCAATTCCTGATCAAAAATCGTGGAGTGGGAGTTGGGTGTTCTAATTTGGGGCAATTTGCCCAGAAAGGAACATAAGGGGAAAAAAAAGAAAGTGTCACCGTTTTTTAATTTCCAACATCCACGTCATCGCCAGATCAGTCATGTAGGATAGTTGATGCTAACTAGGAATCCACGTAAGCATTTTTTCGGTCTAAATTAGTCAAAAGGATTGAATTAACAAAAGGTGAAAAGATTGACAAAAGTATAATATGTTTAGGACTTTTTTTTTATACCATTTCTCTAGTCAATACAGTTACAGAACTGTTGAAGAACGATTATAAAACATTACAAAACCATTATGGAGGAATTGCGGACAAAAATCGCTACCAATCGACGATGATAAAAAAAAAAGATAAAAAGAGAAAAACGCCTTACAAAAATAATATTTTAATCTCAAATCTTGTTGAAGTATACAACAGTATCTAAATGTGAGAAATCTCTTGTACACAAACTGCTAATGTAAATCACAAGTGAGATTAGCGATACACTTGAATGTGAAATACAAAGTCGACCATTATAAATCACTCAAATCTTTGGATTTAGTGTATTGCTCACATTTGTTTGATTGATTTATTTCTACTATATTTCTTGGTTGCCCGAGCTTTGATTTCAAATAGTTGCCATTGTGTTTTTGGGCCAACAAATATATGCTAAACCAAGCTCGTTAATAGCTGACAAATAAGGCAAGCTAATAACTATTAGACCAATTTTAATCATTCGACGTTTCCTGAATTGCAAGAGACTGCCAAATTAAAACAAAAAACAAAAAAAAAAACAAAGGAAAAAAGAATGGAGGAATTATATTACCTTCCCTAAATCTTTATATTTCTCTAGATCCAATAATCCACACATTCCAATTCACAAACCCTCCTAAAGCTTATAAAATCATCCCAAGCAATAAAGACTTGACAAAATTGAGAAATTTGACGGAAGAAAAGGCTAGGGTTTGATTTGATTCCTTCTCTCTTGGTGACTTTGATACCGTGTAAATATTATAGGCTCTTCAAGAGAGAGAAAGAGAGTCAATAAAAACTACATTGTTGCTCAATTGACTTCTTTTTGGTACCTATTGGAATCAATGGTATGTATGCCTGATTGAATGTAAAGGAAAGGAAAATAAGCTATCCTAGAAAATACCCAATATCAGATAATATTCCTAATATAGTAATACCTTCATTATTCTCTAGTAAGGAAATCTATATCCATAAATTGGGATAATCTAACGAGACTCCTAAATTCACAAATATATTTTGTTTTGGAGGAATTAGGTTACCTTACCTAAATCTCCATAAATTTCTCCAGATCTTATATTCCATACATTCCAATTCACAAACCCTCCTAAAGCCTATAAAATCATCCCAAGCATCAGAATTTCATACATTCATTATCACAACTTCCTCTCTACATACAAGTTCCCCTGTTTGCTCGAGGTTGCCCTTGAAAAAACCCATCTCATTCTCAACCAGATGGAGTCCCTCGCTTTTCCTCGTATTCTCGTACTAGTCCTCCGGAACCGGATCCCCTGCCATAGTTAAACTATGACAGGGGTGACATAGTTTAAATCTCGGCTGTCCATTTTCATCAGACGGCCGAGGATGCGCCACGTCATCCGGAGAGCTCCCCAAAATTTGCGCGCGGGTTTGTTGTACTGTAGCAGCACTGTAGCGTTTTTTGAAGTTTTTTTTTTATTTGTTATCTTCAGATCTCTGGTTTTTCTCTCTCCTCTCTTACCTTTTAATTTCTCTCTCCCCGAGGCCTCTCTCTCTCCCCTTCACCCCGACGACGAGCAAGATTCTCCTGTCGGCGTCCCCCAACCCGAACCCGACGCCTCTGTTTGATCTTGGAAGGACTTGTCGTCCGAAATTTTTGTTTGATCTTGAACCTCCTCCATTCGCTCCGGTCCCCTTTCGACACCAGCGTCCGTGGAATCGCCATCGTCGTTCCTATTTCCCACACTCAGCGGAACCGCACCCTCCTCCATTCGCTCCGGTGAGTGTCTCCTTCGACGCCAGCCTTCACGGAATCGTGATCGCCGTTGCGATTCCCCACACTCCGCAGAACCGCCGTCAATCTTCCCTATACCCTCCTCCTCTGTTGGCTTCGGTGACCGCCCCCTTCGACGCGAGCCTCCGCGGAATCGCCCTCGACGTTCCTCGACACCCGTTAGTCATGTGAGACAGCTTCATAGTACGTTCTCTCTCTCTGTTCCAGATCTTGGTGAACTCATCTCAAATTTTTGGCAGAAATGGTAGAGAATCAGTTCATAGTGAAAAGCGTGTTCATAGGAAATTAGTTGTGTCATGCTGCTTTCAGCGATTCTTGTCGTGTGTATACTTACGTTGATAGTATGTTTGAACCAACACGTCGCCTGGGAGATTGATTTTTTTTTTGTATGGCCAACACGTTTCCCTGAATCAGAAATATTTCCCACTTGCAAAGTTTGATTTTTGTGGCTTCGGAATGATGTGATAAATTTTCTTTCTCCAGTTGCAGATTAAGAGAACTCCAACAAAGGCACGGTTGGGGTGAAAACACAGCATCTTCGCATACAGAGTGGTAGATCATAGTAAGTGAACTTCTGTGATGGTGTAAATTATGCCCCCAACATCCAATGTATATGCATACTTGTCTAGCAAGTCAGTTGTCCTTTGTCAAAATAGTTACGAATGTACTTCATAGAGTTGGTCCGTACGATGGAGATATTTTGGTATTGACTGGGATTGGTCGTCCTCAATGCAGAAATGCGCTCCTTCACATATTCGAACACCTTGTCCCTAATTTCCATTCCGATCATGAGTTTGTTGGGAAATAGGGTTGAAAGAGAAACAAGTTACCCTCCAAAGCATTCCACTTTATTGATTCAAAATGCATTGAGTGAACTGATTCACATTATCTGCACATGGTTGAGTATTGAGTCCATAAAAGATGATTTACCAGTGCATTACGCCTTTAGAATCCCTATTGGGTACAACATAGCATTAACTTACTTAATCTGCTATGTACAATTTTAGTGTCAGTATCTAGTTGAAGTTGAGATGATGTTGTAGAGAGAAACTCAGAAATCATATTTCTTAACATGTCTAGCCTGATATTCTAGGAACAGTTATTCATTCCTCTTTTGTCGATAGTCAATTGTCACAAAAGAGAAAACATATATAACTTATATTCAATCTAATAAATAACAATAGTTATAACAAATATCAGGCATATTAAGTTATTGCGATAAAAGGAAGAAAGTTGCTGGATCATTCTTTGACATGCTTTGCTTACTCTGGTCTTTTGACTTTTGTCCTTAAAGATTTGGGTGTGGCCAGAATGGTTGCAAACGATGCATATTCTTGGTTTTGATATTTTGTTCACAACTAAAACTTCTCTCACCAGAGTCCGAGTTGTTCCTCGCTATAGCTTTACCTTGGATACTTTGGAGGGATTAGATAAGATCCATCCGACCACAGGAATCATGCCCTCTGGTCTTCCGGGGGCCTGAAAGCCACTTGACAGAAATGAGAATTTCTTTGATTCCTTAGCAAGGTCATACTACAATAAGAAATCACATGAGGTTGCTTCCAAAAGTTTATACTGTTCCATATTCCGATCACTCTTGTTATATGGAGCTTCATGAATTTGTACAACTTGTCCAACCTATTAACATGAGGCTGTATGTCACAAGACTTCTTTGTAAAATGAATATATATACATGGTAAAATGAATGCTTTGTAAATTGAATGCTAATGCCCCTTTGATGTTGTATGTCACTTGTCTATGCTATTTTAGGTTTGTTGAAATGCTGAAGGAATACTATGTTGTTTTCAATGGCCGTAATATCGGCATAAACGATAGTTGGCCTGAAACTGAAGTTCAAGTAAGTGGTTTTAGTAATGCTAATTACAAAGGATATAACAACTGGAAAGCTGCAAAACATGCGTACTTGAAATTTTTCAATATGAAGGAGTTACCAACAACAATTCATTTGCCTACACGATTTAATCCCAATAAGGAACATCTGAAGCAGGTATGTTAGTTGGTTACTCTTGAAGTAGGACAATTTAATTTTTCAATGATTTAGCAATGTAACAATTAAATGGTTTCTTGTTTTGTTTAATCAGGACGATGCTTGTTCCAATGGATGTAGCCGTATAATAAGAGGTCTAAAAATGGAGTTGGAACAAACTCGACTTCAGCTAGAACAAACCCGAAGGGAGCTGGAACATAGCCAATGTTCACATCGATTGACTATACAAGAATTAGAACATACCCAAGCTTCGCTTCGAGTGACAGTACAGGAGTTACAGAATGCAAGGGAGGTGAATGATAGCTTCTGAGATGTGATTAGTGGCTTCAGGAATGTCAACATGGATTAGAAATGCTCATTGCATTAGTGTTTTGTGAAAGATGTAGCTTAAACTTATAGGATGTGAGCATGATCTTAGTATTTTCGTTTATGTGTTTGTAATCACTCAAAAGTACATGTTACCTTGTTTCTGGAGATTTAGAGCTCCTTAATGAATTTTTTTGCCGAATGAGGAGAACGAACCGATCTACACATCCTTCAGCTTAGTTTGTTGTAGATGCTCCAAATTGTTGCTATGGATGGATTTTGGTGTATTGAACTGAAGAGAAAGAATAAGCCCAAAAAACAAGTGGAAAAAAAAAACGACAACAAGACATCTCTAGTTGCAAGCGCTGTTTAAATGGCGATGAATGGATAACAATTTATGTATTTGGAATCTTTGGGTCTTTCAAGACGAACATTCATGTCGTTATGCCTCAGCAGCAAAATAACTCCTAAGTTCTACTGTAATGGCTGCAGTTTGAGAGCATCTAGAGGAATTCATGTGATCGCTCAAATGCGGAAGTTAGATATTCAAATTCCATTTCTCCCCTTAGCTATAAAATGCACTGTAACAAACCTATATTCAGCTTGCAGCAGCTTTTAGGGTGCTCGCTTATGCTTTTTGAGATAAATCTAGTCAGAGACAAACTAGGAAGAATACGTTCCTAATGTAAAGCTTCACGATTAATCACATAATGTGGCGCTGATATACCTATTTACCAAATTATCGACATGAAGCTAAAAAAAAATGTACTATTTTACCGCAGTCGGAAGTGAAATTGTGAAGCGTTTCTTGAAAACAGAAAGCTTACAGGACTAGAAACTCGAATCTAAATTAAACAAACTTTGGAATTAAAATTTCAAGATCAAAAGCTTCCCATTTCATCCAACTGAAGCCCAACCCACCAAAACATCAATTCCTCTTAACACCTTCCCAAAACTTAAACTGCAAATCTCTTAACTAAACTACCTTGCATTGCCCTTGAAGCTTCCTATATAAAAACCCTGACAGAAAATGTCGAACAGAGAAACATGCCCTTCTGCAGAAACTGAAAATATGTATGTAAAGGGTCTGTTAGAGCGACTAAGAAGGCAAACGAGCTGTCCAGGTAAATATCCACCTGAGGAAATTCCAGCAGCAGACCCCGCCGCCACAAGCGAAAGCCTTCTCTGCGAACTCTTATCAAACAGTTTGCTGACGCCCTTTGCTATCGATGCTCCAATCTCCACACTGGGACCTTCCAAGCCCAGAGAATTCCTAGTACCTAAAGTAACACAAGCAGCCACAGCAATATATGGGATTCCAGCCGGAGCACTCCCCTCTGCTGGTCGGTCGTCTGTCGATTTGGGAGAGAGAGAGCAGAGAGTCGTCGGACGTTCGTCGGGGTCGGGACGAAGGGCAGAGCAAAGGCCACTCGGTGGAGGCGTTCGTCGGGGAGAAATGTGGGAGGTCGGAGCTAGGTCAGTGGCATCGGGGGAGGTCGGAGCTAGGTCAGCGACGTCGGGGGAGGTCGGAGCTTGGTCGTCGGGGAAATTTGGTCGGACGCCGAGAGAGGGGCGTTGGGGCGAAGGGGAGAGAGAGAGGCATTGGGGGGAGAGAGAGAAACGTCAGAGAGGAGAGAGAGAAACCAGAGATTTGATCTAAAGATAAAAAATTTAAAAAAAATTCAAAAACCGCTACAGTATTGCTACAGTAACATAAACCCGCGCGCAAATTTTGCCATCCTCCTCCGAGCGACGTGGCGAAATCTCGGCCGTCCGATGAGAATGGACAGCTGAGATTGAAACTATGTCATCCCTGCCATAGTGGAGCTATGGCAGGGGATCCGAATCCCTAGTCCTCCTCCTTTTAGGTTTCTATTCCTGACACGTCTAATCCCACAATGACGTCATTTCCAAAAAAGGGCACAGAGAGTCCATCACGATGCAAAATTTGAAGACATATTGTTTCTATTTATTTTACTTTAAATGGGACTGAAATCTCTCTTTTCGAGCCAAAGTTCTCTTGATGATTAATGGATATAACTCACCAATTGTTTGCAGGGACGTGCATGGTGATGGTGCCTCAAGCAAATGCCCAGAAGAGATGTCAAGAGGTGCTGGAACCGCACAGCTGCAACCTCCCCAATTGCCAAAAGGCGTGTTACCAGAAGCACACCGCCTAGCAGCCCCGCGGAGAGTGCCTGGGCGGTCCCCCCTCCAACTACACATGCGTTTGCTTCTTCGACTGCTGATTTGATGATCGATCTGCTACTCTGAGCGTCTCTCTTTTCTGTCTGTCTGTCTGTCTCTCCTTTTAAGTTCTAAGAGATTTGCAATAGTGTCAAGAACAAAGAGGTCGCGACTCTGATAATAAGTCAATAACGTCGTTTGCTATATCTTCTCCCTCCACTTATCCACTGTACCTCACTTCTCGATTTCGCGGTGACTGTGGATTCGAGTTATTGGATGGTTTCGGGATCGGAGCGCGGTTCCGCTCTTCTTTTACGCATGGGTATGAATGAACGAAATACGATCCAAGTCGATGTGCAAATTCTCAATGGCGCTTACATGGAGTGCATATGTACTTAGACAAAATCAAACTACTGTTGCGAGTTTTGAGTTTTACGATACTGAAATTTCGTTCAGCTTCCGGAGAAAGATATCAAAAGTGGATTTCAAGTTCGAAGGGAATTGATTCAGCTACGGAGTAAGGGCCGCCCTCGATTTTTACTTATGGGACTTCAAAGACCATATGCGGACGTAGTCTCCCTTCACTTAATAACTTTCATTGTTAATTAGATTTCTAACAAAAGAATTTTCTTTCTAGAGTGATAAGAAAATTTCATGGAATTATAGGTTTTTTTTGCAATTATATGGATGGATGTGTTTTAGAGTAGGGAACTTCTTCGCCTTTCTCTCTCTGGTCGGCACGACATTGTTGTCGCTGCCCCCACCAACGACCACCGAGATGCCTATCTTCTCCCTCAGATTTGGTCCGCCTCGTCCCGAACCAATATGGGAACCCTCCTTTCTCTGTGTACACCGCCGTCCCCGTGTGCATCCCCTCCATTTCTTTTGCCATGCCGCTGCCGCCCTTCGATGAGGAAGAGGTCGAGCAGAGACAGTGGTGGATGCATGCGAAGCCCGACAGCTGACTCGCTGAAGATGGCAGGTTGAGCAACGGAGGTGCGGCGGCGAGGCGACCCGGGTACAATACTACTAATGGTGGCTTCAATAATATCTAACTGTTGCAAATATCTACCGGCATGAATAGATCTTTTGAATGGTTCAGTTAAATTATTTATTATTGATGCATACAAACTAACTGATTCTCCACGTTCCTTCTCATGTTACTTCAAATTTTAAGAGGTATTCGCGATAGAGTATTCAGTTTGCGTAAAATAAGAGGAGGGAATGTTGTTCCCGCAAGTTGATTTATCGTGACGTGGAAGTTGGTAAGGTTCATTCAGCATTGAATTTGTATCTCTTGACAACTAAATTTCAGCGCAAAGCACGTGTCACATTTTGGGAAAGAACAAAAAATTAATTAATCTCAATATTTAGTTTTTGGAGTTTGCTAGCATAAAAATTTTTGGGCAATTTGTTGTAACTCACAAATTATGAAGGAATGGATCCACACCAATTTTTAATTATTTTTTATGAATTTTTAAAGCCTCGAAAGATTTGGAGCGTTCTTCTATGTTGAAGAAGATACGAGGCTCATGGTCAACTGTGGATGACTAGCTCACGGCTTGGGATGAGCGGCTCACGAGTCATCCATGGCCGACGTCGTCGGTGTCATTTGGCCTGATCAAGTCGGCTCGGTCAACACTAGCGACTCTATCAATGGGTTCATGTGAAGGAGAGGCCAGATGACAGCTCCCGTGCAGGTGAAGGAGAGGCCAGAGGGAGAAACAGAGAGGAAGGGGTAACGGAGGAGAAAGAAAGATCTGAAAAGTGAGCCTATTATGTCCATGTGACGATCAATGAGTAGACTTATGTGCGGCCACGTGGCTAAAACAAATACACCTAATATTTTTCCTATAATAAGCGGTTAATCTCATAATGAATTAATAATAGTCATATTATAATTTCTCTCTCTTCTTTTTGCCTAGTGTCGAACATTGCTTGGGCAACGAGGGTACACTGTGATCGAGCTATCTATATGATAATTGAGTCTATGCTTGCAAACAACATTTTGCCTTTATTCAACTCATCCTGTTATGACAAATTAGAATAATGAAGTTCCATATTTGACTTTCCTCGGATGGAGCTTCCGAATGTAACTTGCAAAATCATAAATGTTACAATTATTGGTCTGATAGTCAATGAAGTTTATAGTATTACCAAATAATACAAAGTCTTCACACATATTAACAGCGTTAACTCGTTTCCCAGGAGCCATTTCTCAACTCCAAGCCATCTCCCGCACGCCATGGCTCACTGCAACACAATCTTCTTCAACCTCTTTCAATTCTTCTGCTTCTTCAACATCTTAATCGATGCGAAATCAGAGACCTTATTCGCCCGGAAATTATCGCCATCAGATCAATCAGGACTCAAACCCGAGAAGCTGACCCCATCTTAGTTTCTACCTCCACGACATCCTCACCGCGCAACACCCGACGGCCGTGATCGTCGCCCAGGCCGCAACAACTAACCAGTCGCAGAGCTCCTTTGGGGACGTAGTGGTCTTCGATGACCTGCTGACCGTGGGCCCCGACCCGAGCTCAAGGCTCGTTGGGAGGGCCCATGGGGTGTACGCGTTGTCATCGCAAACCGAGCTCAGCCTCACAATGACGATCGACTTGGCTTTCACCGAAGGGGAGTACAACGGGAGCACCTTGAGCGTGCAAGGGCAAAACCGGATTCTCACTCAGCTGAGGGAGCTTACGATCGTCGGAGGAACCGGCGTTTTCCGAATGGCTCGCGGTTACATTCAAGTGAGCACTTACTCCGACGACGTGAAGACGAAGAATGCTGTTGTGAAGTACGATGTGTATGCGCATCATTATTGAACAAGAAGCACCGCCATGCATGCGTGATGAGAATAAAGGAAGTTTTGTTTTGTCCCTCCCCGCATAAAAACTTCAATTCCACTGGGCCGTGGGAGGGTGTGATCACGTTTATAGTTGAAATCTTGAAATATTCCAATCATATCGTGAATAAATTTCCGTTCTTGCAAGGAAAAGTTTTTGCTCCTCTTCCAATCATAAGTTTCATGGCCTAGATTCCAACTCTCATTAGATCAATTTTACGTACATCTCACGAAATTGACGAATTTATTCTTTTACCGGATCATGAAATCCAGATGATTAGTATCACGTTAATTTTGTGACAGTTTATTCACGGCCCTAAATCATTCTACGCAATCTCTAGACTTCCCACAAAACTAAAACCCTTCCCAAACTTTCAAACGGCGTAATGGACCACATCTTGGTCGGATCTCTACCAGAAGTCATTCTCTTCACGGTTTTCTTCCGCCTAACCATCTTTGCCGCGCGATCCTAGGTATTTGCCCGCAGCCTGTTGATCGAAGCTGGGCCAGCAAGATCAGAGAAGCTGAGCGACTTCCACTTCTACTTGCCCAAAGTGTTTGCCGGCCCAAACTTAACTGCCATGCAAGTAGCGTCCACCCCGACGACGAGCCAATCAGCCACGTCCTTTGGTGCGGTCTTTGCTGAAGCTGGGACCAGACAAGGGCTCAAAACTTGTCGTCTGGGACCAAGACCTTCACTTGGGGGTGGAGATCGCCCAAGTCCAACTCTATCAATAAATTCATTTGAATTCACATTCATTCAAAAGGTTAGGCTCTCAAAAGTTGCTTCATTAATGATATTTCTTTCTTGAAATATTTACTAAATACCGAGACAAATTTGGGGCCACGAATCTACTATCAACTCTGATACCACATGCTCGAAACCTTCACTCGAGAAGATCGCCCAAATTTGAATTTGTTAACATATTCAGTTATACTCACATTTATTCAAAAGGTTAAGCCTATAAAATATGAGTCAACTAATACATATTAACTTAGTATATATTAACTACTCCTCACCACATCAATTTCCCAACGTTTCAATATTTTAACATAACTAGGGGTGAGTATGAGTCAGGTGGGTAGGATCCAGACTTAGATCCTAAACCTGATCATGTTATAACCAGTTTTTAGTTTTTGGAATCGAGACTTTGCCCTATTTGTTATAGAACCTATTTTGGAACCGACCCTATTTTTTGGTTCGGTTCTATGGTCTACTCGAGAATCCGTTTTCCTTTTGTTTCTTTTTTTTATTTCATTTTTTCCATCAAAATAATATAAATATCAATGAAATGATTCAAGGTAAAAAATGATGGCAACAACGAGAGGCGAGTTGATCATGGCAACAGAGAGAGAGAGAGAGAGAGAGAGAGAGAGCAGTAGAACAATGAGATGGGAAACATGAAACAAAGGAGGTGAGTGTGAAGCAAGGTTGCTAGCAAGCGAAGACTTATTATTATTTTTTAAACAATATCTAAAAACCGGTTCTAAAATTGATCCGAATGGGTCTTCACCTATAACAGGGAACCAGATTAGCTTCAACCAGTTCTTAAAAATTGGAATCGGCTTCCGGTCCGGTTTGAATAGGAATCAATTTCCGGTCTTGTTTTTCAGGTGGTCCAATCCTGGCTTCGAGTAAACTCGGCACGGTTGTACACCCTAAACATAACAACTCATATGTGCATCTCAACAAAAGATAGTACTTTAAATATGCTCAAAAGGAATAGCTTGGCACTCGAGGTGCGGGAGATGACTGGATCGTGGCGGAGTACCACTTCTTCATTTTGCATTACGGGGATCAATGCTTTCTCGACCTTATTTGGACGATCTATTCTTCCTTCTTCAAATAATATTATAGAAAAGCTTAGTTATCCCCCTTATTGAGAGCTAAGCATACCTGGACGAGGATCCTTTGTCCCGGATTAGGAGCCAAGTTGTCGCCCTTATCTTCCATTTTTTGTTTGCCAAAAAAGGGAAAGATCTTCCAACGAGTGATGAATTGAATCGAACTAACAAAAGTTGTGAAAAGGTTCTTTTCTAGAACATGAAAGCAAATAGCCGGAAATGCAGGAAAGGTAAATTTCCTGTAAAGTAAAGATCGCGGTTTGAGCGATTAGGCCTTGCAGGTCGAAAGTTCGAGCCCCCATTGCGAGTTTCTCGCAGGGTGCACGTCCAATTGGTGTCTTAAGTGGGGGCCCATGGTAGTGGGGGCCTGCAGCCAGCTCGCTCCCGGGGATTAGTTGGTTACCATTAGTTTGAATTAAGCTCACCGGCACAACTGGACACTCCAATAATAAAAATAAAAAAAAATAATAAGAAAATTGGTAAATTGAAAAAATAAAATAAACATATGTTAGTAACTCAAATAAGAATTAACAAAAAAAATTATATATTTGGCACAAAATTCATTCTGATTAAGTTTCATTCCTATGAATCCGAAAGTTAGATTTTGGCCAAAAAAAAAAAATGCTGGTGGCATCCTTAACACCTGCCAATATGATGGGAACAATGTTTCTAGTGGCGAACAAGTGAGTAACGTGTAAAAACCTGCCATTGGGAGGGGAACAATAGTTGGAAATGGCTATTAATACCTTGTAAGCCGAGGAGCAAAAGGCTATTTATACCAAACCAACAATTTCAAAATGCATAAATAAATTTGCCATCTAAATTCTATTGGTTTACAAATGACGTGGCATATTTGTATTAGTTGTTCAAAATCATCCAGTTACTAAGAAAACCAAGTAAAGGTGGACACGTCATTTCTTAAGCCAAATTCGATGAAGTTGTTTCGCAAAAAATTATTTGGAAAAGACTCGATACTTAAAAAAACAAAGCGGCCGACCTCGCATTGCAATTCAATATACTTATGAGCGGTGATGTTGCCTTTGTGAGAGGCGGCCATCGAAGTCGGCAGTCGTAGGTATTGATTAATCTTAAACTCAAGATTATTTATGTTATCATTGACTTCGTGGATGTACACTACACCTTTGCTTTATTTATAATGCTAGTCATATAAAAGATTTAATGCATAAAACCCAAGAATAATTTAAACCTCATGTAGCATTATTTCTCAAGAATGTGTCACGTCACGGTAGCCTCCAAGAGTTCTTCACCATCATTTTATGACATAAACAACTTCTTATACTATCAGTCATATAAAGATTCTATTTTGGACTTTTTAAGCTCTGCCCGAAAAAAAAAATTAGGGTTTCAAAGAAAGCTTCTCTATAGTTATAGGGAAAAAAAAATAGGGCAAAAGTCTACAGTGGAACCATATATCAATGCTAGCAGCCTCTTCAACAGGCAACAAACCTCTCGTTCCCTCTCTAATGGCTCTCTACAAAGGAGGTTTCACCATCTCGGCCTTGTTCTTTTACCTCACCTTCCTCACTGCCGTCAAATCCGAGACACTGTTCGCTCGACAACTATCTGCTCGAGGTCAATTTCGGCTCAAACCCGAGAAGATGACCCATCTTAGCTTCTATCTCCACGACACACTCACCGGGCAACACCCTACTGCCGTGCCCGTCGCCCAAGCAGCGATGACAAACACGTCATCCACGTTTTTTGGCCTCGTCGCCGTCATCGACGACCCGCTGACTGTGAGCCCAGACCTGAACTCGACACTCATCGGGAGAGCTCAAGGAATGTATGCGTCGTCGTCGCAGAGCGAGATCAGCCTCACCATAACCATGAACTTGGTTTTCACAGAAGGAGCGTACAACGGGAGCACGTTGAGCGTGTTGGGGCGGAACCCAATCCTGAAAAATCCAAGGGAGCTGACCATAGTCGGCGGGACCGGCATTTTCCGGTTCGCTCGCGGGTATATCCAGCTGAGAACTTACACTTACAACGCGACTACGAATAATGCGATTGTGAAGTACGATGCTTACGCATTACATTACTGATGGTCATGCACGCACGAGAACGAGAACCAGCACCGCGATAATGAAGGAAGTTTTATGTATGTCCATCCATGGGAGTGAATAATACAGTTTGAGTTTAGGTGTTGGATGTGTCCTGTTCGAAACTCGAAAGTGCACGATCAGTTGCCAACGGAACGGCTTTTTACATTGTGCTTGACCGGAAAAGTGAAAAACAAAATCTGGGAATCGACGATGTCTACGCGATGCACGACTTTAACTTCATAATGAAAAAATACTTTGCTAAGAAAAAATTGGTAAATTTAACAAATATCTGTTCAATTTATGAGATGTTCAATGGGCACGCAATATTTTCTCATTGGCTGGGTCCGCCGATGTGGGGCCCAGCAAACATAATAAAAAAAAAGAAAGTCAACAAGGAAATTTATTTTTTTAAAAAAGAAGAAGAGAGGGGTGGCTTGTTCGTTTGTGCCTAGAGGGGAGAAAAAGAGAGCTCTCGGTAAGAGCACCGAGAGAACAGGGTAGAAGAAATTTGTTTGTCTTATGAGAGTTACGAGCTGATTGGTTTAGGTCCGTTGACTTTCATTGGTTTCGTCCGTTGACTTTCTATAAATTGTCTCTTGTTTTCTTGAATCGATCAGGGTTGGATGAAGTATTTTTGTATTAGTGGTATTGAGTCACTGGTGTGTAACTAGATAAGAAACTCCGTGTATCTTATTACTATTTGTGATTAGTAGTAATTTCTGGGCCATCTGCGATTTTCCCTCATTTTGTTTTTTTACTTAAAATCTTGGTGTTGCTGTTGTCTTTGTCTCCTTAATATTTCTGTATTATATTTGCTTATTTTGAGGTCGTATTGCCAATTATTGCTTGTGTTAAGTTGATTTTGGTCGGTTTAGTTTTGAGGAAAAATTAATTCTGAATTGGATTAGTTATTGACGAAGTGCTGCCCGATTCCCCCAACATGAGAAACACTCTCAAGGTAAATTGGTTTTACTAGACCGTGGTAAATTTAGCATAGATTCAAGCGAAAAACAAAACCCAGTAGTAGCACCATTTTGCAATTTTCTAAAGCATCCGTGAAACAATGATGGCTAGCTGCACGAACCCTGTCATATTATTAAAATATATTTTAGTTAGTTTAGCAAGAAATTTCTAAGTTTATAGGTATATAACTGTTCACGGATAGATTACCCTTTCGTCTCTCCCACTATTATTTTTCATTATTTTAATTGCTTATTATATGAAAAGAAAAAAAAAAGGACCTGCTATCTTATAGTTCTAGTAACTGCCTTCCACTCCATTCTTATATCACTCTCTAGATTCGTCATTTTTAATATGATGTAAGATACATTTGAGGCTTCTACTCATAGGGACAAGACTTTAGAGATAAAAGTGATGACGACATTGCTTGAATGAGGGGAAAAGTATTTTTTAAAAAAAAGTCGTAAACTTATTGCATTAGTGACCATTCAGTTATAAACTTTTTATTGATGTCAATTCAATCTTAAAACATTTTACATTGGCACCAATTCAGCTCTAGGTCTTTTGCATTTATGTCAATAGAGTCAATCAGGTCAATTTTGGCTTGAAATTGCTGCCGTAAAGGTCGATTGTCCTATATGGCATGGCTAGTACTGATGTGGACGTTTCTTAATATTATTTTAAAATTTTTATTAAAATAAGGAAAACATATGTGGAGCTCACTGTCCCTGTGTATCAAATAGACGGGCTATAGAGGGACATGTAGGAGAGAATTCTCCCTTCTTTGGTGAGGCAACCCTTTATCCACACCAAGGATCCAAGAAAGCCAAGGAAAAATAAGAATCGAAGAAAGAATTAAAGAAATTACGCTTGTCAAAAGTAATGTTCACTCATAAAATTGGTCAAGATCATAGGCAATGCCAATCTAGAAGATTTCTCACGTATTTATGTTAATTTGGTAAATTGGAACTTATTGCAATAAGTGGTTGTTCTAGAAGAAATGCTTGATTTATTTCTCTCTTTTTTTTTTATATATTTCTTAGCTGATTGAATTTTTGTTTCGAATAGCTATTTTTCGGTCAACAACTATGGTAAACCGAGCTAGTTAATATCTGACAAAATAAACTAAGCTATTAACTTTGAGACCAATTTTAGTCATTCGATGTTTCTTAATTGCAAACGAGAATGCCAAAAAAAAAAATGTAGCGATAAGATACCTTCCTTATGGCTCCGTTCGTTCCGTGAAAAAATAACTTCCAGAAAATTATTTTTCGGATTTTCCAAAGTTTGTTTCACAGAAAATAAACTAATCAAGAAAAATATTTTCCGACAATGGGAAAAAAAAACTTCAAAAGTGGAGAAATGATTTCCTTTTTTTGAAGAGAGGAAATTATTTTTCCTCATCTTTCTTTTTTGTGTTCCTTAACCTTCCTTTTCCTTGTAATTAATTAAAAAATAATCATCAATTTTTCAATAATTTTAATTTTTTTTCCTTTTCTTTCTTCTACTACCGAACGTCAGCGACTAGCTATAAGCAAGGACAAGCCTTGCTGGCACCTCGCTAATAAGATCTAAGGTGTTCTCAGATGTAGCGGTGTACACAATTCAACTATTATATAATAATAATAAAGAGTTTAAGCGATAGAGAATTTGCACATAGAGTTTATAATTCTTGAGTTGAAAGACTTTCCTTTCAACACTCTCACACTTGAATGCACTCCTCTAAGTATTACAATGTTTGGATCAAAAGTATATGAAAGATGTGAAACTATATTGAACTTTTAAGATTCTGCTCTCTTGTGTGTATGCTCTTTAGCCTTAATGTCTCTTTTTATTCTCCTTTATCTCCAACTACCCATTACAAGGCTTCCAATGGATCACTCTCCAAACTTTCCCATTTAAATAAGATAGTATACAAAGGATTTCGTAGCCGTTAAGGTTAAGCAAAGAAAGAATCCCCCACTATATCAAATCACTTATATAATTACGATATGGTTTCCATCAATAAAGTTGTTTATTAGGTAAGTTTTCCTTATCTCAATTAATCTACATCTTTGATTGATCTTCATGATTGATAATCTTTAAGAATGAATCCAGCTTGAATTGCTAGCCTTGTGATGATATATAATTTCAATTAAATCATCTCAAAGATATCTGAAAATATTTTGATCGTTGCATATAAAATTCTTCCTCAGAGCTTGAGTTTCATAACATATCTAAGCTCTTCAAACAGCATCTGAGCCTTTCCTGCTAAATTCAATCATGTGTAACCATACGTTAAGACAATCTGCAAAACAAATATTGCATTGCATTAACCCAAGTATTAGAAAATACGGATTATTTTGTTAACTTAAAAATCAATTAGCGATTTTTACCAACAAGAGTTAAGTTAGGTGTCAGTAAGTTGTAAACCCATTTAAGACTCATATTATGTTTAAATCAATTTATGACCTATTTATTGAATATAATTAACACATATCATAGCTCAACCCACAATATGGGTTACAAAATGTATTTAGAACCTATTTTGATGGGTCTCAACGTATGTTTGCCTTTCTAAGGGATTGGTCCAAGGTTGTAACTAAGATTTTGTACATTAAAAAATCTAAGGTCAACTAAGATCCGATCCCTAATCACAACTACTCAAGATGTCACAATGAGAAATGCCCTTTTGAATCCTCTAGTTATTGCCTTGTCGGTGTAGATGGCCTGTCTTAGATTGAATCGGGAAGGGGAATATGCTTTGTTATAGGAGAATTTGCCCAAATTCTACCTATCAGTAGATTAATTTTATATGCATCTCGCGTGATCGATGATGTTTTTCTTTGAACAAGTCATGGAATCTAGATGATTAGTATTGCATTATTTTGAAATAATTCATTGATGATGCTATTTCATTCTATATAACCTCTAGACATCCACCAACCTAAAATGCTTCCTAAACTTTGAAATGCCAAACACGTCCAAATCAACCTCACCATGGCCAGATCTCAACCCAATTAAATCAATATCAGTAAAGTTAAGAGCTTTTGTGATCATGGATGGCTCCGTGTCTTTTGATGCAGTTACTACTATGATTCAGTGTTTATGACTTTATGGAATTAGATTGATCATTAAAAATTATATCTAGACTAATACAAAGATGCCCATATAAAATATAATTTTCATTAGTGTAGCTCAAGTGGGAGAATATAAGAGCTTTCTTTCTTGTAGGTTAAATTAACTAATTTGTCTAATAAAGTTAAGATATAAAGTTTCTTATTTAGTCTAATATGAGGTTGGTTGGTGTGGACCGAGTAAAACCCGATCTGTAATAAAAGGTTCATGTTACAAACTTTATAAATATAGCTCAAGTCACTCCTCTAACTCTCATGCATAAATAGCCTCACCTCAAGAGTCGTCTATAAAAACGATAAGTGATGGGCAATCTCATCGAGGTCAATGATTCAAGAGGGTTATAGAGGAAAGGCTCTTGAGTATCGGATCCCCGCTATTCCGCATCAAGAATGATGGATTCCAAACAAGGTGCGTAAATTCCTTCTTCTTTTTTTGTTATAGTGATTTGTGATACTGATTATGGTGATCTTGAGGTGCTGCTTAAGGATTTAATTATAGCTTAGATTCTCGTCTCAGAGTATGACGTGTACGTTTTGCATCACTGAGATCTGTGGTTTCTCGACCTTACTTTCTTATTCAAATAAGACTGTAGGAAAGCTCATCACCTGTCCCTCTTCCTTAAGAACTACGTATGTTGCGCACGAGGATCCTTTGTCCAGGATTAAGAGCCAAGTCATGACCCTTATCTTTGATTTATTGGTTGGATATTTCATACATGTTAAACAAAGTCGAGAATGATATATATATATATATATATATATATATATTGGTAATTATCTCGAAATGTTTTAAGAATCATTAATGTTGTGTAAAGAAATTTACATGGGGGCCGTGAGATAGTTGCCAGTTGTACGAGAAAATAGACTTAGTTACACAACTGAATTCAGTGGTAGATGCATAAATATCAAGCTGGGGAAGGTAAGAGGGAGATGTGAAAACGACAAGAAACATTTGCAATATCTAAGAATGTATCAATTATAAAGCGACAAAAAAAATATCAACGCAGCGCATTGATCCCAATTCAATTCTAAAATTTTTAATTAGACCAATTTAATTTTAAATTTTTTATACTTGCATCAATTGAGTCCATTTGATCAATTTAGGCCATAAATTGCTGATGTGAATGCAAATAGTTCTACATGACATGGTCGCCTCTGATGTGAACATTTTTTTATTTCTTTTTTTTGTTATTTTTTTCCCTTCTCTTTCTTACATTCACCAGTGACTGGCACCCAGGCCATGGCCGGCAAGGGTCACCCTTGCCATCACAGGTGCGGGTTGGCATCATCGGGCATTGTCGCCTTGCCTAGGTGAGAGCGAGTGTCAATGAGGCTGCCCTCGCCAGATCTAGGATTTGGATTTATCATCTTAGAAGCAGACGAAACGCACGGTATGAGAGGAGGTTCGAGCTCAGACAAAGACGGTGCTGGTGAGGTCCAAGAGAGGCTTTCTTCCTCTTCTCGTACCACTCTTTCTCTCAGCTTCCAATCCTGCTACACACTTGAGAGCATGATTAGCTTCGTATTGGACTCAAGCCAAGCACAGTGGCGCAAAATTTCGATTGAAATGGAATTTCTTCTCTATTTCCTTTTTGGGTTTTACTGGAAATGACAGATTGTGGTGGAGATTTCTAGATCATCTTTGTCATTTCCTCGTCGACCAAAATAGGGAAACACAAGCAAGATAAGACCCAATGGCCATGGCGTGGCTGGATTCACTCGGACTACAAAAGAAAAAGGGACGAAAAGAAAAAAAAATAGAAAACAATTTTTTTAAAAAAATATCCACATCATAGCCATCCATGCCATATATGTAGAACGACCGAAGTCTATATCAACAATTTTTTGCTTGAATTGGATAAATTGACTCATTTGGTATCAATGTAAAAAAATTTAGGGTTAAATTTCTCCAACTGAAAGGTTTAAAAATGAATTAATACCAACACAGTAGGTTTATGACTTTTTTTGGACTTTTTCTTGTTCAAGGATGTCGTGATCTAAGTTTTTCGAAGAGCTATTTATCCCAAAAACATAAAAACTTGTTTCAGGATCTAAGTTTCTAAGTTCTTGATTCCACCTACCTAGAACCTAGAATATACCCATCGAAACTGGTTCCCCAATATTTAAAACCTAGAAGCTACCATGCATATCCTAGAATCTGGAACAGGAAAGGTTCCCACTACTTCGATTTTTCAGTTTTAAATTCTATCTTGGAATCATGCTCACCCCTAGTAAAGAGATTGGGGAGTGGAGATACTAATATTATAGGTGCGGGGTTCGATTCTCGCGCTCTACAAAAAGGTAAAGTAAAAGTCTGAAAGAAGATAGTTAGAAGTATACATATATATATATATATATATATAAGATCACTGCATAGCTACTGTACAATTTGCGTCGACTTTTCGCGGTCAGTCGTGTTGTTGTCCATGTCCAGCACACATTTTGAGCGACTAAGTACTCTGAGTTGCGAGCGGAGCCCTTCGTCCTCGCAAGCCACGATCCATTTCAGGTGTTCTCTCACCTTCAAACATAAAAGCCTCGTGCGCACATGCATCTTCAAGTGCCGCAGTTTGCAATTAATCTTGCAAGTGAATTTCTCTAACTCGAATTCCGGAGAAGTAGAATCAATCAATTTTAATTCTAAGCTTTGATGCCAGTTGTAACACGAACGTGAAGCCGTGAATAAACGAAAGGATTTACAAATGGATACATAGGTAAAATAATTTAATTTAGATAATATTTAAATTAAAAAATCAAGTTTTGACCAAAACGAAATCAACTTAGCATTATCCTTCTTGTTTTGGCCATGCCGGCACCAAGAAAATTAAAAAATATATAAAAAAACAAATCCATATCAACTTTTTCTGTTAGTCAAGTTAAACAGAATTAACGAAATCACTTAATTGTATCAATTTGACAAGTTTTAGGACTTAATTGTACATTTTGAAAGTTTTGAAACTCAATTGCACTCACGTAACAAGTTTTAGGACTTCCGGTATACTTATTCTAATCATTTTATTACAAAAACAATTTCTTAAACTACAGTCATTGAAAACATTGTTCTATTATGGTTTGAAGCTTCACTGAACATGCAAAAAATTATAGGTCGAGTCAATGAAATCTTTTTCTATTCTTAAGAAATAGAGACAAACCCACCAACTAGGGATTGGTAGAGGAAGGCTATAATAGTTTGTAGGGAAACACAAGAAATTTTTAAAAACAAAAGCACTTGTCTAGACTCAGACCTATAGTGGGCTGAGTCATCACGTGGACCTCATGTGGAAGCAAATAAAGTTATCGATTAAAGCTTCATCCATGGAATTTATCAGCCATCCTTTTACAGTGGAGTCTTTAGTCTTCCACTTGCGATACCCTAGGTCCATAGATAGCGGCAGAGGAAAGCCGCCGTTAATGTATCCTAGCTTATGTTTGCCCATGATATACATCTCTACCACCTGAGACCATATGCCATAATTAGTCCCATCCAATTTGACTGTAATCTATGCTGAAGATGAATCATTCGGTGGTGTCAAAGTTAGGGGCTGATTCTAGGTCAGAATCCGAGTTAATTTAGTTGTCAAATTTTCCAAACAAGCGTTTGTTTTATAACTTTCCTCTTGATTTTGATGGTGAGTCACTTCTCCTGGTTGATTTAGATCTGCCGTGGGTGATTCACGATGGTCTTATTCTCGGATTAGCAACTTGTCATCAAGGGTCGCAAACAACAGTGGAATAGAGCCACTTTGTCACTAGTGAGCTAGTAAGCTCAGCAACCACACGAAATTGGTGTGGCCATGATAATCCCTAGGTGTCTAGGATCTAGTCAATGTGGTGATTGGGATCACAGCAGTGGAATAGAGCCGCTTTGTCGCTAGTGAGCTAGTTAGCTCAGTAACCACACGAAACTGGTGCGGCCATGATAATCCCTAGGTGTCTGGGGATCTAGTCAATGTGGCGATTGGGATCGCAGCAAAGAAATCTATTGGCATGGCAACAATATGTGTCACGGAGATCTGATTGAGTCGAACGGAGTGATGGCAGCACATTGTTTAGGGTTTTTCTAGGTTGAGTCGGGTCAATGAAGGTCCCTAGATTTATTGCTCTAATACCATGTTGTAAAACAGATAAAGAACAAAAAGAAAACATAATTTAACAAGGTTTGGCAATATGCCTATGTCCTCGATCAAACACCTTTCCCTCTTTCTCTTTTTTTTTTCTTTCTATCTTATTTCATGAAGTATGTATAGACCCATATATACACGATCAAACGAACTCCTTTTATAAGTCAAGCCTCTACAAATTAGGAAAAAAGAATTCTCTATAAATCAAGAGGAAAAATAAAATCCCTACAAATTAGGAATTTTCAGCTCACGCTAACAATGTTGCATATGGATTCAATGGTGTTCCATGAAATTCAATGGCTTAAGCGCATGCGGTCCTTAGATATGGATCTAAGGCAAGAGGTCCCCAAAAACGATGCATTTGCAGTGGGGAACAATAAGGAGAGAGAGAATCAAAGGGAAAAATTAACAAATGGAGAGCATATGACCATGAACACGATAAAAATAACATGCAATAATCTGCACTATAAACATAGACATACTATACATAGAAGGACTGGAAAGCTATAAAAGTAGTCAATTTTATATTGCAATGCACAGAGAGTTTGGAGTATCTTTTTTATTTTTTCCCACCGGACGCAAAGCACGTGATTTTACTTCTTTTGTTATGATTTCCGCAAAAGGAGAAGTAATATCGAGCACTAGAGCAGCTACTTATAGATGCGTCATGCGCACATGCATCTCCATGTGCCACAATCATGTCGACAAGAATCAATTCGGACTTTCCGAATACCGGTCAGATTTCCTTGCATTTCAATTTCAGATCAGTTAGGCTTTAATTTCGAGCCACAATCAACATTTCCCCCCTCCTCCCGTCCATATTTGTCAATGCCGTCCTGTTGCTGGCCATCCGTCTACCAATATTGTGCGTCGCCTTCTCCTTCAACTGCCTCCTCAAGACTACCATAACAGTCGATGGCTGCAGATCTGAGGTCGTTAATCTTCATTAGAGTCCTCTGATAGAGTTGGGTTCTGGTTCGTTTAATTTTTTATTAATGCACTTTCAAATTGCCTGACGAGCACAAAAGCATGTGGGGTTGGTCACATGTTCGCAGGCTTTTTTCATATTCCCGTAAGGCCCTAGCTAGCCTGACAAGCACAAAAGCACGTGGGTTCTGGCACGTTTAAGGTTTAATTAATGTACTTTCAAATTGCCAGACAAGCACAAAAGCACGTGGGTTCTGGTACGTTTAAGGTTTAATTAATGCATTTTCAAATTGCCTGACAAGCACAAAAGCATGTGGGTTTTGGTCACACGTTGGCAGGCTTTTTGGTACCCCGGGTCGACGACGGTATAGTACCGTGTGACCGTCCGGCAAAAATTCTCCTTCCCATAATAATGGCCAACTTCTAAATTTAGGTGGTCTTAAAGATACTCGTTTTGTCTTTTGTCTTTTGTTTTTTTCAGAGAAAATCTCATGCTCCTCTCGCACTATAAAAGTCCGTACTTAATGCATGAAATGAAGCCGCTAGATTGCGAACTCGTGCAAGTAAAACTAGCTTTGTTATTTCCCATCCTCAGTCACTACGTGTAGTCTGTCATTCCCGTCCCAATTCCCACACCATGGCCTTAACCCTAACCAAGCTCCTTCTCTTCTCATTCCTTGTTTCTTCCGCCGTACTCACTGCCAAATCCGAACTCCCAACCTCTAGGCGCGAGAAGCTCACTCGCTTCCACGTCTACGTGCAGGACCAATTCGCCGGGAGCAACGCCACCTACGTAAATGTAGCCCAAGCGTCAATGACCAAACAGTCCACCACGTCTTTCGGTCTAGTATCAGTTTTCGACGATGCGTTGACCGTGGGCCCCGAGATGAGCTCGAAGAACGTGGGTAGGGTGCAGGGCATGTTGTCGTATGCATCCCAAAGCGAGTTGTCCGTGTCGATGTCCATGAACTTCGTGTTCACTGCGGGCAAGTACAACGGGAGTGGTTTGACCGTTGTGGGGAGGAACACGTTGACGTCGAAGGTGAGAGAAATGCCTATCGTCGGTGGAACTGGTCTTTTCCGGTTGGCCCGGGGTTATGTACAGACCAACACTCATCCGTCGGACCTGAAGACTGGACTTCTCACTCTTCTGTATGATTTCTCGGTGTACCACTATTGACGGCCTAGCTAGGTTAAGCTGTGGACTTTGTTTTTATTTGGTTCAATAACAATAGCGTTTGGTCGTCTGCCACTTCTACTACGGACGCGCTTTCTTCGTCAGCTGTTGATCACTATAGATCAGCCTCTTCTCCTGATGATCCGCCACTTCTGAGTCTCTGTTGTTCTCGGATCCCTTTTTCCTTTCTTTCTGTTCGAGCCCTAAGATAATTGCAATCCTGTCGAAAATAAAGAAGTCGTATCTTTCATAATAAGTTGATAGTGTGATTACCATTGCTCTCTCTCAATCTCAAAATTAATTATTGCACAAACATGTATGCAGACCCCCATTTTCAAACGGGCATGTCAGGTCGAGGTTGACCCAAATAAGTCTATTTTCGTGCAATACAAATTTAATGATCCGATTGGCCTGGCTTGAACCATATTTATAAAATACTCCCATATTAAATCAAATTTAAAAAATTCATATCCAAATTGGAGTGAGTGTAAAAAGAGTGAGTGAAAGAGAATAAAAGGAGAGCCATAGATGACTAGAGAGAGATTAGGTTTAAATAAGTTGTAAATTTTTTTAAGACTCATACTATGCTTAAAGTTTTTTATGACCCATTTTTTGAATATTACTAATACTTATAACAACCCAACCCATATATATATGGGTTACGAAATGGGTTTAGGCATTTAGATAGGTCTACATGTATGTTTGCCCCTCTAAGGGATTGATCCAGGGTTATTTTACAACTCGGATTTTGCGCCTAAAAAGAATCTAAGGTCAACTAAGATCCGATCCCGAGTCACAACTACTCAAATCTGACCACAACGAAGAAATTCCCTTTTGAATCCTCTAGCCATCACCTTATCGGCGTAGATGGTCTGTCTTAGATCGAATTGGGATGGTGAACATGCTTCCTTATTGGAGAATTTGCCCAAATTCTACCTATCAGTAGATTAATCTTATATACATCTCATGATATCGATGAAGTTTTTCTTTGCTCAGGTAATGAAATCTAGATGTTTAGCATTGCATTATTTTGGAGCAATTTATTCACGGCAACATTTCATGTGTTCTTTTTCCAAATTAGGTTTAAAAAAAAAATATTTACCAAAATGATGCCAAAATGAGGTCCGCATGCACTCAAAATGTGGCACGGCCCGTGCCGCAATTAGAATGCCACTCAGGTCCAATAGTGGCTACGGTCTTTTTTTTAATTTTAAATTTCATATTTCTAATTATTTTATATTTATAACATTTATATTTATATTACTTTGTAAATATTTTTTTTATTTTCAAGCTTATTTTTATAACATAATTATCAATAATTAATTAAAAATTATTAATATATATATGTAATTAATTTAATTATTATGTAAATAATTAATAAAAAAATATTCATAGGCCCGTGCGGTAGCATTTTTTTAATTTCATATTTTTTTAATTTTTTTAATTATTTTGTATTTATAATATTTATAATTAAATAACTCTGTAAATACATATATATTTTTATTTTGAAGCTTATTTTTATAACGTAATTATCAATAATTAATTAAACAATTTATTAAGATAAGATTTTTTTATTAATAATTCACAAATATAAATTGTGTAACTTTGTAAATATAAAATTTTTAATTAATTATTGATAATTATGTTATAAAAATAAGCTTAAAAAATTATTTTTACATAGTTATATAAATATAAATGCTATAAATATAAAATAATTAAAAATACAAAAAAAAAGAGGCAGCAGCCACTATTGGGCCAAGGTGGCATTCTAATTGCCACATGAGGCCTGTGAGGCAATTTGAATGTTGCGTGGACCCCATTTTGGTAAATATAATATTTTTTTTTGGTAAGGTGGTAAATATAATATTTGTAGCCCCATTTTAGTAAATATTTTTTAAAATTTAACTTGGAAAAAAAAAAAAAGCCCCACTATTTCGTTCTATATGACCTCTAGGCATCCACCAACCTAAACCGCTTCCTAAACTTTGAAACGCCGAACACGCCCAAATCAACCCCACCATGGCCAGATCTCAACCCAAACTTGTCGTCTTCACACTCTTCTTCTCTCTAACCATCTTTGCCGCACGATCCCAGACATCCGCCCAAAGCCTGTCGATCAAAGCCAGGATGAGAAGATCAGAGAAGCTGAGCCACCTCCACTTCTTCTTGCACGAGGTGTTCGCTGGCCCAAACTTCACTTCAGCACAAGTAGCCTCAGCCCCGACAACTAACCAGTCGGCCACTTCCTTCGGCGCCGTCTCTGTGATCGATGACATGCTGAAGCTGGGCCCTGACGTGGGCTCAAAGCTCGTCGGCCGGGCACAAGGCCTCGCGTCATTGGCGTCGCTGTCTGAGTCAGCCTTGTTTATGGCCGTTAACTTTGTGTTCACCGAAGGGAAGTTCAATGGGAGCTCTTTGAGTATGCTCGGAAGGAACAGCTTAGCGCTCAAGGTGAGGGAGATGGCCATTGTAGGAGGGACCGGAGCTTTCCAGCTCGCACGTGGTTATGTTCGGACCAAGACTCGCTTCATCAACCGGACCAGTGGATTTCTCGTGTCGGAGTACGACGTCTACGTTTTACATTACTGAGATATGTGATTTCTCGACCTTATTTGTATGATCTACTCTTCTTCTTCTTCTTCTTCTTCAAATAAGATTGTAGGAAAGCTTATCACTTATCCTGCTTCATTCACAACTAAGTATGTCGTGTCTAAGGATCCTTTGTCCCGGATTAAGAGCCAAGTCGCGACCTTTATCTTTGATTTATTGGTCGAATATTACATACATGTTAAAAATAAGTAGATTTTTTTTTTTTGGTAATTATCTCGAAATGTTTCGATGAATCGTGAAAAGTTTTACATGGTGGCCATCAGATGGTTGACATTTTGTACGTTGACTTAGTTACGCAACTGAATTCGATGGTAGATGCAAAAATATATGAGGCTGGGGGAAGAAAGAAGGAAATGTGAAAGAGACGACACATTTGCAATACCTAAGATTTTGATACATTACAGCAAACTTTTCCATAAACATAATTACGTTAAACACCAAACAGCCAGGGGGCAAGGCCCTATCAATCCTTGCGATCTTTAAATCGGATTTTTTTTTATGTTAATTATGCAACGGTATCTAATTTTCTTACGCCTTTCATAGGCCTCATCAAAATTGCCCAAACCAATCACCTTTTGCCCAATATAATTTATGAATTTTAGCTCAATATGCAATGTCATCCCTAAACTTTAAATACATTCAATATGTTCCATGAATTTTAGCCCGAAGTACAATATTATTCATGAACTTTTGATTCGTTCAATGTGGTCACTAGATTTTTGATACGTGTTTAATTTAATCCATGGATTGTATGGAAATATACAATGTTGTTGTTCTATTAATTTTAATACATGGATTACATTGAATATTTTCATAAAGTCTAGAAACTAAATTGATAATGTACCAAAAGTTAATGGACCACATTGAATAAATTTAAAGTTCAGGAACTAAATTGCACATTGAGCTAAAGTTGGACTATTTATGTCATTAGCCCTACCTGGGATGAGGTCGGTCCAGGTTTCACCTAAAACCTACTCGTCGAAATGGGTTCTTCAAATTTTTGAACCTAAAACTTGCCATTTATAACTTGAAACCTAGAACCTACTTTATCATAAGTTCCCGAGTCTACCCATGTTCTATGTGTATTCTTAATTGAATTATTGCAGTGACTATTTGCTGTTACAATCTACTGAACATAACTCATATCTAAACACACAAAGAATATGAGACATTAACAAAGTAAAAATCTCAATCATGAATATCGCTGAAAATGAAAGCTCATCCTAGTGGTTGTAGATTACATACTCATAATTGGATATCATGAATAATGTAGAATTGCACGAAGACATAAAATAAGAAAGCACACAGACTTGTTCTAGGTGGGAACCTAGAACCTGGATGTCCGAACCGATTTCCTAATTTTTAGAATTTGGAACCTACCATGCATATATTAGAACATAGTATTGGTCCGGATATTCAATTCCCAATTCTACTTTGAAACCATGCCAACTCCTAATTAATAGTCGACATTGCTCTGCCTAGTCGGATGTTCCCACCTAGTGTTCCTAACACGTTAGATCTAAATGTGATAAATTACCCATTATTTTCTATTGAACATTCAAGGTGTGCACCCATGATTGTAGGATAACATATCAATCCCACAAAATACTTGTCCTATCCCAAGATCGACATGTTATACACGTTGATTGCACGTCTACGCTCTCGATCCAATCACGGAGTTCGTGCAACTAGTGTATACATAACAGTCACCTATGTCAGCATTGACTTTCTGGATGTATCACATAAAGCAGACATGCATTAATCGCACGAACAATTTGAAGCACATGCAGCATTTTTTCTCATAAATGTGTCATGTTCGAGTACCCTACAAGAATTCTTAAACTATCAGTCTACCGCTGAGTACACCCAGCATAATTCTCTTTTGGCTTGTCAAGTTCCGTGCGAACAACTAGAAAGTCAATGGTAATCAATCGCAATGACATGGCACTACAAAAGTACCAATTATATTTGCTCCGACTTGAAATTTTTTTTTTCTCCTGGATCGTTACAATGATCGTTTAGAAATATGACAAGGAATTCCCAATTGCCTTTTTTTATTTTCACTTTGAATCAAAAGCAAAAGGCAGCTTTTTTTTCTGTCCCATCACAATTTAAAAACCTCCATTAGATTTCAAAAAAAAAAAGTATGAGAAAATCATGCGGAATCTATGTGCAATATTTATATACTATTTCAAAGTTTTCGAGGTAAAAAAGCTAAAGTTCGTCCATCACAAGATTTAGATTAAATCAAAAGGTAACATTGTCCGGGCAGACACAAACAACATATAATCAAAAGCAAAGTCTCCACCAAATCGTGAGGACCTCGTTGGAGATGGCCCACCTCAAAAATCAAAGCTATTGTAGTAATTTTAGCACACTCAGGTGGTGTACAGTGCATACTGAGAAGGAATTGCATACTCAGGTGGTGTATAGTGCATACTGAGAAGGAATTGCATACTCAGGTGATATACACAGGAAGACAATGATTGTTTGGATACACGAGAAGGAATTGTAAACTGCCGGTTTGTTTTCACAATAAAACAAAGAAAAAGGTAGTTTTTTGATTTCCCATGACAACTTAAAATAGTATTTAAATTATAAAAAGGTACACATGAATTTATGTGCCGACACTTGTGTGCCATAAAAGTTTCAAGAGGTAAAGAAAAGTCAAAATTCATCCACCGCAAGTCTTAGATTAAGCAAAGAGTAAATTCTATCCAGATGGTAAAATATTTGATATGTTTGCGAGTGCCACGTCATTGGCTAACCTGGCGTGCATGTTTTTTCTTCGAGCCAATGAAAAATTGACACATGTATATGGAGAGGAACTAATTTAGAACAATTAAAAATCTCTACCCATCTCCATTTCTCTTCCGTCTACCATTGCACCCACCGTGAGTCCACACCACCTTCGCCATCGGTGCCTCCCTCTGCCATCACTACTGGCGGATTTGCCATGGACTTCGCCCGTCGTCTTTGCTCGTCCATGGCTGGTTCCTTCATATCTGCGGTCGCTGGATCACTAACATTATTCTATTCTGGTTGGTTAACCTTCCCTGAACGTGGAAAAAAATTAGAAGCCAAGTCAACGAAAGCTTTTCTATAGTCGAGTAATAGAGAGACGCCTACCAATTAGGGATTGGTAGAGGAGGGCTATAGAAAGTGTGTAGAGAGTGAAGGAATTTATTACCTTAAAAGAACAAAATCACCTACCTAGACTCGATCCACTATGGTCGGGGTTATTAACGTGGACCTCACGTTGAGCTGCACATGGATTCGATATTTATTCAATGTGCGAGTTCGATGAAATTCTAAGGGAAAGATTAACAAATTGAGAGCGTATATCTAGAAAGACGATAAAAAAAAAATAATGTCATAATCTGCGTTACAATAGTAAGAACTTGACATAATATATGTAGAATGACCAGAGCTATAGAAGTCGTCGATTTTGTATTGCAATGTACAGACAGTCCGGAGAATCTTTTTTTTTTTTTTTTTGCTATCGTGAAAGGAGGAGCAATGTCAGCCACAAGAGCCGCCACTTATAAATGCCTTGTACTCACAAGCATCTTCACGTGCCATAGATTAAAACTCCCGTTTAATATCATGAAAAACTTTAAATTAGTACAAAATTAAGACAAGTTTAGCCCAAAATATTTTTTGACCACAAATATCCTAAACCGGTACACCTACAACCGATTTACCCCAAACTAATCTTTTTATCACAAAAAACTATAAACTGATACACCTGTAATAAATTTATCCTTTGTTAATTTTCGTTAAAATTTACCATCAAATTGCAAAGTTAGATGACACGTAGTAGTTGACGGGTGTTCCAGTTTGAGGTTTTTACCTATTGTTTTTGACATGTGTATCTGCTTGAGATTTTTTGTGGTATTAATCCAATTAAATATAAACTAACAGAGAGTAAATTTGTCACGAGTGTACCAGTTTAGAGTTTTTTGTGGTCAAAAAAATAGTTTGGAGTAAATTTATCACATGTGTACTAGTTTTGAATTTTCGTGGTATTAACCCTAAATTAATCTTGCAAGTGACTTTCTCTAACTCAAATTTTGCAGAAGAACAATCAATCAATAATGACTCTAACCTCTAGTATTAGTTTGTAACACAATCGGGACCGTGAACAAACGAAACGGTTTGAGCAACAAATAAGTGCATGAATAAAACCTGAATAACGGTGGATGGCCGCAGATCTGAGGTCGTTAATCTTCATTAGATGCCTCCGACAGAGCTGGGTTCTGGTTTGTATAAGGTTTAACTACGGTACTCTCAAATTGCTTGACAAGCACAAAAGCATGGGGGTTTGGTCACACGTTGGCAGGCTTCTTTGAATTCCCATAGTAATGGTTTTTTTTCCCTTTTTTAAAAGTTAAAAAAAAAATCTCGTTTTCACAGCCTATTCCTATATTATATCTTCTCCCATTAAAAATGTGCGTACTTGCTTTCTTAATCTTGACCCCTGATCGAGTCACACTTAGGGACACTATATAATGCACGAGATTAAACCGCAACATTGCTAGCTGGTGCACCCAAAACTAGCTTTGTTATTTTTATTCCTTGCTGACCTTGTCTGTCATTCCCTTCCCAGTTCCCGCCGCCATGGCCTTAACCCTGACGAAGCTCTTTCTCTTCTCATTCCTTGTTTCTTCCACTGTACTCACCGCGAAATCTGAACTCCTAACCTCCCAAGCGCGAGAAGATCACTCGCTTCCATGCGTACGTGCATGACAAAATTGCCGGGACCAACGCCACTGCCACAACCGTAGCCCAGGCGTCGACCACCAATCAGTCCGCCACGTCATTCGGTCTAGTAAGGGTTTTCGACGACGTGGTGACCGTGGGCCCTGAGACGAGCTCGAAGAAGGTGGGTGTGGCACAAGGCATGGTGGTGTTCGCATCCCAAAGCGAGGTGGCCTTGTTGATGTCGGTGAACAGCGTGTTCACGGCAGGGAAGTACAACAGCAGAAGTTTGACCGTTGTGGGGAGGAACATGCTGTCATTGAAGGTGAAAGACATGCCTATTATGGGGGGGACTGGTCTTTTCCGTTTGGCCCGAGGTTATGGTCAGATCAGCACTTACTCGTCGGACCTGAAGAATGGACTCTTTGATCTTATGTATGATTTCTCCGTGTACCACTATTGACGGTCTCCCTAGGTTAAGCTTGGGAGTTGTTTCTGTTTGGTTCAATAACAATAAAAACGTAATTAAAACTCTTAGGGAGAGAGCATGAAAAAGTCTTATGAGAAGTTTCGAAGAGTTTCTTATAATTCTTGGTCCGAGAGTTTTGTTGTTAACGAGCGAGTTTTCCATTTTTTTCCTCCAACATAGGATGAGCCTACGTGATTCCATTAGTCACGACAGATCAAAAACTGACATAAGCGTAACATAAAAATTTGGAGCCCACATGAAGGACTTTGCTATCTTTGGGTCACTAGAGAGAATAAAATCATGTTGTGAGACATAAATTCTTAACAAGAAAACTCCAAAATAATTATTAATTATTTATATTTTAGCCCCGAAGCAGATTGTTGGTCTTACGATCACCAGAAAACTATTACATAATCAATCCTTTACATGAATGCTTATCGTAAGTGATAGGACATTGCACAGCGATAGCACAACGAAACATGACACTCTCGAGCAAATAGCAAATGAAGATCACATGCATAACGTTTGTGATCTACGAGATTAGATCCTTTTGTACCGTCAGTTTTTTCGTTCCATTTATCATTCATCTAATCCTTCGTGAAGTGATGGTTACAATGTGAAGTATTAAAAGTTGAAATTTGTTCACAAACCAACGAAAGCAACTTTTCTTCCGCACTGTCCCAAGAAATTCATCGGTTCATGTACGTAGGTCGCGAGCAAATGCGTCACATAGACCTTCTCATATACGAGCGTATGTGATGATTTGACTAGTAAAGTTGAAGCAGTGCAAATTTATCATCGTAATGTTCATCCGCGTTCGTGACCAACTTTATACACAGCTTAAATACAATGGAAAACAGTTATCATCTCGCCATAACATTTACTTGTAAAGAGGCGCGCACGACCAACTTAACAATGTTTCATGAGAGAAGTGTCAAAAAAAAGTTCTAAACCTATTATATTAATGCCAATTCAGCCATAAACCTCTTTTTGTGCCAATTTAGCCATTTTTTTAAAAAATAGCCACGTCAGCTCCAGCCGTGCCACGCGAGACAATTGATGTCCACGTCAATGATTTCCGACCAAAATTCATTGGATTGACTCAATTGGCATAAACACAAGATCTATGATTGAATTGACATCAGTACAAAAAGTTTAGGACTAAATTAACATCAATAAAAGGTTTCTGACTAAATTGAAAAAAAAAAACTAAATTGGTAATAAAACAATATGTTTAGGACTTTTTTTTTTCGCTTTGTCCCAACGTTAGCTGTGGTCAATCAAGTATGACCAACTTATTTGGTTGGTGGGTTACTCTATTTGGGTTAAGAAAGGGAAAGACAGAAGGAAGAGAGATGGGTCTTAGGGTGTCCTTTGTACTTCATCAATTAGCATATGATACAAATTTAATGGTGAGTCAGGAAAATTGTTCAAAGAGTACTAAACATATTGTATTTTTATCAATTCAGTACTAAACATTTTAATTTGGTCAAATGAGTCCATATAGCCAATTTCGATAGAAAATAGCTAATATGGATATCTGCCATCCTACGTGGGACAACTGATGCTGACATAAACAACGTTTAATAATATTTAAATATTTTCTTAATTTTGTTTTTCCTTTTTCATTGCTTTTTTCTTTTTATTTTTCTTTTTTCTTGGCCCATGAGGTTCATCGACCACCCTCACTGGCTGCGAAAGCCTCATGCATGAAGGCCCTAACGAAATTTGGGTGAGGATATCCTCGTCCGCCATTGGCAAGGCCACGATGGGCTCTCCTAAGGCCTTTGAGGATGATAAAGGTCATTGGTGACCCTAGCTAACTTGAAAGAAAAAGGAAAAGGAAATATAAAGAAAATTCAAAAAACTATTTAAATATTATTAAAAATTATCCATGTTAGTATTTGACATACAAGTGGAACGGCAGACATCCACGTTAGCTATTTCTAGGAAAAATTGGCCATATGGAATCATTTCACAAAATATATATAAAAAAAAAGATTTAGGACTCAATTGACAAAATTGAATGGTTTATGACTGAATTGGCAAAAGTGTAATTAAGTTTAGGACTCTTTGGATAATTTTCCCATCGAGAGTCTGTGGTATCTCTAATTGTTCAAAACTTCGTCACATCCTTTTATCACAAAACAATTTCTTAAACTATAGTTCTACAGTCGTTGTATCACTAACATTATGCTATTCTGTTTCGTTAAGATTCACTGAACGTCCAAAAAATTAGAAGTCAAAGTCAATGAAAGCTTTTCTATAGTTAAGAAATAGAGAGGAAGGCCATAGAAAGTTCGTGGAGGGAGACCTAGCAATTACGGATCACGTGACTTTACTTCGTTTGTTATTTTTCGACAGAGGAGGAGCAATATCGGGCATAAGAGCCGCCACTTATAAATGCCTCGCACGCACATGCATCTTCACGTGCCACACATTAACATTAATCTTCGAATTTTGCAGAAGAACGATCAATCAATAATGACAACCTAACCTCTCATACCAATTTGTAACAAGAACGCGGAGCCGAGAGCAAACGAAACTGTTTCAGGAAAAAATAAGTAAATGGATAAAACCTGAACCCGAACAGATTTACATGATTTGATTGTGTGCCTAGTCCACAGGGAGAGATTGGCAAGATAGGCCCACTATAATCTTCAAAAGTGATACTACAATTACTCATTCATTAATGTTTCTTAATCCTAGATTAAACTCGAACCCACAAGAAAATGGCAAATGACAAATAGAATTCTCACACTCTCAATTCTCAATCCTCCATGCTCTGTGCCTCTGGCCAGTTTTCACATGGATTAACACTCATTTGCACACACCAAACCAAACTCAAATGACATATTTATGCAAAATAAAAAGAGCCTTTCCCGGCGTCTGTTAGAGTTTTCCGTATGTGGGCTCGCCTTAATTATAATTGTAATTGATCGTATATGGTATTAATTTACCGTATACGGTATTAGTTTAATAAAGTATGATTTAAGGATTCTTAATAGGCCGTATATGGGCCTGGTTAGTGTGAGCTGAATTTCGGTCCGGCCCATGATGGAAGAGCCCAACCGAATGTTAATATAAGGCTAGGACCCCCCCTTTAACCTCCTCTATGCCATTTCTCCTCTTCTTCTTCTCCATAAGGTTCTTGGGAGAGAGAGCCACGAGGTGAGAGGTTGATCCATCGACGCCAGGCGATCCGGAGGGCAGAAAGGGGAAGGTTCCGAGCCCATCTCGCCGAGATTCCGAAGCCCGTTCGTCGGTTTTCCATGCCGTGCAACGATGGATGCGAAAGCACGATCTCATGGCTATTTTGTTGTTAGAATACGACTACGGAGGTCCTAGGGTGCCGGAATCGCCGGCCAACAGTTGGTATCAGAGCCGCCGTAGCTCGGTTTTAGCACATACGGATTCTGCCATGATTTCGTGATTTTTGGTATGGTAAAATTGAATTTTGATGGCATGTTTGGGTTCGTCTCATCGAGACGAGAGTTTTGATGGGTCGCGGGCCGTCGGAGGACGCCGTACGCGCCCACACGCTCCTCCTGAAGTTTCGCCGCCGCGGCGCGTGGCTCCATTGACCATTAGCTGGAGCGTTGACCGTTAGACGCTGACCGGTCGTTGACAGTTGATCGGATGTTAGCGGTTGACCGTTAGAGGTTGACCGTATGTTAATTGTTGACCGTTAGACGCTGACCGGCTATTAGTGGTTGACCATTAGACGCTGACCGGCTATTAGCGGTTGACCATTAGAGGTTGACCGGCTATTAGTCGTTGACAGTTGACCGGTTGTTAGTCGTTGACTATTAGTCCGATTGAGGTGATTTTTTCACCGTTGTGCTCGTATGGAAATTGCCTACACTGTGGTATTTTTGTTTTAATTTTTTGAGCCTTCTAAGGTCTTGAAAAATGCGAAAAACCCTTGTTCTAGTATGTAATTCAGGGGTATTTTCGTCATTTTCATTTTGTGAAACTTTTTCCATACGGTTTTTGGAAAAAATAAGGTTGGCTCATTTATGGAATACCATATAAGAATTGTGTAGAGCATTAATTGAGCAATGACACGTGTGGGACCCACACATATAGAAAACAATACTATTGGCAATGATTGTGATTTTAATAACAATTGCCTATGTCATCAAGTTTAAAATCACACCATATGGTAAATGTGAGCCATAAATTTAATATCCTTGGTGTGTAAGAGTTTCAAAGATTTGATTGGGTTGTGACCGCCATGGTGGCACACTTAGTTGAATTGGAGAAATATCAGTCTTACATTATGGTGGGATGTCTCCCTTTTTGATACATGGTCATACTCCCAAAGGAGGTGATTGTATGTCAGATCATGGAGGGATACATGAACAACATATGATTGGGAGGTGATTGATTTTAATAATTCATACACCCAAAGGTGGTGTTTCACGAATGATTGGAATATATTCTCATGGTCGTTGTCATGTAGAGAATTTACAATTGCATGTCATATATTCTGCCCAAAGATGATTATATGATGATATGTGTAATTCTCTGAAATGTGTACTTTTAAGGATTTAAAGTTACACCGTGCTTACATAATGCTAATGGTAAATATTGTTTAATTTTCAGTTGCCTTTTCTGTGAGTGGCAACTCCGTAATAGAGGTTCTGAATGGTTCAAATTTCAAGAAATGAAGGCAGGATTTTCTGTTTGCCATGGAAATAGCCGATGTTCATATTGCTCTTACTGAATATAAACATGCTGTTCCCGTGGAGACCAGTGAAGGGTCTGAGAAGGCGCATATGGCCGCCTAGGAAAGGAGCAATAGGATCTGCTTACTGTCAATGAGAAGATCCATCTAGGAACATCTGCTGAGTGGTCTCCCAACTGACTGCACTGCAAAACAAATGATGGAAGCCCTGCAAGCCAAGTACCGAGTATCATCTAATGCTCAGGTTGGAACACTCATTCAGCAGCTGTTTAATATGAAGTATACGGGTGTGGGAGGTGTAAGAGATTACATCTTAAGAATGCTGAATTTGCACACAAAAATAAATGCCTTAGGTTTTGTAATCGCTGAAAATGTGCTGGTACACCAAGCCTTAAACACCCTTCCCTCTGAGTTTGGGATCCTTAAGACCAACTTCAACTCTCAGGATGAAAATTGGTCTATAAATGATTTGATCTCAAGAGCAGTTTCAGAGGAAGAAAAATTGAGGAAGGATACGGGAAATCTTGCCTTGGTTGCCTCCAGTTCCACCAATAAGAAAGGCAAGTGACCTAAGTCTCATACTCATAAAGGTACTCATCCTAACACTGGTCCGTCAGAAAAAATGGGTCCAAAGAAAACATCCTTTAAGAAGGATAGTGACCGTGGTTTCTTCTGCAAGAAAACGGGTCACATGAAGAAGGACTGTGCTAAATATAAGAACTGGCTATCTAAACGTGAGCAGACAGGTATTGATTCTTTGGCACTGATTTGTGAATCCAATCTATCTGAAGCCCCATCTAGTTTTTGGTGGCTAGATAGTGGTGCGACTAATCATGTTGCATTTACCATACAGGGGTTCATAAACCGGAGGAAGCCAAATCAGGATGAGTAAAGTTGCTGTTGAGTTCGTGGGAGATGTCATTTTAATTCTAGAGTCTGGTTTTAATTTGATGTTAAGAAGCACTTTCTATGTACCTTCCTTCAGACGGAACTTAGTTTCTGTATCATGTTTGGACATGTGTGGTTACTCCTTTGAAATAAAGAACAATGTGGTTTCTATGTTCTATAATTCAAATAAGGTTGGGTGCTGCAATATGTCCAATGGATTGTACAGATTGTGTTTAACTCCCAATGAAATATACGCAGCTTATACAGCCGAAAGGGTTGTCTCCAAAAGGCCTCTACCGAAAGAGCAGTCTTACAAGTTGTGGCATAAACGTCTTGGTCACATTTCCAGGAAAAGAGTAGAAAGGCTTGTAAAAGCCGACATTTTACCTACTCTTAAAGATGACCTGGAAACTTTTGTAGACTGTTGTAAAGGCAAGATGACCAAAATAAAGAAAAAGGGTGCAGTCCAAACTTCTGACCTATTGGAAGTCATACACACTGATATAAGTGGACCCTATACTCCAACCTTGTGTAGAAATTATTATTTCATCACTTTTATTGATGATTATTCCCGATATGGTTATCTGTACTTGATTAAAGAAAAATCTGAGTCTCTTGATAAATTCAAGATATTTCGGACTGAAGTCGAGAAACAGTTGGGAAAAGTCATCAAGGTTGTGAGGTCTGACCGTGGTGGTGAGTATTATGGCAGACATGATGATACTGGACAGCTTAAGGGGCCATTTGCCAAATACTTAGAGGATTCTGGGATAGTAGCTCAGTTTACTATGCTTGGGAGCCCTGAGCAAAATGGTGTGGCCGAAAGGCGAAATCGCACCTTAATGAATATGACGAGGAGTATAATAAGTAAGACTAACCTGCCTAAGTTCCTTTGGGGTGAAGCTTTGAAGACGGCGCTATACATACTGAATCGAGTTCCCACTAAGACTTCTCCACTGACTCCTTTTGAGTTATGGACTGGACGGAAACCTAACCTGAATCATTTGAAGGTCTGGGGTTGTCCTGCAGAGGTGAAGCTATATAATCCAGCTTTGAGTAAGTTGGATCCTAAGACCACAAGGTGCTATTTTGTATCCTATCCAGATCATTCCAAGAGATACAGATTTTACAATCCTAATGGAGGCCAAAGGATTGTAGATTCACAGACAGCAAAGTTTCTGAAATTTGACATAGCCGAAAAGAATACCTGTTCAGAGACTATTGAAAATGACAGTACGGTGGGAAACACTGCATCGTTTTCTTCACCATCACAGACTGTTATGGAGCTTCCCATACCGGAGACTGTTGTTGACACCTGATTTTTAATCATTTTTTCCATTGCTAAAGTAATAAAAAATCCATAAAAATTCATAAAATTGAAAAATCAACTTTGGGGACCTTAGTCAAGCCTAGGGAACCAATTTTGACCAAAAAACGATTTTTCATATTTTCAGTATTTTTACGTATTTTTTATTTATTTATTTTCAAAAATTAATAGAAAATCCATAAAAATTCATAAAATTGAAAAATCAACTTTGGGAACCTTAGCCAAGCCTAGGGAACCAATTTTGAACAAAAAATAAAATTTCATATTATATATATTTTTAATTTTTAAAAATAAATACAAAAATACTTGAAAATTTTGGAAAAATAACATTTGAGGCCAAAAAAAATACACAAAGATAGTTAATATTTTTATTTTAAATCTATTTTCATATTGGCCATCGCAAATTCAGAAAAATCCAATTCGAGTCACGTGTTCCTTCACGAGTATAATCTTGAATCGGGCCTAAAAAAATTTAATTTGAGTCAACTTATTTTTAATTTTCACTTTTTATGAGTTGTGACATTGTCTTCTAATATTTTAAATTTTCATCTTGGCCCAATTATACCCAGAATGACTTAATTTTGCAAAAGGGCTTTAATTAAATTCTGCATTATTTTCAGCGGCAAGAAATGAGCTTAAATTTGACATGTGGTAAATTTTGGTGTGTCAAAAATTGTGAGGAGATTTGGACTTAAAGAAATATATTTTTTCAAGGACTAAATTGTAAATACTTAAAATTCAAGGACTAGAGCGCAAATACTTAACTCTTGAAGGATTATTTTACAAATAACAAAAAGAAGAGTTAGTGGATAAATTAGAATAGAGAAGAGAAGATGGAGAAGAGGAGATGAAGAAGAGAAGTTGGAGAAAAATGGATGGAGAAAATAAGATAAGAATAGAGAATGGAAGATGGAGATGAAGAAGAGTTAGTAGAGAAATTAGAATGGGAGATAAGAATAGAGAAGGGAAGATGGAGATGAAGAAGAGTTAGTGGAGAAATTAGAATGGGAGATAAATATGGAGAAGGGAAGATGAAGATGAAGAAGAGTTAGTGGAGAGATTAGAATGTGAGATAGAGATGGAGAATGGAAGATGAAAATGAAGAAGAGTTAGTGGAGAAATTAGAATGAGAGATAGAGTTAGTGGAAAAATTAGAATGGGAGATAGATGAGTAGATTATAAAAGGAAGAAGAAGTGAGCTTGAGGGGGGGATTTTTTTGGAGAGAAAATTTGAAGTGTTTGAGAATTTTTGGGGGAGAAAATTTGAAGTGTTTGGGAATTTTTTTGGAGAGAAAATTTGAATTGTTTGAGAATTTTTTGGGAGAGAAAATTTGAAGTGTTTGGAGGATTTTTTTTGGAGAGAAAATTTTGGATGTTTGAAAGAGTTTTGGGAGATTGAAGAAAAATTTGAGAGAAAGAAAATACCAAAAGAGAGAGAATTTTGAAGATGATGGAAGTTTAAAGCTAGGGGTTATCATCACAAATTCCTTCATCGATCAATATAAATCAAGAGTTCTTCCTCGTCAACGAGCAAGCAAATTCGAGTTAAGTGTTTTTATTTATTCATTTGTTTATGGTTTTACTTGCAAATTAGCACAAATTGTATACACTTTCTCCATCTCCTCTTTTTTTTTTCCATATTTTATGTCAGGAGAAGGATATCTCTACGTCAACAGCAAAAATCTCGTAGAGATGCAAAAATCGGCCCAGACAAGCTCCTAAGCTGTCCACCCATTTCTCAACTGATCTGTGACTAAAAGTCCCTCTTAATTCAAAAGAAACTCTCTATATTGGGAACATAGAGAGCGAAAATCAATTATAGAAATCCCTCCCAAAAAAATGGGAGATAAGTACTCTTTCCACTCTTCTGGTTTTAGGTGCAGATTAGCACATATTTTGTATACTGACATTTCACTCTATTTTATGTCAGGAAGCCGCAGCTTTATATCAATGGTCAACCCTATGGAAGCACAAAATCGGCTTGGAGGAGTCCTCAAGCGCGCACAAATTTCAAATTGTTGAATCAATTCGTTGTATTTTATTTTAAAGAATTCATACCCCAGAATGGAGAGGACAAAGTCCATCCGCAATTTAAATACATGCACCATAAATCCCAAAGGGAAGAGCCAAGCCAATGCTTAGCCTCCCATTGGAGGTTTTTACTTACAGTAGTTAAATACATGCAACTTAAATACATGTACCTTAAATCCCAAAGGGAAGAGTCAAGCCAATGCTTAGCCTCCCATTGGAGGTTTTTACTTACAGTAGTTAAATACCTGCAACTTAAATACCTGTACCTTAAATCCCAAAGGGAAGAGCCAAGCCAATGCTTAGCCTCCCATTGGAGGTTTTTACTTACAGTAGTTAAATACTTGCAACTTAAATACATGTACCTTAAATCCCAAAGGAAAAAGCCAAGCCAATGCTTAGCCTCCCATTGGAGGTTTTTACTTACAGTAGTTTAAATACTTGCAACTTAAATATCTGTACCTTAAATCCCAAAGGGAAGAGCCAAGCCAATGCTAGGCCTCCCATTGGAGGTGTTTATTCACTGTCATGTACTTCCTATAATTTAATTTTTGAATCATCAGACCCAAAAGATAAGTAGGTCGTAATACTGCACAGAAGTCGTTAACACACTCCCTCTTTCGGCTTCAGGGAATCTTTAACACTTAAAAAAATATAACAAATAAAAATATATACCATCCATGCATCCTATTTAAAAAGTGAAAACACAAAAGAGAATACCCTACTAGAGCCTTAGGAATAAACCAAGTCTGAGTTGCCGAATTAGGATATCCATGAAATTAAGGTACCGAAAGGGCATTAGTTTTAATTAACTAGTGTAACCAAGTCCCCGAGCTCCTAATCTCTGGTTCGCAGGAATAAATTAGTTCTCCCGCTAATTTATTTAGGTTTCTAATCGATCTACCAAGAACGATTAGTGGCGACTCCAAATTTTAAAATCATTTAAACAAAAACCAAAGTTGTGATTCGGTAGGGCTTGGGAGGGTCCGCGTGAGGTTAGTCAAATCTAATTAACCTAATAATCCGTTAACCCCTTTTAAAATTTAAAAATTTTTTTAGAGGGTCGCGACAACTGTACCTGTTGAGCTTCAGGATCCTATGGTTGATACTGTTCCTGATGAAGCTAATCAAGCCCCACAGGCACAGTTTCAAGTTGAGGAAATTCCACTAATGAGGTCTGTTAGGCAAAGACGATCAGCGATTCCACCGGATTATATGGTCTATCTAGGTGAACAGGATTATGACATTGGCTGTGTAGTTGATCCAGTTACTTATAAGGATACTATTAGCTGTGAACATTCAGACCTATGGTTGGATGCGATGCAAGATGAGTTGCAGTCCATGAAGCATAATGGAGTTTGGGATCTCGTCAAGTTGCCTGCGGGTCATAGGGCGATTGGCTGCAAATTGGTCTATAAGACGAAGAGGGATTCCAAAGGAAAGGTAGAGAAGTTTAAAGCCAGACTGATAGCCAAAGGTTTTACTCAAAGAGAAGGAGTAGATTATGAATCAACATTCTCTCCCGTCTCTTCTAAAGAATCTTTCAGAGTGATTATGGCTTTAGTAGCTCATTTTGATATGAAGTTACACCAGATGGACGTCAAGACTGCCTTTCTGAATAGGGATCTTGAAGAAAAAGTCTACATGATTCAACCTGAAGGTTTTGAGGTTGATGATTCCAGTGACCTTGTATGCAGATTGAGGAAGTCGATCTATGGTCTTAAACAAGCATCCAGGCAATGGTATTTCAAGTTTCATAGCGTCGTCACTTCATTTGGCTTCGTTGAAAATAAAGTGGATCAGTGTATATACTGCAAGGTCAATGGAAGAGAATACATTTTCCTTGTTCTATATGTCGATGACATTCTACTGGCGAGCAGTGACGTTGATCTGTTACATGAGACGAAGCGCATGCTGTCAGAGAATTTTGACATGAAGGATCTTGGTGAAGCGTCCTTTGTCCTTGGCATTGAGATCCATAGGGACCGTTCACGCCATATTTTGGAATTATCTCAGAGGGCATATATAGATCGTATTCTGGAGAGATTCAACATGCAGGATTGAAAGCCGGGAATAGTTCCTGTCTGTAAAGGTGATAAGTTGAATCTTTCGCAGTGTCCTCAGACTGAGATGGAGAAATGCCAAATGCAGAATGTACCTTATGCTAGTGCACTTGGGAGCATCATGTATGCTCAAGTATGTACTAGGCCGGACATCGCTTTTGCGACGGGACTTCTAGGCAGATACCAGTCGAATCCAGGACATGCTCATTGGATTGTTGCCAAGAAGGTCCTGAGGTACTTGAAGAGGACAAGGGACTACATCATGACATACAAGCGTGTTCAGAACCTGCAGCTTATTGGATACTCGGATTCAGATTTTACGGGGTGTCAGGACGACAAGAAGTCGACTACAGACTACATATTCATGTTAGCGGGCGGTGCAGTATCTTGGAAAAGTGAGAAACAGAAATCCATATCCTCCTCACCATGCAAGCGGAGTTCATAGCGTGCTTTTCAGCAGCTATTCAGGCTATTTGGCTCCAAAACCTCATCAGGAAGTTGACCGTATTTGATTTTGTTGAAAGACCCATACAGTTGCACTGTGACAACAGTTCTGCAGTGTTGTTTATTAACAACAACAGAAGTCTTAAGGGGTCTAAACATATGGAGGTCAAGTTTTTGACCATAAAGGAATTCGTGCAGAAAGACGACGTTGCAGTAGAGCATGTTTCTACAGATGATATGGTTGCAGACCTACTAACTAAAGGAGTTCACCCATGTGTTTTTGAACGACATGTCATTAGTATGGGCTTAGTGGCATCATTGGATGCTGTGTTTTAGTGGGAGGCATATTTCGGTTTGCTCTAATAAAGTTTGCATCTGTATTTTATTACATTTTGTAATATAAAGATATGTATTGAAGTGCCTGCAGCACTATTAATGTTAAATACATATTCTAGTAAATCTTGAGATATGTGTAAGTCTCGAGTATTGGCTATGGGCATTTGGATATTAGCCATGTTAATATGTCTTGTTACACATAACGAAAAGTTAACTATAAAGCTGAGACATATGTATGTTCATTGGAACCATACAGATATTCTCTAGTGGTACGTTAGGTTTAGTGTCACATAAAGAAAGAGAATGGTGTCCGACAAAGTGGATAACACATAAAGTGTATCTCTTTTGAGGTGTTATCCAATTGACACACTACCATATTAAATCCATATCCGTAAAATTAAGAACACACTGTGACCATGGATGGCTCTGTGTCTGCTGACGCAGTTACTGGCATGATCCAGTGTTTAAGACTTTATGGGATCGGATTGGCCGTTAAGAATAATCCTTAAACCAATATAAAGGCGCGCACTAAAGTACAGTTTCAATTAATGCTCACCCAAGTGGGAGAATGTTAGAGTTTTCCGTATGTGGGCTCGCCTTAATTGTAATTGTAATTGATCGTATGCGGTATTAATTTACCGTATACGGTATTGGTTTAATAAAGTAGGATTTAAGGATTCTTAATGGGCCGTATATGGGCATGATTAGTGTGGGCTGAATTTCGGTCCGGCCCATGATGGAAGGGCCCAATCGAATGTTAATATAAGGCTAGGAACCCCCCCCTTTAACCTCCTCTATGCCATTTCTCCTCTTCTTCTTCTCCATAAGGTTCTTGGGAGAGAGAGCCACGAGGTGAGAGGTTGATCCATCGACGCCAGGGGGTCCGGAGGGCATAAAGGGGAAGGTTCCGAGCCTGTCTTGCCGAGATTCCGAAGCCCGTTCATCGGTTTTTCCGTGCCGTGCAACGATGGATGCGAAATCAGGTACGCAAGCACGATCTCATGGCTATTTTGTTGTTAGAATACGACTACGGAGGTCCTAGGGTGCCGGAATCGCCGGCCAACAGCGTCAACATGTAATTCATTTTCAATATGAAAACGAAGTCTTGTGGGAAACTAATTTCTCTTGTTCTATTTTATCCCACATTCCTATCGGCAACGGCTCAATTGTGAAATTTCAAATCAATTAGGTATAACTTTGATGCCGTCCTTTCGCCACCATACATTTAACATTATTGTGTGTCGACTTCTCATTCAACCGTCACCTCAAGCCGCGATAATACAGAGGAGGCAAGCGTTAGTTAACTAGTTTTAGTTCTGACCTGAGTAGGCTCATAATAGGGAATATGAGGCTCGCTAGAATGCTTGAAAGCGGCTTGGTACATTGAACCGAGAACGTCCTACTGCTTTGACTCCCGCCCGTTACTCTTGGGTGGACTAAGCTGCTGCCACAAGGGTGGATGGCCGCAAAACCGAGGTCGTTAATCTTCATTAGATGGGTTCTGGTTTGTTTAAGGTTTTGACTAATGTACTTTCAAATTGCTTGACAAGCGCAAAAGCATTAGGGTTTGGTCAGACGTTTGCAGGCTTTTTTTGAATTCCCATGGTAATGGTCAACTTTTAAGGTGAGGTCGTCCTACGTTTTGTTTCTTTTTTTCGAAAATGAAAAAGGAAAAATCTCGTGTTCACAACCTATTCCTATATTATATCTTCTCACATTAAAAGTGGGCGTACTTGTTTCTTTCATCTTGACTCCTGATCGAGTTACGCTTGGGACACTATATAAATGCACGAGATGAAACCACTACACCACCAACTCGTGCACCCAAAGACCAGCTTTGTTATTTCTCTTCTTGATTGAACTAGCCTATCATTCCCTTCCCAATTCTCGCCACCATGGCCTTAACACTAACGAAGCTCATTCTCTTCTCATTCCTTGTTTTTTCCACCGCACTCACTGTGAAATCCGAACTCCTAACCTCCAAGCGCGAGAAGCTCACTTGCTTCCGCGTATACGTGCAGGACAAAATTGCCGGGAGCAATGCCACCGTCTCAACCGTAGCCCAGGCGACGATGACCAACCAGTCTGCCACATCGTTTGGTCTGGTAACGGTTTTTGACGATGCGCTGACCATGGGCCCCGAGAAGAGCTCGAAACAGGTGGGCGTAGTACAGGGCATGGCGGCATTCGCATCCCAAAGCGAGTTGGCCTTGTACATGTCCATGAACTTCGCGTTCACGACGGGGAAGTACAAGGGGTCGGTTTGACCGTTGTGGGGAGGAACTTGCTGTCATTGAAGGTGAGGGAAATGCCTATCGTGGGTGGAAGTAGTCTTTTCCGGTTGGCCCGGGGTTATGTTCAGACTAGCACTTACTCGTCGGGCATGAAGAATGGACTCCTCGTTCTTGCGTATGATTTCTCGGTGTACCATTATTGACAGGCTCCAATAGGTTAAGCTTGGGAGTTGTTTCTGTTTGGTTTAATAACAATAAAAACGTAAGAGTACCATAAATTTGGAGCCCATGTGAAGGACTTTGCTAACATAACATTCTTTAGGTGACCATAAGAATAACAATATGTTGTGAGTCACAAATTCTTAAAAAAATGGCCCTCACAATAATTCTTAATTATAATTTTTTTGTAGCCCAAAATAGATTGTTAGTCATACACTCACCCAAAAACTGATGCATAGTCAATTCTACACATGAATGCCTACCATAAGTAATAGGACATTGCGTAGTGATTACCCAACAGAACAGGACACCCTCGAGCAAATAGCAAATGAAGACCACCTGCACAACGTTTGTGATCTGCGAGATGATATCCTTTTGTACCATCATCTTTTTCCTTCCATTTCTCATTCATTCGATCCTGATGAGGTTTATCTAATCGAATCAGAAGAACAACAGAGATAAGAAAAGTGAACAATGCGATTTTACCCAGGTTTATCCAGAAAAAGGCTACGTCGTGCAGTCTGTATTATTAGGTATTCTGTCGCACGATTACAATGAACAAAAAAACAATATATATATAGGCTTTTCCTTTCATTTCTCATTCATCTAATCCTAATGAGATTTATTTAATCGAATCGGAAGAACGACAGAGATAAGAAAAGTGAATAATGCGATTTTACCCAGATTTACCTAGAAAAGGGCTACATCCTGCAGTCTGTATTATTAGGTTTTCTGTCGCACGGTTACAATGAACGAAAAAACAATATATATAGGCTCAAAAACAGGCTCCACAACTAATGGACCAAATTTAATCCCCGCCAGCTGACCGGCCAGCAAGACCTCTGTGTCGGGGGCACTGCCTCCGAACCCTCGCGTTCCGTGCGTAGGGATCACATGTCCTTAGTTTATACTTCTGTTTCCCTAAGCTCACGTGGGCATGCTCGATGTGAGAAATAAGGGTATCCGAAGTATTTGCCAACTCCAACAGATCCATTGTGAAGTGATGGTTATAATATGAAGAATTAAAAGTTGAAATTTGTTGAGAAACCAACGGAAGCAAGGAGAAGTGGATCTTTGTACATAATTCACATTTGTGGAATTTTTCTTTCGCACTATCCCAAGAAATTCATCGATTCATGTACGTAGGTCGCGAGCAAATACGCCTCATAGACCCTGTGATGTACGAGCGTGTGTGATGATTTGACTAGTAAAGTTGAAGTAGTGCCAATTTTATCATCATAATGTTCATCGGCGGGCATGACCGACTTTATCACAGCTTAGATGCAATGGAAGACAATATCATCTTGACCATAACATTTACTTGTAAATAGAGCTATCGATATGGGTCATAGACCCATATTTGACCCATTTTTTTTTTATATAAAATGGGTCTTACATGGGTCACTAAATTTTAGAGAGTCTCTAAACATGGGTTCAAAATACTGAAGTAAAATTAAATAGGTTAAATATGGGTCACACATGAAACCCATCTTGGACTCACTTTTTACCCATTTTCAACCCACACGAAGCTCAAAAAGGTTCCTCGGCTCCAACCGAACCCTTGCCGACCGGTTCCTCAGCGCGTAGGTCTCGTGGACCAACGAGAAGGACGAATTCGAGCGACACGCCTTCATGCTGAAGATCAAGAAGAAGGACAAGCGCCGTGTCCTGCAACCTTACCTACAGCACATCTTCCAGGTCTCCGACAAGATCGAGCATAAGAAGAACGAGGTGAGGTTATTCATGCACCTGGATGGGAGCGACCTGACAGGGGAGGGCGCCGCGCGGTGGCGATCGGTGCCGTTCGCCCACCCGGCGACAATCGACACCGTCGTGATGGACCCGGAGCTGAAGAGCAAGATGAAGTCAGATCTCGAGAATTTCCTTAAATCGAAGCAGTACTACCACCGGCTTGGCCGCATCTGGAAGCGGAGCTACCTCCTACACGGTGCATCGAGCACCGAGAAGTCGAGCTTCGCGGCAGCATTGGCCAAATTCCTCAGGTACGACATCTACGATGTCGACCTCTCCCGATCGCCAACGACTCCAACCTGAAGGCCCTCCTCCTCCAAAAGATGGCCCGGTGGTGATCGTCGTCGAGGACCTCGATCGCTTCCTGGAGAAGAAATCGACGGACGTGAGTTTGTCGGGCGTGCTGAGCTTCATGGACGGGATCGTATCCTGCTACGGAGAGGAGCGCGTGATGGTCTTCACGATGAATGACATGGATCGAGTTGATCAAGCGGTGACGAGGCCCGATTACATAGACGTCTACGTGCACTTCCCCTTAAATGAGGTAATATAAGTCAAAATGGGTCGGGTTGAGTATAGGTCAGTTGTAGGTTAGGTCGAGCGTAGGTCATTAAAAATGGGTCAAGACAGGTTAGACGGGTCAATATGGGTCGAACCATATTCGACCCGACCTGACCCAACTCACCTATGACACCTTTAGTTGTAAAGAGGCGTGCATGCACATATACATGCCGATATGGTCAGTAAGATAAATTTGACAATGTTGCCGTGGTCAATCAAGTACGACCAACTTACTTTGTCGGTGGGCTACTCTATTTGGATTAAGGAAGGGAAAGGCAAAGGAAGAGAGATGGGTTTTAGGGTGCTCTTTTGGACTTCATCAATTAGCATGTGATTCGAATCTAATGAGGAGTCAGAAAAAATTGTCCAAAAAGTACTAAACATAATGCACTTTTGCTAATTGAATCCAAAAACTCTTAACATTTTGTTAATTGAGTCCATCCAGTTAATTTTGATTAAAAAAAACTGATGTGAATGCTAGCAGTCCTACGTGGCATAACTAGTGCTAAAGTGGATAACTTATAATAATATTTTAATATTTTTCAATTTTTTTTATTTTTATTATCCTTTTTCTGTGTTTTTGTTTTTCGCTAACAAGGGACCCTTGTTGGCTGCAAAAGCCTCATCAAATGTGCAAGAGGGTCGCCTTGCCCACTTAAAAAATATATATAATAAAAATATAAGATATAAAATTCAAAAAAAAAATAGTCAACTATTATTAAAAACTCTTCATGTCAAGGATAGCCATGTTACGTAAAACGACTAGCATCCATGTTAGCTATTTCTAGTCAAAATTAATTGAATGGACTCGATTGGTAAAGTGTGAAAATGTTTAGAACTTAATAGGCAAAATTGAATGATTTAAGATTAAACTCGCAAAATTGCAATTAAGTTTAGGAATTTTTTGGATAATTTTTACATTGAGAGTTTGTGGTACTTCTATTTGCACAAAAATTCGTCACATCCTTTATCACAAACCAATTTCTTAAACTATAGTTCTTCGGTCGTTGTATCACTAACATTGTTCTATTATGTTTCGTTAAGATTCACTGACCGTGCAAAAAGTTAGAAGTGAAGTCAACGAAAGCTTTTCTATAGTTAAGAAATAGAGAGAGGCCCACCAGTTAAAATAATGTCATAATCTTCACTACAATCAGATGAACTTGACATATATGTAGGATAACTAACGCTATATAATACGTCGATTTTATATTGCAATACGTAGAGAGTCTGAAGAAACCTTTTCTATTTTTTTCCCACCAGATACGGAGCACGTGACCTTACTTCTTTTGTAATATTTCGGGGAAGGAGGAGCAATTATCGGGCACAAGAGCCGATACTTATAGATGCGTGCGCACTTGCATCTTCACGTGCCACAGCTTAAAATTAATGTTGCAAGTCGATTTCTCTAACTCGAATTCTACAGAAGAACAATCAATCAATAATGACTCTAGCCTCTGATATCAGTTTTCTGAGCCGTGAACAAACGAAGCGGTTTGAGTAACAAATAAGTGCATGAATAAAACTTGAAGACGGTGGACTTACGAGATTTGACCATGTGCCTAGTCTACAGGGAGAGATCGAAGAGATGAGGCCACTATAATCTTCAAAAGTGATATTACAATCACTCATTACACTCTTTCATAAACGGTTCCTAATCCTAAATTAAACTCGAACCCACAAGAAAAAAAAAAATATCTCACTCTCAACTCTCATGGATGACGACAATTCTCCACCGTCTTTATGGCTCTCGCCTGTTTTCACGCCGATTAAGGGTGCGTTTGGAAACTACTTCGCCAAGGGGTTTTGGGCTCCAAAATCCCTTAGGTAAATTCAAGTGACCATTGACAAATTTTTTGGAAGGCTTTGGGAAGATGCATTTCCAAAAGGCCACAAACGTCTCCACCTCACGTGATGTCATCTATTAATTTCAATATATATATATATATATATATATGGCAAAGTCCTTTACAAAGTGCAGTTTTTTCAAAGAAAAATATTTCCCTAAGTACTATCAGCACTGGTATAATCTTAACCGTAATTTCACACACCATCATCACGTATTTTGCCTAAAGAAGTTATCGATTAAGAAATTGTGTGATCAGAAATAATTAACAGTACTGTTAGACTGTCAAATTAGCCACTTGTTTTTTCAAATAATGTTTTACATAAAGTTGCTTCTTAATGTGTTTTAAGATACACTTTACATAACAGTGGATGGTCACAGATCTGAGGTTGTTAATCTTCATTAGATGACTCTGATGGAGATGGGTTCTAACTTGTTTAGGGTTTAACTAATGTACTTTCAAATTGCTTGACAAGCACATAAGCATGGGGATTTGGTCACACGTTCGCTGGCTTTTTTTTTTTTTAATTCCCAGAGTAATGGTCAACTTCTAAGCCGAGGACGTCTTAAGAGATATTCTTTTTATTTCTTTTTTTAAATTAAAAAAAAATCTCGTGTTCACAACCTATTCCCATATTATGTCTCTCGCATTAATACTGCGTGTACTTGTTTTCTTCATCTTGACTCCCGATCGAGTCACACCTGGGACACTGTATAATTCATGCGATGAAACCACGATATTACCAACTCGTGCACCCACCCAAAGACTAGATTCATTATTTCTCTTCCTTACTGACCTAGCCTATCATTCCCTTCCCCATTCCCGCCGCCATGGCCTTAACCCTAACCAAGCTCATTCTCTTCTCATTCCTTGCTTCTTCCACAGTACTCACTGCGAAATCCGAACTCCTGGCCTCCAAGCGCGAGAAGCTCACTCGCTTCCGCTTGTACGTGCAGGACAAAATCGCCGGGAGCAACGCCACAACCGTAACCGTAGCCCAAGCAATAACAACCAATCAGTCCGCCACGTCATTCGGTCTAGTAAGGATTTTCGATGATACGTTGACCGTGGGCCCCGAGAAGAGCTCAAAGAAGGTGGGTGTGGTACAGGGCGTGGCGGCGTTCGCATCCCAAAGCGAGGTGGCCATGTCGATGTCCATGAACTTCGCGTTCACGGTGGGGAAGTACAACGGGAGCACTTTGACCGTTGTGGGAAGGACCTCGCCCTCGTTGAAGGTGAGGGAAATGCCTATTGTGGGTGGAACTGGTCTTTTCCGGTTGGCCCGGGGTTATGTTCAGACCAGCACTTACTCGTTGGACCTGAAGAATGGACTCGGCGTTCTTTTGTATGATTTCTCCGTGTACCACTATTGATAGTCTCCCTAGGTTAAGCTTGGGAGTTGTCTTTGTTTGGTTCAATGACAATAAAAACTTAAATTAAACTCTTAAGGAGACAGAATGAAAAGGTTTTATGACAAGTTTGGAAGAGTCTCTTATAGTTCTGTCCACAGTGCATGATTGGAAACCGGTCCAGCTCTCTTGTTAGTGAGAGTTTTGTTGTTAACAAGCGAATTTTCCATTTATTCTCCAACGTAGGATGAGCTTACGTAATACCGTTAGTTAGAACAGTGCAAGACATGGCATGGAGTACCATAAATTGGAGCCACAGGAATACCTAATGTAAGTGATATGACATTGCGGACGACAGCACAATAAATCGGGACAAACTAGAGGGAACAGCAAATGAAGACGGCATGCATGACATTTGTGGTCTACTAGATGAGATCCTTCGTACCGTTAGATTTCTCATTCCTTATCTCATTCGTTTAATTGATTATACTAACGTTATAATTGAGGTGCAAAATGTTCATGACATATATTTGCGGGACTTTGCATCCCCGCCTATTGGCACCTTGACTTCGGCGATTCATTTAGTTATTCATTGTATAGAAATATTAAGATCTTATCAAAGTTGTCTCCATTAGAGCCGTCTACATTATGTAGGACAATCGATATCCATATTAGTAACACTACAAAAAAAAGGCAAATTAGCCACGAAAAATTAGCGACGGATTATAATTCATCGCTAATTTGCGACGAACTTAGCGACGAAAATAACATTCATCGCAAATTCGTCGCAAAATTCGTCACAAAACAACAGGAGACCTTTAGCGACGAAATGTTAGCGATGAAAAAACATTCGTCGCTAATTTGTGACGGATTTTGCGACGAAAATTTGTTCGTCGCAAAATCCGTCACCAAATTCGTCGAAAAAAACAAAAGGCTCTTAGCGACTAAAAATTAGCGATGAAATTAAATTCATCGCTAATTTGTGACGGATTTTGCGACGAAAATTTGTTCGTCGCAAAATCCGTCACCAAATTCGTCGCAAAAAAACAAAAGGCTCTTAGCGACTAAAAATTAGCGATGAAATTAAATTCATCGCTAATTTGTGACGGATTTTGCGACGAATAAATTTTCGTCGCAAAATCCGTCACCAAATTCGTCGAAAAAACAAAAAGCTCTTAGCGACTAAAAATTAGTGATGAAATTAAATTCGTCGCTAATTTGTGACGGATTTTGCGACGAAAAAATTTTCGTCGCAAAATCTGTCACCAAATTCGCCGCAATAATTAGCGACAACATACTTTTGTCGCTAAAATTAGCACGCGGCAATTTTGCGACTATTTTAGTGACGAATAATTTTCGTCGCTAAAATCCACCGACACTTTTTCGTCCTCACATTTGAGACCGAGAAAAATTTTCCCTTTTCAAATCTCTTCTCCCACTTTTCTCTGCACGCTCTTCCCTTCACCCACTCTCTTCTCTCTTCTCTCTTCTCTCTTGTTATTTGTTTTATATAGTAAGTATGAAATAAATTATTGTTTATTTCATCATTGTTTTCCATCAATTTGCATAAGCTTCATCGATATTGAGTAATTTTCCTTTTTTTCTTTACGTACATGTTGATGTGAGACATTACAATTCCCATTAAATTGAGCACTTTCAACTACAAAAAATTCAACCAAATACTTGGGTAAGTCTTCTTCCATTTGGTAATTTTTTCATTTTTTTCATTTGAATTTTTCTTTGAGTACGTTTATATTTCACTTGAATGATGTTCGTCGCTATCGCGGGTACTGTTCGTCGCTAATTAGCGACGAAATGTGTGGTTCGTCGCTAATTAGCGACGAAAAGATTGGTTCGTCGCAAATTAGCGACGAAAAGACTGGTTCGTAGCTAATTTGCGACGAGCTCCCACTGTTCGTCGCTAATTTGGGAGGCTTCGCCACTTGTTACCGATGACATTTTTGATGGTCGTCGCTAATTGGTGACGAAACAAATTTATTGCAAAATTAGCGATGATTTTCACGACAACTTTTATCTGCTGAATTGATGCTATAATATTTCACTGTAGAAAATACAATAATGGTAAATTTCATATGTATGATAAAGTTAGGGAACATTTTTATAAATTTGGGTTTATCTTGAACCACTATAATTTTTTTGCCATTGTGAACCACTCATAGTTTTAATTAAGTATATTAAATAGTAAATATGATATTTTTAATATTTTATGAGAATTTTTAATTTCTATACAGACACAATGCAAAGAGACAAAGCTTGGATGTATAGTAGGAACTTACCTGGACGTCGAGGATTGACTGATGAGTTTCGCATTGGGTTGGAACAGTTTTTGGACTTTGCTAGTAGTAAATTTGAGTTCATGGATGGAAATAAGTTAAGATGTCCATGTAAAAAGTGCAGTAATGGTAAATTTCATGCGTGTGATAAAGTTAGAGAACATCTTTGTAGATTTGGGTTTACTCCAAACTACTATAATTGGACTTGTCATGGTGAACCATTTATATCTGATGAAGGATATCGAGGGAGTGACCAATTTCCAATTAGGGAAGAATGCAACTATTATAACCAATTAAACCCATACCAGAGGATGGTGATTGATGCAGCTGGTCAGAATTTTATTTTAGAATCAAATCATGCAAGTACCAGTTTTACTCCTACATCTGAGCAGGTTGGTACTAGTTATGCATCACAGTTGGAAGAGGTAGGAGTAACAGATTTTGATGAAAATGGAACTTTTCCTTCTAATCAGTTCTGGGAAGCATTGAAAGCAGCAGATGAACCTTTATGGGCAGGTTGTGACAACCACACTAAATTATCAGTGACTTCAAGACTGTTAAATATCAAGGCAGAACATAATGTGTCTGAAAATTGTTTCAACTCTTTTGTTGAAGTAATGCGGGAAGCAATGCCTCGTGATAATATCATGCCAAATGATTTTTACGATATGAAGAAGCTAATGGATAACTTAGGTCTTCCTGTTGTAAGGATTGATGTATGTAGCAGGGGTTGTATGTTATATTGGAGAGATGAAGAAAATGCAGAATCTTGCAAATTCTGTAGCCAACCTAGGTACAAGATTAACAGGAGGCAAGGTCATAATCAGAAGCGTAGACCATACAAGCAAATGTTTTATTTGCCCTTAATTCCCAGATTGCAAAGGCTTTATGTGTCTCAAGCCACTGCTGAACAAATGACTTGGCATGCAAATCATGAAACAGAAGGGGATCTAATGTGTCATCCTTCAGATGCAGAGGCATGAAAACATTTTGATAGAACGTATCCTGAGTTTGCAAACGAGCCTCGAAACATCAGGTTAGGTCTCTGTGCTGATGGATTTGCCCCATTTGGAAAATCAGGAAAAAGTTATTCATGTTGGCCAGTTATCTTAACTCCGTACAATCTTCCACCGGGTATGTGCATGAAGACGCCTTATATGTTTTTGACATTAATCGTGCTTGGGCCGCAAAATTCGAAGAAGTTGATAGATGTATATATGCAGCCATTGATTGCAGAGTTACAACAGTTATGGGATGAAGGTGTCCTTACGTATGATGTTTCTACCAATCAAACATTTGTAATGAAGGCCGCTCTTCTTTGGACGATAAATGACTTTCCAGCTTATGGAATGTTATCTGGATGGAGTACAGCTGGGATCTTAGGATGTCCGATATGTATGCAAAAGATCAAAGTCATTCAGATTAAAATATGGCAAGAAGGCCAGCTATTTTGACTGTCACAGACAATTTTTGCCCATAAGTCATGCATTCAGAAGGAATAAAAAAGAGTTCATCAAGAATAGGATTGAAAAAACACGTCCACCATTGAGGTTGACCGGTGATCAAATTTGGGAGCGAGTCTATAACTTTCCAACTGTTGTTGAATCCCCTAATGGCACAACTATTGCGTATGGAAATACACATAAGTGGACTAAACGCAGTATATTTTGGGATCTACCATATTGGAAGACACATCTTATTCATCATAATCTTGACGTCATGCACATAGAAAAGAATGTTTTCGACAATATCATAAATACTGTGATGGATGTCACTGGAAAAACAAAAGACAATTTGAATGCAAGGAAAGATATGAGAGTTATTTGTGATCGGCCAGCACTAGACGTGGATGCAAGCAGCAGGGGACCAAAACCAAAAGCAGTTTATACATTAAACAGGGAGCAGAGACAGGTTCTGTGTCAATGGTTGAAATCTATGTGTTTTCCTGATGGATATGCTTCAAACCTCGGGAGATGTGTTGATTTGAATGAATGCAAGTTGACAGGTTTGAAGAGTCATGATTGCCATATATTTATGGAAAGATTAATTCCAATAGCTTTCAAGGAACTTCTACCAAACTTTGTATGGGGCGCAATTACAGAGTTAAGTAATTTCCTTCATGATCTTTGTTCAACAGTGTTGAAAGTATCCCACATGGAAAAACTAGAAAGAGATATTCCAATCATTCTGTGCAACTTGGAAAGGATATTTCCTCCATCGTTTTTTGATTCGATGGAGCATCTCTTGGTTCACTTGCCTTACGAGGCCAAAGTTGCTGGTCCTGTCCAATTTCGATGGATGTATCCATTTGAGAAGTAAATTTTTTTTTAAAATAAATTTCAAAATACTTTATTAATATTTTATGTTCTAATGAACTACTTTCTATTGCATTTAGGTTCTTATATCATTTGAAGAAAAAAGTGAAGAATAAGGCATGTGTTGAAGCTTCAATTTGTAATGCATATATTGTGGAAGAAGTGACAACATTTGCATCGTATTATTTTGAGCCACATGTATCGTGTAAGAGGCGGAGAGCAGGAAGAAATGATGAGGGCCCCGTTGATTCCAATTGCAAATCATTCTCTATTTTCAATTATCTTGGTCGACCAAGCGGGGCATGTAAGTTTCGTTATTTGACAGACGAAGAATGGCGAGCAGCTCATACGTATATTTTACTAAACTGTCCAGAAGTGGAGCCATACTTCGAGTAAGTGTACATTTACAAATATATATTGTGTGTGAAATATTAGCTAATATATAAATGGTATTTGGTAACAGGATTTTTCAAACTTCAATGTATGGAGTGCTACCAAATGAGTTTGACCGTTTGTGCAATGAAGAATTTGCGGCATGGTTCAAAACATATGTAAGTTGCCTGTGCACCAAAACCAAGTTATTAATATTTTATACCTCATTTATTAAAATGTATATTATTGACTTCGCGTGTGTGATGTTAGATTCACAGTAATCATGATCAAGTTAAAGAGCAAGAGTTGATATATCATCTATCCTGGGGTCCAAATTCAAGAGTGCGAACTTGGCCAGCATATTTCATAAACGGGTATAATTTTCACACTCAAGAATATGGAATGGGAAAAGCGACAATGAATAGTAGTGTGTGTGTTCGGTCATCCAATGGCGACAGTGCAAAAGATGATTTTTATGGCTTGTTGGATGAAATCATAGAGATAGAGTACCCTGGACCATTCATGCGGGTTGTGTTATTTAAGTGCATGTGGTTTGATCCCGTCAAAGGAATGAAGGTGCATACGAAATTTAATTTGGTTGAAATAAATCACAAGAAACGGTATATGAAGTATGAACCATTTGTCTTGGCACAACAAGCAATTCAAGTATATTATGGGGCATATCCTAGTTTGAAACGTGACAAAGCTGATTGGTGGGCTATATGTAAAACCAAAGCACGAAGAAAAATCGAGGAACACTGGAAAGATACAGCATATCAACAAGATGAAGTTTGTAACATGGTTGAAACTGAGGAAGTTTGCATTCCAACTTTACGAGATCCATGCGGAGCAGTAATATACGTGGATGAAACTGAAATTCATGAATCAAGTTGTGAAAGTGTTGAAGAATCTGATTTTGAGACAGAGGATGAAGATAACGATATTGAAGAAGGCGAAGATGAAGATGAAGATGAAGATGAAGATGAAGAATTTTGAATATTTTTGTCATTATTATTGTTGTTGTGCTTCTTAGGTTTGTATTTTTTTTTTCAAGTTGGCTTGTTTATTGTGAGATGAAAGGATTTTCAGATAGAGTAGGATGTTGGACCTATTTTTTTATGTACTAAGTAATATATATTGTACTTAGCGACGAAAATATATGATTTTTGCGACGAAAAAATGATTTTCGTTGCTAAGGTTTCCGACAAAAAAAAGTTTCGTCGCTAATTATGAATTTAGTGACGAAAATAGTTTTTCGTCGCTAACCCTAATTTTAGCGACGAAAATATATTGTCGTCGCTAAATTAACAATTAGCGATGAAATCAAATTGGTCGCAAACCTTTGCGACGAAAATAGGATTTTCGTCGCTAATTTTTGCGACGAAATATGGTGTTCGTCGCTAATTGCTAATTTAGCGGTAAAATTAAAGTGGTCCCAAATTTTTGCGACGAAAAAAATATTTTCGTTGCTAGTATTTCCTACGAAAAAAGGTTTTCATCGCTAATTCCTAATATAGTGACGAGAGTAGTTTTTTGTCGCTAATTTTTGCCACGAAAAAATGTTTTCGTCGCTAATTCATATTTTAGCGACGAAATTATTTTTTCGTCGCTAATTCCAGTTTAGCGACGCAATTAAAGATGTCGCTAATTTTTGCGACGAAAAAATGATTTTCGTTGCTAAGGTTTCTGACGAAAAAAAGTTTTCGTCACTAATTGTGAATTTTGCGACGAAAATCGTTTTTCGTCGCTAACCCTAATTTTAGCAACGAAAATATATGTTCGTCGCTAAATGAACAATTAGCGATGAAATCAAATTGGTCGCAAACTTTTGCGACGAAAATAGGAGTTTCGTCGCTAATTTTTGCGACGTAATATGGTGTTCGTCGCTAATTGTATTTTAGCGGTAAAATTAAAGTGGTCCGTAAAGTTTGCGACGAAACAATATTTTCGTCGCTAAAGTAGCGACGCAAATAAGGTTTCGTCGGTAATTGTATTTTAGTGGTAAAATTAAAGTGGTCCCTAATTTTTGCGAGGAAAAAAATATTTTCGTTGCTAATATTTCCTACGAAAAAACGTTTTCATCGCTAATTCCACATTTAGCGATGAGAGTAGGTTTTTGTCGCTAATTCATATTTTAGCAACGAAATTATTTTTTCGTCGCTAATTGTAGTTTTGCGACACAATTAAAGATTTCGCTAAGTTTTGCGACGAAAAAATGTTTTTCGTTGCTAAGGTTTCCGACGAAAAAAAGGTTTCGTCGCTAATTGTGAATTTAGCGACGAAAATGTTGTTCGTCGCTAACCCTAATTTTAGCAACGAAAATATGTTGTCGTCGCTAAATGAACAATTAGCGATGAAATCAAATTGGTCGTAAACTTTGTGACGAACATAGGAGTTTCGTCGCTAATGTTTGCGACGAAATATTGTGTTCGTCGCTAATTGATCATTTAGCGACGAAACCTTATTTTCGTCACTAATTGTATTTTGGCGGTAAAATTAAAGCGGTCCCTAATTTTTGCAACGAAAAAATTATTGTCGTTGCTAAGATTTCCTATGAAAAATTATTTTCGTCGCTAATTCATATTTTAGCGACGAAATTATTGTTTCGTCGCTAATTGTAGTTTAGCGACACGATTAAGTTCTCACTAAATTTTGCGACGAAAAATGATTTTCATTGCTAAGGTTTCCCACGAAAAAAAATTTTCATCGCTAATTATGTATTTAGCAACGAAAATAGTTTTTCGTGGCTAAGCCTAATTTTAGTGACGAAAATATATTGTCGTCGCTAAATTAACAATTAGCGATGAAATCAAATTGGTCGCAAACTTTTGCGACCAAAATAGGAGTTTCGTCGCTAATTTTTGCGACGAAATATGGTGTTCGTTGCTAATTAATAATTTAGCGATGAAAAATTATTTTCGTCGCCAATTATCAGTTTAGGGGCAAATTGAAATGGATCGCAAATTGTTGCGACGAAAAGTTTTGTGTCGTCGCAAAAATGTGCGACGAAAAGTTTGTTTTCGTCGCAAAAATATTAGTTTAGCTACGAACATTCCATGTTCGTGGGTAATTGCGTTTGGGTCAATGTGAACTAACTAGGTCAACGTATCCTACAACAATTTCACCGGTTCTTCTTCGAACAGTTGTCATCAATCACTATTGTAAGTCCATGCACGATCTCTCTTAAGGCAAAAATTTGCCTCGTGCCCACATTTCTAGAGTTATTATCTAACATATTGTCACTTTTGAGGAACTTGGTTTCCAGCTATTCATCTAATGGAAACAACTCGTAAATTTATTTGACTAAGAGCTATGCGAAATTGTCGCTGAATCGCATGTGAAAATTATACTACCAACAATATTTTGTTGGTAGTATGATTTTTTTTAAGGTATTCAATCAATGAATTGTAGGGAATCAACTAATCGATCTATCTATTTTTTTTACTGTGATTAAAGAATATTAATATTTGTTAAATAAAAAAAGAATATCTATTTTTTGGTATTGACTCAATTTAACAAAATGTAAATTTGTCATGGATATAAATAGTATTGACTCCCAAATTGATATGCCAATGTCATATCAATTTGCATTAAATGTTATATGAGTGTATCGATTTGAAAATTTTTTCGACGTAAAAAAGAATTCTGCGTAAATTTAGCGACAGTGTATTGATTTAAAAAAATTTTGTGGCTTAGAAATTAATTTTAAGGGATATATGATGTGGATATACTATATGTATACATATATATAAATAAACGTTAATAGCTCTGAAATAGCGACGACCAGGGCTGGTCGTCGCTATTTCAGCGACGACCAGCAGCTGGTCATCGCTAAATCTAACCCTATCTTTTTCGCGTCCTTCGCTATTTTGCATCCCAGATCTCTCCCTTCGCTCAATGCTCTAGATCTCTCTTTTTTGCGCCCACATCTCTCCCTCGTTGCTCGCCCGATCGCTCCCTCGGTGCTTGCCTCTGGCTCGGTGCCCGCCCCGCCCCTCCGCTCGCTAGCCCGCTCCCTCGTTCGCCCATTCAACCGCTCGCTCGCCCGCTCAACCGCTCGCTCGCCCGCTCCCTCCCTCGCTCGCCCGTTCGCCCGCTCCCTCGCTCGCCCGCTCGCCCGCTCGATCACTCGTCCGCCCGGCCGGTCACTTGTTGCAGCAGTACTCTTGCAAATGATGTTCTTCTAAACATCCTGTAAGCACTTGTTACAATAATAGATTATATTGCTTCATAGTCATTATTACGATTTTCTCATGTGACCTCACTAGCTCCTTTATAGTATTTTGCATTTGTCAGTGTATCTAGTGCTGTCTTTTATTGTTAGATGGTGAGTTAATAATTTGAATTAGGAGATTGAGTGAGTACTGTTTGTTCGACCCTGCATTTGTTCATAGCATTTTGCACCAGTACCATTAACCGTACCTGCTTTTGGTAAAACCTGATCTTTAATTTGATTCAAATCTTATATGATATAGATTTTTCTGGATGATATGGTTAGAACTGATAAATTCTTCTCGAGTTTGCTGGACTGAGATCTTGCTAATCCTCAGTCAACGTTTGGAACAGGCCCTAGATTCCTCGAGCGAAAGTGAAAAGATTAAGCTTTCTGGCAACTTTGCCCCTCTTTTGAGTGGTCTCTGAAAAGGTATTTTCTTTCTATTCCTTGAATAGGTTATGTTCATATTGTTGCAGATTATTGTATAAAGTATTTTATCTCCTGAGATATATCTTTGAGTAAAGTGTAGTATCAAAAGTGCTGTTTGGGATTTCTTTTCTTTGAAGTATATCTACTGGATGCTTTTGTCGATATTGCCATTCACATGATAAAGATGACTGTAATACTTGCAGTCCAACCTGCGGACCCATTGTGCAAAACCCAATATATCAAATAAAGTATATTTAAGTAATGTATTAAATAAGGTATATTTAAGTAAAAACCCAATATATTGGCCTAAACAATCTTTAACCATATCTGTTTGACCTTGGCCTTTTAATGATGCCATCGTTTTTGTAGGGGATAAAGGGGATCCAGGAAAAAGTGTAGAGTGGAACGATCAAGAATGTACGTAGACCGCATCACCAATATATTTTTTTGATAGAGAATTCACTGTGGTTTTATGTTCCACACAAAACTTGTGACATATTAATGGTCTCTATTTTACAGAAGTCTCCCTAGAACATTAATTATTTTAATGAAGGTGCAAGCATTGAATAGAAATGCAGGGTAGCTTTCGCCATTCATTAATGCATATTACATGTAGTTTTATTCTTATTTTTAACTTTTCCCTTATATTTTAATTTGTTCTGTTTTTCAAATATTAATACAAACGAAATTTTTTTTATGTGTTTTCTATCCCAGACTTGCAAATGATAAAAAGTCTAATGTTATAGTATCTACTGAACTTTCACTGCTTTTTTGTATTTCCATTATAGTTTCCTTGGCTAAGGAAGGAAACAATGAGGACAAAAACACCTTTTCTACTTCTCGACTATTATTTGAATTTGGTGTACCTAGCTGAAACAAAATGGTAAGCTTAATGATTTACATCATTATGTGTTCCTAATACATGTTTATATTGTTAAAGATATTTGTCTAACCTTACTATTTGCTAGTATAAACGTGGAGGTCACCTACGTGGTGCAATTTCACAAAGAAGACCAGCCTCTTCCGCTTCCTCGACCTCGTCCCCGTCCCCGTCCCTTTCCTCTTCCCCTCTCCTTACATCTAACCCTCAACCACTACATAATGATAGACAACATGGACACATTGGCCCTTCCGTCGACCCTCAAAAACATATTATGAGAGGACTTGGACACATGCATACTGAATCTATTTCAGTTCCAGTTCCTTCACTGCCATCTCCTTCAGTTCCATCTCCTTCAATACAACACTCGAATGATGAGGAAAACACAGGTGAAGAAGATACCCGATTCGTGATATGCCCATATGGAGATTCGTAAGTATTTTATTTTATCGAATTCTGTAATATTTAGGGTCATCCTTTCATTTCGATTTTAGGTATGGATGTCAACTGAATTATTTATATCATTTTAACCTGTTTGCAGATTCACTGATTCTACGTATGTCGTGAGGCAACTTAATAAAATAATCAATAACTATTGGAGGGGGGAGTGGATTAGTTACACTAGCGCTCCAAAAGAAGTAAAGAATTTGTGGTGGAATGAGTTCAAGGTACGATTTGCCTTATATTTTCGCACAAACTAAGTTCGATGTAAGTAAAATCAATTATTTTTCTATTTATTACAGCGAAAATTCAGGTGGGATGAAATGGAAGAGGAGGAAGTTAAGAGAATTTTCAAGAAGAAAGCTGGTGATCACATACGAAATGTGATGAATAGAGCTAAGACAAGACAAGTGAAGCCAGATTTCATTATAGGTGATAGTTGGACAGAAATGAATAAAACTTGGGAAAATGAAAGAAATAAGCAAAGAAGTGAACATAATAAGAAGAATCGAGCTTCTAGTTCTAGTGAAGGGTCTGCCACATATGCTGGGGGCTCTATCACAGTTGGGGAGCATAGAAAAAGAATGGTAAGTTTGTTAAACTTGTTGTAAGTTAATTTAATTCTATTACTCATTTATGTGTATATTTTATAGGCAGATGAATTGGGGATGGAACCTACATATACGGCTACATTTGAGCGCACATTTCAAAAAAAGGATAAGACATGGGTTGGCGATCGAGCAAAAGCTATTAAGGTATGTAAGGTTAACTAAAATGAAAATAATTAATGTTTTTAATATTTACGGTAGTTATATATATATAAAGTTATTTTATTTTCATCTATTTTGTTAATGTAGGAAAAATATGATGAACTTTTAATGAGTACTGCTAGTGGTGGTGATGGTGTTGATGGGTCTGAGACATCGGGTGGAGGGTCTGACAATATGGAATTGTGGGTGGAGGCATCGGGTGGGATGAAAAAAGGCAAAATATTTGGGATGGGATCCTTGTCAAGGGTATATTCAACAAAGATTGCTGGAACTTCATCATCTAATGCCGCCGTTTCAAGGAGGACACGAATTCAGGAACAAATGACCCAAGAATTGAGCCAACTGAAACATCTACTTGTACAGAAGGATGATGAAATACAAAAGGTCAGAGAAGAATTGACAGAACAATTCTCACAACAATTGTCACAGAAAGATGAACAAATCAGATCTCTACAATCTCAGACGCAATTGATATTACGACACCTCAACCTCAATCAAAATTAGGTTCCTCCCGTACCTCCCACTAATGAAATAGGTGATGGGCACAATGCTGAGCGACACAATGATGATGAGATTGCTGTTGCTGATGATGATTTTGTCAGTCGTTTCATTAATTAAACGGTAAAGGACTTGCTTATGATTAAGCATTTATGTATATGTTTGTTATGGTTGCTTAATAATATATGGCTGATTACATTTCTGAAGGAGATATATGCGGGGGGAGGAGCTTCTAGCTTGGTGCCTCGAGAGTTATTCCATATAGAAAGGTACAAATTCGTAAGGTAAAGCTCGAGTTAAGTTGGCATTATTATCTTGTGATGAAAAAGCTCGAGTTCTTAAGGGGTTTCCATCATCTTGATGTATAATTTCAGTCTTTTTTTTCTGCAAAGTTTCCAAGGTTTGAAATATCCTCTCCTGGTAAAACAGCTAGCTTGTATGGTTATATCAGGCGCAACATCCAGCGACTGCCTTGACATACTTCAACTTGCTTATTTGTCTCCTGAGATGATATCCGAGGTGAGAACCTTGTGGCTGACTTCTTTTATTCTGAAATTTCAATTCTGATGGATGTGTGGTTTATTATAAAAGTTTTATTAAACTGCTGTAATGTTTCCTCTTCCGCATTGATTTTTCTTATTGTGCTAAAGAATGTTTGAGACTAAATTTGAAGGACCAGAGCCTTTTATCATATGTTGACCTGTCTCCTTTAATGAAAAGCCTCAGCCCTTAACGACTGAATGCTCCTCCTTAAATTTGTTTGGTGCCATTGGTTCTCAAGAAGGCTATGTGCAGCGCTACCTTTTCCATGTAAAGCATAATGTGCTTTCCTTTACGAATTCGTAAGGTAAAAGCTTGAAACTTTTAAAAACCAATTTTAGAAATTGTCTTCATCATTTGAAAAAAGAATTTATATGTTAACAATTAGCAGGTATCTTGTTGGACTTCCTTTGACCTTCCGAATTAATGTGATTAGATGGAGGAAGGATTCAGATTCCTGAAGTGTGCCTTCGCAGATGCTCATGTGAAGGACGAGCAGATAGCAGGTATCCTTAACGCAGCAATAATTTTCATTTTTCCTTGTTTGTTTTGTATCTTGCCCTTTGTCATTCTTATGAGAATGATCGTCTTTGACATTTCTAGTTCTGACTAAGCAATGGTACACTACCTTGCTTGCACGGATTCGTATCAATGCATTTCGTGTAGAGGTGGTTGGAGGATCGTTTGAGGATTTGCTTTCAATGGCCATGGCATCTGTAGAAGCTGAAGCTGCTGTTGGAAATGCGGTTTACATGCTTCCTTCCTTCATTCTACAATCATGACTGTGGTACTTCCCTGCCCCTATTCCTGGTAATTGTTGCAAACGAGTTCCTAACAGAAACCGGCTTGTTTGCTCGATGCAGGCCGGATGAGATCTTAAATACATGAGTTTGTCAATGAGTGGGTGCTTTTGCTTGGGTGCTCTGTTGCTCTCTGTAGGGGTCTGGAGCTTACTTTCCTACTATGAAATTTTATGATGTCTTTCAATTTTTCTTTTTGTCTGAACATTGCTCGCTACTTTTTGTTGTAGCTCTTGTGCAACAAAGGATTTGGATTGCCAGGTTGCTGTTGTGCACTTGTAGGATTTCAATGGGTATGGCTAAATTCTTCCTCCTTGGCTTCTCATTCTTGCATTAGTCCTTTGGAGACTGAATTTTTCACGTGGGACATGTATTTTTTTGGATTCAGCTTATTTGTGCGATAATGTCAGGCCTGACTTTTCGTTGCTCTCCACCGCCTGCTATCTTCAGATGACGTACTTCATGACAATGATTCAATCCAATCCAGGCCGAGCCACTTGGGAGCTACGTAGCTTCACATCCAAATTTTTTTCGTGCCATTAATAGATGAGCGACCACGAAGTAGGAAGAAGTCACTGAATTGAGCTAATGAAATTTCCGAAGGAGAGAATTTTGTACACAGATGAGAATTGCCGTGAATCTGTTCATGGTACGTTGGACAAATTGTTAAAAGTTTGATTGTTTCCAACATTTGATTAGACATGTCAAAATAGTTCATAGATCCATTTCTTATTGGATATTTGATGAGTTGATTTGTTTATATTGGTTGGTTATATTCAGTAAATAGGTCATAAATTGATTTAAAATGGTTAGAGCCAAAATAATACGGGTCTTAATAGTAGAACTATCAAATGAGTGAGTCGGGTTGAATATGGTGTAATATACACTTTTCAGGTTTTGATATTTATATATTTATGCATGTTTTCTGTGGAGAATATATAAAATTGTGGTTGGGCAAGTATAACGACAATTATCGCTCATTTTATCGCCGGGAGGCCTTCAAATGTATAAAAGCCAATTTCGACGCAACGTTCGTGGCAAATGCCATTGCTAGAATTCGTCTTTTTCGACCCAAAAAAAAAAACCGTCGTAGCAAAATCTGTTGCTAATTAGCGACGAAAGACCAAAATTTCGTCGTTATTATTTTCGTCTCAAAGATCGTGGCAAATGCCGTTACTGAAAATTCGTCACTAATTAGCAATGATTTTTGCCACAAATAGTGTTCGTCGCAAATTAGGAACGAATCCATTTTCGTCGCAAACTTCGTAGCAAATGTTGTTGCTAAAATTTTTTCGCTAATTAGCCACGAATTTTGCCACAAATAATATTCGTCGCAAATTAGCAACAAATCCATTTTTGTCGCTAAATTTTGTGACCGGACTTGCCGGCAAAATTATTTTATTCCCTATTTTCGTCGCAACTTTCGTCGCAAATTTCGTCGCCAAATCTTCGTCGCTAATTAGTGACGAATTTTTTCATGAATAATTGTCGTCACAAATTAGCGACGACAATTCCTACGAATATGTTTCGTCGCAAATTTGTGACGAATTTTGCCGCAAACAAATTTCGTCGCAATTTAGAGATTAGCCACGAATATGTTGTCGTCGCAAAATTCGTCGCAAATAAATTTAGCGACGAATTTTCCCACGAATTTTTTTCGTCGTAAATTAGCAACGAATTTTGCCGCAAAAAATTTCCGTCGCAATTTAGCGACGAAAATTGAAATTTTTCGTCGCTAAGTTTTGCGACGCCTAATTAGCGACGAATATGTTTTCCTTGCAAAATTCGTCGCAAATTAATTTAGCGACGAATTTTTATCAAAAATTTCGTCACTAATTCCGTTACTAAAACCTGATTTTTTTGTAGTGTAATTTTTATCAAAATTGGCATGATGATCTGAATTGAAACAAATGGAAAAATGTTTGGGACTCAATTGATAAAAAAAAATTTAGGATTTTTGTGATAATGCTCCTACTTTGAAATATCGTTTCACATCGCTTGGCAATAGGTTTTAGATGCTCTTATATACATGCGGTCTCCCTCTATCTAAAAATTTAAGATTTTTTATTAGACTTTCTAATATGGTATCAAAGACAATATTATCTCTTTCTCGTATATTTATCTAATCCCGTTAGTCAAATTTCACATGTCCTTTGTGCTTGCTAATTTTCTATCTGGGCCAAGTCTAGCAATAACATCCATCAACATATATGTGTCTAGGACAGAGGGATATTAAAATATTGTCTCGTATCAATTAGTAAGGCCAAAGATCTATAGTTCCCTCCCCTATTGGTTTTGGCAGCATTCACATAGGAAAAATCTACTTCATTAACCTCCTTTTGATCCTACTTTTGTCACTAAGCTCGAAATTTATGTACTCTTGTCTTCTCCAGCTGTCTTTTATTTGGCTTGTATTTTACATCGGGGCCAGGCTTCCTTCTTTTGGAGGCATCCTTTACATTGGGGCCAGGCCCAAGGCCTTTCGATTTTCGGTAATTGCTCCCTTATGATGGCCAAATTATACAATGTGGGCTCCGGTCCTCCATGTGTCAATTTAAGTCCAAATCCTATCGGTCCAAATTGATGCAAATACGATGCATGAATAAGAAGTACACCACGTATGAGAAAATATTTTTTGTGAGAATTAATTCTCACTTTTATGTAATATAACAGAAAAATTAAAATTTAGATGTCAACAGATATTAAGACTCCGTTCAATTCGCCAAAAAAAATAAGGTGCTCCTAAAAAAATTCCAGAAAGTCATTTTTTGAAAAATAAAAATAAAAATATTTTGTCATTTGGTACGGAAAATTGAATTTTATTTTCCTTCATGCACTCTTTGTAATAATTTTTATGTTCTCTTTTCTTTTCTTTTTCTTTTGCCCCCATAGCTGGCAACCAGCCAAAGAAGAAGGAAAAATAAAATAATTAAAAGGAAAATAAATCTGGAAGAGTGGAGGAAGGAAAGATAAGGAAAAATGTTTTCTTTTTCTAAAAAAAATGTAAATCTTTTTCTCCACTTTTAAATTTGTTTTTTCCGTGATAGAAAAATGTCTTTCTTACTCGTTTGTTTCTCGTGAACTAAATGCTGAAAAATCCAAAATTTATTTTCCTAAAAATTATTTTATGCAAACAGAAGCCTATAAATACATTGGCTTTTCCTAAGTAGGCCGTCATTTAGATGAGAAATTTAATTTTTGGTCCCCCCTCTCCAGGAATCAACATTATTTTCAGCCTGCGAATGGTAGGTCACTCTTGTGGCGAGGTCCCAACTCTCTTCCTTCTCTCTTATTCGGTCTCCACCAAGCCCAATTTTCGCCATCTGCGTCCTCCTTAAAACCCTCCGTCAACTAAACCCTAACCACATCTCTCTCGCGCGCTCTCTCTCTCTCTCTAGCCATGGCTCTTTGCATCACAAAGCTCGTCATCCTCTCTATCCTCTTTACCTCCGCCATTTTTCACTCCGCAAACTCTCGCTCCCTCGCCCGAAGCCTCCTTCCCCGCGAGCACGGGCTCAAGAAGGAGAAGCTGAGCCACCTCCACTTCTACTTCCACGACACTGTGAGCGGCCGCAACCCGACAGCCGTGCTCGTTACCGAGGCCAAGATGACCAACACTTCGGCCACCAGGTTCGGCTCGGTTTACGTGATCGATGACCCGTTGACAAAAGGCCCCAAAATGAGCTCCAAGATCGTCGGCCGTGCTCAGGGAATCTATTCGTCTGCCTCGCTCAACGACCTCGGACTGCTGATGGTGCAGAACTACGTGTTCACCCAAGGGAAGTACAACGGGAGCACCCTTAGCGTCCTTGGTCGGAACGCAGTGCTGTCCAACGTGAGGGAGATGCCAATCGTCGGCGGGAGCGGGCTCTTCCGGTTCGCACGCGGGTACGCTCAGGCGAGGACGCACACGGTGAACTTCCAGACTGGGGATGCCGTGGTGGAGTACAACGTTTACGTCTTCCATTATTGATCATGCTATTGAGCTGTGGCGGAAGGGAGGCCATTTTAGCAAAATGGTCCTTGCATTCCCAGTAGTACTCTACGAAACCCTAGATAACAATAATTCCAAGATCGCCCGTGACAGATTTATCTCAAATATTTAGTAGTGACTTTATTCGCAGTAATTCTCCATGTATCCATGGCATTATCATTAACAACCACAGATGCATTAGAGAAATGATGATGCGACAATTATTATTTTTTTTTGTTATAGACAATAATTAATATATCTTGAGAATTTTTTTTATTATATCTTATCATATTCTATTTTACAAGCCACAATGTGTGTGTTATGTGGCATGTACATATTGCAAAATCGTACTCCTTCACTCACGCGTTCCTACACCCACCCCACTAGAAGGTTGGCCACTGGAGCAACTTCTAATGGTTAATTTACCGTGAGATTAACAACTTGTTTATGTCCCAAAAAAATAATTAAAAATTATTATAGATTTCATTCATTCAAAAATTTGGAACCCACTATATATTTTTACTCTCACACAGTCACTTAAAAATTATTATATTAGCAAAGCACTTTTTAATGCATCTATGGCAAATAAGACTTTTACGAAAATGGCGATTTCTCGTGGTTTTGTCTATGTGCAGGGGGATGAGGCGATCGAGAGAGAGGAGAGAGATGAACGACGATGGCAACTGCTCGGGAATCGCTCGCAGTGGTGCAGAGCAGTTGGGCATCGCATGGAGGAGCAGCAGCAAAGCAAAGAAAGAAAGAGGAGAGAGAAAGAGGCTTGCGTCATGCAAGGATGGATACGTTTTTCCGGGTTAAGCTTTTCTAAAGCAAGCTAGCAAAAGGTGATATTTTGGAGTGATGAATGACCATGGAAGAGGGCCACTTCAGATGGAGGAAAACAGGAACCTTCCTGTACTTATTTCGATCGTGAACCTTTTTATTATTTATCTTAAATTACTGAAACTCACGTTCGAATGATAATTCTAAATTGTCATGTGATTTTGCTTTCGCATATAAGATTTGTTATTCTGTCGACTGATGATGCATAGCTTCATTCCCCGTCGAGCCTCATCGACAGTATTCATAAAGCCGAGAAAGTCATCGTAATATCGTATGGAAAATGTTACGATTTATTTCGATTTCAGATTATTAATCCAACGTGCGCGGGGATCCATGAGATGTAAGGAAGATGGATTTGATGTTCTTTTGGTAAAACATGTCTGTTTATGGAAAAATAAAATCAAGTATCCTACAACAGTAACCTCTTAAACTGCCTTAGTGAAATTTTACTAGTCTGCTTACTTCGTAGAGTTGAGTCGGGATGGAAGATGGCACACATGGTCAAGTAGCCCATAATGCACCGCACTCTAATTGTACGCGAATAGGTTTCGAAATTCCCGGTTTCATTTCGAAAAAGACTAACATAGGTTTAGGATTGGCTAAACAAGGTCGGCCATCCCAAATCGCCGTACTTCTATACCGAAGAGTGGACATTAATTAAGAGCAATGATAACTATGTTTGTCATTTTAAATCCTTAATGATAGGATCGTGCTATGGTAATCAGAATCATATTAGATCCCACGATGTGTTTCCACACGGTTCTTCATGATTTGATCCAATCTGAACTGTACCGTACATCATCTCCGGAATGAACTTAAACAGTATTTTCCCTACAAATGTGACACGCACTACCGCCAAAAGGTGTTGCTATAATGGATGTGTTGACGCACGCGCGTTTGATTTTGAACTCTTGAGTAATCGAATCTTTATATGGGCCACGTAATGGGCTTGACTGTAAAAGCTGATATTGTGTTTGAGTGTTAGTCAAGGTTGGGACAACGACAATTGCTGGCCCTACTATTCTAGAGATTTCTTGTCTTGCATTTATTTTAGGCTTTATGCTTTATGTTGTTAATTGGGAAAAAAAAATGTGAAGAAGTAACGAGATCGGCCATCCCCGAATCATTATCATAAGCGTTCCGCATATGTAGCTTGGAGCCATAAGTATCGTTCATTTTAATGAGCCATCGCCGCTTTGACCATAGCGCTAATGGGATCGGACTTGAGATTCATATTGCACGGCTAAACCTTGGTAGATGAGCCCTTAAGGCCATAGAGAGACAAGGAGATTCGTACCTTGTCATTAGAGGGGCTGCCGAATCATTTTAAAGTATGCCCTAAGCTACTAGGCTAATTGCCACCGTGGTTTTTATGCTTTACTATTTAAGCCTTACCGAAAAAGCCTAATTTCCGATTTTGTATAAGTGATTGAAATTGGTTATTTTATGGTAAGGGCTACTAGAAAATTGAAGTCATGTGATTCACAACTTCACTATCTCTCCGCCATTCTTGATAATCATTTTTTCCTTAAAACGATCATTAATCTCACTCGAATGATTTGTGAGTTTCATCTTGATTTTCTTACATAAATTTCGTAGCATTCACATGTTGACTTTTATCAATGCAACATACATCAAACATTTCAAACTATCTGAACACGGACGCATAGGTTCGTATATAATATTCCTTCAAAATTTTACAAACCATGTTGGCTTTTTTTTTCCCCCCTAATTTTTGAAGGGAGAGTGACAAGCAGACGCAATGAGTCGTTTTTTGTTTGTTTGTTTGTAATAAAGCCAGATAAGATGGTCGGTGGAAAATAGCACATGGGCTCGCAGGAAACGTGATCTTGATGATTTAATAAATGCATGAAATTCATTGCCGCCATGGCTCTCTCTTTAGCCCTATGTCTCTTGTCCCTAGGAGGCCTTCCTCCATTAGCATGCTCTTTTTTCGGAAAACTTCATTTATTATGGTGTAGGTGGCAGGCAGATGCAGGCCTATACTTCTTGATTTCAATAGAACTTGTTACAAGTGTTACTCGTACCTACAATTATTTAAAGATAATCAAGTTATTAATGACCCGAAAAAAATCAAGAAATAACACCTCAGCTGACCCATGACATGTGTTTTCTTGTCAATCTCCGCGTAACTTAGTTGGTGAGAGCAACAATAAATAAATAAAAACCCAGCCTTGCATTTGAAAATCGAATTGTTCGATGGAACAAATGAAATATCATCCAACAATTTCGACGAATTGAGAATCTGACTCAAATCCCCACGTCGGCAGACGAGCGTTTGGAGTCGACTTGATGGAGTTGGGGCAGCAACGGTTGACGAAACATGGTCACCATCTTGGACACGAATTACATAAGTCAGGAAAGTGGGTGGAGCCATAGGGGGGGGGGGGGACAAAATGATATGAAAGCTCTCGATCTGAGATTTTGTTCCTCTTAATTTTCCACGTGGCAGAAAGATTCGTTTGGTCAAGGGAGAGACGCTACCCAAGTCGTGGGTGGTGGTTTGGTATCATCTTTGCGACCTGTATGTTGATTGTTTTCGTCGACCTTTGTCTTGCCGTGAGTTGACACGATTCACAACGAAACATCACCGACGACGACGACGACGAAGAATCACTCCGACACTAACGAGACTGTTGGGAGCACGTAATGGTAGGTCACCATATACCACATGAACATCTCCCTCCCCTCTTATTTGGTCTCCTCCCCATAACCACTCGACAACTAAGTGTTTTCTTTAAAATCATCATTGTTACTATAGTATTTTCCACCGAACCCCATTTTTCTTCATCTGCCTCCTCTGTAAATCTCTCCTCTCAACGAAACCCTTTTTGCCTCTCTCCCCCTCTCTCCCTTCCTAGCCATGGCTGTTTGCATTGCAAAGTTCGTCGTTGCCTTCTCTCTCCTCTTTATGTCGACCCTTCTGGTCTCCGCAAAGTCGCACGCCTTCGCCCGGAGTGTCCACCCGCTAGAGCTCGGGCTCAAGAAGGAGAAGCTCAGCCACCTCCACTTCTACTTCCACGATATTGTGAGCGGTCACAACCCGACCGCCGTGCGCGTCGCCGAGGCCCAGATGACCAACACGTCTGCCACCGGGTTCGGCGCCGTGGTCGTGATCGACGACCCGCTGACCGAGGGCCCCGAGATGAGCTCCAAGGAGGTCGGCCGGGCCCAGGGGATCTACGCGATGGCGTCGCAGAAGGACGCCTGCCTGCTCATGGTGCAGAACTACGCGTTCACCGAGGGGAAGTACAACGGGAGCACCCTGAGCGTGCTGGGTAGGAACGCGGTGTTCTCCGGCGTACGGGAGCTGCCGATCGTCGGCGGGAGCGGGCTCTTCCGGTTCGCCCGCGGGTACGCTCAGGCAAAGACGCTCACGTTCGACCTCAAGACCGGGGACGCCGTCGTGGAGTACAACGTTTATGTCTTCCATTATTGATCCTATGTCCCAACACTTTCGGAAAGAGTTCTCATAGTTTAGTTTGATGCACGTGTAGCTTGTTTATTTGTTTCTTTGGTATCTTTTTTTTTTCTTTATTTTCCAATCACCAGTGACTCTGGCGTTGCTGTCTAGTGTCTACTTTACCAAACGATTAATAATGATAACAGTTTTATGAAAACTGTGGGAGTAGCAATGAGCCACAATTTTTTGAAAAAATAAATCTCATAATAATTTTTTAATTATTTATTTTGTATTTTTTTTAGCTCATATGGGCTCTTAATCTAACAATAGATTAAAAATAGTCACGTAATTGATGAGGGCTCTCACGTGAAGTACCAAATCGAAGCTAGGTTTGGCTTAGACGTAGCAGACAGATGATGGAAAAAAGAAGAAGAGAAAAGTGAAAAAAAAGATGAATTGAGTTATTGGGTATTCCACACGCATTCTAAAATAATTTAAATGAAAGTGTTCATTTTGAAGAGGAAAGGATGAATAATTTAATGCCAAAGTCATTGTAGTGTAGTGCTGATGATGGTAAAATCGATCTTCAAAGTTGATCATTCAAAAGATTTATGATAAGTGGGCATTAAATCAAGTGGATCAATGGAAAGCCAATTAAGTTCTGCCATCAACTTATATAAAATTGTTTTGTTAAAAATTTACCACGGCCACATTCTAATCACTCTTCAGTAATGGAAACCACGTTACTCATTTGAAGATGAGCTGGATTGCAGGCTGACGACAATGACGAGCACTTCATGCTATCTTACAAAATAAAGAGCATCTTAAATTAATTCTTTATTCGAGAAAGCTTAAAAGTCCGATCTTGTGGAGAGTAAGTTTACCCCAATCCACCTACCCATCAGATGGTCGCGTGGTAAAGAGTAAACTCCTGGGACCCCGCTGAGTAGTATTCGCAGTCTTGGGATCGAAACTTACTCGCCCACATTCACTGGTGTCTTACCCGGAGTACCGTGGTGATAGGGTCCTGCGGTGCCTTCCTGGGGATTAGTCGGTCGCCGTCGGTTTGAGCGTCAGCTCGCCGGCACGGCTGGACACCACGGTTATCAAAAAAAAAAAGTTTACCCCAATCCTAAATCCACTAATCTCATTGTTAAAACAAAAAACCTAATTCTTAAAATTTGGCACGAATGATAACAATTTTATTTTTGAAATCAATTTTTATCAGAAATAAAATTTTTTATTTCTAGTTTTTGTGTGAATTTTTAAGCACATAAACATGTTTGACAACTACACAAAACTTTTATTTCTGAAACATAAATTTATTTGATAATAGCATAAACTTTCTAAGTTGCCAGCAATCGGCAATTGGCGACTGGAAGTCGGCAACTGACGGATCGGCAACAATAGATGTGAGGGCTAGCCGGTCAAATGAATTGAATTAGCATAAATATAAAAGGTTTAAGACTAAATTGACAAAAGTTTATAATTGAATTGACACATTTACAATAAGTTTAAAATATTTTTGGTAATTCTCCGTGAGGAAAGGTGCCAAACTTTTATTTAGATGTGGTGTGCAACTCATTTAACAGGTTTACGATCGATATCCATTGACAATATGTTGCATCACTTCGTACATTGATTTTGTAAATCAACCCTGACAAATGCAAAATTACTCTATTGCTTTTTCTACCAAAACCCATTTTCTCCATTACCCTTCTTTATAAAAGGCCTCCCTCCACGACACCCGTTTCACATCTCTCTATTTCCAACATGGCTCTTTGCATTACCAAGCTCATCATCTTCTCTCTCCTCGCCACTTCCGCCCTTTTCTTCACTGCAAATTCTCACACTTTCTCAGGAAGCTTGCTGCCGGAAGAGCTTGGCCTCAAGGAGAACCTGAGCCACCTTCACTTCTACTTCCGCGACATTTTGGGCGGGCGCAACCTGACTGCCGTGCACATCACCAAGGCCCAGATGACCAACACGTCCGCCACGGGGTTCGGCACCATGGTCATGATCGATGACCCGCTGACCGAGGGCTCCAAGATGAGCTCCGAGGAGGTTGGGCTTGCCCAGGGAATCTACGCACTGGCGTCGCAGAACGACCTCAAGCTGCTCATGGTGCAGGACTACGTGTTCACTGAAGGGAAGTGCAAGGGGAGCACGCTCAGTGTCCCCGGCTGCAACGTGGTGTTCTCCGAGGTGAGGGAGATGCCGATCGTTGGCGGGAGCAGGCTCTTCCTGTTCTCACGCAGGTACGCTTAGGCAAGGATGCACTGGTTCGACCTCTACACCGGCGATGCGGTTGTGGTGGCTAGCAGTGGATGGTGGCAGCGGCCGCCAAAGAGTGGCAGTGGGCGCCAAAGGTTGGCAGTGATTGGCGATGACTGGCAGTGGGTGATGGCGGCTGGCGGTGTGGCAGGGGGCAATAGCCGCCATTGGCAGGTGTACATGTTTTCTTCGTATTGACGCTTGATCCTTGGATAGAACCCCACTTGAAGTACTGCATAATGCATGAAATGAAACCGCTACATTGCGAACTCGTGCAACCAAAACTAGCTTTCTCTTCTTCGGTCACCACATCTAGCAAATCATTCCCTTCGCAAGTCCTTGTCGCAACCTAAAATTAGAGAATCTCGCGTTAATAGATTACCATATTAATTAAACTAAATTAACTAATCTAGTTCAAGCTCTCCCAAACTCTATCAATTCCTGATTTAAGGTTCATGATTAATTATGCAAAATATTTTCAATTTTTTGAGCCGCCACTGATATTTGAAAATAGATAGATTAGAAATTTAAATAAAGCATTAAGAAGAAATTACTTTTATTTTATGCGAACCAAAGATTAAATGAATTCGGAGACTTGATTACATTAATTTTTCAATTAATGCCCTTTTGGTACCTAATTTTCATGATCGATCCTTAGTTTGGTGATTTGAATTGATTTTTTTTTTTTTTTGGGGGGGTGGATTTTCTCTTGTTAAATGCAATGCAAATGCAATCTAACTATATGACATGTAAAATATTATAACATAAAAGAATGACATGGAAATTACGACATAATATGAAGTACGCATGAATGACATGACAAGATGACATGGAAATTATGACGTGACAAAATATGCATGACATGGTAATCACATCTAAACTATGTGCTATGAAAATTGAATGAATGTTTTTTATATTTTTATGATTTTCGGATTTATAATCCTAAAAGTCAAATAACAACTGATTTAATTCAAGAAATTAATTTCTCAAAGTCCTAAACTTTACTGGGGGTTATTTTACATGCAAAAGGTATGAGAAAACATGATTAAACATTAGTAAATGTGACATCTTTTTGGATTTTTAGGAATTTATTTAGACCAAAGCAAGAAAATTTGAACAAAGGTAAACAATATTGCCCATAAAACACCTTTTTATCTGAAATTTCAATTTTTATTCACAACATTCCTCGAGATTGGGGCTAATAAGTGAATATGTTATAGAATTAATGTCGTCCCTATATATAAGGCAAACCTTAAAATTCCATTTAGGAATTATCAATCCACTTTTCTAAATCAAGGATTTGATGTATAATTGGCATGTGCAGGCACAATTGTACTTCGAGATTGAAGTTAGATGTTGCATTTAATGTACATTTTCCGAGAGACAAGGCACAATTGAGAGCATGTGGTATGGGCATGATTGTTTATTAATGTGCAAACTTTAGCATAAAATAAAATCAAACAATCACATAATATAAGATGCAAAAATAAAAAGACCTTACCTAGAGATAAGTGCCTAATTTAAATATTGGATAATATCGCATTATCTTTTTAACGCAATATTACCCTATCAACAGGGATTCACATCTGTATTTTAAAAAGGCAATCTAATAAAGTTAGATATGCAATGCAATCCAAGACCAGCAATTCAAATATTCGAAATCAAATAAGATAAGAAAATTACCTTATCCAACAATATTTTTTCCCCAAGTTTGAACCAAACAAAATCCGCTCGTGATTGCGGATCTTGGATAGGACTGGCGGGACTTGCGGCAGGGTCAGCCGTCCACGGCGGAACTCGATTTGGCAAGGCTTGACAATGAGAGATGATTTTGGTCATGCTCTTTGCGGCTACTGGGCACACAGGATGGGAGCTTCCGAACGCGCTTCAAGACAATCACTATATCAGAATTTTTTGTACAGCTTGCAATCCTCTTGGAGGGCAATAAGGGGTACCCTCCTTCAGAGTTCACTTTCCTCTTCATCCATGAATCACACGCATCATTGGACCAACTAGCTGAGAAGATCACTTTGCTAGATAAATCAAGGACAAAAACGAAAGGTGAAACTACAAGCGGTGACTTATTATAAGCAAATTCCAATACACTTTCAATCAAAACTCAAGTGAAATGCTTTAGGAAAAATGGTGCCGCTGAGCTGTTCTCACAGAGGTGTTGAGGTGATGGACCTGTTGGATATATTATTAATATATATAATCCAAATAATATGTTCACATACAAGCTCAATAGGTGAAAGCGTGTTTATGGGCTGGAGCCCAATAACTTGCATATAAACTCTAGGGTTTCTTACGCTGGAGGTAACACTGTTGAGCATTTCAAACTTAGATGTCTTACTTCAAGCAACCCAAAAGCCATCTTCTCTCAAACTCTTCATCTTCTCTCTCAAAACCAATAACCTCCAACAGGACCTTCTTGATAGGAGCTTATTGGAGAAAGCTGCTCATTCTTCAAGCATGACGGAAATTCCCTGCAACAATAAATGAACCAGAACAAAGACAAAAGACCACCCATGATGAGAATCTAGCAAGTTGCAATTCAATGTAAAACAGACCCTTTGGTGTGATTGTCCATGAGAATTCAAACAATTATTCAACGACGTGAACTACTTCTGGTGAATAGCTTCGATTAGTTTGACGTTTCTTTACCTTCACCAGACAGCAATTATGGATATCAGCGTTGAAGACCAGCCCAGCGGCTATTGCAAGGTAATTCGTGGAATCTCTTTCTTTTCTTCTCTCATTGTTCATCAGGCAAGTAAAAGGCTTGAATATGAGTTTACGCATGGAGAGGCTCCTTGATGTTCCTGATCTTCTAAAAAAGACATTGACGAAAGAAATTAAGAAATTGATCAATAACCTGCACTTCGTGAGACCCGTTAATTGATCATCAGTAGACTAAAACATGTGTGAACTCATGAGGAATCGTTGCCTTCACCAGATGACCTGCACAAAAGTTAAACATGACATCACAGTACGTGGGTTATTGTGTTGCTCAGTGATTTGCAACTCGGTGGATGGAAGGGAATTGTTGAACTAGCGGATCATTGCGCCCGGAGGATAGACTTTGCCTCTGGACTGTGGTGGCCGGCGACAACGGCTTACGGTGAGGAAGGGACTGCTGGTACTTGGAGTATTCACTGGACTCACGCCTTGGGGATTCACCTCCCTCGATGAGGTGGAAAGCTTCACGGTTCTTGAGTCACCGAGAAGATGAGGGAAGACTCCATCTTTTTCACCTCGTTCCAGTGTCCTCTAGCGACCTCTCTACCCCTTTGTCTTCTTCTTTTGCTACATGGACGAAGGCTGGAGTGAGAGGGAAAGAGATGCCTCGCTCTCTCCTTTCTTTTTTTCGCTCTATGGCCGTGTCTGACGTTGAATGCTCCATTAATTGAATTCTAACGAGGTGAATTAGACCCAATAGACCCTTAGGCCCTATGGAATTTGGTCAGCCCGGTTGGCTGAATTCTGCTGCTCATGCTTAATTTGGGCTTCATTTGAACAATGAGTTTTAATAACCCCAGGCCTTTTCCAAATGAGACTTTTATAAATTAGGCCTATTATAGCCTAATTACCTGAGCATTTTCGGCCGAGCTCCTCTTTTGTACCAACCAAAAATTTCAATGTGTTTCTAGCCCAATTCGCGTGTCCATTTCAACTCCATTTTCCACCACTGGTCCGATAAAATGATAATGCATGCAGAAATTAAAAATGTAAACTATAAGGATTAAATGTTTTTGTTAGATACTAAGGCTAGCCTCTATTTTTTTTTTTGCAATGAATCATTAAATAAAAAATCAAATTTTAGATGTCTACAGTCCTACGCCATTGCCGTAATCCTAACGAAGCTCTTTCTCTTCTCACTCACTATTTCTTCCACCACACTTGCCACGAAATCCGAACCCCTAAGCCCCAAGCGCGAGAAGCTCACTCGCTTTCGCATGCACCTGCAGAACATCATCGTTGGGAGCAATGCCACCATCCCAACCGTAGCCCAAGCGTCTGTTGGGTTTCGACGGGTGCAATGCGTATGGGTCAACACAAAAATTTATACAAAAAACGCAATGGAAACAAGCATTCCCATACGCAGATCTCCATAGGTGTTATCAATCAAAAATCTAAACTACATACAAAGGGGATTTTAGGAATACCTCAAAGCGCGCTTGAAACGACTCAGTTCATATGTTTTTCAAATGTTAGACCTCTAGTTCAGACATACCACTAATCGAGCGATGAATGGAAGAAAAAACTCGCAGACGATCACCACCTTCGATTGTGATAGCAATATCGTGGATGTGAATCTCCGCGCTCTCGATTTTTTGTCAAACAATATTGCACACAATACTCTTGACTTTTGCACAGCAAAGACCGCTCCAAAATACACACCCTTAAGCCTATTTATAGGCAAAAGGAAGAGGGGTAAGTCGGCAACTTGCTCTGGCTAGCCATCAAGGTCAGTAAATTTTCCAACCTTGTGGGTCAGCAAATGGCTGGCATTTTGGTTAGCAATTGCCGACCTTATGGGTCAGCATTTGCCGGTCTTTAGCTGAGTTTTAAATATATATAAGTACATATTATATATCATATATATTAAAACAAATAATAGATAATGTGTGCATAATCTCATGTGTGCAATTGACACATCAATGTGTCTATTTTAGGCATATGCGTGTATCACATGTATGTACATTCGTGACTGAAAAAAAAGAATTAAATCAAATCTCATTTTATTTAATTAAGTCCGATTAATTCGATAGTCACCTTTGCAAACACTTTTGCAATCTCTTCCTCTAATTTAAACATCATCACGTATTGGTTATGATGTGTGACATTCATAGATTCATTACTGTGGGGAGCCATGATATATTGCAAGAACATAATAAACTTGCCAGCTTTAACATCAGTGTAATTCAATCCTTCTATCTTACTGTGTCGCGATTGAATGAAGGTGATGGAATATATGTCAAGTCGTCAATTTGATCGTATGTACATATCTAGCAAACATGCATACATATGAGACATTCTTGATTTCAATCGCGGCCGAGGATTTTCAATGCAATGTCACGATTAGATCACATAGGACATCAACCTTGTATTTAATAAGTGTCGCGACCTAAAAATTCGAGATTTTCCAATTTTAGGTTAATGGATTACCAAGTTAATTAAGTGAATTAACTAACCTAGTTCGAGCTCTCCCAAGCTCTACCAATTCGCAACTTAGGTTCAATATTTGAATGCAAAAGTTTTTTAATAGGAGTCGCCACTAATCATTTATGGTAGGTTGATTAGAAACCTAAATAAAATAGTGGGAGAACTATTCTATTTTTACGAACCAAAAATTTTTAAGTTTGGGATTTGGTTACGCTAATATTTCTATTAACGCCATTTCGGTACCGATTTCATGAAAACGTTTAGTTTGGCAATTTCGATGAATTCTTGCTTGAAGTTCAAAGGCGTAATTTTTTTTAGGATTTTCTTTTTTATGATTTTTTTTGTATTTTTAAAATGATTTTCGAAATTAAAAATTAAATGAAAAAGAGAGTGAAATGGCCCAAGATAAACTTATAATTTTCGGATTTAATTTGCATTAATTCCCAAAAATTTTAAGACAATCTTTTTACCCTACGTCTACATCTTTTAAAATTTTGAATGGATTTAAAAGATTTTATTGAGTACAATCCATGAAATAGAATTTCTACGAAATCTTATCTTTCTTTAAATGATAAGACGTGATTTTTAAGAAATCATATCTTCCTTTTTTTTTAATTTTCTGAGTTTTTTTTTTGTTTTTATAGATGAAATTAAAATTCAAGTTGCAAAAATTAAAAGATAATTACCGCTATTTCTTTCAAATTAAGTTTCGATCTAAAGCTTGATAGATCGACCCTAAAATTCGAAATACCCGCTATGGAAATAATTCTATCTAAAGCATGATAGATAGACTTATTTTCATATATGCGGTTGCGGATTAGGAAATTTTCCTAATCAATCACATCTTGAAATATTTTTGGGTATCATTGAATATCTTCAGAGAATTTTAAGACTATCATGAGATTACATAAAATTCCGAAATATTCACATTGAATCACAATCTCACAGTTTAGGCAAGTAACATATTGCAAGATTTTCAAAGGTATTCAAGATTCAATTTTGATGTGCAATCTTCCAAATTAGGCAATCCAAATTAAACAACTAAATCCTTGCAGATATACTCAAATAATTCAAACAAGTCAAAATTAGGAAAACAAGACCATCTTAATATTCGGGGATAGAATTTTACCTTATCTTAGGGTTGCAATTTCCTAATTTGAACTTTGCTCAAAGATTGCGCACCAAAGTCGAGAGGAAGATTGATCGGCTATGGTTCTCATACGTCCAGGAGCTTCGTCAAGGCTTGATTCGCAGCACTAATTTGGGCATGAATCCACCTAAGAAAACAGCACCATATTGCGAGGAGATCTCGCAAAAAACGATGGGGTAATTGGTCCAAGAAAGCGAGTAAAAATCTGCACTAAACCAAAGAATAAGTCACTCAAAACAGTGTGGTTCCAGGTCTCGAACAACAGCGAAATGATCTCCGGACAGCGGCAAACTTGGGCACCAAACTACGGGGATTTCATGTGGCAAACTCCAGCACAAACGAACACCGATCAGCAGTGATTTCTGTGCACAACAGCAGCTGGAAAACGGCCCGGACAGCAGTACAAACTCACTTTGGACAGCGGCTTGAACTTGGCACCAAACAGCAGCAAATTAGATACCGAACAGCAACCATTTTTTGTTGCAACAGTTGCAAAGCATCAGCAAATACATCAGGGGAGTGGGTGGAGCAGAGGCAACTAGTGGGGTTGACCTTCAAGGAAGAATCGAAGATATCAAGCTCTTTCTCTCATGTTTTTCTCTCTATTTTTCTATATGGTGACTATGTGGGCTCCTCTTAATTGTGAACCCTATACGTGTATTTATAATGATCAGCCAGGGTTTGCGCTTTTTCGTTTAATTATGAAATAGTCACTTAACTTCGGATAATCGCAATATAATCCGGTAACAAAATATTTTGCTCCATAAAAGGCCCTTTCTTTTTTAATTAAACATTAAATGGGATGATTTAGGCTCAAATTAGGCCCCAAGACCTTGGTGAATTTTTGGCAATTGCTCTGGTCCAATCACCTGTCGAATTAAACTCAATTCCCCACCGTCGATGCAAAATGCAATGTAGAAAAAATAAATATGCAATGCATTGAGAAATATTTTTGGTGAGAATTAATTCTCAATTTTGTGCAATATGAATGAAAAAAGAAAAATCAAAATTTAGGTGTCAACAATAAGAAAACAGATCTCATTATTGCGCACACCTATGACTTCATGCATGAACAAACTATGACCATCAATTGTAAACCATAGCCATTCGAAACACAAGTCAATACCATGCCTCAGGTTTAAGCATTATTTACACATGACCAAAGCATAAATGATTAGTCATTGACTATGCTCGAAGCTTTCATGTTTGCTAATCGTTCAACGCGTGTCTGTTTAGTGAACTTGCCAAATATAAGCACCTACATTCTAACTTGGGCATTTAATGTCCAATGACTTGTGACTCTCATCCCCTTAAGTATATAATACTAAATGGTGAAGTTTAGAACGCACAATCTTAACAAGATCATCAACGTCCACTCAATGATTCATTGATTAGGAACAATTTAAAGATCCAATTTAACTATAAGCTTATCACGCATATTCTCAACGTCTCAAAAAAAGACTCAGTTATAATTAATCTTATGAACTCATACATTGAAAACAATTGGAGAAATGAATGAACACGTCTTTTCTATTGATTAAATTGAAAGTACAACAAAATGTCCAACATGTACAATTACATAGTTGCTTTATGTCATACACTCAACAGAGTCCACAACCGATCTGTCCGCCACGTTATTTGGTCAACTAGCAGCTGTCGATGATGTGGTCACCGTGAACCCCGAGATGAGCTCGAAGAGCATGGGTAGGGTACAAGGCCTGGTGGAGTTCACATCCCAAAGCGAGATGGTCTTGTGGATGTCCATGAACATCGTGTTCACGGAGGGTAAGTACAACGGGAGCGATCTGACCATTATGGAGAGCGACTTGCTCTCGTTGAAGGTGAGAGAAATGCCTATCATCGGCGGAACCGGTCTTTTTCGGCTGGCCAGGGTTTACGTTCAAATCAGCACTTACTCGTTCGACCTGAAGAATGGATTCATCTTTCGTGTATGATTTCTATGTGTACCATAATTGGGGGTTTCGCCAGATTAAGCTTGCAAGTTGTTTTTACTTGGCTCAAGAACAATAGAACGATAAACATACAAGTACCATCAGCCGGAGCTCCCATGATTGCGTATTATAAGTAATACGACATGGGGCAACGATAACACAATAAAACGGGACAAACTAGAGCAAAATAGCAAACAAAGACCACACGCATAACATTTGCGATTTACGAGACGAGATCCTTCGCCCCATCCGTATGTTCGTTCCATTTCTCATTCATCCACACCATCGTTCATGCGAATAAGGATCGTTGTCCGTGTTTATAAATGAAGGTATTGACGGTTGGCATTTATTGAGAAATCAATGGAGACAAGGAGAAATGGATTTTCGTCCACAATTTACTAATCCCAATAGGCTAATACCATTCCAGAACTTTGCACCCTCACCCTCACTGTCACAAGAAATTATTGATGTTATGTGTAGAGGTAATTTCATTAGTAAATTAAAACATCATGCATTGACCTTTAGAATTTTCAATTTGTGCCAACACTCAACAATGCCAACCATGGACGTTATTCGTTATGGAACTTTATGTCAATTGTAAGCATCGACAATGAGAGAAGTCGCCGTTAAATCTCCAGGCAGCTGTGAGCGTTAGAGTTAGGCACACCTTAGTAGCAAAAGTTGAATGTTCTAGGGTGATCCAGTTTAGTTTACCATAATTCAAGTTAAGTTCCCACCCGGTTTTATCAAGGTTATGTGAGAAAGAGGTGTCAATATTGTGATCAGGTACTCGGTCATGGTAAAATTCGATGAAAGTGCAGATTATGTGAGGTTTGACTAACAGAAATGTCACCATCTTTCATCTAGTTTGTCCTATGAAAATATCTTGTCTGCTATAAGGTCTGTCTTACACGATGTCTTGGCCATAGAGAGTTGCACTAGCTATACATAAGCTGAATGCTTAAATTGTTGGGAGTGTTGAAGTATATTTATAGACGGTAAAAAATTCCCAACTAGACATAATCTTAGATATTTTGGATACTATGTATTTTTCTATTTCTTAATAGAGTTCTCTAAGATAATTAGTGTTATTATTAGAATAAGATAACTAGATTTCTTGATAGATTAAGTTACTAGGCTAATCGCCACGGTGGCTTTTATGTTGTACTATTTAAGCCTTAACCGGAAAGCCTTCTCGATTTTGTATGAGTGGGTGAAACTGGTCATTTTACAGTAAGGGCTACTTGAAAATCGAAGTAATGTGCTTCATGACTTCACCGTCTCTCTGCCATCCTTGATAATCATTTCCCTTAAAACAATCATCAATCTGCTCAAATGAGTTGTGACTTTCATTTTGAATTTCCTATATAAATTTCGTAGTATTCACATGTCGACTTTTATCAATGCTATACACATCAAACATTTCAAACTATGGGAACACGGACGCATAGGTTCGTATATAATATTCCTTCACAATTTTACAAACCATGTTAGTTATTTTTTTTTTCTGATTTTTGAAGGGAGAGCTACAAGCAGACGCAATGGGGTTTTGGTAATAAAGCCAGATAAGAAGGGTGGTGGAAAAATAGCATATGGGTACGCAGGAAACGTGATCTAATGCATGGCTCTCTTTGGCCCCATGTCTCTAGTCCTTAGGAGGACTTCGTCCATTAGCAGATTTTTTTTCCGGAACACTTCAATTATGATATAGACGGTAGGCACATGTAGGCCTATACTTCTTTATTTCGATAGAACTTGTTATGAGTATTACTCCTACCTACTGTTATTTAAAAAATACTCAAGTTATTAATGATTGGACAAAATCAACAAATAACACCTCAGCTGGCCCATCACATGTGTTTTCTTTGTCAATCTCCCCGGATAACTTAGTTGGTGAGAGCAATTAAAAAAAAAAAACCAGCCTTGCATTTGGAAATCGAATTTTGCAATGGATCAAATCAAATACCATCCAACTATTTCGACGAATCGAGAATCTGCCTCAAATCCCACGTTAGGAAACGCTTGTTTAGAGTTGACTTCACGGAGTTGGAGCAGCAACGTTTGACGAAACATAGTCACCATCTTGGACAAGGAAAAAACAATTAAGAATAAAAAAAAATTCCGGAATGAATTACGTAAGTTAGGAAAGTGGGTGGAGCCGGAGGGGAAACAAAATGAAAGCTTTCGATCTGAAATTCCATGTGTTTTCTTGTCAATCTCCACAGATTACCCAAGTCACGTGGTCTCGTTTTGGTTTGGTATCATCTTTTCGATCTGAGTGTTGATTGTTGACTCGATTCACAGCGAAACATCACCGACGACGACGACGAAGAATCGCTCCGGCACTGACTAGATAGTTCGGAGCACGTAAATGGTAGGTCACCATATGACCAATGACCATGTCCCTCTCCTCTTTATTTGGTCCCACCGCTTAACCACTCCGCAACTAGGTGTTTTCATTAAGTAACCATCATTGTCACTATTTTCCACCAAAACCCCAATTTTCTTCATCTGCCTCCTCTATAAATCTCTCCCCTCAAAGAAACCCTTTTTGCCTCTCTCTCTCTCTCTCTCTAGCCATGGCTGTTTGCATCGCAAAGCTCGTCGTCGCCTTCTCTCTCCTTTTCATGTCGACCCTTTTGGTCTCCGCAAAGTCGCACACCTTCGCCCGGAGACTCCACCCGCTAGAGCTCGGGCTCAAGAAGGAGAAGCTCAGCCACCTCCACTTCTACTTCCACGACATTGTGAGCGGGCGCAACCCGACCGCCGTGCGCGTCGCCGAGGCCCAGATGACCAACTCATCCGCCACGGGGTTCGGCGCCGTGGTCATGATCGACGACCCGCTGACCGAGGGCCCCGAGATGAGCTCCAAGGAGGTCGGCCGGGCCCAGGGGATCTACGCGCTGGCGTCGCAGAAGGACGCCAGCCTGCTCATGGTGCAGAACTACGTGTTCACCGAGGGAAAGTACAACGGGAGCACCCTGAGCGTGCTGGGCCGGAACGCGGTGTTCTCCGGCGTGCGGGAGCTGCCGATCGTCGGCGGGAGCGGGCTCTTCCGATTCGCCCGCGGGTACGCTAAGGCAAAGACGCGCACGTTCGACCTCAAGACCGGGGACACCGTCGTGGAGTACAACGTTTATGTCTTCCATTATTGATCCCATTTCACGACATGTCTCTGGAGACCTCTCTTGAAAGAGCGCTCCCTTCTTTGGTATCTATTTTTTTTTTCTTTATTTTTCAATCACCGATTACGTTCCTGTCTACCTTACCAAACGATTAATAAGTTAATATTTTTATTAACAAGGGTTTACTAGCATATAATATGTTGTGCGAGCCATGGTTTCTTAAATAAGTAAATTCTATAATAATTTTCAATTATTTATTATGTGTTCTTTGCAGTCCCGCAATGGGCTCTTAAATAGATTAAAAATGATCACACAATGAAAAAAAAAAAGTGAAAAACGATGGATGGAGTAATTGGGCATTCCGCACGCATTGAGAACAATCTAAATGAAAGTGTTCTTTGGAAGATGTACTTTTGGAAATGATGAATAGAAGAGAAAGCCGGCAGTTTTGTCGTATTGCGACAATATAACGCCAAAGCCATTGTACGATGGTAAAATCGATATTTCAACTGATTTATGAGGTTATAAATCAATTAAGTTGCCATCAACTTATATAAAATTATTTTGTTAAACATTCTATATTATCACACTTCAGTACATAATGGAATCCACCACACATTCATTTAGAGATGAGTTGGACTGCAGGCAGACGACGATGACGAGCACTTCATGCTAGCGTACAAAATAAAGTGTAACTTAATCAATTCTTATAGAGAGTAAGTTCACATCTTTAAGTTCCGACATTGGAACCCCAATCCTAAATCCGCTAATCACATTGATAAACAAACAATCTTAATTTTGAAAATTCCCAACCTCTCTTAGTCACCACAAGCGCAAATCCAACCGTTACATCTTATATTTGGCATGGAATTGACTGGCCGCGTTACTCTCTCACTATTCCCTTGTACTTGGGCTCGAGAAAATTATCAAAAAAAAAATTCTAATTATATTGTAATTATGTCAATTCAATTTTATTTTTATTTTTATTTTTTTGCTAGTTCAGTGATAAATCTTTTGCAATCGTATCAATTCAGTCTGTCTAACTAATTTTTGCCGACAGGCTATCCGATGCTGATGTAGACACTGGCCGACTATCCGGCCACATAATATCATTTTTTGGAATTTTTTATTTTTTTTCTTCCTCATTTTCTCTTCTTCCTCCTGTCGATTGCTAGACCTCGGCGACTAGCTAAAGGCGACAGCCAGCGAGGTTGACCTTGCCGCCAGCCGTCACCCATGGCTATTATCGCCATTGCATGTCATCTTTACCACTACGTGTCTTGGCTTCTTTCACCTCTCCTCTTAGTTAAAGTAAGAGTTTGAGTCACTTTCCTCACTCCCTCTTCCGCCTATTTAAACTTGTGTGATCGCTTCTCCATAGCCCTTCTAACGCCTTCGGCTATCTTCGCTGTTGTTTCTTGCCATTCCAAAGCCGTGCATACCCTCCTTTTTCGAGACTAGGATCCTAAGGTGCCTAGACCCAATTTGAAGCTCTTTTGCAAGTTTCAATGTCGGCTACCATTCCAAAGATATTGAATCCTCTGTTGATATAATCTATTTGAGTTTGTTTCTCTGATTTGGAGTATTTAGTGTTGGCTTTGTTGGCCGTCTAATTGGCCCTCCGTCGTCACCGATGACTCCCTAGGATTGTTGTAGTCAAGTTCTAGAATCTAAATAGCCAAGAAATCGAATTTGCGTACCTGATTTCAAATCCATCGTCGTTTTCAGCAAAATTTTGGCATCGTAACACTCGGACTCTTCCCTTCTATCGTCCTCAGGCCGCTTGGCATCAATGAGACCGCATTTCCTTTCCTCTCTCACACTCTCAAGCCTTATCGAGGAGGTGGAAGACAACATGGCAAAAGTAAGGGTTAGGGAGGGTACTAGCCTATATATAGAGTTCCGATTAGGCCTTCCCATCACGGGCAGGGGGCCAAACTTGGCTCATACTAACCAGGCCCATATTCGGCCCATTAAGAAATCTTTAAATCCTTTTTTATTAAACTAATTCCGTAAATAGTAAATTAATACTATATAACAATGAATTACAATCTCAATTAATCGAAGCCTACATATTCTAACAGGCTTAGCTTGAACCTAGGTTGGAATCTGAATTTGAAATAGTTAAAGATCCGCTCCTCAATCAATTGCACTCAATATATTCGACGGAATTTTTAGACCAAATTTGTATGGATTTTTCTCCGATTTGACTTATTTTGAGTACATCACAATTGGTTGTTGTTGAGATTAAGTCGAACCATATCTTTTTGTTTTGTTTTCGCCCCATGTTGGCGTCTCTTCCTGCAGCGTTCAATGGTGTTGTCAAAGAGGAAATAACTTGAAAAAGATATCTTGCTATGGCAAGGCCAAACCGTCACCTCTGGCCAATTGCTAAACCTCTATGACCAGCTAGAAGAGGAAGAGGGAATGGGAAGGGAAAAAGAAAAGAAAAGAGAAAAAGTAAAAATAAAATTCAAAAATCATATATTAAAATATTATGTCGCCAGACAACTGATGTCGGATGACATTCATATCAGCACCAACAAGCCAAAATTGTCTGGATTGACTGAATTGGCACAATTGTAAAATGTTTCGAACTAAATCGAAAAAAAAAAAGAGTTTAGGACTGAACTGGTGTAATTGCAATAAGTTTAGGACTTTTTTGGTAATTTTCTCGCTTAGGCTCCTTTACATAAATTACTCCACAGGAGGAAAAAAAATCATCTTGAATGATGTTATGTTCCTAAAATTTGAGTTATGTAATTTGTATTTTATGAGGAAAGGTGCCAAACTGTTGTTTAGATGTGGTGTGTAACTCATTTAACACATTTACGATATCAATTTGCGATACCCATTGATAATCTGTTGCATCTCTTTGTACATTAATTCTGCAAATTGACACTCATAAATCCGAAATTACTCTGTCGTCTTTGCTACCAACACCCATTTTCCCCATTGCCCTCCTTCATAAAAAGCCTACCCCCACAGCACCACCCGTTTCTCTCTGTTTCCATCATGGCTCTTGGCATCACCAAGCTCATCATCTTCTCTCTCCTCTATACTTCCGCCGTTCTCTTTACGGCAAATTCTCATACTTTCTCAAGAAGCTTGCTGCCTGAAGAGGTTGGCCTCAAGAAGGAGAAGCTGAGCCACCTCCACTTCTACTTCCACGACATCGTGAGCGGGCGCAGCCCGACCGCTGTGCGCGTTGCCGAGGCCCAGACGACCAACAAGTCCGCCACGGGCTTCGGTGCCGTGGTCATGATCGACGACCCACTGACTGAGGGCCCCGAGATGAGCTCCAAGGAGGTCGGGCGGGCCCAGGGGATATACGCAGCGGCGTCGCAGAACGACGTCGGGCTGCTTATGGTGCAGAACTACGTCTTCACTGAAGGGAAGTACAACGGGAGCACGCTTAGCGTTCTCGGCCGGAACGCGGTGTTCTCTGAGGTGAGGGAGATGCCGATTGTCGGCGGAAGCAGGCTCTTCCGGTTCGCACGCGGTTACGCTCAGGCGAGGACGCACTGGGTTGACCTGCAGACCGGCGATGCGGTTGTGGAGTACAACGTCTACGTCTTCCATTATTGATCAGGTTCAGGAGATGTCGCCGAAGGAGGTCGCTCTAGCAAAAGTAGCCCTTAAGTATCATTTCATGGCCGGATTCTCCGTTTGCCTCTTAAAGCTTTATCTATTAATTATTTCCGGCATTAGAGAGATTCTTGCACCGCTGATTGTACTTTTTGAAGGCCACGGATTAATAACCACCATGTTCTCCGCATTAATGGAGACCTACCATAGATGCCAAAGAGTAAAGTGCTCGTTAGGACAGACTCGAGAGTGATTGATGTTACGAATCGTGCTAGAGATACTAAGGGTGATTTACTGAACGATATTGAAAAGTCCAGTTAGAGTTTGCATACAAATTGCTTATTTAAATGTTCGATTATAATTCATGACATCATATATTCAATCCGTGAATTCCATGATATCCACTAGTTGTCCGAAGAGTATCTCTCTAGAAAAAAAAAAAAGAAATAGTTGGGTTTAGGCATACGTACGGATGGACATTACTGTTCCTGAACATCATCCTTTCCCAGTCTAAGAGAGGGTAATCTAAAACCTGTCATTATCTAGAACCGATTTGATTACTAACTAATTCCGCTTGAGACCGATGAGGGAATCGATTTATGATAAGACAAGACGCTTTTGAGCTTATTTGCAAAATAAATCTTATTGGCCAACGGTCCATCTTCGAATTCTTTAGGACAAAGGATCGTGACGGAGATCTCCACCCAATATGCCGGAGCCACCCAGCTTCGCGCGGAAGCTCCCATCGATCCCGTCGGCCGTTACATCTAAACTTCTTACGTTTCGTCGGTCGTGGGATCACTTGTGTCGTCAACCATCCAATATAAAGCTTGTCGACATCGACCGTCGAACATAAGCTCACGACGGGTTAGTCTCCGCTGGCTCGGGTCAATTTAGGCTCGCAAACCAACCAAGTGTAACGTGAGAAAACCAAACTCAGCAGTGCAAGAAACGCCGAGATAATCTACCCCAGTTGACGGTTCCCAGTCCCGACCACGCGTTTACCTATTGTCACTGCCACTTGCCGCTCCCTCCACGTTCACTCCTTAGACGTTTCCTTGGCGCTACCTAAAGTTTTCCTCGCCGATTCCGCCAAAAAAGGAAGGAAAAGTCCTGCACCCTCTCGTACCCTGTTTGATTTGACTAACCCCAGTAGCAAGTTACAAGTTGCTGGCCCTTACGGTAAGTCGGATCTATGCCGAATCCGAGGTTGCTTTGGGACAAATAAATCTTGTACCATGAATACCGATCCGTTTTCCAAATAATAAGAAAGAGGCGTGCCGGGAATTGTTTGATTATAGAAGTTGATCGAGGGGATTATAAGTATGGATATGATTCAGTAAATTTTTGATTAAAATTTCGATACAGACGACGTCGATATCTATATTACATAGAAAGTTTTGTCGAATTAGGAACGGCGAAAATTTAGATCCCCTACTTGGACCGACCCTCCAAATGACCGTAGACTCTATATTATTGCTGTTAGAGAGGCCAAAAAGGAAGAAAAAGAAGCTGGTCCACCGTCCCACTATGCACGAATTTTCAGGGCAGCTTCCTTGGTGATGGGAACGGCTCGGGGACCAGAGAAAAGGTTTGGAGACGACTGAAAAGCATGGATGGATGGTCCACAAGGCCATCGCCAACGTTCAAATTGAATGCGACTTTTTTTCTTGGTCGGACCAAGAGTAGGAATTTTGTAAATTTTCATGCTAATGGGGTCGGTCAGGCTCGTCTTTTTGTCCCGCCAATAAATTTGCACCGAATGAAGAGATAGGTTACCAAAATATGGCCACTCTCATCCACAAATTTCTGAGCAGTAGTGAAAAAGTGGACGAAGGCAAAAATGCACTTTAAATTATTAGTGTTGCTGCGTAATTGGACACTAAAATCTACTGTGATTAGTTAGGGAGCTTAAGAATTCAAGCCTAATTGAAATTTGGCCAAAAATAAAAAAAAAGGTTCTGTGTTGTGGTTGATCCACGGGAAAACTGGGGCTGTTGATTTTCATCAGTTCAGAGATATGTTTGTTGCCAAAGTTTTGTGACATATCGTGGAAGTATGATTCGGGGGTCTGGTTGGCTCAGCTATGGTGCCTCAGAGGAATCGATACGCGGGGAGATTTAAACTATCTGGTGATTTGTGAATTGTCGAAGGTTTGGTGTCGATGTAGCGATTACTAGTTTTCCCTTTGCGGGGTAATGTTCGGGATTGTGTCAGTTCCAGTGCAAAAATTTTGCTCGCTATAGCATCTGGGGGTTTCTATCTAACTGAATGGTGCAGATGCCCAGTGAGGGTTTTCTTCGTTCTTCTTGGCTTGATTATTCCCAGCCTAGTTATGAAGCTGGGGGGACTTATGAGTTGCTTAGTGATTATTGATACTTAAATTTTGACTTTTATTACTTAAAAAAAATTAATTTTAGCTCTCGCCAAAAATTATTAATTATTTTTTATGCATAGCATATCTAATTTTTCATGCATTGCGTTTGCATTAATTAAACAAGCCGCGAGGGGATAGACCCAAAATGGACAAGTGGACTCGGCCAGAACCCATGAAGAATTCAGCTAAAGACATGGGAGAGGAGAGGCTAATTGAGTTTTAATCTGATTAAACTCAACCCATTATGTGCAGCCAAGCTTAGGTCCACAGGGTTAAACCTACGATTGTCTATATAAGCATCATTAGGGAGACACGTTGGGAAAGGCCACAAATTGAAACATATGGCCATATCGAGGGGTTCAATCAGAAGACACTCGGAGAGAGGTCTCTCTCTTTTTATAGGAGGAATTCACATCACATGAGTGTTGGGGAAAAACGGGCAGCACTTCGCCTCTAATTAAGCCAATCCAAGATTTAAAAAAAATACCCCTCTAATTTCACCTACTTAATCCAGTAACAACCAATAATTATATCTAGTCAACTATCCTCATGCGAAATGATAAAAACAACATACCAAGACTTACGTGAAAAATCTGAAATGGAAAAAACCACGGACGACCCAAAATCCTCCATTAATCATCAAGAATAGCAAATATACAAAAGGGTTTCTCTCTAGTCACACACTAGAGGCTCTACATTAACATTATAAGAATAATTCATTACCACAAAGGTGAAATAATACACATGAGGTAAGAAACTCTAACCATGGTTGGAGAATTCGAAGGAAAATCTCAACAAACGAGAACCATTAACACATAGATCTCGACCTCATGAACAACATATCCAAATTTGAGCCAATTCTGCCAATATTTGGCCCTCAAATTTGGACTGCAAGTATTTTCCAACTTCCTCTTTTTCTCCCTCCCAAACTCTCGGTAAGCTCTCTATGAACTCACTCATTTTCTTCTCTCTCTCTCTCTCTCTCCAAAGACAATAACGCGCACACACATACTTTTCTTTCTCACTCTCCCTCTTTCTTTTCTCTCATTAACTCTCCATTGATTCTTGTCTCATCTTTCCTAAAAAAAACAAAAGAATGTTGCTAGGCCCCCTACATGAGGGAGACCCAACCCACAAATCTCCCCCTCTGCCTCATGTAAGGAGTTCCATCATGTTTGCTTTGCTTCGACAAGTCAAGTTTCATCATTGGAATTACGTTAGTCATCATGTCAGATCTATTGTCATCGGTATGAAATTTCTCAAGTAAAAAAGGCTTTTCTTCTAACTTTTTTCGAACCCAATGATACTTCACATTAATATGCTTCGATCTTGAATGCAACACTGGATTCTTGCTAAGATAGATAGCACTCTTGCAATCACAATATAAAACAAACTTCTTTTGCTTCAAGCCCAACTCTCATAAGAATTTCTGCATCTATAAGAGTTCCTTGCCTCCCTAGGTGATAGCCATATACTCCGCTTCAGTTGTAGACAGAATAATACATTTTTGCAATCTTGATTGCCATGAAACTACTCTCCCTGCAAAGATCATCATATAACCTAATGTAGGCTTTTAGGAATCACTGTCACCTACATAATCAGAATCTGAATAACCATTCAACTCAGGCTTTCCATTTTCATAACATAAGCAGAATATGGAAATGCCTATGAGATACCTCAAAATTCATTTCTCACCGTCTTAATGTTCTTTACCTAAATTTGAGAGAAATCTACTCACAACACTAACTGCATCAGTAATATCTGGTCTTGTACAAACCATGGCATACATCAAACTATCTATAGCGAATGTATAAGGAATTTTCATCATCTCTTCCTTCTTTTTCTTACTCGTTGGACACTTATTACTACTCAACTTGAAGTAACCAATAAGTGAAGTACTTGTCAGTTTACATATGATCATGTTGAATCTTTCAAGCACCCTTTCAATATATTTCTCTTGAGATGGCCAGAGTTTCTTATTCTTTCTATCACGAGTGATTCGCATACCAGGGATTTGTTTAGTCGATCCAAGATCCTTCATCGCAAAGGCTTTATTCAACTCATTTTTCAAACCCTTGATTTTATTAGCATCATCCCCAACTATCAACGTATCATCCACATAGAGTAGGAGGATAATAAAATCATAATGATAAAATCTTTTCATAAAAACACAAGAGTCAGAGTTGGTCTTACCCTATCCATGATCTTCCATGAATGAATCAAACTTCATGTACCACTATCTTGGCGCTTGCTTGAAACCATATAAACTCTTTTTCAACATGCATACAAAATACTCCTTGCCTTCAACTTTAAAATCCTCCGGTTGCTCCATGTATATCTATTCTTCTAAGTCTTCATGAAGAAAACTTGTTTTTTACATCAAGCTATTCAATTTCTAAATCCAAACTCATGGTTAACCCAAGAACAACTCGAATAGAAGGCAATTTTACAATCATTGAAAATATATCTTCAAAGTCAATTCCCTTCTTCTGACGAAAGCCCTTTACAATAAGTCTAGCCTGTATCGTGGTTGCAACTATTTTTTTTTTTGTTTTCAACTTGTACGCCTATTTGTTTGTGAGTGTTCTCTTGCCCTTAAGTAACTTCATCAATTCAAATGTGTGGTTCTCATATAAAGATTTGAGTTAATCGTCCATAACTTCATGACACTCATTCTTTTTATCACACGATATAACATTTTCATAAGTTTTTGGCTCTCCTACATTGGTGAGTAACACATACTCATATGGTTGATATCTTTGTGATGGTTTACGCTCTCTTTTTGATCTTCTAGCTTGAGGTAGCACCAGTTCTTCTTGCTCAACTAGTTCAACTGGTTGCTCTTGCTCAACTGATTCACTTGCTTCTACTAAAGAATCAACATTCTGTGATGATTAATCATCTTCATGATTTCCACCCAATATAGTCGGAGGGTTTGGGCTGAAATTAACTCTGTGTTGAGCTACATTCTTTGGCTTCCCTGGCTTATTGATATCTTCAATAGTTTGATGCTCAAAGAACACCACATCTCGGCTTCTGATGACTTTTTTTGTAGCTGAATCGAATAGTCTGTAGCCAAACTCTTCATGTCCATAACCCAAGAAGATACACTGTTTAGACCTGTCATCAAGCTTGGATCTCTCATCTCTTGGAATATGTATAAATATCCGGCAGCCAAACACTTTCAGATAATTGTAGGAAACGTCTTTCCTACTCCAAACTTTTTTGTGGAACATCCCCCCTAAGACGAACTAATGGAGAAAGATTTATCAAATCCACAGCCGTTCTCATCGCTTCACCCCAAAATGACTTAGGCAACTTCGCATGAGATAGCATACACCAAATTCGATCATTAATCGTTCGACTCATTCTCTCTACCACTCCATTCTGTTGTGGGGTTTTCGGAACAGTCTTCTCAAGCTTGATGATATAATCCCTGCAATAATACTCAAACGGATCTCTATATTTTCCACCATTATCAACTCGAACGCATTTCAACTTCTTTCCAGTTTCTCTTTTTACATTGACATGAAATTGTTTGAAAGCCGCAAGAACCTGATCTTTAGATTTCAAAGCAAAAGCCACACTTTTCTAGAGCAATCATCGATAAATGTCACAAAATATAATGCACCGCTAAATGTTCTAGCATCCATGCAACAAACATCAGTGTGAACTAGATCAAGTATATCAATTTTGTGTGTAGAGATGAACTCTGAAATGATGATCGATGTTACTTACTATTGTGACCTAAAAATTTGGCGAAATTCCAGATTAACAAATTATCAGGTTAATCAAATTAACTAACCTAATTCAAACTCTCCCCCATCCTATCGAAACGCAATTTTGATTCAATATTTAATATGCGAAAATTTTCAATAGGAGTCGCCACTAATCGTTCTTGGTAAATCGATTAGAAACATAAGTAAATTAGTGAAAGAACTAAATCACTTCTACAAACCAAAGATTCAAAGTCCGAGGACTTGATTACGCTAGATTACTTTAACGCCATTTCGGTACCATTTTATTTCATGAAAAATTATTTGAAAAGGCAACATTAATCGATTTTAACTTAAGTCACTAATAAAGGTTATCATGCGAGTGCACAAAAAATTAATTGAACATCCAGAAATCGACTAAGCTTAGAGAGTACGCGCCACACAAAATATTTTTTTTTAGGTTTCGTTCTTTCTTTTATGAATGCATGAAAAGTATACTATATGCAATGCATAAAATTACTCTAAAATGCAATGGCATAAATTAAATGCAAATCTAAAAAATTAAAATGACATGACACTAAATGACATAGCAAAGACGACATGGTATAAAATATGATATGTCAATAATAGCGTGGCGTAGATGACGTAGCAAATATGACATAGCAAATATGACATAATGATGTGGCATATTCGAATATGATATATGAATTCTATGCGGTGTTATGACTTCCAGCAGGTGACTCGGTCTACCGATTTTAGGGTTTGATAATGTGGAAATCAATATACGAAAGATGAAATACATGAAATCTTTATACCACCAAGTAGGAGGCAGAGCCTACCGCAATTTGGAGTTCAGATCTTTTAAGCGAAAAGCGCAGAAAATTGCAATACTAATACGACATGTGGATACAAAGACAAACATGTAAATACATCATGCGAACATAGACATACAGATACAACATGCGTACGTATTCAATAATAGATATATCACAAAAATAGTGAAAGAAATCTATGATTTCGCAAATAAATTCGATAATATAATGTACTGAAAAGATGCAATATAAAAAGCAGTAAATAAATATAAGCATTAAAATGCTCGGAAGCCGGAGAGAAGGAATGAGTTAACGACTTATGTGCAGTGTTATGACCTCTAGTAGGTGGTTCAGCCTACCAATTCTGAGATTTGATAATGTGAAAATCAAAATACAAAAGATGAAATACATGAGATCTTTACACCATTAAGTCGAAGGCAGAGCCTACCGTAATCTAGGGTTCGGATCTTTTAATTGAAAAATGCAGAAAATTGCAATACGTATACGACATGTGGATACAAAGACAAACATGCAAATACATCATGCGAACATAGACATACAGATACAACATGCGTACGTATTCAATAATAGATATATCACAAAAATAGTAAAAGAAATCTATGATTTCGCAAATAAATTCGATAATATAATGTACTAAAAAGATGCAATATAAAAAGCAGTAAATAAAGATAAGCATTAAAATGCTCGGAAGCCGGAGAGAAGGAATGGGTTAACGACTTATGTGCAGTGTTATGACATCCAGCAGGTGGTTCAGCCTACCGATTTTGAGATTTGATAATGTGAAAATCAAAATACAAAAGATGAAATACATGAGATCTTTACACCATTAAGTCGAAGGCAGAGCCTACCGTAATCTAGGGTTCGGATCTTTTAATTGAAAAATGCAGAAAATTGCAATACGTATACGACATGTGGATACAAAAACATACGAATACAACATGTAGATGCGAAGACATACGAATAAGACATGGAATAATCGAAATATAAATCAATCCATTTAGGCAACGAAATTCTCGAAGATTTTAATGTTTAAGATCGCTACCTTTGAACTCGTCAATTTTCCTCAACGGGGTTCGCTTGGAGTTTTATTTCCTTTTCTAAAGGAATTGCCACGAGAGTTCGCCGGCAGACTGGAATTGAGGAAAGATCGGTACATGGCCTCTCGACTTATAATGGGATCAAAGACTCGGCAAATCCAATTGAGAACCAATTGTCAACTTGTAGTCTTGGAGTTGTTATGATAGTCATAAAATAGCAGCCATCTGGAGACCACTCACTGGCAACGAAGCATTCAGCTTTTGTTGCTCCCAGCTGTTTCTTCTCCTTGTAATCCTAGAATGCCATGTCACTTGATAAATTACCAAAACCTGCCAAACATATAAACTTCCCCTTCGGATTCCATCTGATGGTGTTATAAGGGCTTGTTCCAAGCTCAAGGAGTGGATTACACTTCTTGTCATATGAGCCACCATAGTTCGGAGCAATCTTCCCTTCTAGAAGAAGGACTATTGGCAACAACCTTCATAGGGCAAGGTCATTCGCCTTTGCTGGATCTAATCCGGCTTTATCAATTATGTTTCCGAAAAAATACACAATGAACGTATATCTGCCTCAACTGGTAGGATTGTCTCAATCTTGTCTTATCTTGACAGATGGTAGCCATAAGATGATGGCATACAGTCTAACAGACCAAGGTGAAACCCAATCACTCCTCTTTGATGACGATATCAATGGCACGAAAAATAGGACTCGACGACGGTCCCCACTGAGCACTGTGAGGCACGTGACCAGTTGTGTAAATTAATACAATTGTAACCACTCAGTCAGTGTGCTAATAATGAGCCATGCCACCTGTTGCGTACCCCACTTTACTTATATCTTGCCTCTTTCGGCGCCCACTTGTTCTTGTCGACTGCGTGTAGTGTCGGTAGAAATGCCTGTAGGCCATTCTCAGTAATAAAACACCGATCCTCCAAAGTCCTCCACGTGGTTCGAATCTAAGGAAGTCAAAAGGCAGGCCTTTGGTTGATTTAATCAAAGAGGCGTTGCAATGTTAGGTTAATATATTTGCTTCATGGGTACTGATTACACAGTCTATTTTTCTCAAAAAAGTACAGGAACCCCTCCAATACATTAAGAATGCCCCCATGTCTGATTTGAATAAATTCACCGCCCCATCAAAACACATAGCCCATATGTGCTCATTAATTGAGAAGTTTGACTCCGGGAGGATTGACCTCCTCGCTTGTACCCGGGGTTAAGGGATCGGCAATTTCCCGTCCTTTCGTATTTCTGAATATTATTCCTGGTGCATTGTTGAACCTAATTTTGCTTCCTCTTGGGATACCTATGATTCCTTGCAAAAATAAAGGAAATAATGAGTATGTGATCCAACACAGATCAGTCCATGACTCCTATATTAGTTCAATTTTATTTTCTTAGGAGGAGATGGCTGAATTTCTCAAAAAGCATTTTCTTGCAGATTTTATAACTTGAAAAAAATATGATAAGATCCTTTGACGTTTAACAAATTTCCCGAAGGAATTTTCTCCTTTTGTCGCAATGAATTTTCAGGGGTAAATTTGCCAAGAAAATCTTGTATCCATCTAAGCAGCAAGGAAAAATGTGACAAAAATCTTATTATTGGTGAACAAAATTTCCCAAAGGGATTTTTTCGTATTCGTCCTTTAAGAAATGGTACACCAATTTGATTTTTTTCTTTAAAATGACCATGATGTTAAGTTCAAAATTTGACTAACACCTAACATCGACCGACCAAAAATAAATACAAGATAAAGTTAAAGAACTTACTTTTACCTTGGAAAAATGTAAATCACATAGACATGCATATGACTCAAGTGAGGAATGGACTCTAGAAAATAAAAATGAGAGACAGGGTGTGGACCTAAAAAGACTCCCACTATCTGAGTCGACAAATTTACCCACAAGTGCAATCAAACATCAAGTGGGAAGAATTGTCAATTCAGATAGTGAGCGGGATCAAATATGGTCAACTCAAGCGCCATCAAACGCAAGAGCTTTGCATATCGATCCCTATCTATGGCTACCTAGAAAAAAATGTTTCACGGCTTGGGTTTAGGCGCTTGTGTGTGTAAGTGTCGTGATCTTTAGAATATGTAAGACATGCACAGCAATTTGTATCAAAACAGCACTTCTAAAATGTACGAAATTAAACAAAAAACTCAGACACCAAGCTTGTAAAACAAAGGGTTATGTCGCAACCCTATGAAATTTTTCAATCGATGGAAAATTTTTAGATTAACGGATTATCATGTTAATTAAATTAACTTACCTAATACGAACCCTCCCAAGCCCTACGAATCACAACTTTGGTTTTTGTTCGAATGATTTTAAAATTTGGAGTCGCCACTAATCATTTTTAGTAGGTTGATTAGAAACCTAAGTAAATTAGCAGGAGAACTAAATTACTTCTACGAACCAGAGATTATGAGTTCGGGGATTTGGTTACACTAGTTAATTAAAACTAATACCCTTTCGGTACCTTAATTCCATGGATATTCTAATTTCGGCAACTCAAGCTTGGTTTACTCTTAAGGCTCTAGCGGGGTGTACTTTTTTTGTATTTTCACTATTTAGATAAAATGCATGTGAGTGACATTTTTTTGGTATTTTCAAAGTATTAAAAATTTCCTAAAGCCGGAAGAAGGAGTGAGTTAACGACTTCTGTACAGTATTGCGACTTCCAGCAGGTGGCACGGCCTACTCATTCTAGGGTTTGATGATGCAGAAATTAAATTACCGAATGTAAAAGGGGCAGTAAACAAAAACCTCCAATGGATGGCCCAGTCTTGGCTTGACCCTCTCTACTTTGGGGTTTGATATTACAGAAATTAAATTATAGGAAATTAAATTGCGATAAATAAAGAACCTTCAATGAGGGACTTGACCTTGGTTTGGCCTACCGATCTTGGGGTTCGATTGTACAGAAATTAAATTGCAGTAAATTAAATTGCAATAAATAAAAAACCTCAAATGAGGGATTCGGCCTTGGTTTGGCCTATCCATCTTGAGGTTTTGATGGTACAGAAATTAAATTGCAAGAAATTAAATTACAACAAATAAATGACCTCCAATGGGGGATTTGACCTTGGTTCGGCCTACCCATCTTGGGGTTTGATGGTACAGAAATTAAATTACAAAAAATTAAATTGCGATAAATAAAGAACCTCCAATGAGGGACTCGGCCTTGGCTCGGCCTACCCATCTTGGGGTTTAATAGTACAAAAATTAAATTACAGGAAATTAAATGCAGAAAATAAAGGACCTCCAATGAGGGGTTCAGCCTTGGCTCGGCCTACCCATTCTGGGGTTTGATGGTACGAAAATTAAATTGCAGTAAATAAAGAACCTCCAACGAGTGGGTCAGCCTTCCCATTCTGGGGTTTGATGGTGCGCTCATCCGATCCTTGAAGGTTTAAGTCAATGGTATGATTCTAAAATCTATACACCATTTGGTAATGAAAAGTAGCTGTTATTGAGTCAGGAGTTTGTTCTGCTCCTGTGATCTGGATCTGGACTTTTAATGCTGAGAGGAGATTTGGATCTGCCAAGGCCATGTTGAAATTTGGGAAAAGGGTGACAAAAATTGTTCCGGCGTTGAGTGTGGTTTGAATGGTGCCTATACAGGCATGTTGGTACTGCAGGAACCTGGTGTCCAGAAGTGCAATTCTAGCAACCACAGGGAGGCCCTTTCGTCCATGAAAGGATAGGGCTATCCGAATAGCCCCAAAATGAAGATGAGAAAATCCCTGATTTATCCATTGTACTGGAAATTTAGGCGAGATTGATAAAGTAATAAATTGTTCTTGTGAGGAAGCTATTATCGGGTGTTGGTCAAACTTGGAGGACTGGACGTACTCTTTGACCGTTTTAGGATTGGACTTGATGAATTCTTTAATGGTCTTGATGGGTGAGAAATGGGGTGGTTTCGCGAAAGCAACATATGGATTGATGAGTGGGAGGTGAGTTTTGGAGATTTTTAAATCTTCATGATAGGATACCTCATAGAGATAATCTATCTTAGAAGAAGTGGTTCTCCGAAGATCTAGAGGGGTGTTCATGGAGAGTGAGAGTGTGGATGTGGGACCAGGAAGTTCAGTTTGTTCTAAGGTGTTTGCCATGAAGGAAAGTGTTCTTCCGAGTCTGGCCTTAACGTCAAAAATAACAAGGGAAATAAAATAAACTGTGATGGCTCTGATACCGGTCAGGAGGATATCCCTTTTGCACCGATCAAGAGATACATGAAACTACAAATCGAAGCGGGGTTCAGAACAACACGGCGCAGATATGCTATCCCGACCAAAAGAGCCCTTCTGGCATGGGGGTCAAGGGACTGCCTTTTAGCGCTTGGATATCCTAATACCCGATGCTAGGAATTGTAGAACATGCATTCCCTTTCTCATACACAAGATCCATTTTATGGTGAGTGCAGAGGATACTACCAAGATGCTTCACAGTTATTTTGAATCATAAGGTATTTAAGAAATTAAGAGGCTATTCTCAGGAGAACGAGGGGGTTTAGAAACTCATGTGAGAATAAGTGTTGACACCTGATTTTTAATCACATTTTCCTTTTAAAACATTTAGTAAAAAATTCACAAAAATTTATAAAATTAAAAAATCAACTTTTGTGACCTTGGCCAAGCCTCGGGAACCAATTTTGACCAAAAAATAAATTTTCATATTTGAAGTATTTTTTAGCACTTTTATTTTTCGAAAATTCATAAAACAAAATCAAGAAAAATTGAAAAAATTGAAAAATCAACTTTGGAAGCCTTAGCCAAGCCTAGGTAACCATTTTTGAATGAAAAAATAATTTTTCATATTTTTCATATTTTTTAATATTTAAAAAAATACAAAAATACTTGAAAATTCTGGAAAAATAACATTTGAAGCAAAAAAATACACAAGAATAGTCAATATTTTTCTTTTAAATCAATTTTCATATTGGCCATCGTAAATTCATAAAAATTCAATTCGGATCACGTGTTCCTTCACAAGCTTAATCTCGAATCGGGCCTAAAAAATTCAATTTGAGTCAATTTATTTTTACTTTTCACTTTTTATGAGTTGTGAAATTATCTTCTAATATTTTAAGTTTTCATCTTGACCCAATTTCTTTCGAAATGACTCAATCTTGTAAAAGGGCCTTAGTTGAATTTTGGATTTTAGCCCCTAAATTAATAAAAAAAATGAAATTAAACTCTTTCTAGGGGTACCCATGAGGTAAATTTCGACCAAAGCATAGGGGAGGTGTGTTGAAAATTGTGTGGAAATTTGGAGTAAAAGAAATATTTTTTTTAGGGACTGAATTGCAAATACTGAAAATCTTGGGGACTAGAGTACAAATACATGGTACTTGAGGGTTTATTTTGTAAATAATAAAAAGAAGCGTTGGTGGAGAAATTAGAATAAATAAGGAAAGATTGAGAAGAAGAGATGGAGAAGGGAAGATGGAGAATGGAAGATGAAGAAAATAAGATGATAATAGAAAAGGGAAGATGAGATGATGAAGAGTTAGTGGAAAAATTAGAATGGGAGATGGATGAATGGGCTATAAAAGGAGGAAGAAGTGAGCTTGGGAAAGGAGATTTTTTTAGAGAGAAAATTTTGAATGTTTGAGAGGGTTCTGGGAGATTGAAGAAAAATTTGAGAGAAAGAAAATATCAAAAGAGAGAGAATTTTGAAGATGATAGGAGTTTAAATATATGAATTATCATCACAAATTCCTTCATCGATCAATATAAATCAAGAGTTCATCCTCGTCAACGAGCAAACAAATTCGAGCTAAGTGTTTTTATTTATTCATTTATTTGTGGTTTTAGTTGCAAATTAACACAAATTGTATACACTTTCTCCATCTCCCAATTTCCCTTGTATTTTTATGTCAGGTAAAATGGAAGACCCAACATCAATGATAAATTTCATGGAGGTGCAAAATCGGCCCAGACAAGCTCCTAAGTGTCCATCAATTTCTCAGCTGATCTGCGATTAAAAGTTCCTCTTAATTGAAAAGAAACTCTCTATGTTGAGAACAGAGAGAATGAAAACCAATTCTAGAAATCCCTCCCAAAAAATGGGAGATAAGTGCTCTTTTCATTCTTCTGGTTTTAGGTGCAGATTAGCACATATTTTGCACGCAGACATTTCACTCTATTTTTATGTCAGGCAGCCGCAGTTCTATATCAACGGTTAAGCCTACGGAAGCACAAAATTGGCTTGGAGGAGTCCCCAAGCACGCACAAATTTCAAATTATTGAATCAATTTGTTATAATTTACTTTAAAGAACTCAAATTCCAGAATGAAGAGGGAAAGCGCATCCACTGGAGGTCGTTTATTTCCTGCAATTTAAATACCTGCACTACTAAATCCTAAAGGGAAGAGCCAAGCCAAAGCTAGGTGTTGACACCTGATTTTTATTTCATTTTTCTCTTTTAAAATTAATAAAAAAATCATAAAAATTCATAAAATTAAATAACTCTGGGGACCTTGGCCAAGCCTAGAGAATCAATGTTGACCAAAAAATGATTTTCCATATTTTTAGTATTTTTCGGTATTTTTTTTCTTTTATTTTATTTATTTTTATTTATTTATTTTAAATTAACAGAAAATCCATAAAAATTCATAAAATTGGAAAAAAAAAATCAACTTTGGGAACCGTAACCAAGCCTAGGGATCCATTTTTGGACAAAAAATAATTTTTCATAATTTTTCATTTTTTAATATTTTTTAGAAATCAGTAAATATTTAATAAAAAATAGCATTTGAGGCCATAAACATGTAAAAATAGTCAGTATTTTCTTTTAATTTTCTCTTCTTTTTGGCCAAAGAAAATTTGCAAAAATTAATCTGAAATCGAAAATTACTCTGTTAATCTCATTTTCAGGTTAATTGAAAAAATAATATTATAGAAAATTCATTTTAGCTCTGTAATTTTTGGTTTTTGCATTTCTGGAGTCGTGACTTGGTCCTCTAATAGTTTAAATTTTTCGATGGCCTGATAGTGCATTTTCCGTGATTGCATTCAATTTTTCGAATTCAATTTATCATTCGAAACATTCCTCTGTGCTATATTGTTGTGATCGCAGGACTGGCCGATTAAACGTCCAAGATCGATTTCGTGAGAGTGTTCGTCCAAATGTTGCTGCGAGAATCGAAGTTGAGCTAATTTCGCCGAAGGACATCTTTGCGGCTGCATTTATTATCGTGACGGGCATCGTTTCCGAGCTTTATGATGTTAGCTATCACAAATTGAACAAAGCTATCGCACCTTACACCAGAAATATTAGCATGGAGATAGGGAATCTGTAGCCGACTTTGAACAAGAGCATGCGGAGAGGTGCAGATTATCCAGGAAGATTTGCCACTGAGGACTCCATGGATGCCGCCAGGAAGTTGCCCAGACCAAGTGTCCTGAAAGATAATTATATTTCAAGAAATCGTTCGTAAAACTCTCCTGCTAAATCATTAAGAGGACGATGACTCAAAGGCATATTCAAAAAATAGCTTCGAGAGTGCGCTTTCGTTTCCTGAACGCAGATTGCATCAACCTGCAATTGATTGTTCTTACGGATATGATTTCACGATTGAATCAACCAGCAGTGATGATGAGGAGTTTGTTTTTGAGTCAAAGTTCCAAGAAAGATGACCTCATTCTCGTCATCACCCAGATGAAATGATTTTCGGCAACGCTAATGGGCATGATGGGGCAATATTTAAAAGAGCCACCAAAAGCAAAGAGACATGATGGAATGCAGCATCATGATGTTCTCTGATTGGGACAAAAAAAAGTTAGTAATAAAATAAGATGGGGAAGACTTCATGGGAAGAGAACGCAGGAGCACAATAGCAACGGCGAGGGTGAATCCACCCGTCATGGCTTCGGCTGATATCTTGATGTACTGATGGGAGATCGAGCGGGTTCGAGAATAGAGTAGGGGTAGAGAGTCGAAACCGAACTTGCCCGCGAAAATCGACGTCCACATGAACCTCAAGGTTCGCAAGGTCGAGCTCAAGACGAGACAGAGTACCCTCGACCTCAGTAACCTCCGCAAGTGCGCTAGCTTCGTGCAACCCCTTGCGCTCGGATTCGGTGTTCTGGATGTCGCCGCGCTACCGCGGTCGAACAAGCTTTTGCATGGAGTCGTTTGAGGTCAAGGACGCGAAGACCCTACGGGACGAATCATCCATCAATACCAGAGGGAGTTACTCAGTTCTCTATTGATTTTCCCATTCTATCTTTTTATCTGGAGTAATGTGTGAGTACTTGAGAACAAAAGGTTCAAAAGGAAAAGTAGAGAAGAGCCAATTGTCAGAGCAATATGTTGCATGACGCGTGGGTAATTGTTCTTTTGATTTTTGTCTAAGTCTTACTCTTCAATTTTGCTTGCAGGAAAAAAAAAAGGAATACTTTGACAAGTAATTCTCCCCTAAGGCTTTGCAAGAGGCACATGAAAATGAACACAAGGAGGCAAAATATTATGGTGAAACTCTCTCTCACGAGACCCAAAGTAGCGTGCTCTTCTGTGTGTGATCCGAGCATAGTTTTCCACCAAAGACAACTCTTGCAGTCCCATAGATGAGTACCACGGTCCCAGCTTCAGTCGTGCCCGAAACTGACCATCGCCTCAACAAGGCCATCGCATGCCAAGCACTTATTGTTGCGCCTCGGTTCAGCCCAACGTCCTAGTCATACGACATCGTTTATAAACCAAATCAGCTGCTATTTGTACTGATTTTTGCCACTATTTAAGGACCAAACGAGTTGCTGTCCGTGTCAAATTTCATCATGGATCGGTGATCGTTTTCATCACTGTCCAAGGGTCGTTTAGCCACTGTTTAATCCAAGTTTACTGCTGCTGTTCGGGACTGTTTCTCCGCTGTTCGGGACTGTTTTTGCTGTTGTTCGGGATCTAAAATAGCACTTCTATAGACAGTTTTGACTAACTATTTCAGTGCAGGAATTTTGCAGATTGTTTGGTAACAAATAGAATTCGAAAGGTGCAATTTTGGACAAAATTTCAGCTTGAGCGCATGCAGATTTTTTAGCCTGAAAAAAATGCACCTAGATGTTTCGATTCTTGCATCATACCGGATGAGTGGTGAATTTATCATGGTTCTGATTTTGCTTGAATGAACTCTCGTGAAGTAGTGGTCCATAGGGATTGCCATCTATGCTTTTTGATTTTCGGTTCAATTTTTTTCGCAAGTTGCAGGGGATGAGTGGTGAATCTTTGATGGTTATGATTTCACTCAAACGAGCTCTCTTGAAGCGTGCGTTCATAGAGATTGCCATTCATTTTGATTGGTCTTATGGTTCACCTTCCAGTAGGATTTGGCGATGTTTGACTTTTCTCTTGATATGTGATGAAACCTCTGGAGATCAAACACTTACCAAGCACAAGTAAGACTGCACAAATTTGCAATCCAGAGGCCCATCAGTCCCCAGTGGAGTTGCCAAGCCGTCGCCACCTAAAATTCACAATTTCAGGTTAATGGATTACCAGATTAATTGATTAAATTAACTAACCTAGTTCGAGCTCTCCCAAGCTCTACCAAATCGCGACTTAGGTTTTTGTTCAAATGATTTTTAATTTTGGAGTCGCCTCTAATCGTTTTCGGTAGGTCGATTAGAAACCTAAATAAATTAGCAAGAGAATTAATTTATTTCTGCGAACCAGAGATTGTGAGTTCGGGGACTTGGTTACGCTAGATTACTCTAACGCCCTTTCGGTACCATTTCATGAAAACTCATTTGGGATGATTGGGAAAAGTTTGGATCAACGGCCCAGAAGGGTAAAATGGTCATTCTTCAAGGATCGGGAAGTGAAAATAGGTTAAACCAATTGAATATGGTCATTCCTTATTTTTCACAATTTCTGAGAATTTTTCGGAATTATTTTTCTAATTTTCTGGAGATAACTTACCCATGAGGGGTAAAACCGTCATTTCATGAAGAAATATGAGTCAAAGTTTCAAATATGGGTCTAGCAGGTCGAAATTGACCATTTCCCATTTTCTGAAAATTTTGAGAATTTTTTGGAAATTTTCTGATTTTTCTGGAATTTTTTTTAGAATTTTTTTTTTATAGAATTATTATTATTATTTTTTATTTTTATGGATTTTTTTTATGAATTTATTATTATTATTATTATTATTATTATTATTATTATTAACAACTGATATTAGAATTATGGAGACATGCGAGTACGACATGACATAATCGAAATTTAAATCAATTCATTTGGACAAGGAAATTCTCGAAGATTTAATGGCTAGGATTGTTACCTGATTTGACATATTTGATTGTCGAATTCGGATTTCGTGTCGTCTTATGGATCAAGATTGCGGCTCGAACGATGAGGATGAACTCGTGACTTGTGTTGATCGGTAGAGAAATCAGTGATGGTAACACTAAGATTTAAATTCTCACCATCTTCAAAACTCTCTTTTAAAAAAAAGATTCTCTCTTTTTTTTTCTTTCTCTCTAATTTTTTTTCAATCTCTCAAAACTCTTTCAAGCATCCAAAATTTTCTCTCTCCAAACTCTTTCAAGCTTTCTGAACAAATTTTCTCCAAAGATGCATTAAACTGTATTGATGTGGACCTTTTTTGCAAGAGCTCAAAACATGAAAGTTGTTCATCATTCTCTTGGCTATCTCCCCATGAAGTTTGACGTCATTTGGAATACTCCATGATTTTTGACGAATTTTCTCCTAAAACTCGACAGAAATGGATTGTTATTTGAGTCAGGGTGATGAGTTAAGTCAGGTCCCATGAGGGAGTCCAGGCTAGAGCTAAGGATCGTTTATCATGTCCAGTCATTGTCATAGACCAATCGCTTCTCGAGTCACATACTCATTATTTCTATTTCTTTTCTTTTGTAGGAAATCATTGGTAATTTGCATTCATTCACCATCGCTCTTTGGAGGGCGTGCCCAAAATTTTCAATTATGGGTTTAAGATCACATTTTTTGCATAAATTTCTCTCATTCAAGATGAAATTCTAGGGCGTAAAATTGGAATTACGTTTCCAATAAAATTTGAATCACACTTTGTGTAGTGATTTCTTAAATAAGAATCACCTCATTTTTGCAAGAAAAATGTCACGAAGCAATTTTTCAAAAATTAATGCCCATGTTTTCTTATAAAACCTTTGGAATTGAATGGGCATTCGATAGATAACCGTGGATTGAGTTTTTAATGATGTCACCTCTTATTATGAAACCTCGGTGAATATCAAATGCCTGAAAATGGGAATTATGGGATATGTAGAATCGTCTCGCTTTCATTATAAGCGGCGACCTCATTGAAAGATCATATTTTCATTTTAATACTAATGTTCTCTTCCTTTGATAGGATTGCACGCATCAATCATTCACTAGAAACTTTTTTTTATTTGACCTTGTGCAAAGAAGATGATGGATTGACGGTAAAACTGTAATCGTTCTAATAAAAAACTTTGGATATTACAATTGACTTGTTCTTGCATTTCTTCTTTGTTAGGATGAAATGGTCGGAAGCTAAGGAGATGAAACTTGCGTTTCTCACAAGATGAAAAGAAACGTGTCTCCATTACCCATTGGGTCTGTGATGACAAGTAGAATGAGCCTTAAACAGACGATGCAAGAAAGAGCAACTTACTTTGGAGCAACTTTCTCTAAATTGAAAAGGACGTATTCGTTCCAAATTTAGTCGACTTGTCTATAAATTAATATGGTCATTCATATTTGCAGGTGATGCAAAAAAATAAATGAATGGAATCACCGGAGAAAAATTTCCTCCACCTCTGGTGTTCAAAACGACGGAAGCTCGGAAATTATAAAAAACGATAGTAAATTTGTGGTCGTTCCAGTTAAAGCTTTTTGTACAACAATTGGATTGTTCATCCCTTTTATCATGTAGGTAATATGTGGGGCAAGTTGCCTAAGTAGTGGTTATCACCCATTGTTGACACCTGATTTTCAATCATTTTTTTTATTGCTAAAGTAATAAAAAATCCATAAAAATTCATAAAAATGAAAAATCAACTTTGGGGACCTTAGCTAAGCCTAGGGAACCAATTTTGACCAAAAAAAGATTTTTCATATTTTCAGTATTTTTACATATTTTTTATTTATTTATTTTCGAAAATTAATAGAAAATTCATAAAAATTCATAAAATTGAAAAATAAACTTTGGGAACCTTAGCCAAGCCTAGGAAACCAATTTTGACCAAAAAAATAATTTTTCATATTTTCGATATTTTTCGGTATTTTTATTTTCGAAAATTCATAAAACAAAAAATTAAGAAAAATGAAAAAAGTGAAAAATCAAGTTTGGAGCCTTGGCCAAGCTTAGGCAACTATTTTCGAACAAAAAATAATTTTTTGTATTTATATATCTATTGTTTATATATTTTAGAAATTATGAGAATATTTAATAAATAATAGCATTTGAGGCCCAAAAATATATAAAAATAGTCAATATTTTTATTTTATATCCCTTTTCATGTTGGCCATCACAAATTTAAAAAATCCAATTCGGGGTCGTGTATTCCTTCACGAGCATAATCTCGAACCAGGTTTAAAAAATATAATTTGAGTCAATTTATTTTCATTTTTTCACTTTTAGGAGTTGTGACATTGTTCTGCATTATTTTCAGTGGCAAGAAATGAGCTTAAATTTGACATGTGGTGAATTTTGACTAAGTATAGGGAAGGTATGTCAAAAATTGTGAGGAGATTTGGACTTAAAGAAATATTTTTTCAGGGACTAAATTGTAAATACTTAAAATTCAGGGACTAGACTGCAAATACCTAACTCTTGAGGGATTATTTTACAAATAACAAAAAGAAGAGTTAGTGGATAAATTAGAATAGAGAAGGGAGGATGGAGAAGATGAGATGAAGAAGAGAAGTTGGAGATGAATGGATGGAGAAAATAAGATAAGAATAGAGAAGGGAAGATGGAGATGAAGAAGAGTTAGTAGAGAAATTAGAATGGAAGATAAGAATAGAGAAGGGAAGATGGAGATGAAGAAGAGTTAGTGGAGAAATTAGAATGGGAGATAAATATGGAGAAGGGAAGATGAAGATGAAGAAGAGTTAGTGGAGAGATTAGAATGTGAGATAGAGATGGAGAATGGAAGATGAAAATGAAGAAGAGTTAGTGGAGAAATTAGAATGGGAGATAGAGTTAGTGGAAAAATTAGAATGGGAGATAGATGAGTAGATTATAAAAGGAGGAAGAAGTGAGCTTGAGAAAAAAAAATTTTGGAGAGAAAATTTTGGATGTTTGAGAGAGTTTTGGGAGATTGAAGAAAAATTTGAGAGAAAGAAAATACCAAAAGAGAGAGAATTTTGAAGATGATGAGAGTTTAAAGCTAAGGGTTATCATCACAAATTCCTTCATCGATCAATATAAATCAAGAGTTCATCCTCGTCAACGAGCAAGCAAATTCGAGCTAAGTGTTTTTATTTATTCATTTATTTATGGTTTTACTCGCAAATTAGCACAAATTGTATACACTTTCTCCATTTTTTTTTTCATATTTTATGTCAGGAGAAGGATATCTCTACGTCAACAGCAAAAATCTCGTAGAGATGCAAAAATCAGCCCAGACAAGCTCCTAAGCTGTCCACCGATTTCTCAACTGATCTGTGACTAAAAGTCCCTCTTAATTCAAAAGAAACTCTCTATATTGGGAACATAGAGAGCGAAAATCAATTATAAAAATCCCTCCCAAAAAATGGGAGATAAGTACTCTTTCCACTCTTCTGGTTTTAGGTGTAGATTAGAACATATTTTGTATACTGACACTTCACTCTATTTTATGTTAGGAAGCCGCAGCTCTATATCAATGGTCAACCCTATGGAAGCATAAAATCGGCTTGGAGGAGTCCTCAAGCGCGCACAAATTTCAAATTGTTGAATCAATTCGTTGTATTTTATTTTAAAGAATTCATACCGCAGAATGGAGAGGACAAAGTCCATCCGCAATTTAAATACCTGCACCATAAATCCCAAAGGGAAGAGCCAAGCCAATGCTTAGCCTCCCATTGGAGGTTTTTACTTACAGTAGTTAAATACCTGCAACTTAAATACATGTACCTTAAATCCCAAAGGGAAGAGCCAAGCCAATGCTTAGCCTCCCATTGGAGGTTTTTACTTACAGTAGTTAAATACCTGCAACTTAAATCTCAAAGGGAAGAGCCAAGCCAATGCTTAGCCTCCCATTGGAGGTTTTTACTTACAGTAGTTAAATACCTGCAACTTAAATACCTGTACCTTAAATCCCAAAGGGAAGAGCCAAGCCGATACTTAGCCTCTCATTGGAGGTTTTACTTACTGTAGTTAAATACCTGCAACTTAAATACCTGTACCTTAAATCCCAAAGGGAAGAGTCAAGCCAATGCTTAGCCTCCCATTGGAGGTTTTTACTTACAGTAATTTAAATACTTGCAACTTAAATACCTGTACCTTAAATTCCAAAGGGAAGAGCCAAGCTAATGCTAGGCCTCCCATTGGAGGTGTTTATTCACTGTCATGTACTTCTTATAATTTAATTTTTGAATCATCAGACCCAAAAGATGAGTAGGTCGTAATACTGCACAGAAGTCGTTAACACCCTCCCTCTTTCGGTTTCAAGGAATCTTTAACACTTAAAAAAAATATATAACAAATAAAAATATATATCATCCATGCATCCTATTTAAAAAGTGAAAACACAAAAGAGAATACCCTATTAGAGCCTTAGGAATAAACCAAGCCTGAGTTGCCGAATTAGGATATCCATGAAATTAAGGTACCGAAAGGGCATTAGTTTTAATTAACAAGTGTAACCAAGTCCCCGAGCTCATAATCTCTGGTTCGTAGGAATAAATTAGTTCTCCCGCTAATTTATTTAGGTTTCTAATCGACCTACCAAAAACGATTAGTTGCGACTCCAAATTTCAAAATCATTTAAACAAAAACCAAAGTTGCGATTCGGTAGGGCATGGGAGGGTCCGCGTTAGGTTAGTCAAATTTAATTAACCTAATAATCCGTTAACCCCTTTAAAATTTTAAAAAAATTTTAGAGGGTCGCGACACCCATGAAGCATGATGGAGTAGAATTCACTCGATATAATACAAATTTGGTCGTAGCAACAACCTTTCAATTTAGAAGGAAAATGACGCCAAGCTATCCATCTTGGTAATAAATGGGAACAAAGCACCTGAGGAACAATGCCTTCCAACGACAAAACAAGGAGGAAACATCAAATACTTCAAAGAAGAACACAATTGAGGAAATTGCCAAGTTGCCATGTAGCAGGTTCTAAATGACTCTCAAAAGATCGAGAAGATGTAAGTCATCTTCACTTGTTAAGAAAGCTTACTTGAGTCCCAATGAATGGTAAGGTTGTATCGTTCCAAATCTTCCTTACCTAAAAGGTCTTTAATTGACGCATCCCTTCTCATTCTTATAGGGTTGTCAAGTTACCGAACGACAAGTAAGTATTCTTCTCCGCAAGGCCAATCAAATCATTGGAGACATTTCAATCACAAGAAGTTTTCAATGTCTTCTTGAAAATAAACATGAAAAATGTTTGTCACAAAAACCATTCTTGAGGTTGAAATGTCAAAAAGAAGCCAAATTTTAGGAATTGTTTCTTAATATATTTTCTCATTTCAAGATTGCCCGTTATAAAAAAAAAATCTGACATGATTCTCTACGGATCTTTACCATGGTCTTTTAAAAAAAAATTCAAAATCCCATGCACAAGCTATGATTTCGCTCACGCCGTGATTTTTGCAGAACAACTCGAAAAGCAGTACCTCATGAAGGTAAATGTAATTGTTTCGATGGAAACATCTCATATATGAACTAAACTGTCAACTCGCTTCCTTTTGGATAGATGAAAGTGGTTAATGACGCAAGTCATTGGGATAAACGGTTGAAGATGAACAAGGAAAGTTTCGTAGGGGAAAATCCCTCATACTCAATTAAAAGAGTATATTAGGGCAAAACCACCGGGTCCATCATGGGAGTAGCAAGACATGTCCTTCTGGAGCAAGATACCTGAAGAGGACAATATCCTCAAGCGTCACAAAGACGACATCTCAAAGGGGGTATTTCGTTCCTAAAAAATTCGAATCAAATCAAAATCAGAATTAACTTTCATCTCTGCACGTACAGGTGAAGAGACACATGAAATTTGAAACAGGAGATATTCCAAATTGGATAAAGGATCACAAAAGAACATGGAAATGCCCTGAACTATTTAGCCATGGCAAGTACCACTTGACTGGGGCAAGTAGATTGTTAATATGACCAAGGAACAACACCTTCAAGCTCAAGTGGTATGGGGTCCGATAGAGGTCGCCTATGCCAGAACGAAATTTCAAAACAGTCAACATGAACTCAAATGAAGGGTAACACTGTATCAGTTCCAATTTACCACTTCTGATATTATTTGTTAACTTAATTCACTTTTCTCCCAACAGGAAGACACCAATCGATGAAGAGAAGGACATGGATTATTGCAACACTGTTGGAGTGACACATTCCTATAATGCATTCACCTGTGATTGGATAAAAACACATGTAAGGGTAAAGGGGTATCGTTCCAATTTCTCCAGAACGTGAGAACATACATTAACGCATTTCTTGCAAGGACATACAATCCGATCCAAATGTAGGAACTTCTTCAATCCAAGTCCACAAGAAATACATACAAGGGTAAAGCAGTATCGTTCTAATTTTTTTAGAATATGAGAACGTATACTAACACATTCCTTTTCATTTCTACAGGGGTCATCATTGTACCGGATAGGTAAGTATCACTTCCCCTTAAAACCCAATAAAATCCAAAAAAAAAATCTTGAAATTCTCAAAGCAGACATCAAAGTTTCTGCAACTCATTCACATGGACAAAGACAATTCATGATCCCCAGAGTCTTCTTGCATGCTTGTATGACTTGTTCATCAAGATTTTCACAAAAATCTCATGAGTTATTTGATATCAATCGATCAAAGCAAATCTTTACTTCGCCGACCCTTTGACCATGCAATGTCAACTAAAGGAACACCGGGCAAATTGAAGAATCCTTGTCCACCAAATTCCCAAAGTCAAATCCCTAGCAGTGACTATGTCTAGAGCAATTCCCAATTTTGGCAAAAGCCATGATCGCCTGATGCGATCCATCCTGATGGAAATGAGGCAAACAAGGGCATTCGACCAACCATGTTGGCCTTCGCCATATCACAACTAGAGCGAGCACATTTTTATTCTAGGACAAACATGAGAATGAGCTCCTCCTCGATTCAAACTCATTTGATCCGCTTGGAGCATGGATTGCATATGATGCATCGAATGTACAGAATGGGGCATGACAGGACGATGAAAGGCAAGCCATTTCCATATACGTTCTGTATTTAATCCACAATGAGTTGAGCGGTAGACAGATTCCGCATTCTCCAAGGCAATGGGTTTTCTCGCAAAAGGTACGATAGTCGAAGTGAATGAGGCATTCATTCTCCATTCCAAACACTTCAGGCAACCATTGACAACCCATTTGAACGGTGATTTCATTTCATAACCCTGTCAAGAACCACCCCACACTGGGGCAAAACAGAGGTAATTCTAACAATATCAGGAGATAAATGGTTAGAAATTCTCTTGCTTGGACTAACATCAATCTTCGAGTGTTTCTTTGCATGATACTCGAATTTTAATTCAAGTGCTTTAGGATGACGAAGAGCATTTATTTTCTCTATCCTACACACTCATCCTTTGCATAACCCAATTGAGCCTGCAAATTCATTTCTCAAGCCCATGTTGGTGATCATTGCTCATTTCAAGGTAACGATGACACCTTCCCCCAAGGAGCAGAATTGAAGAAATTGGGCCAATAGAGAATTCTCGAATGAGCCCATTTCATATGCTAGACTTTCATGTAATGTCTAGTATCATTTGTTGAAAATCATCTTGTTGCTAAAATTCAAAATCACAAGATTGTTAAACAAAAGAAAAAGAAAAACAAGTGTAGCCTAAAGAAAATGGGCCTGCTTCCAAACAAAAGGGAGTCGGGAGTAAGAAAAGCAAAGGCTACTCCAAAGAATCTCGGGCAGAAAGAGCAAAGTGCCTATCAAAAGCAAGGCCAATGCCCATATATCTGTAATGAACTTCTGACTTCGAACATACATTTTGAGAATTCCCGAAAAAGGATCCCCAAAGAAGTCAGTTTGCAAAGTGTAAAAGAACTACCACCCCTCAACCAATGGTGGTATTCATTGAAGACAAATTTAGGAAGGTCAAAGATCGGTGACAAGACTGCAATGATCACCAACACCAAACCCTTCTCATATATTTTTCTAAGCCAAAACGAGCCATTCGTTTCTTAGACCCAAATCCCGACCGACGTTACGACCCTTGAAAGTCTCTTCTGATTAGAGCACTTGAATTAATGTAAGAGTTGAATGACTTTAAGCATCGCTCGAAGAAGTTCGAGCAAGATTATTTCTCTCTCATTTTGCAGGGTTCTTGACTTGTAAACCCGGAGCAGATAATGAAGATCTTTTTGTCAATGGCCTTGACTCAAAATGAGTTCCCTTTGATAAGCATTTGACCCAGCCCACATTACGGTCCTAATCAAGACCTCCAGATCGGCTTGATCGTATCAATTGCGAGATTACTCAGACTCTCACTGAATGCGATGATGGTAAGGTTGAGTGATTTCTTTTCAAATCCTGCAATCAAGATAAAAAAGCCTTTCTCGAGAATGAGAGAAAGCCCTTTCAGACTGAAATCCCCATTCAGGTTACATTCGAGGTATTCATGACATGATAACCTCCCTGGACAAAATTGGAATTGCAAACTCGACTAAATAGTCATGCATGATCCACATTATGAGCATACACATGGTTTTAATCATTGCAAACTCAACTGAATGGTTTTGCATGAACCAATGAACTCATTGATAAAAAAACGCTTGCACATGTTGCTTCTAACACTGCTTGACAGGTAGCACATTTTTGGTGTTAGAGTTACCATTCAAGGTCTCGAAATCCATTTGGCGATTATTGAATGAACAAGCCTAACTGTTAAGAAAATCACTAGACAGTTCCCCAAATCCTCAGGTAAGTATACCTTCAACCTGAATCTTTGAATGAATTTTGATGATTGCCAAGGTGCTCGAATCCAGTGTGGCACTGTTGACACCTGATTTTTAATCATTTTTTCCATTGCTAAAGTAATAAAAAATCCATAAAAATTCATAAAATTGAAAAATCAACTTTGGGGACCTTAGCCAAGCCTAGGGAACCAATTTTGACCAAAAAACGATTTTTCATATTTTCAGTATTTTTACGTATTTTTTATTTATTTATTTTCGAAAATTAATAGAAAATCCATAAAAATTCATAAAATTGAAAAATCAACTTTGGGAACCTTAGCCAAGCCTAGGGAACCAATTTTGAACAAAAAATAAAATTTCATATTATATATATTTTTAATTTAAAAAAAATACAAAAATACTTGAAAATTTTGGAAAAATAACATTTGAGGCAAAAAAAAAATACATAAAGATAGTTAATATTTTTATTTTAAATCTATTTTCATAATGGCCATCGCAAATTCAGAAAAATCCAATTCGAGTCACGTGTTCCTTCACGAGTATAATCTTGAATCGGGCCTAAAAAAATTTAATTTGAGTCAACTTATTTTTAATTTTCACTTTTTATGAGTTGTGACATTGTCTTCTAATATTTTAAATTTTCATCTTGGCCCAATTATACCCAGAATGACTTAATTTTGCAAAAGGGCTTTAATTAAATTCTGCATTATTTTCAGCGGCAAGAAATGAGCTTAAATTTGACATGTGGTAAATTTTGGTGTGTCAAAAATTGTGAGGAGATTTGGACTTAAAGAAATATATTTTTTCAGGGACTAAATTGTAAATACTTAAAATTCAAGGACTAGAGCGCAAATACTTAACTCTTGAAGGATTATTTTAAAAATAACAAAAAGAAGAGTTAGTGGATAAATTAGAATAGAGAATGGAAGATGGAGAAGAGGAGATGAAGAAGAGAAGTTGGAGAAAAATGGATAGAGAAAATAAGATAAGAATAGAGAATGGAAGATGGAGATGAAGAAGAGTTAGTAGAGAAATTAGAATGGAAGATAAGAATAGAGAAGGGAAGATGGAGATGAAGAAGAGTTAGTGGAGAAATTAGAATGGGAGATAAATATGGAGAAGGGAAGATGAAGATGAAGAAGACTTAGTGGAGAGATTAGAATGTGAGATAGAGATGGAGAATGGAAGATGAAAATGAAGAAGAGTTAGTGGAGAAATTAGAATGGGAGATAGAGTTAGTGGAAAAATTAGAATGGGAGATAGATGAGTAGATTATAAAAGGAGGAAGAAGTGAGCTTGAGGGGGGGATTTTTTTGGAGAGAAAATTTGAAGTGTTTGAGAATTTTTGGGAGAGAAAATTTGAAGTGTTTGAGAATTTTTGGGGGAGAAAATTTGAAGTGTTTGGGAATTTTTTTGGAGAGAAAATTTGAAGTGTTTGAGAATTTTTGGGGGAGAAAATTTGAAGTGTTTGGGAATTTTTTTGGAGAGAAAATTTGAAGTGTTTGAGAATTCTTTGGGAGAGAAAATTTGTAGTGTTTGAGGGATTTTTTTTGGAGAGAAAATTTTGGATGTTTGAGAGAGTTTTGGGAGATTGAAGAAAAATTTGAGAGAAAGAAAATACCAAAAGAGAGAGAATTTTGAAGATGATGGGAGTTTAAAGCTAGGGGTTATCATCACAAATTCCTTCATCGATCAATATAAATCAAGAGTTCATCCTCGTCAACGAGCAAGCAAATTCGAGCTAAGTGTTTTTATTTATTCATTTATTTATGATTTTACTCGCAAATTAGCACAAATTGTATACACTTTCTCCATCTCCTTTTTTTTCCCATATTTTATGTCAGGAGAAGGATATCTTTATGTCAACAGCAAAAATCTCGTAGAGATGCAAAAATCGGCCCAGACAAGCTCCTAAGTTGTCCACCGATTTCTCAACTGATCTGTGACTAAAAGTCCCTCTTAATTCAAAAGAAACTCTCTATATTGGGAATATAGAGAGCGAAAATCAATTATAGAAATCCCTCCCAAAAAAACGGGAGATAAGTACTCTTTCCACTCTTCTGGTTTTAGGTGCAGATTAGCACATATTTTGTATACTGACACTTCACTCTATTTTATGTTAGGAAGCTGCAGCTCTATATTAATGGTCAATCCTATGGAAGCACAAAATCGGCTTGGAGGAGTCCTCAAGCGCGCACAAATTTCAAATTGTTGAATCAATTCGTTGTATTTCATTTTAAAGAATTCATACCCCAAAATGGAGAGGACAAAGTCCATGCGCAATTTAAATACCTGCACCATAAATCCCAAAGGGAAGAGCCAAGCCAATGCTTAGCCTCCCATTGGAGGTTTTTACTTACAATAGTTAAATACCTGCAACTTAAATACCTGCACCTTAAATCCCAAAGGGAAGAGCCAAGCCAATGCTTAGCCTCCCATTGGAGGTTTTTACTTACAGTAGTTAAATACCTGCACCTTAAATCCCAAAGGGAAGAGCCAAGCCAATGCTTAGCCTCCCATTGGAGGTTTTTACTTACAGTAGTTAAATACCTGCAACTTAAATACCTGTACCTGAAATCCCAAAGGGAAGAGCCAAGCCAATGCTTAGCCTCCCATTGGAGGTTTTTACTTACAGTAGTTAAATACCTGCAACTTAAATACCTGTACCTTAAATCCCAAAGGGAAGAGCCAAGCCAATGCTTAGCCTCCCATTGGAGGTTTTTACTTACAGTAGTTTAAATACTTGCAACTTAAATACCTGTACCTTAAATCCCAAAGGGAAGAGCCAAGCCAATGCTAGGCCTCCCATTGGAGGTGTTTATTCACTGTCATGTACTTCCTATAATTTAATTTTTGAATCATCAGACCCAAAAGATGAGTAGGTCGTAATACTGCACAGAAGTCGTTAACACACTCCCTCTTTCGGCTTCAGGGAATCTTTAACACTTAAAAAAATATAACAAATAAAAATATATACCATCCATGCATCCTATTTAAAAAGTGAAAACACAAAAGAGAATACCCTACTAGAGCTTTAGGAATAAACCAAGCCTGAGTTGCCGGATTAGGATATCCATGAAATTAAGGTACCGAAAGGGCATTAGTTTTAATTAACTAGTGTAACCAAGTCCCCGAGCTCATAATCTCTGGTTCGCAGGAATAAATTAGTTCTCCCGCTAATTTATTTAGGTTTCTAATCGACCTACCAAGAACGATTAGTGGCGACTCCAAATTTCAAAATCATTTAAACAAAAACCAAAGTTGCGATTCGGTAGGGCTTGGGAGGGTCCGCATTAGGTTAGTCAAATCTAATTAACCTAATAATCCGTTAACCCCTTTTAAAATTTAAAATTTTTTTTAGAGGGTCGCGATAGGCACATACAGGTATCCACCTTCTCCAATGAAGCATGATTCGTCTCAAAAACAGAAATGTTTGAGATGATTTGATCTCTACCTCTTTGACTTATACTTGAGCAACAAGAGAATATAAACTGGGTTTGAGCTTCTGCAGGATTCCTGGTCTTCCTAGATCCCAGAATGGCACCCTTCATGATAAATTAAATCGGGTTTGAGCTTTTACAGGATTCTTGGTCTTCCCAGATCCCAGAATGGCACCCTTCATGATAAATTAAATCGGGTTTGAGCTTTTACAGGATTCTTGGTCTTCCCAAATCATAGAATGGCACCCTTCAAAACACCAAAGTCCTTCCTACAGGCAACACAAAAGTCCTTTCTATAGGCATCAAAAGTCCTTTCTACAGGCACCCAACGTCCTTCTTACAGGCACCCAAAGTCCTTTCTACAGGCACACTAAGTCCTTTTTACAGGCACAAAAGTCCTTCTTACAGGCACCCAAAGTCCCTTCTTACAGACACCAAATCCTTTCTACAGGCACCAAAGTCGTTTCTACAGGCGACCAAGTCCTTTCTACAGGCAACCAAAGTCCTTCTTACAGGCACCCAAAGTCCTTTTTACAGGCAAACACCAAAGTCCTTCTTACAGGCACCAAAGTCCTTTCTACAAGCACTCCAAAGTCCTTCTTACAGGCACCCAAAGTCCTCCTTACAGGCACTAAGTCCTTTTTACAGGCACCCCAAAGTCCTTTCTACAAGCACTCCAAAGTCCTTCCTACAGGCACCCAAAGTCCTCCCTACAGGCACTAAGTCCTTTTTACAGGCACCAAGTCCTTTCTACAGGCACCTAAAGTCCTTTCTACAGGCACCTTAAGTCCTTCTTACAGGCACCCAAAGTCCTTTTTACAGGCACCAAAGTCCTTTCTACAGGCAATCAAAGTCCTTCTTACAAGCACCAAAAGTCCTTTCTATAGGCAAATCAAAGTCCTTTTTACAGGTAAACCAAAGTCCTTTCTACATGCAAACCAAAGTCCTTTTTACAGGCATCAAAGTCCTTTCTACAGGCAAACTAAAGTCCTTTCTACAGGCAAACAAAAGTCCTTTTTACAGGCGCTAAAGTCCTTTCTACAGGCAATCGAAGTCATTTCTACAAGCAACCCAAAGCCCTTCTTACAGGCACACGAAAGTCCTTTTTACAGGCAACCAAAGTCCTTCTTACAGGCAACCCAAAGTCCTTCTTACAGGTAACACAAAAGTCCTTCTTACATGCAACCCAAAGTCCTACTTATAGGCATCAAGTCCTTTCTATAGGCACAAAGTCCTTCTTACAGGCATTTCCATGGGGTGACCCACCATACGGGTCCAATTTTGATCAGTAGAATCCTTTCGTTAGGAATCTACCATGGGTTGACCTACCATACGAGTCCAAATTCAATCACCCTAAGGTTTTCTTATAACAAATCCTTAAGTTCTCATTCCACTTTCAACAGAGCATTCATGTCAATCAACAACCTCACGGGCAGGTAAGTGCCAGGTAAACTCTCATATCTGTCTCTCTATCTCTCCATCGGAGTCTCCTCAAATCAGGTCTGAATCGAAACTTACATAGAAGGGTATTGGAGATGAAATGTCACGACTCTCTTTATTTACTTGTGTGTTGAGTCGATTAGGATTCAGGTGTCATTTCGTCTTTGAAATAAACCTCTGCCGAGCTTCCTTTCAAAGAGGGGCAGCTGTTGACACCTGATTTTTATTTCATTTTTCTCTTTTAAAATTAATAAAAAACAATCATAAAATTCATAAAATTAAATAACTCTAGGGACCTTGGCCAAGCCTAGAGAACCAATGTTGACCAAAAAATGATTTTCCATATTTTCAGTATTTTTTGGTATTTTTTTATTTTATTTTATTTATTTTTATTTATTTTAAATTAACAGAAAATCCATAAAAATTCATAAAATTGGAAAAAAAAAATCAACTTTGGGAACCGTAACCAAGCCTAGGGATCCATTTTTGGACAAAAAATAATTTTTCATAATTTTTCATTTTTTAATATTTTTTAGAAATCAGTAAATATTTAATAAAAAATAGCATTTGAGGCCATAAACATGTAAAAATAGTCAGTATTTTCTTTTAATTTTCTCTTCTTTTTGGCCAAAGAAAATTTGCAAAAATTAATCTGAAATCGAAAATTACTCTGTTAATCTCATTTTCAGGTTAATTGAAAAAATAATATTATAGAAAATTCATTTTAGCTCTGTAATTTTTGGTTTTTGCATTTCTGGAGTCGTGACTTGGTCCTCTAATAGTTCAAATTTTTCGATGGCCTGATAGTGCATTTTCCGTGATTGCATTCAATTTTTCGAATTCAATTTATCATTCGAAACATTCCTCTGTGCTATATTGTTGTGATCGCAGGACTGGCCGATTAAACGTCCAAGATCGATTTCGTGAGAGTGTTCGTCCAAATGTTGCTGCGAGAATCGAAGTTGAGCTAATTTCGCCGAAGGACATCTTTGCGGCTGCATTTATTATCGTGACGGGCATCGTTTCCGAGCTTTATGATGTTAGCTATCACAAATTGAACAAAGCTATCGCACCTTACACCAGAAATATTAGCATGGAGATAGGGAATCTGTAGCCGACTTTGAACAAGAGCATGCGGAGAGGTGCAGATTATCCAGGAAGATTTGCCACTGAGGACTCCATGGATGCCGCCAGGAAGTTGCCCAGACCAAGTGTCCTGAAAGATAATTATATTTCAAGAAATCGTTCGTAAAACTCTCCTGCTAAATCATTAAGAGGACGATGACTCAAAGGCATATTCAAAAAATAGCTTCGAGAGTGCGCTTTCGTTTCCTGAACGCAGATTGCATCAACCTGCAATTGATTGTTCTTACGGATATGATTTCACGATTGAATCAACCAGCAGTGATGATGAGGAGTTTGTTTTTGAGTCAAAGTTCCAAGAAAGATGACCTCATTCTCGTCATCACCCAGATGAAATGATTTTCGGCAACGCTAATGGGCATGATGGGGCAATATTTAAAAGAGCCACCAAAAGCAAAGAGACATGATGGAATGCAGCATCATGATGTTCTCTGATTGGGACAAAAAAAAGTTAGTAATAAAATAAGATGGGGAAGACTTCATGGGAAGAGAACGCAGGAGCACAATAGCAACGGCGAGGGTGAATCCACCCGTCATGGCTTCGGCTGATATCTTGATGTACTGATGGGAGATCGAGCGGGTTCGAGAATAGAGTAGGGGTAGAGAGTCGAAACCGAACTTGCCCGCGAAAATCGACGTCCACATGAACCTCAAGGTTCGCAAGGTCGAGCTCAAGACGAGACAGAGTACCCTCGACCTCAGTAACCTCCGCAAGTGCGCTAGCTTCGTGCAACCCCTTGCGCTCGGATTCGGTGTTCTGGATGTCGCCGCGCTACCGCGGTCGAACAAGCTTTTGCATGGAGTCGTTTGAGGTCAAGGACGCGAAGACCCTACGGGACGAATCATCCATCAATACCAGAGGGAGTTACTCAGTTCTCTATTGATTTTCCCATTCTATCTTTTTATCTGGAGTAATGTGTGAGTACTTGAGAACAAAAGGTTCAAAAGGAAAAGTAGAGAAGAGCCAATTGTCAGAGCAATATGTTGCATGACGCGTGGGTAATTGTTCTTTTGATTTTTGTCTAAGTCTTACTCTTCAATTTTGCTTGCAGGAAAAAAAAAAGGAATACTTTGACAAGTAATTCTCCCCTAAGGCTTTGCAAGAGGCACATGAAAATGAACACAAGGAGGCAAAATATTATGGTGAAACTCTCTCTCACGAGACCCAAAGTAGCGTGCTCTTCTGTGTGTGATCCGAGCATAGTTTTCCACCAAAGACAACTCTTGCAGTCCCATAGATGAGTACCACGGTCCCAGCTTCAGTCGTGCCCGAAACTGACCATCGCCTCAACAAGGCCATCGCATGCCAAGCACTTATTGTTGCGCCTCGGTTCAGCCCAACGTCCTAGTCATACGACATCGTTTATAAACCAAATCAGCTGCTATTTGTACTGATTTTTGCCACTGTTTAAGGACCAAACGAGTTGCTGTCCGTGTCAAATTTCATCATGGATCGGTGATCGTTTTCATCACTGTCCAAGGGTCGTTTAGCCACTGTTTAATCCAAGTTTACTGCTGCTGTTCGGGACTGTTTCTCCGCTGTTCGGGACTGTTTTTGCTGTTGTTCGGGATCTAAAATAGCACTTCTATAGACAGTTTTGACTAACTATTTCAGTGCAGGAATTTTGCAGATTGTTTGGTAACAAATAGAATTCGAAAGGTGCAATTTTGGACAAAATTTCAGCTTGAGCGCATGCAGATTTTTTAGCCTGAAAAAAATGCACCTAGATGTTTCGATTCTTGCATCATACCGGATGAGTGGTGAATTTATCATGGTTCTGATTTTGCTTGAATGAACTCTCGTGAAGTAGTGGTCCATAGGGATTGCCATCTATGCTTTTTGATTTTCGGTTCAATTTTTTTCGCAAGTTGCAGGGGATGAGTGGTGAATCTTTGATGGTTATGATTTCACTCAAACGAGCTCTCTTGAAGCGTGCGTTCATAGAGATTGCCATTCATTTTGATTGGTCTTATGGTTCACCTTCCAGTAGGATTTGGCGATGTTTGACTTTTCTCTTGATATGTGATGAAACCTCTGGAGATCAAACACTTACCAAGCACAAGTAAGACTGCACAAATTTGCAATCCAGAGGCCCATCAGTTTCCAGTGCAATCCCTCCAGGGAATTTTTGTTAATCAATAAATGATTTGGTCACATCTTTCCCGTTTTAATAAAAATGAAATTTTCCTAACAAATATACCTCTGAAAATTTATTTTGATAAAAAAAAAAATTCCTTCAGAAAATTTGATCAAGAGATTTTATCACACTTTCCAAGTTATGAAAATCTGTAAGAAAATTCTTTTTGAAAAATCTGCATGTGTCCTCCTAAGAAAATTTCATTTGATTTCTCAACAAAATGAAAGAATAAAATTGAACTAATATAGGAATCATGGACCTACCTCTCTTGGATCACGTATTCATTAGTTCCTTTTCTTTTACAGGGAAATCACAGGTACCCCGGGCAGTGGGCAGAATTAGGTTCAATAATGCACACCAGAAATTATCCTTAGAAATACAAAAAGACATGAAATTGCCGATCCCTTAATCCTGGGGGCAAATGAGGAGGTGGATCCTCTCGGACTCAGAAATGTGTCAGTTAATGAACACGTACATGCCATGTATTTTGATGTGTCGGTGAATGTATTTGGACCAGACGTAGGGGCATTTTTAATGTATTGGAGTGGGTCCCATATCTCTTGAAAGACAACATGGATTATGTAATCAGAACCCGTGAAGCAAGTGTATAAACCCGAACTTGCAACGCATTTCTGGTAAAATTAACCAAAGCCCCGCCTTCTGAATTCCTCGGATTCGAACCAAGTGAAGGTCTTTGGAGGATCGGTGTTCTGTTAACAGACATGGCCTACAGCTATTCCTGCGGACACAAGCAAGTGGAACAAAACACGATTGGAGCGGGGCACGCAACTAGTGGCCTAATTTATTGGCACACTGATCGAGTGGTGGCAGCTTTACTAACGCTGCTCTCTAGGCAGCTGGTGGGGACTGCCGCTGAACGTTTCTTTAGCATTCCTGATATCACCATTTGCAGCATCCAACAAGATCACCAAAAAAGACGTTAGGCTATCGTGAGAAAGAAGAGATAGCATGAAAATGAAAAGCACAAACATGTGAAACTCTCTCTTCATTTCATTCATCCACAAGCTATACAATAATCACTGGGGAGGAAAAGTAAAGCCAAACTGAGCCCTAATGAATATTACAAAAGAGTTTAATTGACTCTCCATGAAATTGATGCTCTGCCTATACTAAGCAACCTGGGATTCGAGATCTGCAAGCTTGAGGAACAGGCGAATACATTTCTCCTTGTACCTGGCCGCATTAATCTCATGGTGTTCCACGGCGAGTTTCAAATTGTCAATCAAGTCCCTCTCCAATGCTATGTCCACCGTTAGATCATCAAGCCTCTCCTCCAGCCATTCACATCGGAACTTCATCACGATATTGCTCGGGTTATGCTCAAAGTAAGTCTGGTTCAAGGCTAGACACTCCACCAATTTCTCCCTCTCGTGAATCAACAGCGAGACCCGTTCATCAGCAGACTTGATGGCCTTCTTGTATCAAACAACCGAGTGCTCTGCAAACTCCAGGCACTTAGATCGATCTTGGTAGTGGGCCTTCACGACGCGAGCTAAGGACACCGTCTCTTGGGTATTTCGGCAGGCCTCCAGAAAATTGATAAAGACATGTGGGAACGCCCAGTATTCCCTCTCTAAGTTGGTACCTTCGATCAAGGAAGCATTTATTTCCCTAAATAAACCGAGGATCTCCGCCTCGACGCTTGAATGATAGGCTATGTAAATATAGCCTTGGCCAAGAAGATAGTAAAGTCTTTTCCATTTGAACATAACTTCAGCACGGAAAATCTGCGTGGGAAGACTGGCCATTATTGTTAAAGAGATAGAGGAGAAGATTAAGGCCAACGAACAAAATACGAAAGATGCGAAGAGAAAGGTGAAGTAGATTACTAGAATGCGAAGATGACAATCTGATTCAAGTTCGATTTACAAAAGCAGTCTTTATCGGCCAGACTTTCCTACCTGCCATTGTCTGTTGGCAATACTCTCACTGGCTCAAATTCCAATCAGGCGGCAACCTCAAGCCACGCGAATCCGACATCTCTACAAAAACAATTTGACAGGATGACACCACTTTGAAAAAAAGAAAGAAGATAAGACGCGCCGAGTGGGAGACAAGGAAAATGGAATTCGTCTTTATTGAAGGACTCGCCAGCAAACCGACGGTACAGATAACGATAGGGGGGCCCCCTACCGTGAAAGGATGAGAAAAGATGACTTGGGTGAGAGATACAATGAAAAAGGTTGAGAAAGGCAGAACGCTCAGGAGAAGCAATACAGTTTTCTAAACATACACCTAAATTTTAAAAGGGAATGTCATTCTGATAATCTTCATCTATACTCTGAAGCGAGTCTCAAAATATACCCAGTCGCTCAGAAAAATCCAAAGAGAGTGAAAATACAAGAAGAGTTAGCAAACCTCAAGGAACTATCGAAGATGTCTCAACCAAACACACTGAGAGCTATCGTTACTGTCGCGACCCGAAAATTCATTTTTCAGGGTTAATGGATTACCAGATTAATTAATTAAATTAACTAACCTAGCTCGAGCTCTCCCAAGCTCTATCAAATCGCGACTTTGATTTTTATTCAAATGATTGTAGAGTTTTGGAGTCGCCACTAATCGTTTTTTGGTAGGTCGATTAAAAACCTAAGTAATCTAGCGGGAGAACTAAATTACTTCTACGAACCAAAGATTACGAGTTCGGGGACTTGGTTACACTAGTTGATTAAAACTAATGCCCTTTCGGTACCTTAATTTCATGGATATCCTATTTTGGCAACTCAGGCTTGGTTAATCCTAAGGCTCTAATGAGATATTCTTTTTGTATTTTCACTTTTTAAATGGAATGCATGGACATATGAATATAGCATGCAAATATGACGTACTGATATGACATACGTATGCGAAGACGTATAAATACGACATGCGACAAGACATGCGTATATGACACTCGTACGTAGGTAAAAGGATACAGGTATACGAATACAAACATACGAGTACGAAAACATACGAATACGACATACGTATATGAACATACGAATACGATATACGAATATGAATACGTACATGAGATGCGAACGACATACGTACGTGACATGCGTATGAATACGACATGCATACAAGGATGGACGAACACGAATACGAATACATACATGACACGCGAATGACATACGTACGTGGACATGCGTATGTGACATGCATACAAATACGACATGCATACGGGGGATAGACGAATACGAATATGTACATGACATGCAAGTATGAAGACGTACGAATACGATATGCGCATACATGAACATACGTATGTAACATGCGTACATACATCATACAAATACGTGACATGTATATGTGACATGCATAGTGATATGCATATGTAAATACGTACGTTTCGATTTTGCCCATGAAGGGCAAAGTCGTCATTTTGAAAATATCAGGATTGACCAGTCGGAATGGTCCGTCTCCCGATTTTTGGGATTCTTCAAGACAATTTGTCTATCAGGGGATAAAACCCTCATTTTTGAAAAGAGGGGATAACACCCTCATTTTTGAAAAGTTTTGATTTTTTGTTTGAATGAATATGCATGGATTAATAACATGGCAGAATATGCATGAGCTGTACTATATGAAATGCAAATGAATGGCATTTTTTTGTATTTTCAGTTTTTCCATATTTTTTTATTATATATATTTGTATTTTTGGGTTTTCTACATTTTTTGTATTTTTAGATTAAACTAACGATGCAAAATATTCTGAGTACAAATATAGTATTTTACAAGATCTACTCAAAATTCGACTAATTTAAATCAACTAACAAATAATACCAGATATTCTAGACATGCACGCAAATATTCACACGGCATTGCTCGGGATCCAGATATTCGAATTACGTAACAGATATTGAAACTATCCTAAAGATAGGATTTGTTACCTAATTCGACAATTTGAGCGAAGGCTGATTTCGTGCTCCCGCGGTTGTCGCGACCCATCTTGATAGAGCGGACCGAATTGGTGGATCTAACCATTCGTGGGTGATTTATCTCCAGCAATAATGCCTCTGCGACCACTTCATTAGTTCCCCTAAAACAACGCCCCTGCAAGTTAAAGAAAAAGAGGCGAGAAGTGGAAACAAGGGCAACACCATATATCTGTGTGGTTATGAAAACCAAAAGAATATAAATGTTGAACTTAGCTTGATGGTGTTCAGAGACTGAAGCAAGTGGATCTTCATTATTTGAGCAACCCAATAATAGATCCAATCCTTGTTCCAATGAAGTATCTGACTTGAGTGGCTCAGATCCTCTCGAATGCTTTCCCAGTTTCGGTGAGCTTGGACCAGAAGGTGTGGTCTTTTGGTTGCAAAAGGGTGACTGAGGCGATAATGTGTAGCAACGTTCTTGTTCCGCCATCCTGCTCCCACGGGAGCATTCCTCATAGTGCCTCCCGTAGTCCAGTACCTTCGGCAGGCTCTCGATGCGGATCGAAGGACACGGGTCATAACCTTGCACTTGAAGTTCATCGTGGCAGATCTGCTAGGCTATACAATGCTGCTCTTCCTCAGTTTAAGTTGAAACCGCAAAGAAAATATAATCTTGTCCCCACTTCAACTCCTCCATGGAACCAAACCGCGCTCAATGAGGGCGCAGGCACCCAGAGTCAACTACAGAAACTTGCTCTGTCCTGTTTGTTCAGGCTGAAGTATGACTTGAGTGTTATCTTTCCACATACTTTGATTCGGCCATTCTTCATGGAAGTAGCAAGTATGTTCCGGATTGAATCACAAGCGAACTTGAAGCATCCCTACGGAATCCCATAATGAAATATCCATATGTGGGTCAACATTGTAAGGCCTCAGTCTTTCCGAGCTTCTTCTTCCAGAATAGAATCTGCGTAGAATACTTCTGCCGAATGTCTGATTTGAGCACCACTAAGCCTGGGAACAGCCTCAAATTTAACCCCAAAAAGGAAGGGAGAAAAACAACTAAGGGTCTTTGCATCCAGAGAGATAGAGGAACTACTAGTACCATCCCATTGACTTCCATCTTCGTCACTAATATGAACAAGCATCTGCACAGTGGGGACATTTCCACTTGGTCCTCCAACAGAAGTTCCAGACAATTTGCTCTGAAGATCTATCTCATAACCTCTGGCAGTTAGATCTCCGTTGAAATTAGCAGCATTATTTCCTCTCTGGCTTAAGTCCAACCAGAGCTTCAACCCATCTCCCGACAAATCGCCATCTTGGTCGCCCCCTAGCTTCCGAATCGTCACTAACAAGAGCTTGCGGGCAATCTTTGTTACTGACACCAAAGTGCACTCGAGAAAACATGCAGCATGTTGGGGGCCAAGCAGCTGCTGGCACACGGTACTTCCCTGTCTTGCGCTGGTTCAGTGACATAAATGATTCCTATGTTGTTTGAATTCTTCCGATCTTGATCTTGGATGAAGTAACCAGCTGCAGATACCTCATGAGGATAACCAAATTACCGTCTACAAGCATACGAGGTATTCAAACAGCAACGGCTCTTGCAAGTACCAGCACAGATTTCCCATACCCGTCAGCTTAAAAGCATCTGCAACCACAGACCATCACTCACAGCTTTGTACGGAAGACCCAATTCTTCTAACTGTTTCCTCGCATTGATGAGAGCTTCAGGAGACATGTTGCTATATAAAAGAAAACCGCTTTCAAACATGTCGAGGAATGCTTCATAATCCTTAGGAACTTCAGCAACCGCTTCAATGTTGCAAGCCGAGCTTCATATGACGAATCTGATTGGCATCCCCTAGCAATACCGAGCATGTGATTCAGGACCCTTAAGAAAGTAGCGTTGACAAGGGGACAAGTACACCATTTAGGGCTTCCAATCCATGAACATTTGACCAGAAATCGGGTCAGATCACTGAGAATTTGATCCTTCTTCGGGCATCAGCGAGGATTTTATAATTTGTATCCAGGAGACTACACAACTGCAATAGCATTCCATGAATTAAATTGAGCGAAGCATGCTTGCCTTCATTGATGGTGTTGAACATCTGGAGAGTAGCAATTCCAGGGCAATGGTTCTCTACACAAGACAACTCCGTGGCTATGTTTACTATAACACCAAGCAACTTCTCATTAGATACCAAGCCCGTTAAAACTCTAGAATCATGAACACGAATTGCCATATTTTGCTGGGTAGAGCACCTTCTAATAAACAGCATGACCAGGAAAGGATCAAAGTCATCGCCAATCTAAGTAGCTATGGCTGATGGCTTAAACTTAGAAAGAAGGATCAAGATCGGACATAAGCTCAGGTGCACAACTTTGGCTAAGTTGGATTTCGGGCGTCTGGTGGATCCATCATCAAGCAATTCCATTGCAACTTTAAATCCCTTTAATAAGAGCAAATGCAAAGGGGAACACCTAAGCTAGTACCTCCACAAATTTATGCCTCCTATTTCGAGATTGTGATTTTCACAGTAACTGATTGCAGACGCCATAGAGCAGAATTTTCAATACCCATCCATGTATTCTAAGAAATTCAAATTGGCTCAGCAAGCTCATGGGCAAGAGAGAGATCCCGATCAATGGAGCTCGATTTGTGCGCACACCAACGCTGACACGGGCAACAGAAAGAACACTCACCATCGCAGCCAGGTTGCACCACGTGAATGCTAACGGGAATCAACATCTAACGACACAGCATCGACGGATTCTCGGAAGAAGAGAAACATTTCAACATGCGATGTGTGATGGCCATCTCGCCGTCCTTTACGACTTCGCTATTGCTTTTGCCACGCTCTTCTTCATGCTCGTCGGTGAGGACGCCTCGAGAACAACGAGTGCCAAGTGTTGCGGAGCTCGTGTAGCTCACCCTCTCTTCATCGACAGCTTGCACATTTCCTCCTTTTCCACGTCGACTTCAAGGCCTCGTCAAATGATGCCTTCTTAGCCTGCTTGTTCTTGCTCCACCACGGGTACTATCTCTTCCTCTGCTACCGACAAATTGAACGACTCCAACGGTTGAGGCATTTCCTGGCGTTCTCTCTTCATTGTGCTTGGCGTACACAATATATGCACTAAATCTACTATGGGAGCCTCACTGGGATTAGTTGATTCCTTAAGTAGATTTGCATCATGAAAGTCACCATCCTGCCGTCCGTAAACAATCCTTCTTTTTACGAATGCTCCCTCTCTCATGAAACTCCCTGCGTCACTCGTTGAACCGCTGGGCATTGGCGTTGTTCCACCGAGAGAAGCGGATCTCTGTCGGCGGCCGTTGCGAGGCCACATTCAAATTCGGAGTAACGTTGGGGTTGAGCGACGGCGGCGCAAATATAGGAAACGGAAGAGCAAATTTCAGCGCCATGCCTCGGGGGCGAAATTTGACGAGGCGACGCACAAATGAACGAGCGGAGGCTTGACCTCGATTATCTCCGAACTGGATGGGTCACGGTAACTTCGTATACGAATTGCAACAAATTCGTTGGGTACCTCCGAAAGTTGCAGGGAGCATAGTGCCCAAAACCGAGGTGGTCTCCGCGGAGAGGAAGAAGAAGGACCTCTCGAAAAACCCCTCTAGTGGACTGGTCAGCCCCCCGTTGGCCGACAGGGACCATCCTCCTTTTTGGGAGTGGGAGCGCCCCCCACTTTTTGCTTTCGGTGAAGCCTTCACTCACCAATCCTCTTCTTCCATTCAACGTCACAAACCGACACTTAAAAAAAGAATTCATCCCACATTATTGGCCACCTGCACTTGGATGAACACCAAACCAGAAATATCTGCTCATTGACTTAATTATTCTATCCATTTTCCGGTTGCCCTCTTCTTCTTTTTCGCACTACCTTGCCGACACCTTGTTCTTGGATGCCCTCGTCTCCTTTTCTTCTTTTTCTTTTGTTTTCGGTGGAATTGCACCCCTTTTCTTCATTTTTTATTTTGCACGTTGGCAGCCATGATGGTGATTATGATGACGAGTGCTTTCAAAATTTTGACAGATGCTCCTCTGGGAATCTCTACATCCGTCGATGATAAGTTCCTTTTCCTCGATATGTGTAGGAAAGTAGGTCTCAACTGTTTAGCTGCCAAAGAAGGTGCGTTAGGAGCATACGTCATCACGAGAATATCAACGTTCATCCTACCTTTAGTTTCCGACGTTCACGGTAGAAGTTTATTGGGTAGTTGGTATAGAGCAAATCGAAGAGAAAGGAAAGTTGCAGCTCAGTGACTCAAAATGCTCGCTCAGAGCCATTTCGGTTCATGACCAAGATGTCTTGAATGGACTTCCACGAGTAAGTTCTGTCGCGACCCTCTAAAAAAAACTTTAAATTTTAAAATGGGTTAACGGATTATTAGGTTAATTAGATTTGACTAACCTAACGCGGACCCTCCCAAGTCCTACCGAATCGCAACTTTGGTTTTTGTTTAAATGATTTTAAAATTTGGAGCCGCCACTAATCGTTCTTGGTAGGTCGATTAGAAACCTAAATAAATTAGCGGGAGAACTAATTTATTCCTGCGAACCAGAGATTAGGAGCTCGGGGACTTTGTTACACTAGTTAATTAAAACTAATGCCCTTTCGGTACCTTAATTTCATGGATATCCTAATTCGGCAACTCAGACTTGGTTTATTCCTAAGGCTCTAGTAGGGTATTCTCTTTTGTGTTTTCACTTTTTAAATAGGATGCATGGATGGTATATATTTTTATTTGTTATATTTTTTTAAGTGTTAAAGATTCCCTGAAACCGAAAGAGGGAGTGTGTTAACGACTTCTGTGCAGTATTACGACCTACTTATCTTTTGGGTCTGATGATTCAAAAATTAAATTATAGGAAGTACATGACAGTGAATAAACACCTCCAATGGGAGGCCTAGCATTGGCTTGGCTCTTCCCTTTGGGATTTAAGGTACAAGTATTTAAGTTGCAAGTATTTAAACTACTGTAAGTAAAAACCTCCAATGGGAGGCTAAGCATTGGCTTGGCTCTTCCCTTTGGGATTTAAGGTACAGGTATTTAAGTTGCAGGTATTTAACTACTGTAAGTAAAAACCTCCAATGGGAGGCTAAGCATTGGCTTGGCTCTTCCCTTTGGGATTTAAGGTACAGGTATTTAAGTTGCAGGTATTTAACTACTGTAAGTAAAAACCTCCAATGGGAGGCTAAGCATTGGCTTGGCTCTTCCCTTTGGGATTTAAGGTACAGGTATTTAAGTTGCAGGTATTTAACTACTGTAAGTAAAAACCTCCAATGGGAGGCTAAGCATTGGCTTGGCTCTTCCCTTTGGGATTTATGGTGCAGGTATTTAAATTGCGGATGGACTTTGTCCTCTCCATTCTGCGGTATGAATTCTTTAAAATAAAATACAACGAATTGATTCAACAATTTGAAATTTGTGCGTGCTTGAGGACTCCTCCAAGCCGATTTTGTGCTTCCATAGGGTTGACCATTGATATAAAGCTGCGGCTTCCTGACATAAAATAGAGTGAAATGTCAGTATACAAAATATGTGCTAATCTGCACCTAAAACCAGAAGAGTGGAAAGAGTACTTATCTCCCATTTTTTTGGGAGGGATTTCTAGAATTGATTTTCGCTCTCTATGTTCCCAATATAGAGAGTTTCTTTTGAATTAAGAGGGACTTTTAGTCACAGATCAGTTGAGAAATCGGTGGACAGCTTAGGAGCTTGTCTGGGCCGATTTTTGCATCTCTACGAGATTTTTGCTGTTGACGTAGAGATATCCTTCTCCTGACATAAAATATGGGAAAAAAAAGAGGAGATGGAGAAAGTGTATACAATTTGTGCTAATTTGCAAGTAAAACCATAAACAAATGAATAAATAAAAACACTTAGCTCGAATTTGCTTGCTCGTTGACGAGGAAGAACTCTTGATTTATATTGATCGATGAAGGAATTTGTGATGATAACCCCTAGCTTTAAACTTCCATCATCTTCAAAATTCTCTCTCTTTTGGTATTTTCTTTCTCTCAAATTTTTCTTCAATCTTCCAAAACTCTCTCAAACATCCAAAATTTTCTCTCCAAAAAAAATCCCAAACACTTCAAATTTTCTCTCCCCCCAAAAAATTCCTCTCTCAAGCTCACTTCTTCCTCCTTTTATAATCTACTCATCTATCTCCCATTCTAATTTTTCCACTAACTCTATCTCCCATTCTAATTTCTCCACTAACTCTTCTTCATTTTCATCTTCCATTCTCCATCTCTATCTCACATTCTAATCTCTCCACTAACTCTTCTTCATCTTCATCTTCATCTTCCCTTCTCTATATTTATCTCCCATTCTAATTTTTCCACTAATTCTTCTTCATCTCCATCTTCCCTTCTCTATTCTTATCTTCCATTCTAATTTCTCCACTAACTCTTCTTCATCTCCATCTTACCTTCTCTATTCTTATCTTATTTTCTCCATCCATCCTTCTCCAACTTCTCTTCTTCATCTCCTCTTCACCATCTTCCCTTCTCTATTCTAATTTATCCACTAACTCTTCTTTTTGTTATTTGTAAAATAATCATTCAAGAGTTAGGTATTTGCACTCTAGTCCTTGAATTTTAAGTATTTACAATTCAGTCCATAAAAAAATATATTTCTTTAAGTCCAAATCTCCTCACAATTTTTGACACACCAAAATTTACCACATGTCAAATTTAAGCTCATTTCTTGTCGCTAAAAATAATGCAGAATTTAATTAAAGCCCTTTTGCAAAATTGAGTCATTCTGGGTATAATTGAGCCAAGATGAAAATTTAAAATATTAGAAGACAATGTCACAACTCATAAAAAGTGGAAATTAAAAATAAGTTGGCTCAAATTAAATTTTTTTAGGCCCGATTCGAGATTATACTCGTGAAGGAACACGTGACTCGAATTGGATTTTTCTGAATTTGCGATGGCCAATATGAAAATAGATTTAAAATAAAAATATTAACTATCTTTGTGTATTTTTTTGGCCTCAAATGTTAATTTTCCGAAATTTTCAAGTATTTTTGTATTATTGTTTTAAAAAAAATTAAATATATATAATATGAAAATTTATTTTTTGTTCAAAAATGGTTGCCTAGGCTTGGCCAAGGCTTCCAAAGTTGATTTTTCAATTTTATGAATTTTTATTAATTTTCTATTAATTTTCGAAAATAAATAAATAAAAAATACCGAAAAATGCGAAAAATATGGAAAATCATTTTTTGATCAAAATTGATTCTTTAGGATTAGCCAAGGTCCCCAAAGTTGATTTTTTCAATTTTATGAGTTTTTATAAAAAAAAATTTATTAATTTTAAAACAGAAAGGATGATTAAAAATCAAGTGTCAACAGCTGTCCCTCTTTGAAAGGAAGCTCGGTAGAGGTTCATTTCAAAGACGAGATGACACCTAAGTTCTAATAAACTCAACACAATAAAATAAAAAGAGTCGTGACATGAATGTTCCACTAAAAATGAAATGAGAACCTAAAGATTCGTTATAAGAAAACCTTAGAGTAGTTGAACTTGAACCCGTATGGTAGGTTAACCCATGGTATATTCCTAATAAAAGGATTTTACTGATTAAAAATTGAATTAAAATTTGACCCGTATGGTGGGTCGTACCATGGTAGATTCCTAATAAAAGGATTCTACTTATTTAAATTTTGACCCGTATGGTAAGTCACCCCATGGTAGATTCCTAATGAAAGGATTCTACTGATTAAAATTTGATTGAAATTTGACCTGTATGGTAGGTTATCCCATGAAACTGCCTGTAAGAAGGACTTTACGCTTGTAGAAAGGACTTGGTGCCTCTAAAAAGGACTTTGGTGCCTGTAAAAAGGACTTTATGCCATGTAAAATGACTTAATTTGCCTGTAAGAAGGACTTGATTTGCCTGTAAAAAGGACTTAATTTGCCTGTAAGAAGGACTTACTTTGCCTGTAAGAAGGACTTTGTGCCTGTAAGAAGGACTTGCTTTGCCTGTAAGAAGGACTTGATTTGCCTGTAAGAAGGACTTGCTTTGCCTGTAAGAAGGACTTTGTTTGCCTGTAAGAAGGACTTTGTGCCTGTAAGAAGGACTTGATTTGCCTGTAAGAAGGACTTTGTGCCTGTAAGAAGGACTTGCTTTGCTTGTAAGAAGGACTTTATTTGCCTGTAAGCAGGACTTGATTTGCCTGTAAGAAGGACTTGGTTTGCCTGTAAGAAGGACTTTGTGCCTGTAAGAAGGACTTTGTTTGCCTGTAAGAAGGACTTAGTTTGCCTGTAAGAAGGACTTGATTTGCCTGTAAGAAGGACTTTGTGCCTGTAAGAAGGACTTGATTTGCCTGTAAAAAGGACTTACTTTGCCTGTAAGAAGGACTTTGTGCCTATAAGAAGGACTTGGTTTGCCTGTAAGAAGGACTTGGTGCTTGTAAGAAGGACTTGGTTTGCCTGTAAGAAGGACTTGATTTGCCTATAAGAAGGACTTGGTTTGCCTGTAAAAAGGACTTTATGCTTGTAAGAAGAACTTGATTTGCCTGTAAGAATGATTTTATTTGCCTGTAAGAAGGATTTTATGTACCTCAAAGGGTGCCATTCTGAAATCTGGGGAGACCAGGAACCCTGCAGAAGCTCAAACCCAAATTATATTCTCCTGTCGTTTTAGGAACAAACCAAAGAGGCAGAGATCAAAAGGTCTCGAACATTTCTGTCATTGAGACAAATCATGCTTTATTGAAGAATGTGGATACCTGTATATACCGCAATGGATTCGAGTATCCCAACAACCGTCAGAATTCATTCTCTTGAAAGGTTCTGGTTGAAGATATACTTACCTGAGAATTTGGAAGAAATGCTTGGTGGCTTCTCGATAACCAGGCTTGTTCATTCAATAATCGCCGAATGAATTTCAAGACTTTGGAAGGTAACTCAAACACCGGGAATGTGTTGCCTGTCGGGCAATGTCAGAGCTAACATGTGCAAGCATTTTCATCAATGCGTTCATTGGTTCATACAAAATTGTTCAGCTAAGTTTGCCATGATTAAAGGCAGTCTATGTAATAACTCATGATGCAATCGATCAACATATAGATCATGTATTGCATTACCACTTCTGTTTAAGGAGGTTCTTATAGTATGAACACCTTGAATGTAATCTGAATGGGGGACTTCATTCCGAAAGGGCTTTTTCTCACTCTGGAGAAAGGCTGTTTATCTGTAGATCAAAATGTTAGACCTGTGTGGAAATGGTTTGCCTTTCCTCATCCTGTCATGCCCCATTCTGCACATTTGATATCTCCTGTGCAGTTTATGCTCTAAGTTGGAGTTGGTAAGTTAAACACACGGAATAGTCATACATAATTCATGAACTGTGTAAGCACAATGCAGATGTGACAATTTTTTAGCATCACGTGTGTTTATATAATGTGCAAATATGGGCGAATTTAAATTGCCCCAGGTATGTGGGCGGATCGAACAAATTGGGAAGCCTACTCCTTATGTCGAGGGGTGGTTTGTCTCAAACTTTACCCCTGCGCGATGAAGCATATGGGCGAGGGAGCATTTTGGTTTGTTTAATGCCCCTGCAAGAAGCAGAGAAATTATTCTTGAAATCAAACGAGATAAGGAAGACATATTTGCTTTTTCGTTTTAGAGCTTGCGATCAATTTGCCCCATTTTTCACCAGAATAGATCTTGTCAGGTGATCATAATTTTCTTTTGGATTTGTCTCCTTCAACATGTTAAATGCTAGTTTAAATATTTCCTGTGAAAAGAAAAGGAGACATGTCAACCAGTATTAAAAGGGATAAATTGGAAACGATACTGATTTACCCTTCATCTTGAATGCCTTGGACAAGTCTTTTACCAATTTTGCTGGATTGAGTTTTCTTCGACTTTTGTTGGATGCTTCACCATTAAGCCGAGAATGTGGCAAAACATTGACTTTGGTATTACTCGTCGAGTATTCCTGCTTGCAAAAAGAAATGCACAAAAAGTTTTTTCATTTATTTATAATACATACAACATTCCCCACCCTCGGGGATCGAACTCGGGATATTTCGGACCTACTGTCATCCCCCATACCATTCGGTCCATTGGACCATAGGTGTCCATGGGGCTATCCTTTCAAAGGTTAATCTTTGGGGATAAAGTAGCCTTGTTGTATCACCTTGGGCCATGTTACGGTATTTCTCGAGGTAATTTGCAATCCCTGTTAAGAATGGAATAAGACAATTCAAGACTTGAGATGATTATGTGCACATTAGAACGCTACAGAATTACCCATTTCTGAGATTGTTCGCGTCTTTCGCTTGTACTTTCCTTTGTCCGAAGCTGTCCATCCCGTGGTAATGCCCATGAGTCGATTTGCCCCCAAATTTTGTTCAACTTGTATTCGGATATGATTGCGTTCTCGGGTCGATTTGCAATTTCCTGAGAATAGAATGGGCTTAATTTTAAAACTTGGAGCAACTGAGGGTAAATTGAAACGATACGGAGTTACCCTTCAGGTTTATCCAGATTTTTACTCGCCATCAATTCGTCGCAAGGTTGGTGAGGTGGCGGATTCGAGCATTTAATAGGGGGAAGTCGGATTATTACTCCTTGCTTTTATACATTCACAAAAGCAGAAAAACATATCACGCAAGGAAATAAAACACATTCACTCATTCAGGATCAATTCTGCTTCCTTTACAGGCTCTCCCATGATCAGCTGGCTTCATCCCAAATTAGGTATGCATCGGCCATATCGAAGGTCTGGTGGTCACTGGCTGAACAAGTGCATTACAGTCCCGATGCTTTACCGATATCAAACTGGTTGATTATGGCGAAAAGATCATCGTCAATGTCCGTTTGGTGGTGATCTGTCCCTTCTTCCTCGGGAGGTATTGATACTGATCCAGTATCATTGGTCCTTTTGTACCCTGCTCCAACAGAACTCGATCCTGTTATAAATTGGTCTAACTCACCTCTTAAACATGCATTTTCGATCCTCAGATCATACATTTCATCGAGGGTGAGAAGGAGGTTATTGCAGTTAGGGCAGGTGGCGGAGTCAAAAGTCTCTTTATACATCTTGTTTTCCGCTCGGAGGTTTTCATTTTCAACTCTTAGAAACTCGGCTTCGTTGCGCTCATGACGAGTCTTCATTCGGGTTCGTCTATTTTGAAACCAGAACTTGATTTGCGAAGGTTCAAGTCCTAGCTCTTGACTCAGTTCCATTTTTTGTTTGCCGTCTGGCATAGGGCACGTTCTGAAGAAAGCTTCAAGCTTTCGTACTTGCTCCTCAGTATGGCGACGGTAACGCTTCTTTTGACCTTTACCGTTGTTGTCATTGTCCTTACCGGGCTCTTGGACGTCGTCGGTGGAAGGGCCGGGCTCCATAGGCTCGATCCCAAATATGGCTTCGAACTCTTCCTCTCCCATATTCAGCAAGTAACGATAACTTTCAAGTGTGTTGGGTTGAGACATCTTCGATTTGGTTAACGATTTCTCAAAGTTTGATATCTCTTCTTGTATTTTCACTCTCTGGATTTTTCTAGGGAGACTGTGTATGCTTTAAGAGTCTTTCGAGCACGAATGAGAATTATCAAGAAGATGCCTCCTTTAAAATTAGACGTGGGTTTAGCAACTGTATTGCCTCTCTCGAGTGTTCTGGCTTTCTCGATTTTCTTTTCATCGTATCTCTTGCCCAGCTCGTCTCCTTCCATCTTTCCGTGGAAGGAGGCTCCTTGTTGCTGTCTCCACCGTCAATTTGCTGGCAAGTTCTTCAATAAAGACGAGTCGTATCTCTTTTCTGCCGAAAATGTCTTTGTCTCCCACTCAGCTTATTTTTTATCCTTTCTTTTTTAAAGTAGTGGCGTCCCGTCCAACTTTTCCGTAGAGACGTCGGATTTTCTTGGCTCGAGATTGGAGACGAGTAGCGGAGGTGATACTGATAGGGAATGGTAGACAGGAAAATCTGGCCAGTAGAGACTTCCCCTGCAAAAATGAAAGAGAATGTGGCAGTATATGTTCTTCATATTCTAGAAAAATTGGAACGATACTGTTTTACCCTTGTGTATACTTCCATTGAATTTGAATTGAGGAAGTTCCTTCATTTGGATTGGATTGAATTGTATGTCCCGAGTTGCCCTTCACTTTGAGCTTGCCACATATGTGCTTTGCTTAGTTGGGCCTTGTTTTCTTTCGGGTTGCCTTGGACCATCATCATTTTCCATGCCATCGGGTCCGTGGACCGGAGGGCTCCTTTAATTTGAAGGTTACCTTGAAGGCGAATGAGTCCTATCGCATTCCATTGGGTCATTTCATTTTGCGACACTCTTGAGGCACTTTGCAATCCCCTGGGTGAGAATGGAACAAATCCAATTTAGCATTTTGCAACGATTGAGGGTAAATTGGAACGACACACAGTTACCCGTCTTCGAGCTCGCCTGGGCTTTTCACTTGAAATTTCCCTACGTGAGGCCATTCAACATTTCTCATTATGGCAGTAAGCGACGTTGCCACAAATTGATCCGCCCTAAATCTAGCATAAAAAAGGGATTCACGCATTCGACGAGATAAAAAAAACAAATTACCCCCTTGCCCCTGAATTAAATCTAGTCACCTAGAAAGCTGGAAATATCATACGCAGGGGAATTAAGCATGAAATGAAAGGTGCACTTATTCAAGGTCAGTTCTGCCTCTCCTGTGGCTCTTCGATAATCAGCTAGTCTCGTGTTAGTTCTGGTGTGGATGACCGATGTTTGAGAGTCCTTACTCACTAGCTCCTGATCGCGGCTTGGGACGTCTGTCAACCATAAACTGGTTGACCAGGGCAGTAAGCTCATCATCTGGGTAATCTCTTGAACCTTCCAGCAACTGATACTCGAATTGGGCATTGTTATTGGCAAATGCTGGCGGTAGATTTCTCATTCTGTCATCGCCATGAGCAATTTGACTTCTCGTACTGGAGCCTTCATCATTACTCGAGAAAGTGTGGGGATCACCAACTGTCCTGCTGCTAAAAACTCCTTCCATTTGAGGATTAAAGAAGTGGAAGTGCTCAGGATAACTTCTTGTCTGATTCTCTGGCTGCGCAGGCGCGCTGATCATGGGATGAATTATAGCCACGGGTTGGTGCTCAAACCAGGGAGTCTGAATACACTGCCCCTGCGGTCTATACTCTTGAAGAGCATTAGGGTGATTCTGGGGGATACTTTGATTAACGCCTGGAGGATTGATGGCACGGCTACTGGCTTGGTTGATGATGGGAAGTGGCTCCCCCCATGCTAACCTGCGGAACTTATGGTGGCGATGAGACTCGACGTTCAGGCTTGGATCAGTCCCGCCTTGGTTTTCTTGATTCTGAGCTGCATTGTATTCTCTCACCCTTTTTCTGTACTTCTGAAGATGACTCGAAACATTTGTTTTAGTGAGTCCCTCTACCTTCATAATTTCCAGTATATGTTGCGGCCGTGCCGAATCGATTCCTAGCTGTTGAACTGCATTAACAAACATACGATACAGCTCGAGAGACCAACTCATCTTCTTTCTCCAGTTGCTTGGAACAAAATTGAAGGCTTGATGCTTGTTCTCATGGTCGTGCAATTGCTTCCTTACCACGTGCTGCCATATGTTTTAAAGCATCTGAACCCTAACTGGTTTCGTTACGACGTCTTGGGCCCCATTTAAGACAGCCTTCATTATGGCTTGCTGATCATCGCTTGCCGATATTACGAGGACTGGCATGTTTAATTTAGAATTGATGACTTCCAAGAGAGTGAAAACATCCATGTCAATCCCTACCATGGCGGTGAGGACGATATCAAACGGGTCACTACTCCTCCTTAATATCTCTAAGGCCTCTGTCACCTTTGCTTGAGCTACAACCTTATACCGGCATTTTCTTAATACGGTAACAAGGATTGACAGAGAGACTGGATTACCGTCAATGGCCATGACCAGTAGACCCTCAGGGTAAGGAACTTCATCAGCTTCGACCAGGGTTGAACATGCGCCCGTTCCCCTAATGCTTGACATATTTCTGGATCTAGGACTGCCGATTCGAGACCGCCTCAGGATGTCTTCTCGGACTTGAGGGATCACGGGATCGTTGATGGCTTCTCGTAACAGGCTTTGAAAGCCAATGCTTTGATGGTGAAGGTTTTGAATTCCTCTCCCACGAGAACTCCTTCCTCTCTATCTTTCTCTTGCGAGTTCGTGCAGATGAACCCTCACTATCAAATGAGGACAAATTCTCTCTCTGGCAATAGCAACGACTTCCCCTTTCACAGGCAGTTCTATTAGATTTACCGAAGGGAAAATCTGACATTCAGCTTTTGATCAAAGGGGAAATCATCGTTTATCGCTCAGTTTGTCTTCTTCTTTCTTTTCGCGGTAGAGGGCCCCTGTCAACATTTCCACAGTCGATTTACTGGCGGGTCCTCCAATGAAGACGAGTAATATCTCTCTTTCTGCCGAAACTTTCTTTGTCCCCCACTCAGCTCGTCTTTTCGTTCTTTCTTTTTTCAAAGCGGTGGAGTCCCGTCCAGCTTTTCCACAGAGACGTCGGGTTTGTTCGGCTCGAGGTTGCCACTTGGCTGGAATTTGAGCCACCGGGGGTGTTGCCGACAGAGAATGGTAGATAGGAAAACCTATAAGGACTGCCCCTATGAAATCAGTATTTAAATTGAAGCAGCTTACCATCTTCGCATTCTGTTCATCTGCCTCACCTCTCTCCCTCTTTCTTTCATATTCTGCTTTCAAAAATGGCCAATTCTCCTAACCACACATTATCCACCGAAGTCCTGGCTGGGTGGGAGAGACTCTACAATCTTCTTGGTAGAGGTTACGCTCATGTAGCCAAAAACTCTACCGTTGAGGCTGAAATCCTCGGTTTATTTAGGACCGTGGACGCTGCTTCTGTTGAGGGTACCCAACTGGGAAAGGAGTATCGGAACTTCTCGACCCTCTTCATCAATTTTCTAGCTGCCTATAACCGCGCTTATGAGACGGTCCTTGTGACCGCTGTCGTGAAAGCCCGTTACCGAGACCGGCACGAGCGTCTGGCAACTGTTACGTTTGTGGCTGATAATCACAAAAAAGCCCTCAAGTTTGCCAACGATCAGCTTTCGTGGCTGGTTCGTGAGAGGGGAAAGTTGGTGGACCGTCTGGCCTTGGTCCGAACTTACGCCGAACAGGAGCTAGGCAATATTGTAATGAGGTGCAAATGCGGTTGGCTGCAGGGGAGACTTGATGACATTACGGCAGACATTGCTTTTGAGAGGGTAGCGATTCCGGACCTGGAGTTTGCCGTTGAGCATTACGAGGCCACTATGGCCTAGGTTAAAGAGAAGTGCGATCGCCTCTTCTTTAGGCTCGCGGAGCTTGATCCCGAGAGCGCCCGGTGCATCCAGAGCATCAACTGTTTGGAGAGTCAGTTGAGCTCCTTCGTAATGGTTATCAGGGCCCAGTTTGGCTTTACCTTTCCTCCCTAGTGAGTTGTTGTAATACTCTTTGATGAATGGAATGAAAGAAAAGCTTCACGTGTTTTGTTTTTTGTTTTTAATTTTCCTGCTATCGTTTCTTCCGCATAGCATAACAGAACGATTTGAGGTACCGAAGATGTCGAGGCTTAATGTTCTTCTTGATGTTCTTGTTTAATTGCTCCAGACAATGATATCGAGAACATTGATGATGGGTTCGGCGGTGGCCCCCACTATCCATCTTGAGATCACGAACAATAACGCTATGACAACTCGATCAGTGCGCTGGTAGTAAATCCGGCCACCTGTTGTGTGCCCACTTTTATCCATATTTTGTTTCTTTCGGCGTCTACTTGCTCGTGTCGGTCGCCTGTAGCGTCGGGAGAAATTCTTGTGGGCTACGTTCATTAATAGAACCTCGGTCCTCTGAAGCCCTCCGCGTGTTTCGGATAAGAGGAAATTTTAAGACCGGTCTCTGGTTGATTTAATCAGGTAAAGGTATTTGTTTCATGGGTTCTGATTATATAATCCATATTGTCTTTCAAAAGACGCGAGATCCTCTGTAATACATTAAATATACCCCCGTGTTTAATCAGTATAAATCCACCGTCATATCAGAATACACTGCCCATACAAGTTTACGGATTGACACAACTTTGTCTGTCAAAGATGGACAGTGTTCGTTTGCCCCCCAGAATTAACGGTTGAAGCCTCGAGTTTTTCGTCTTTTGGTATTTCTAAAGATGATTCTTGATATATTATTGAACTTAATTTTTACACCCGTCTGGGGTATCTAGGATCTTCCTGCAAAAGAAAAGGATATAATTAGTATGCGACACAAGGAATGTCGGTCCATGACTCCTATATTAGTCAAATTTGATTTTTTCTATTTTATAGAGAAATCAGAAAAAAAAAAAAGAAAAAAAAAATTTCCTTAGGAAGAAATGGGTTAATTTCTGATACAGAATTTTTTGCAGATTTATTACTCTTTTTTTTTTAAGGAATGTGACAAAATCTCTTGACGTTTACTAAAATTTTTGAAGGAATTTCCTTTTTATCAAAATAAATTTTCAGAGGTAAATTTGTCAGGAAAATTTTATTTTTATTGAAGTAGGAAAGACCTGACAGAAATCCTTTATTGGTTAACAAAATTCCCCCGAGACATTAGTCTAATTTTATTTAGAGAAAATTTTCTTAGAAAAACATGAGCGAATTTCTCGAAAAGAATTTTTGTTGCAAGTTTTTATAATTTGAAAGAATGTGATAAAATCACTTGATGTTTTTTTTTGAAGGAATGTTTCTTTTTATCGAAATAAATTTTCAGAGGAAAATTTGTCAGGAAAATTTCATTTTTATTGAACCAAGAAAAACATTACAAAAATCTCTTATTGGTCAATTAGTCTAATTTTATTTAGAGAAAATTTTCTTAGAAAGACATGAGCGAATTTCTCGAGAAAAATTTTCTTGCAAGTTTTAATAATTTGAAAAATGTGTTAAAATCACTTGATGTCTACTAGAGTTTTTTTTTTTGAAGGAATTTTTCTTTTTATTGAAATAAATTTTCAGAGGAAAATTTTTTCAGGAAAATTTCATTTTTATTGAAGCAATAAAAATATGACAAAAATCCCTTATTGGTTAATAAAATTCCCATGAAGAAGGAATAATATGACAAAAATTTATTGACATAAATTTTTCTTTTTATTGAAGTAATAATTTTTATTTTCTTTTAAAAAGAATGGTCGTAATATCAAGCTCAAAAACTGACTAACACCTAGCATGGACCGACCGAAAATAAATACAAGATAAAATTAGAGAACTTACTTTTACCTTGGAGAAATGCAAATCACATAGTCATGCGCATGACTCAAGTGAGGAGTGGACTCTAGAAAATAAAAGAAGGAGAGACAAGGTATGGACCTAAAAAGGTTCCCACTATCTGAATTGACAAACTTACCCTCCGCGCAATCAAATCACAATGGGAAGAATTGTCAATTTAGATAATGGGCGGAATAAAATATGGTCAACCCGAGCGCAATCGACGCAAGAGCTTTGCATATTCGATCCCTATCTATGGTTTTCTAGGAAGAATTTCGCGACTTGGGTTTAGACGATTGTGTGTGCAGGTGTCGTGATCCTCAGAGTATGTAAGACATGCACAACAATTGATATCAAAACAGCGCTTCTAAAATGTGCGAAATTAAACAAATAAACCCAACACCGAGCCTGCAAAACAAAGGGGTTAGCCAAACACTCCGCCCCTTATAACTCCCATCCTGCAAAAACATATAACACCTATAGAATGAGTCCCAAACAATATTGCCAGAAGCGAGATATGCATGAAATTTTCATTGGCCTAAGTCCACTAAGACTTTTAAAATTTCGAAAAAATTTAAGTATTCCAATTGGTATATTTTTTCGAAAATTTAAAAATCTCTGTCCCCAGCGGAGTCGCCAGTCTGTCGCGACCCTCTAAAAAAAATTTAAAATTTTAAAAGTGGTTAACGGATTATTAGGTTAATTAGATTTGACTAACCTAACGCAGACCCTCCCAAGCCCTACCGAATCGCAACTTTGGTTTTTGTTTAAATGATTTTAAAATTTGGAGTCGCCACTAATCGTTCTTGGTAGGTCGATTAGAAACCTAAATAAATTAGCGAGAGAACTAATTTATTCCTGCGAACCAGAGATTAGGAGCTCGGGGACTTGGTTACACTAGTTAATTAAAACTAATGCCCTTTCGGTACCTTAATTTCATGGATATCCTAATTCGGCAACTCAGACTTGGTTTATTCCTAAAGCTCTAGTAGGGTATTCTCTTTTGTGTTTTCACTTTTTAAATAGGATGCATGGATGGTATATATTTTTATTTGTTATATTTTTTTAAGTGTTAAAGATTCCCTGAAGCCGAAAGAGGGAGTGTGTTAACGACTTCTGTGCAGTATTACGACCTACTTATCTTTTGGGTCTGATGATTCAAAATTAAATTATAGGAAGTACATGACAGTGAATAAACACCTCCAATGGGAGGCCTAGCATTGGCTTGGCTCTTCCCTTTGGGATTTAAGGTACAGGTATTTAAGTTGCAGATATTTAACTACTGTAAGTAAAAACCTCCAATGGGAGGCTAAGCATTGGCTTGGCTCTTCCCTTTGGGATTTAAGGTACAGGTATTTAAGTTGCAGGTATTTAACTACTGTAAGTAAAAACCTCCAATGGGAGGCTAAGCATTGGCTTGACTCTTCCCTTTGGGATTTAAGGTACAGGTATTTAAGTTGCAGGTATTTAACTACTGTAAGTAAAAACCTCCAATGGGAGGCTAAGCATTGGCTTGGCTCTTCCCTTTGGGATTTAAGGTACAGGTATTTAAGTTGCAGGTATTTAACTACTGTAAGTAAAAACCTCCAATGGGAGGCTAAGCATTGGCTTGGCTCTTCCCTTTGGGATTTATGGTGCAGGTATTTAAATTGCGGATGGACTTTGTCCTCTCCATTCTGGGGTATGAATTCTTTAAAATAAAATACAACGAATTGATTCAACAATTTGAAATTTGTGCGCGCTTGAGGACTCCTCCAAGCCGATTTTGTGCTTCCATAGGGTTGACCATTGATATAAAGCTGCGGCTTCCTGACATAAAATAGAGTGAAATGTCAGTATACAAAATATGTGCTAATCTGCACCTAAAACCAGAAGAGTGGAAAGAGTACTTATCTCCCATTTTTTTGGGAGGGATTTTTATAATTGATTTTCGCTCTCTATGTTCCCAATATAGAGAGTTTCTTTTGAATTAAGAGGGACTTTTAGTCACAGATCAGTTGAGAAATCGGTGGACAGCTTAGGAGCTTGTCTGGGCCGATTTTTGCATCTCTACGAGATTTTTGCTGTTGACGTAGAGATATCCTTCTCCTGACATAAAATATGGGAAAAAAAAAAAGAGGAGATGGAGAAAGTGTATACAATTTGTGCTAATTTGCAAGTAAAACCATAAACAAATGAATAAATAAAAACACTTAGCTCGAATTTGCTTGCTCGTTGACGAGGAAGAACTCTTGATTTATATTGATCGATGAATGAATTTGTGATGATAACCCCTAGCTTTAAACTTCCATCATCTTCAAAATTCTCTCTCTTTTGGTATTTTCTTTCTCTCAAATTTTTCTTCAATCTCCCAAAACTCTCTCAAACATCCAAAATTTTCTCTCCAAAAAATTCCTCTCTCAAGCTCACTTCTTCCTCCTTTTATAATCTACTCATCTATCTCCCATTCTAATTTTTCCACTAACTCTATCTCCCATTCTAATTTCTCCACTAACTCTTCTTCATTTTCATCTTCCATTCTCAATCTCTATCTCACATTCTAATCTCTCCACTAACTCTTCTTCATCTTCATCTTCATCTTCATCTTCCCTTCTCCATATTTATCTCCCATTCTAATTTCTCCACTAACTCTTCTTCATCTCCATCTTCCCTTCTCTATTCTTATCTTCCATTCTAATTTCTCCACTAACTCTTCTTCATCTCCATCTTCCCTTCTCTATTCTTATCTTATTTTCTCCATCCATCCTTCTCCAACTTCTCTTCTTCATCTCCTCTTCTCCATCTTCCCTTCTCTATTCTAATTTATCCACTAACTCTTCTTTTTGTTATTTGTAAAATAATCATTCAAGAGTTAGGTATTTGCACTCTAGTCCTTGAATTTTAAGTATTTACAATTTAGTCCACGAAAAAATATATTTCTTTAAGTCCAAATCTCCTCACAATTTTTGACACAACAAAATTTACCACATGTCAAATTTAAGCTCATTTCTTGTCGCTGAAAATAATGCAGAATTTAATTAAGGCCCTTTTGCAAAATTGAGTCATTCCGGAGGAAACTCATTTATAAAGAAAATGAACAAATTCGATTCAACTACCTTGCATGAGAATGATCATTTCGGGTACAATTAGATCAAGACGAAAAGTTGGATTATTGGAGAACAATGTCACGACTCCAGAAAAGCACAAATCGAAAATTACAAAGCTAAAATGAATTTTTTTTACAATTTTTACAATTATTCTAAAAATGAGATTAACAAAGCAATTCCTGATTTCAAATTAATTTTTGCAGATTTTCTTTGGCCAAAATGAAGATAAAATTAAAAGAAAAATCCTGACTATTTTTACATATTTTTGCGGCCTGAACTGCTATTTTTTATTAAATATTTTCCTAATTTATGAAAAATATTAAAAAAAATACAAAAAATATGAAAAATTATTTTTTGTGCAAAAATGGTTGCTTAGGCTTGGCCAAAGTCCCCAAAGTTGATTTTTCAATTTTATGAATTTTTATGGAATTTATATTAATTTTTAAAAGAAAAGATGATTAAAAATTAGGTGTCAACAGTTACCTACTGAATATGGGAGAAGAAGAGCTCGAAGCCATGTTCGGGATTCAGACTATGGAGCCTGGCCCTTCCACCGACGACGTCCAAGAGCCCAGTAAAGACAAGGACAACAATAGTAAGGGTCAAAGAAAGCGTTACTGTTGCCACACTGAGGAGCAAGTACAAAGGCTTGAGGATTTTTTCAGAGTGTGTCCTATGCCAAACGACAAACAGAGAATGAAACTAAGCCAAGAACTAGAACTAGAATTTTCGCAAATCAAGTTCTGATTTCAAAATAGGCGAACCCGAATGAAGACTTGATATAAGCGCAATGAGGCCGAGTTTTTAAGAGCTGAAAATGAAAAGCTTCGAGCAGAAAACAAGATGTATAAAGAAGCTTTTGACTCTGCCACCTGCCCTAACTGCAATAGCTTCCTCACCCTCGATGAAAGGCAGTATCTGAGAATTGAAAATGGCCGTTTAAGAGGTGAGTTAGATCAGTTCATAGCATGATCAAGTTCTGTTAGGGGGAAGCATGAAAAGACTAAGCCTACGAAGCCAGCATTGATGCCTTCTGAGGAGGAGGGGATATATTACCACCAAGCAAATAGCGTCGACGACGAGATCGCCGCTATGATCAGCCAATTTGATGCTGATGAAGCACCAGGGCTTTAGTGTGCATACAAGCCTGTATTTCAAAACTAGTGATCACAGGACCTTCAACAAGGCTGATGTGTATCCGATCCCGAACGAGACCAACTGATCACTCAAGAGCCTACGAAGGAAGAAAGATCAAATTTAGATGAATACATCTGTTTCGTTTCTTTACTCACTTTCCACTTTTATCAATGTCCGGAATCAATGTAAAAGCAAAAAGTAATAATCTCTCTTCCCCCTATTAAATGCTCGTATCCGCCACTTCACCGAACCCGCGATGAATTAATGGCTAGGAAAAGATCCGCGTAGACTCGAAAGGGTAACTCTGTATCATTCCAATTTACCCTCAAATTGCTCCGATTTTAAATTTGATCCCTTCTATTTTTAGGAATTTGAAAAAACGACCCAAGAATACAGTCATACCCAAAAAAAAAATTCCCTGGACGGGCTGAATTGGGGAAAAATCGATCCGTGGACATTACCTCAGGATGAACAGCTTCAGATGAAGAAAAATGCAAACAAAAGACCCGAGCAATCTCAGACATGGGTAATTCTGTATCGTTCTAATTTACCCATACCTATCTCGAGTCCTGAATTGATTTATTTCATTCTTAACAGGGATTATAATCTTCCTTGAAAAGCACCATGACATGAAACGGCCTAAGACAATACAACAGGGCCGTGCTATCCTAAGGATTAACCCTTAAGGGGAAACCCGTGGACGCCTACGGTCAAATGGGCCTGATGACATGGGGAAGGACGGTGGTCCGAGTTCGGTACCCAAAACTTGCGAGTATTATAGATATGCCTTGGCCCTAGTGATAAAGTTTCCAACTGGAACTGGAGAGGAGCTCGACCCAGTGAGCCTGACAAAAGGATTGTGCAAGGCATTCAAGATAAAGGGTAAATCAGTATCGTTTCCAATTTATCCCTTTTAATACCGGCTGACATGTTTCCTTTTCTTTTTACAGGAAATATTTATACTAACATTTAACACGTCGAAGGAGACAAATCCAAAAGAAAATTGTGATCATCTAACAAGATCTATTATGATGAAAAATGGGGTAAACTGATCGCAAGCTCTGAAGCGTAAAAATAAATATGTCTTCCTTATCTCGTTTGATTTCAAGAATAGTTTCTATACGCCTTGCAGGGGCATTCAACCGATAACCATAGCGGTCGATGTCACTAAACAAACCCAAATGCTCCCTCACCCATATGCTTCATTGCGCAGGGGCAAAGTTTAAGACGAACCACTCCTCGGCATAAAGAGTAGGCTTCCCAATTTGTTCGATGCGCTCACATATCAGCGGCAATTCAAATCCGCCCATCCTTGCACATTTTGTAAACATGCATGATACTTAAAAATTGCCACATCTGCATTGTGTTTGCACATTCCATGATTTATGCATGAATCTTCTGCATGTTTGTTTTACCAATTTTGACTCGGAATGTAAACTGCACATGATGCATCGAATGTATGAAATGGGGCATTACAAGATGATGAAAAGCAAGTCATTCCCACACACGTCCTATGTAAGAACCGCCTCATATCGGGGCCAAATGAAGGTAATCCCAGCAATATCACGAGGTAAATAGTTAGAAATTTTCTTGCTCGAACTAACATCAATTTTTGAGTGATTCTTTGTTTTCAACCTCATACGGTAATTTAAGCGTCTTAGGAAGACGAAAAGTATTTGTTTCTCTATCTAATATACTTTCATCCTTTGCGTTGCCCAATTGAGCCTATTACTCATTTCTTAAAACCCTATTGGTAATCATTGTCCCTTCCAAAATGAAGATAGCATCCTTTGAGGTAAGTAAAATTGGGATTGAATTTCTGCAAGATTCCTAGTCTCCCCAGATTTCAGAATGGCATCCTTTGAGGCACACCAAGTCCTTCTTACAGGCAAATCAAGTCCTTCTTACAGGCAAATCAAGTTCTTCTTACATGCACAAAGTCCTTCTTATAGGCAAATCAAGTCCTTCTTACAGGCAAATCAAATCATTCTTATAGGCAAACCAAGTCCTTCTTACAAGCAAATCAAGTCCTTCTTACAAGCAAATCAGGTCCTTTCTAACGGCACCAAAGTCCTTTTTATAGGCACCAAGTCCTTTCTATAGACATCAAGTCCTTTCTACAGGCACTAAAGTCCTTGTTACATGCACCAAGTCCTTTTTACAGGCACCAAGTCCTTTCTACAGGCATCAAGTCCTTTCTACAGGTATCAAGTTCTTTCTACAAGCATCAAAGTCCTTTTTACAAGTACCAAAGTCCTTCTTACATGCACCAAAGTCCTTTCTACGGCATCAAGTCCTTTCTACAGGCACAAAGTCCTTCTTACAGGCATTTTCATGGGGTGACCTACCATACGGGTCAAATCTCAATCAAATTTTAATCAATAGAATCCTTTCACTAGGAATCTACCATGGGACGACCTACCATACTGGTCAAATTTCAATCAAACTTTAATCAGTAGAATCCTTTTATTATGAATCTACCATGGGTTGACCCGCCATACGGGGTTCAAGTTCAACCACGCTAAAGTTTTCTTATACCGAATCCTTAGGTTCTCATTCCACTTTAAATAGAGCATTCATGTCAGGCAATAGCCATACAACGAGCAGGCAAATCGTAGGCCTCTATCTCTCCCTCACTTCATGCGAGCTTCCGCAAGCCTGGTCTGAATCAAGACTTACACAAAGAGGATTGGAGGTCAAATGTCACAATTCTTTTTATTCCCCTAGATTGAGCCGATTAGGATTCAAATGTCATCTTTTCTTAGAAATGAATCTCTACCGAGCTTCCTTTCAAAGAGGAGCAGCTGTTGACACCAGATTTTTAATCACATTTTCCTTTTAAAAATTTAGTAGAAAATTCATAAAAATTTATAAAAATAAAAAATCAAATTTAGTGACCTTGGCCAAGCCTCAGAAACCACTTTTGACCAAAAAATAAATTTTCATGTTTTTATTATTTTTTAGCACCTTTATTTTTCGAAAATTCATAAACAAAATCAAGAAAAAATGAGAAAATTGCAAAATCAACTTTGGAAGCCTTGGCCAAGCCTAGGTAACCATTTTTGAATGAAAAATAATTTTTCATATTTTTCATATTTTTTAATATTTAAAAAAAATACAAAAATACTTGAAAATTTTGGAAAAATAACGTTTGAAGCTAAAAAATACACAAAAATAGTCAATATTTTTATTTTAAATCTATTTTCATATTGGCCATCGCAAATTCATAAAAATTCAATTCAGGTCACGTGTTTCTTCACGAGCATAATCTCGAATCGGGCCTAAAAATTCAATTTGAGTCAATTTAGTTTTACTTTTCACTTTTTATGAGTTGTGACATTGTCTTCCAATATTTTAAATTTTCATCTTGACCCAATTTTATTCGAAATGACTCAATCTTGTAAAAGGGCCTTAGTTGAATTTTGGATTTTAGCCTCTAAATTAATAAAAAAAAATGAAATTAAACTTTTTCTAGGGATACCCATGAGGTAAATTTCGACCAAAGCATAGGGGAAGTGTGTTGAAAATTGTGTGAAAATTTGGACTTAAAGAAAATTTTTTTTAGGGACTGAATTGCAAATACTTAAAATCTCGGAGACTAGAGTGCAAATACCTGCTACTTGAGGGATTATTTCGTAAATAATAAAAAGAAGAGTTGGTGAAGAAATTAGTATAAAGAATGGAAGATAGAGAAGAGGAGATGGAGAAGGAAACATAAAGAAGAGAAGATGGAGAAGAGGAGATGGAGAAAGGAAGATGGAGAAGAGGAGATGAAGAAAATAAGATGATAATAAAGAAGGGAAGATGAGATGAAGAAAAGTTAGTGGAAAAATTAGAATGGGAAATTGATGAATAGGCTATAAAAGGAGGAAGAAATGAGCTTCGGAAGGGGGATTTTTTGAAGAAAAAATTTTGGATGTTTAAGAGAGTTTTGGGATATTGAAGAAAAATTTGAGAAAAAGAAAATACCAAAAAGAGAGAAAGAATTTTAAAGATGATGGGAGTTTAAAGCTATGGGTTATCATCACAAATTCCTTCATCGATCAACATAAATCAAGAGTTCATCCTCGTCAACGAGCAAATAAATTCGAGCTAAGTGTTTTTATTTATTCATTTATTTGTGATTTTAGTCGCAAATTAGTACAAATTGTATACACTTTCTCCACCTCCCAATTTCCCTCGTATTTTTATGTCAGGTAAAAAGGAAAACCCCTCATCAATAATAAATTTCATGGAGGTGCAAAATCTGCCCAAACAAGCTCCTAAGTGTCCATCAATTTCTCAGCTGATCTGCGATTAAAAGTCCCTCTTAATTCAAAAAAGACTCTCTATGTTGAGAACAAAGAGAGCGAAAACCAATTTTAGAAATCCCTCCCAAAAGATGGGAGATAAGTGCTCTTTTCATTCTTCTGGTTTTAGGTGCAGATTAGCATAGATTTTGTATGTAGACATTTCACTCTATTTTTATGTCAAGCAGCCGCAGCTCTATATCAACGGTCAAGCCTACGGAAGCACAAAATTGGCATGGAGGAGTCCCTAAGCGCGCACAAATTTCAAATTGTTGAATCAATTTGTTGTAATTTATTTTAAAGAACTTAAACCCCAGAGTGGAGATACAAAGCGCATCTACTGGAGGTCGTTTATTTCCTGCAATTTAAATATCTACACTATTAAATCCCAAAGGGAAGAGCCAAGCCAATGCTAATCCGCCCATTTGAGGTTTTAATTACCGTTATCTAAATTCCTGCAATTTAAATACCCGCACCATTAAATCCCAAATGGAAGCGCCAAGCCAATGCTAGGCCTCCCATTAGAGGTTTTACTTACTGTTATTTAAATTCCTGCAATTTAAATACCTGCAGCATTAAATCCCAAAAGGAAGAGCCCAGCCAATGCTAGGCCGCACATTGGAGGTTTTAATTAATGTTATTTAAATTCCTGCTATCAAAATTCCTGCACCATTAAATCCCAAAGGAAAGAGCCAAGCCAATGCTAGGTCGCCCATTAGATGTTTTACTTACTGTTATTTAAATACCTGTGATTTTAATACTTGCACCATTAAATCCGAAAGGGAAGAGCCGAGCCAATGCTAGGTTGCCCATTGGAGTTTTTACTTACCGTCAATTAAATACCTGCAATTCAATTCCTGCATTATTAAATCTCAAAGGGAAGAGCCGAGCCGATACTAGGCCGCCATTGGAAGTTTTACTTATTGTCATTTAAATTTCTATAATTCAATTCCTATACCGTTAAACCCCAAAAGAGAGGGCTAAGCCGAGGCTGAGCCATCCATTGATGGTCTTTATTTATTGTCATTTACTTCCTGTAATTAAATTTTCGAATCATCGACCCCAGAATAAGTAGGCCGAGCCACCTATCGGAGGTCGTAACACTGCACAGAAGTCGACAATACACTCCTTCTTTCGTCTTCAGGGAATTTTAATACTTTGAAAATACCAAAAAATACCATCCATGCATTCCACCTAAAAAGTGAAAACATAAAAACAAGAACACCTCACTAGAGCCTTAGAAGTAAACCAAACTTAAGTTGCCAAATTAGGATATCCATGAAATTAAGGTACCGAAAGGGCATTAGTTTTAATTAACTAGTGTAACCAAGTCCCCGAACTCATAATCTTTGGTTCGCAAAAATAAATTAGTTCTCCCGCTAATTTATTTAGGTTTCTAATCAACCTACCAAGAACGATTAGTGGCGACTCCAAATTCTAAAATCATTTAAATAAAAACCAAAGTTGCGATTCGGTAGGACTTGGGAGGGTCCGTGTTAGGTTAATCCATTTAATTAACCTAATAATCCGTTCACCCGACCGATCGATCAAAGATAAAAATATTTTTCGGGTCGCGACAGTAAGCTTAAGATATTATTCAGAAACTCTCTAAGGGTCTTCCACTCAAGATACACACATTTGCCTTCTTTTATAGACGAAGAAGGGGGGAGACAATAATTACATTAAACAGTGGAGGATGAAAAAGCACAAAATACAATGATGACGCAGGATCAATTATTGGCGACATGCCTTTGAAGAAAAGTGAACAAGTAGAGGACCGTAGAGATCAGGGGCTGGAGATTGCGAATCCTTCCTCTGTATTGTCCATATCAGTACTGCTGGAGGAACTTGACTAATTTGACGCGGGTGTTTTCCTTTTGCTGTTGCTAGGTCCGTCCTTTTCACTGTGGTAGAGGTCCCACCAGTACTGCTGAGTAGCCGAAAGCTGTCTTGGGGCTGATGAAGATGCTTCATGATCTCGTGAGTGTCCTGTAGTATCGGCAATCTGTCTGAGGGGAGAATCCAAAGCATACGGATCCTGTGAATCTTACATGGGGTCTTGTGCTTGTTGTGGCTCATTGGAGTTTTGAGGAGGTTCCCATGGAGCAGGAAGGTTTGGGTCTATAGGCCAAACATGATCTGGAATAAACCCATTTCTTTGGTAGAGTTCTCTATGAAGATCTCTGTATTCTGCTGGATCATCAGCAAGTTTCTTGTTTAGAGTCTTGACTATGATCATAGTCTGGAGATTCTGCTATGGTTTAAAAGTTGCCAATCCCATAAGGGGTGGTTCAGAGGAGACTTCTCCATAACCAGCTGTGTTAACAAATGTCCATGGACTATGGAACAAAATGATGGTGTTCCGTTCGAGTTATGGTCGTCCTATCTGGTTATGAGTAGTAATGAATCTATTCCATGAACTGAGAGTCTGAAACCATAAAAGCATCTGGATAAACATCTTCTTACTTGGATAACCATACTCTTCTCGCATGATCCTGCGAATGGTCTGGAAAAGATGCTTAGTTGGGAATTCTATGGCAATAGTGTAAAAGTGCATGAGGCACCAAAACAGCCATTTCTAGTCTTCTGGGAAAGGCTGGTGAGGATTCCAGCGGAGTGGCATACTAAAAGGACACTGAGTGTCGAAGTCTGTGAACATAAGGTCGTGGTAGTCATCTATGACGTACATATGGTACATCTGGAGGATGCCATGAAGGTCTTGAAATCTTCCTTGAGTAATTATCTCTCGTACTTCTGGGGGATATTGGAAAGTCATCTAATTCCTCTGGATGTCTTGTGTCTGGTACGGATATGTGCCAACATATTGTCTCTTCACATACATGTTGATGGATGCCTTCTTTTTTGGCTTGGACAAAAAATCTGCTAGGACATTTTAAGTTCCTTTCAAGTACTTAGTCTCGAATGAGTACTTGAAAAACCATTCTGCCCATCAAAGTAATTGCGGATGTGGGATCTGTTTTTGTTTGAACTTCAGCATTTGTGGAAACGATGACATATCCATCTCTACAATGAAATGATAACCAATCAAATGGAATTCAAACTTCTTGATCCCATTTTTTACAGCAAGGATCTCCTTGAAAGTAGAATGGTAGTGGAGTTCAAATTGGGAGAAGCATCCACTTTTATATCCGCAGATATTTCGGATACCATTCTTTTCTTCAATAAGAATTGCTGCCCAGTGAGTATCACTGGCATCCGTATGAAGGATTCTTTTTCCATCTAAGGGAATGGTCAAAGGAGGAAATCCTGAAGTTTCTCTTTGAGAATCTGGATTGAGTGAGTTTGCTTCAGACTCCATGGAGGAGGTTGTTTTTTAAGCATTTGCTGAAGGGGTTTGAGGATTGGAGCAATCTTGGGAACAAAGTCTCTTAGGTAATTGACGATTCCCAAGAAGACTTCTACTTCTTTCCGAGAGAGATTTTTATCAGGAAATTTGAGAAGTTCTTCAGCAATATGAGGTTTTGGGCAATATATCCCTTCATCTAGTTGCATACCCAAGAATTCAATTTCCTTATGGGCCAAAGTCATTTTGGACTCGGATAACATGATGCCATAATCCTGGGCAATCTGTGAGAATTGGTCTAACATGGCACAATGCACCTGTTCATCTATACTGTAGAGAAGGATGTCGTCGACATATATTTGGGCCTGGGAAAGGATGGGTTGAAAAATACGGCACATGGCTTTTTGTAAAATGGATGGGGCTGTTTTAAGCCCAAATGGCAAAACTGTCCACTGATAGTGGTGGTTCGGGATACAAAACCCGGTCTTGTACCTTTCTTCTGGAGAAATGCCCAATTGCCAAAATCCTAACTTGGATCAAATTTAGAATAGATATGAGCATTTGAGAGGGAGGAGAACCAGGAATTCTTGTGCGAGAGAGGGAACTTGTCATCACTGAGGAAGAGATTCCGAGGTTGATAGTTAACTACCAAACGAGGTTTTCCCCAAATTTGTTCGGCTTTCTTGTTAACATAGAAAGTTTCACAAGCCCACTGAGAGTTATTTGGATCTACTGGTTCAATAAGCCCTTGGCTCAGCAAATCTGAACATTCAGCTTTAGCCAGCCTTAGCTGTTTAGGATTCATCCCTGAATGAGAGGCCTTGGTGGGGTTGACTTCTTTGTCAGTTCAAAAGGGGAGCTTGACAAAAAAAAAACTGATGGTTCTTCCAAAGCGAATTAGGGTGTTTTTTGGCGAACTGAGAGTGAGATTCTGCACACAAGGCTCTGAGCCTTTTGGCTATTAGATCAAGGAGGGTTGGTGAAATGGAGAAAAGCCTTTGAGTGTGAACGAATTCTTTGATCTGGGATTTGTATTTTATCTCGTGAGGCAAGACTCTGACCTTTAAGCGGGAAAGAATATCCCACCCAAGAATTAAGTCTCGGTCCGGTGCTCCACTTCCCAAAATAGGTGTCGTGGTTTCATAGCCGGGTATGATGCGGATGGTAATTGGGCGGCTTTTGACAAAGGAGGAAAAAACATCTCCTGAGGCAGCAGTGAAATTGATGACATGGGTTTCCAAAATCTTGATGGGAGAACTTTGGTATCAAGAAGTGAGACAGTAGCTCCGGTGTCTATAAGAGCAATTAATGGAATGGGTTCCGGAAGATGAGAGGAATGAATGTGGACCATGAGATAAGGATGGGAAAACGAGGGAGTTTCTGATTCTGTGGAACAAATGGGAAGGGCTTTGAGAGAGAAAATTGAATTGACATCCTCTTCTTCTCTTCCTGTTTCTTCCAAGTCCGAGTCTAATGAATATTGCCTTAGTGCGAACAAAGTGTTTGGTTTAGGCTCATCATCAAATGAGAAGACGGATTCTATGTCGTCGTCTTCTAGTGACAGTCCAACAGCATTTTCTAGTTGCTTGATTATCTTCTGTCCTTTAAGAGCTTTTAGACAATTCTTAGCAAAATGTCCTTTCTTATTACAAATGAAGCACCGGGTGGATTTTTTCCCAGTAGGGGAGAAAGGTTTAAAGGTTTTCTTCCTTAGGAATTTCCACTTTCTCTTTCTTCTTATTGTTCTGGAAGGGTACTTCTGGAAATGCCTCTTCTTCTTGGATCCAAGGCATTCTTACCCATCGCAGGATTTTGGACATTTGATCTTCCAATGAGACTTATCACAGGCGTCTTGGATTCGCTTGTTCTCCTGCATGTATTTGCGAAAGAGTTCCCTGTGGTGACAGAGGTCTTCAACGGCAATATAGACTACCTGCTGTAGTTCGCCAAGAGTGGAGTTGAGAACACTTTTATGGGCTGCATGTAAGAACTATTCAACAGTCTCTGATAGCTCTTTTGGGATTGAAGCCATAAAGACTGGTTTGAGGTTAATATCACCACAGATATCATAAAACAACTTCATCATAATTTTGAATTGTTTGTCGAGGTCTTTCTTATGAATCGAACAACACTTTCTTTCAAAATACTCTTTGTGCTTCAATTCTACTTGATTTTGGACTTCTCCAATGAAGTAGATATGGATCACTGAAAAGGCCTTTTCAAAAGTATTTGAAAGCAAAGAGACGTGGTCTTGTTCAAAAACCAAGGACCACCACCGTTTTAAGGTCCCTGTGAACCGAGTGGTGAATTCCAAAAGGGAGGCATAAGTATGATGATCTTGGAGTTCCCTTGCCATGAGCCAGGCATGGAATTCCTGAAGGCGATCTGGCCATTTATAATGAGGGAGGTCATCAAAGGTAAAATACCTTGAGACAGGAGGGTTTGGGTTTGATTGGCCAGGGGGTTGATCTTCTAAAGGATCCATTGGGTCTGCCATGTAAATGTGGGAAGGGATTATTGGGTTATCTGGTTCTGAGTTTGAAGAGTCTGAGGACTCCGTGTCTTGGTAGGTGATAGCAGTGACCGAGGGTATAGTCCGTCTTGCTTGTTCTCTGAGAAATCCTTCAATCAGATTTTTTGAATCTGAAATCATCCGGATGGATGGCTTTTCATCATGAGATTCAGAGCTTTCGTGGCTCTTGCCTTGGGCCCTTCTTCTGGCTTCTTCTTCCTCTTCTCTCCTTTTCTTTTCAAGTTGTTCTTTTCTAAGTCGTTTAAGATGAAGAGAATTAGATGGTGGAAACATGATAGTTCCTGCAGATGTTGCTGATGAGATGGAGATGGTTTGTGGCGTGACCATACTCTTGTAAGAAAAAGGAGTTCCAAACAGAGAGTTTGCTGGGTCAGGTGACCGAGGTGTAGGCTGAGGAGACTGAGGAGATTTCACATTATCAAGTTGTTGTTGTAACATTCGGATCTGGTTTCTCAGCTTGTTCATTTGTGGAGTCTGGTCTTCCAGGTAATGGTGAGGAATTCGGCCCTGCTCCATAAGGGTCAGGCGAGCCTGGAAGTCTTCGATCATTCGCTTGATGAGTTTCACATTTGTGTGGATTTCATGAAGAGCACTATTTTGAGCTAGCGCATTTTCAGACTGCCAATTGAGAGTTGTTTCTACTGGATCTGTTCCAGCAGTATGACCAAAGGGTAGGATGGTATTTGTTTTCTGGATCTTGGGGGTGTGATAAAATTTGTGATCAAGGTATTGGAATGGTTCAACTGGAGGAAATGATGGCGATTCTTGGACTTGAGGTCTAGAAAAAGGAGAGAAGTCTTTTGGGTTGAACATATATATTGGTGATGGAGGTGAGGTAATGGAACGAGGAAGATTAATTTTGTCAGTGGCTGTAGTGGAACACTTCTGTTGCCACCAAAGGATTAGTTTATAAAATGGGGAAGTAGTTGGTTCTGGTAGGACTGAGGGTGGAGGTTTGGGAAGAGATTGAGGCTTCTGATGTGTTTGGTTAAGGTCAGAGTAAGATACCAAAAATTGGTATTTTCCGTCATCTTCTCTTAGTGGCCCAATAGTTGGGTCCTTTGCCAGATAGCGCTAAAAAAATGGGTCTTTGGATTTGTTGGCTTTTTCTGGTTTTGGAGATGTGCATGATTTGCATGAACAGAATGGAAGAAAGAGATCTTTACACCACCAAGTAGGAGGGTAGAGCCTACCGCAGTTTGGGGTTCGGATCTTTTAAGCGATAAATGCAGAAAATTGCAAGAAATAAAGATATGTAGATATGAAAACATACAAATACGACATGTGGATACAAAGACATACGAATATTATATAACATAATCGAAATTTAAATCAATCCATTTAGGTAACGAAATTCTCGTAGATTTTAATAGTTAGAATCGTTATCTGATTTGACAGACTTGATTGTCAAATTCGAAACTCACACCACCTTGTAGATCAAGATTGTACCTCAAACAACGGGAATGAACTCATGACTTGAGTTGATCGGGAGAGGAATTGGTAATGGCAACGTCTAGTTTTAAACTCCTGACATCTTCAAGATTCTCTTTTAGAAGAGAATTTTCTCTCTTTTTGATTTTTTCTTTCTCTCTAATTTTTCTTCAATCTTTCAAAGTTCTCTCAAACATCCAAAAATTTTCTCTCCTAAAAATTTCCCTCCAAACTCTCTTCTTCCTCCTTTTATAGCCCACTCATTTATCTCTCATTCTAATTTCTCCACTAACTCTTCTTCATTTTCATCTTCCCTTCTCCATATCTATCTCTCATTATACTAACTCTTCTCTATCTCCATCTTTCTTTCTCTATTCTCATCTTCTCTTCTCTATCTATTATTCTCCATCTTCTCTTCTCCATCTTTCCTTCTCTATCTCCTCTTCTCCATATTTCCTTCTCTATCTCCTCTCCTCCATCTTCCCTTCTTTATTCTAATTTCTTCACTTACTCTTCTTTTTGTTATTTGCAAAATAATCCCTCATGTGTTAGGTATGCACTCTAGTCCCTGAGATTCTAAGTATTTGGAATTCAATCCCTGAAGAAATATTTTTTAAATTCTAAATTTTCTCACAATTTTCGACACACCTCCCTTATGCCTAGTAAAAATTCACCGCATGTTAAACTTAAGCTCATTTCTTACTACTGAAAATAATGAAAATTTAATTAAAGCCCTTTTGCAAAATTGAGTCATTCTCGGTAAAATTGCGCTAAGATGAAAATTTGGAATATTAGAGAACAAAGTCACAACTCTTAAAAGTGAAAAATAAAAATAAATTCACTCAAATTGAATTTTTTAGGCTCGATCAAGATTATGCTCGTGAAATAATACACGATCCTGAATTGAATTTTTTAAATTTGCAATGGCCAACATGAAAAAGGATTTAAAATAAAAATATTGACTATTTTTATGTATTTTTGTGGCCTCAAATGCTATTATTTATTAAATATTCTCCTAATTTCTAAAAAAAAATATATAATACAAAAAATGAAAAAAAAAATTATTTTTGTTCAAAAATGGTTGCCTAAGCTTGACCAAGGCTTCAAAAGTTGATTTTTCAATTTTCTCAGTTTTTTTCTTGATTCTGTTTTATGAATTTTCGAAAATAAAAATACTGAAAAATGCTGAAAATATCAAAAATTATTTTTTAATCAAAATTTGTTCTCTAGGCTTGGCTAAGGTCCCTAACATTGATTTTTTAATTTTATGAATTTTTATGGATTTTCTATTAATTTTAGAAAATAAAAATATCGAAAAATACTGAAAATGTGGAAAATCTTTTTCTGGTCAAAATTGGTTCCTTCGATTTGACCAAGGTCTCCAAAGTTGATTTTTTTAATTTTATAAATTTTTATGGATTTTTTTATTAATTTTAAAAAAGAAAAGATGATTAAAAATCAGGTGTCAATAGGTTAGTCAAACACTCCACCCCTTATAACTCCCATATGCAAAAACATATAACACCTACAGAATGAGTTCCAAGTAATTGCTAAATCAAATAAATTTTTCATGAAATGTTTTAGGGCTAAGTCCACTAGGTTCTTAAGTTTTTTCGAAAATTAAGAGCAATTTCCTAGTGGAGCCGCCAAGCTGTCGCAACCCTAAAAATTTTCGATCGGTGAAAAATTCCTAAGTTAACGAATTATCTGGTTAATTAAATTGACTAACCTAATACGAACCCTCCTAAGCCCTACCGAACCGCAACTTTAGTTTTTGTTCGAATAGTTTTAGAATTTGGAATCGCCACTAATCATTTTCGGTAGATCGATTAGAAATCTAAGTAAATTAGCGAGAGAACTAAATTACTTCTACGAACCAGAGATTATGAGTTCGGGGATTTTGTTACATCAGTTAATTAAAACTAATGGCCTTTCGGTACCTTAATTTCATAGATATCCTAATTTTGGCAACGCAAGTTTGGTTTACTCCTAAGGCTCTAGTGGGGTGTTCTCTTTTTGTATTTTCCTTTTTTAGATGGAATGCATATGAATGACATTTTTTTATATTTTCAAAGCATTAAAAATTCCCTAAGACTGAAAGAGGGAGTGAATTAACGACTTCTGTGCAGTGTTATAACCTCCAATAGGTGGCTCGGCCTACTCATTCTAGGGTTTGATGATGCATAAATTAAACTATAGAAAATAAAGGCAGTAAATAATGGACCTTCAATATGTGACTCGGCCTACCCATTCTGGGGTTTGATGGTGCGAAAATTAAATTACAGGAAGTAAAAGGAAGTAAATAAAGAACCTCCAATGGGTAGCTCGACCTTAGCTTGGCCTTCCCTTTCTAGGGTTTAATGATGCAGAAATTAAATTGCATAAAGTAAAAGGCAGTAAATAAAGAACCTCTAATGGGTGGCTTGGCCTTGACTTGGCCTTTCCATTCTGAGGTTTGATGGTACGGAAATTAAATTACATGAAGTAAATGCAGTAAATAAAGAACCTCTAATGGGTGGATCAACCTTCCCATTCTGAGATTTGATGGTACGGAAATTAAATTGCAGGAAATAAAGGGCAGTAAATGAAAAACCTCCAATGGGTGTTAGGTTGGCATTTCCTTTCTAGGGTTTGATGGTGCAGAAATTAATTGCAGAAAGTAAAAGGTAGTAAATAAAGGACCTCCAATGGGTAGCTCGGCCTTCCCATTCCAGGGTTTGATGGTGCAGAAATTAAACTGCAAAAAGTAAATGCAGTAAATAAAGAACCTCCAACATGTGGATTAGCCTTTTCATTCTGGGGTTTAATGATGCGAAAATTAAATGGCAGGAAGTAAAGTACACTAAAGTTTTAGACCACCAAGTGGGGGAAAAGGGCCTCTCGCAATTTAGGCGAGGAAATTCTCGAAAATTTTAATGGTTGGGATCTTTACTTGATTTGTTGGATTTGATTCCCAAATTCGGATCTCGTATCACCTTATAGATCAAGATTGCAGCTTAAACAACTGGGATCAACTTATGACTTGTGTTGATTGTTGGAGGAATTTGTGATTGTTGACACCTGATTTTTAATCACCTTTTCTCTTTTAAAATTCATAAAATAAAAAAATCAACTTTGATGACCTTGGCCAAGTCTAAGGAATCGATTTTGACCAAAAATTGATTTTTTTTTTCATATTTTCAATATATTTCGGCATTTTTATTTTGAAAACTTAATAGAACATCTATAAAAATTTATAAAATTGAAAAATCAACTTTGGGACCTTGGCCAAGCCTAGGGAATCAATTTTGACCAAAAAATAATTTTTCATATTTTTAGTATTTTTCGATATTTTTATTTTTGAAAATTCATATAAAAATCAAGAAAAAATGAGAAAATTGAAAAATCAACTTTGAATGCCTTGGCCAAACTTAAGCAACCATTTTTGAACAAATTTTTTTTTTCATATTTTTGTATTTTTTTTATATTTTTTAGAAATTAGGAAAATATTTAATAAGTAATAACATTTGAGGCCACAAAAATACATAAAAATAGTCAATACTTTTCTTTTAAATTTCTTTTCATGTTAGCCATCGCAAAAAAAAATCCAATTCCGGATCATATATTTCTTCACGAGCATAATCTTGAATCGGACCAAAAAATTCAATTTGAGTCAATTTATTTTCATTTTTCACTTTTAGGAGTTGTGACAGTGTTCTCTAATATTACAAATTTTCATCTTTGCCCAATTATACCTAGAATGACTCAATTTTGCAAAAGAGTTTTAATTAAATTTTGCATTATTTTCAGCAGCAAGAAATGAAGTTAAATGCTGTGAATTTCGACTAAGTATATGGGAGGTGTGTCGAAAATTATGAGGAGATTTGGACTTAAAGAAATATTTTCCAATGATCGCTGCGTACTCCTCCAAAGTAGGCGTAATCTCTATTCCTCGAATGTTGAAAGTCACGGTCTCTGGATCCCAATACCTTGCTAAGGCCTGGATAAGGGTGGGCTAGTAGTTCACTTTGATGAGGTCCACTAGGCGTCCCAAGCGTTCTTCAACGTAAGCCTGATTGTCCGGGTTGAGACGGCTCCACCATGCTGTGAGCTCCTTGCGTGGGACCGGGATAACCTTAATATCTGATTTCCCCATCTATCATGAATATGCAAGAATGTGCTAAAGTTAATTACCACGGGTTATAATGAAGATGCGATGCGAATGCGCTAGCTCAATTCCATATTTTCTTTTGGTGAAATAAGGATTAAAACACCCCTACTTGACCAAAAGAGGTTAGTTAGAGGGTTTTAATCCAGATTTCTCCCAAAGAAACTATGCAATTGGCTATGATCCCTTGATGATTGGAATGAAAGCCATTGCCTATCTAAAGATCTCGAAAAGGAATTTGGAAAATATGTGAATACATCTCAAAAGATCCCTAATACATCAAGTCTAAATGGGACGAGGAAGATGCGGAAATACAACATCCAAGAATTTAAAGTATATAGAGAATTATCCTTCTATCCTAAAGTGGCTTTCAGACCAATCATCAAGGTGACGACTCAATCATGAAATAATGTATGAGATATATGGTATGCAGAAATTAAAATGTATGGAACTGAATTATGAAATGAAAATAAGAAAGCCTTACCAACCAGACCCTTTTATGTTTTAGTTTTAGGTATACCAACCGACCAAATCACATGCGCATGAGACAAGTGAGGAATTGACTCTAGAAAAGGAAATAAAAGGAGGGACAGGGTATGGACCTAAAAGGCTCCCACTGTCTGATTCGACGACTTTGCCCACAAGCGCAATCGAACGTCAAGTGGGAATAATCATTAATCCAGACAGCGAGCGGGATCGAATATGGTCAACCCAGGCGCAATCAAACGCTAGGGCTTTGCATACCGATCCCTATCTATGGTGACCTAAGGAGAGTGTTCCGCGGCTTGGGTTTAGGCGCTTGTGTGTGCAAGTGTTGTGATCCTCAAAGTATGCAAGGCATGCACAGCAGTTGATATCAAACAGCGCTTCTAATTTGCAGAAAATAAACAAACAAACCCAAACTCTAGCCCTGCATGAAACATGTTAGCAATCCCTCCTTTTCTTATAACTCCCGTCTGCAAAAATATTTAACACATTCAATTAGTGGACTTACCTCACCTTCAAGAGCGCCTGCAGAAAAACATGTTAGAAAACATCCAACTTTTTAATCGGCTCAAGTCCTCTACTAGGTTAAAACTAAAGTCCCCAGTGGAGTCGCCAGTCTGTCGCGACCCTCCCGAGATTTCCGGGATCTCGAGGGAGCTAATGGATTGCTAGGCCCGTTGGGTATTTGGGCTTAGCTCGGGCCCTTCCAGGCCCATATCAAATCGCGTCAGGAAGATTAAAATCGAGGTCGACCTTAGTGTGGTCGGGTGACATGTGCGTAGTGTGCATGCTATAGGAGTCGCCACCAATCATCTATTGGAGGGTATGACTGGGAACCCTATCGAACGATTGGGAGAGATCGCTCGATCCTACGAAAACCAGAGATCTAGATTCGGGGACTTAGTTACGTCAATACTGCCATCGACGCTCTCTCGGTACCTAAGTTGAGTGATTTCCTAATCTAAGAAATTCATGCAGGCGAGATTGGATAAGGTTCTAAGAATCTAAGGGGGTTCATGTAGGAGGGATAATCTGTCCTATCAATCACAATCAGGGAAGTAAATAATGCAATCAAAAAAATCAATATGCAAACAAGATACACCAAGTAAAGTCAAAGCGGGCCTAGGGGGGTCTTAGAAAAGCCTAGAAAACATGCCAATTTGGTTCAAGATTGATTTGGAATGATTTGGGTCAGATTGACCAGAAGTGTAGAATGGTCACTTTGGAAGGTTTGGGAATTTTAAAAATATGAAATTAGGTCAAACCAGTTGAATGTGGTTTTTCCTTAATTTTCACAATTTTTGGAATTTTTTTGGATTTTCTAGGATTTTTTTAGAATTTTTCTAGACTTTTCTAATTTTTTATGGAATTTTCTAATTTTTTTTGAATTTTTATTTTTTTATTTTACGAAAGCTATTTCCTATTTCTAAGCTTTCCCTATTTTTTGGGATTTTTCTGGAATTTTCTACTATTTTTATGAATTTTCTAAATATTTTTCCCTTTTTTAATTTTTCTAGCCTTTTTTGAATTTTTATTTGATTTTTTTTAATTATTTATTTAATCTTCAGGACCTGGCCGGGTCGGCCCGGCCCACTGAACCAAAGACTCGGCCCAAGACCCAAACGACGCCGTATTTCTATTTTTTTTTATTTTGAATTTTTCTAATTTTTTTTATATTTTTCTAGATTTATTATCTATTTATTAATACCGGCTAATCCGGCGGACTAAAACGGGCCACGTAGCTGACCTATGGCCCTCGGATACGCATACTAAGATCAACGGCCACGATCTAAAGGGGACTCAATCTCGGCCGTTAAACCCTATTACTAACATCAACGGTCGAGATCAAACGGGAGACTTTGATCTCAGCCGTTCAATCTCGACACCAAACTCGACGGTCCAAATCTGATCTAGAATCGATCTGGACCGTCCAATCCAATCTTTTATTTTTTATTTTGAAAATCTAATATAAAAACCTAATATAAATCCGAAAATTCCCAAATCGCGACATGTGGCAATACCCCCCACCGTCCGATCTGGGTCTGTCATCAACCTTTTTGGTTGCAACAGGACGAGATGACATGGCATCCGACATATACGCCATGTCGGAGCCACATCGACTCTGATTGGTCAACGAGCCGACGTGGCGTAGCCACGTCAGCTTCGTCTTCTTCCTTGCTCCAAACCCTGACGAACGGCCATAGTATGCCGGTGACGATCCGACGGTGGGTTCGACTCCGATCAGCCTATTTTCGACGCGAATCGACTCGAACTTCACCCCAGATTAACATATACAAGCACGAACAAGATCTGACGGTCAAAACGCCCTAATCGAAGCATTTACAGAGAGCATCTATGGAGATCAGATCATACAATCCAAAGCATAACCATGAAATTCAATCACGGGGAAGCATCGCAGGGAGTTCAGGACACTTACCTTGGGTCCTAATCGAACTCTAGGTTGCCAAATTTCCCTAACGGAGTCGTGGCATATGCATGAAGTTTGGAGGCTCAATTCGACGGGTTTATGCAAAAACCGAGAGAAAAGCGGAGTGCAGAGAAGATCAGGAACACTCAAGAGACAAAACGCACATGAAAATTCGAAGAATAGACGTCGGGTGAGTGATTTGCCATGGATGCACAGGGGGAAGCTCGAAAATGGAACTTACCTTTTCCGATGACGGCAAGCTCTAAAACTGGTACCGGCTGATTCCAGTCGGCTTGGGCGATATTCTCCAAGTGGTTTTACGCCTTAGCTCCCTTTGAATCCTTCTAATTTCCCAGTTGCAGTCGAATTTTGCCTCGGCCAAAAGTCCCCAAATCTCAGTTTTTTCGTCTCTTTTTAAACCCCATTCTCAGTAGCCTAACCTCCCCGAGATTGCCTTGTTACCGTTCCGTTCGAATCTTCTCCCAAATCTCCCTAAAATACCTCAGAATCTTGTCAAATCTCCTCGGTTAGGATCTCCCAATTTTGAGCCGTTTCCGCGCGAAGGAGAAGAACCAACCGGGTTCTGTTGACTTGAGGTGGGTTGACCGGGTCGTCGGGTCGGATCCGACCCGACCCATCTGACCCGGTTGATCAAATTTTCTCAAATTAACCCTCCAAAAGTTGAAATTAGGCGAAGTAATCCCTAAAATTGAATTCTACGGCATCAAATACATTAGGAAAATGACATTTCATGTTAATTAACCCCAAGATTGATATAAAACCCAATTTTTAAACTTGACCCGAGAACCCATTTTGCAAAATCCAAAGTCTTAAGGCCCTTTTCTGCAAAAATTGTTGTCACCATTAGATTCAGAAGGTCAAAATCTAGGGGCTGACGTCGCCCTATTTTTAATTCAGTCCCTGGAAAATTTTTAATTGCATTTTTAGTGATTTTAGGGACTAAATTGAAAAATCAAAAATTGCATTTTGGTCCTTTTAGCGAAATTGGACGATTCTGAGGGCTTTTGGACTCGATTTTAATTTTGAAAAATAGAGGAGGATGGCACGACTCTAAAAATGTAAAAATGGAAAATTAAAAAGCTAAAATGGAATTTCTATAATTATTTGAATATTCAGAAAATTGAAAATGACAAATAAACCCTAGATTCCAGACTTCATTTTTCAAAATTTATTCATCCAAAATGTATAAAAAATTAAATAAAAAATATTGACTATTTTTGGTAATTTTCTGACTTGAAATGCTATTTTTTATTAATTGTTTTATTATTTTCCTATTTTCTGAAAATATTAAAAATGCGAAAAATAAGGAAAATATTGTTTTTGCTCAAAATTGGTTCCCTAGGCTATGCTAAGGTCCCCAAAGTTGATTTTGCAATTTGTTCACTTTTTATGGATTTTTTATGAATTTTTTACAATAAAATGCAGAAAAATACAAAAAATACGGAAAATTATTTTTGCTCAAAGTTGGTTCCCTAGGCTATCCTGAAGTTCCCAAAGTTGATTTTTCAATTTTCTGACTTTTTATGAATTTTCTAAAAAATTTTGAAAATAAAATTGGCCAAAAATCGAGTGTCAACACACATGTCGCATTCGTGCTATAATTTTCTGCTATTTAATTCATGCATTATCAAACCCCAGAATGGGAAGGCCGACCCACCCACTAGTGGTCCTTTATTTTCTGTAATTTAATTTCAGTACCACCAAACCCCACGATGGGTAGGCCGAACCAAGACCGAGTCCCCCGTCGGAGGTCCTTTATTTAATGCAATTTAATTTCAGTACCATTAAACCCCACGATGGGTAGGTCGAATCGAGGTCGAATGCACCGTTTGGAGGCCCTTAATTTCCTGCAATTTAATTTTAGTACCATTAAACCCCACGATGGGTAAGCCGAGCCAAGGCCAAGTCCCCCGTTGGAAGTCCTTTATTTATTGTAATTTAATTGATGTACTATTAAATCCCAGAATGAGTAGGCCGAGCCACCTGCTGGAGGTCCCGACATTGCATAGAAATCGTTAGTTCACGCCCTCTTACGGTTTCAAGGAATTTTAATGATTTGAAAATACCAAAAAATGTCATTCATATGCATTTCATCTAAAAATTGAAAATACAAAAAAAAGATCACCTCACTAGAACCTTAGGTATAAAGCAAGCCTGAATTGCCAAATTAGGATAATCATGAAATTAATGTACCGAAAGGGCATTAGTTTTAATTAACTAGTGTAACCAAGTCTCCGAACCCAGAATCTCTGGTTCGTAGAAGTAATTTAGTTCTCCTGCGAATTTACTTAGGTTTCTAATCAACCTACCAAAAATAATTAGTGACGACTCCAAACTCTAAAATTATTTGAACAAAAAACCAAAGTTGCGATTCGGTAGGACTTGGGAGAGTCTGTATTAGGTTGACCTGAAAATTTTCATACAAAAAAAAAATTTAGGGTCGTGACAGTGATTGTAACACCTAACTTTAAGCTCCCACCATCTTCAAGATTCTCTTTTGGAAGAGAATTCTCTCTTTTTTTTTATTTTTTCTTTCTCTCTAGTTTTTCTTCAATCTCTCAAAACTCTCTATAATATCCATAATTTTCTCTCCCCCAAAAATCCCCCTCCTAAGCTCACTTTTTCCTTCTTTTATAGCGCATTCATCTATCTCTCATTCTAATTTTTTCACTAACTCTTCTTTATCTCATCTTCCCTTCTCTATTCCCATCTTATTTTCTCCATCTTCTCTTCTCCATTTCCTATTCTCCATCTCTTTTTCTCCATCTTCCATTCTCCATCTTCCCTTCTTTATTCTAATTTCTCCATTAACTCTTCTTTTTGTTATTTACAAAATAATCCCTCAAGTGTTAGATATTTACACTTTAGTCCCTAAGATTTTAAGTATTTGCAATTCAGTCCCTAGAGAAATATTTCTTTAGATCCAAATCTCCTCACAATTTTCAACACACCTTCCCTATGCTCGGTCGAAATTCACCGCATGTCTAGTTCAATCGCTTGTCAAGTTTAAGCTCATTTCTTGCCGCTGAAAATAATGCAAAATTCAATTAAAGCCCTTTTGCAAAATTGAGTCGTTTTGGATATAATCGAGTCAATATGAAAATTTGGACCATTAGAGAATAATATCACAACTCCTAAAAGTGAAAAATGAAAATAAATTGACTCAAATTGGATTTTTAGGCCCGATTCGAGATTGTGCTCGTGAAGGAATACATGACCCCAAATTCAATTTTTCAAATTTGTGATAGCCAATATGAAAATGGATTTAAAATAAAAATATTGGCTATTTTTATGTATTTTTGTGGCCTTAAATGTTATTTTTCCCGAATTTTTAAGTATTTTTGTATTTTTTAAAAAATATTTAAAAATACGGAAAATATGAAAAAAAATTATTTTTTGTTCAAAAATAGTTCCCTAGGCTTGGCCAAGGCTTCCAAAGTTGATTTTTTTTCATTTTCTCTTTTTTTTATTTTCTATGAATTTTCGAAAATAAAAATGCTGAAAATATGAAAAATTATTTTTTTGGTCAAAATTGGTTTCCTAAGCTTGGTCAAGGTCCCCAAAGTTGATTTTTTAATTTTATGAATTTTTATGAATTTTTTATTTTTTCAAAAAGGAAATATGATTAAAAATAAGATGTCAACAAGGCACATGTTTGATGTTGTTGTCAAGATTAAGTAGTTAAACGCTTTGATTGAAAATGAGACTGATAAGATAACCAAGCATATGTGGATTGAGAGTAACATGGAGTTCTGCTCAGAGCTTTTAAATAAATTTTGCGTGAATTAAAATATAGTGGGACATTGTATTAGTGCCAATGAACCACAAGAGGTTGCAGAGTTGACCCATAAAATGCTCTTTAATGCTAGTACAATTAAGAGATTTTTAGCACACGCTCTTAATACGACAAACTAACTAGTGGAAAATCTCCATCAATGGCAATTCAACAGTGGACTCCCAAAAAAGTGTGGTCAATTTACGTTGTTGATCATTCTGCTCTTGGAATATTTGGTTGTCCGTGTTACATTCAAGTGAACGATAGTATACTCAACAGGAGGATCAAAAAGTACATAATCCAAGGACATGCATAAAGTAAGCAGTGCTATCAATTGTGGTACCCACAATTAGATTCACCTATTCTTAGTAAAGATGTTATATTTGACGAGTCTTTAATACTTCTAGATAAGTGCTTAATTTAAAGTATAGTTGCACCCGAAAATCCTAAAGGTAACAAGGTACTAGCGGAGGACCCACAGTTGACATAGCTGGTGAGTATGACAAAATACGTGTTTAATAGTTATGAACCCAACAGTTTTGTACTATCTGTGATTAAGGGTGGGTTTGGTTCAACATTTCAAATGGATTTTGGTGAAATGCAAATGTTCTTAGTCTAAAGGGCTTTGGAAAAATGCTAATTGCGTTTAGAAAAAACTGATTTCAAAACGAGCTTTGGATTAAATGTTATTTGCTAAAAATAACTTTGCAAAAGGGTTTTAGTAATTTTTACTATTGTGGGGATAGTTTTGGAAAAAAAAAATTCTTTTAGCATTTGGCAAAATACTGAAAGCTCAATGTTGGTCCCTACAACATTGGACTTTTAGCATTTCCAAGGCTAGCATTTAGCCAAATACTGGCCTAAAATTGAACCAAATGGTTCAGCATTTTTTCAAAGGGTTTTGAGGCCCGAAAGTCCCTTGGGAATACTGAACCAAACCCACCCTAAAAATTGGAAAATAATGAGAGTGTTTAGATGACTCGATTGTTATTGTAATTTATGTCATATCACTTAATTTATAGTGAAATTTTATATAGTTCTCCTAGAGAACATACGTCATACAGATCGAACCACATAATTGTGGTGTCCGATTTATTTCCTTGTTATGTTCATTAACTATTTGATGCTTACTTTTCCACATCAGCAGGTCTTGTCGGTAGTAATCATATCAATCTGTTGGAACCAGAGATATGGATGCCCCTAAACATCCGAAGGTACTCACATTAAAACTATGAAACCAACTGTTCATACTGGAAAGGTAAGCAGTGCTATCGGTTGTGGTACCTACAATTAAATTCACCTATTCTTAGTAAAAAAAGTTATATTTGACGAGTTTTCAATACTTCTGGATAAGTGTTCAGTTTAAAGTATAGTTGCAACCGGAAATTCTAAAGATAGCAGGTACTAGCAAAGGAACCCACAGTTGATATAGCTGCTGAGTATGACAAAGTACGTGTTTGAACTCTTAACAGATATAAACCCAACGGTTTTGTAATATCTGTGATTAAGGATTGGGAAATAATGTGAGTGTTTGAATGACTTGATTGTGGTTGTAATTTCTGTCATATCATCTAATTTATAGTGAAATTTTATATAGTTCTCCTAGAGAACATTCGTCATACAGATCGAACCACGTAGTTGTGGTGTCCGATTTATTTCCTTGTCATGTTCATTAACTATTCAATGCTTACTTTTCCACATCAATAGGTGCTGCCGGTTGTAATCATATTGATCTGTTGTAACCGGAGATATGGATGCCCCTGAACGTCCGAAGGTACTCGCATTAAAACTATGAAACCGACTGTTCATACTGGAAATGGGACAAGGATGTATCGGAAGAACTGGCCTAATTAGCAGACGAGTCGAGACTGCGCATCCAGGGCCAGTAATATCATATTCTGGACCGATTAGCTTTTACCTCTGAGCTCAGGTTTGTAGTTGTCATGGCTTGGGTTCAGTCTCTTTCTCTCTGGTACGAAGTACTCTTCTCTGGCCTGAAGCATTTGGCTAGGACTTAGGAAGCTGAAATTTCTTGGTTTTCGTTTGGGAGGAGCCTCGGATCACACGAGAGAAGAGATGGCCCGAACTGACCGCCAAAGTCCTGAGTCTCCTGTCCTGACCACCTTGCCAAGTCCTCTGGTGTCCCATTCGGTGCGATTATGCAGAGACGTTCACTTCACAGCCCCAGCTGATTGCGCCTAAAAATGCTGAGATTAGCCTCCTAAGGCGACTACTGTAGGAACTGTCAACCTCGTTTGAGTCTTCTTAAGGTTGTGGGCCTATGTTTCTTTAATTCCCATCTCTCTCTCTCTCTCTCTCTCTCTCTCTCTCTCTCGCTGCGAATGGTCCCAATGATGTTGCAAATGTACTCTTTGGGGCTGTCTTCATGGGGCCTCTTCTATCATCTTGCTCATCACATGCTCCCTTTCTTAGACGCATTTACTCGTGGACCCTGTGATGGTTGGGGTTGACGTTAACCCCGAATCTACAGTGTTCTTTCTTAAAATTCATGTGTCCAGACTGCGAAACCCGCCTCTCGAAAATAACAAGTTTCTCTGTTTTCTACGCTTACCATCATTGGTTAACGTTGATAGATTTTCCCTGGCTACTCATGCAGGTCTCTTCCTCGAACTTGTTTTCATTCAAGTAGATCAAAGTTTGGACCATCATCTTCGTCTAATGGCTGAAACTTTTAGACAAAATCAACAATTGTCTCACTGTTGGACTAGGCCTGTTATGTGTATAATGTCAGGGCGGGCACCAATTGGAGCATTTAAAAAAGGGGGTCTTCATGAACAGTACCCCCTTTGCAATCAGTGAGCGAGCTCTCTTTTTCTTGGTACTGCCTGCAACTCAACGCCCAGGACCATCTCCACACCTCAAAAGTTTTGTTTTTGTCTAATGTGGCAGAATTCAAGGCAGACGCATCAGATTTCTTGCCTTTGGAAAAGAACAATTTTTGTGCTCATCAATGGCATAGCTCCCCTTAGCAGTGTTGAGTTGAATGATGATCTCATGCATTATGAGGCGCGAACCTTTCTTTTCCTTCCTATCTATAATGTTCAATTCGCCCAAGTCTCGCCTGCCTGGATCTTTTTCAAATCGTCCACCTTTTCTTTTCCCTTTTAACCAATTTAGTCTTGTCCAGATTCGAACTTACGTAGCATTCACGATTACAGATCCCTTGTACCGTCATTAGTCAATTAGGAATTTTTTGTTAGGAATGAAATCCCAAAAATCATCTGTAATCCAAAATTCGTGACCAAACTTAGAAAGGTTTTTGTAGCCATCAAAATGAAGAGTAGAAAACTCCATGCACGACTGTTTAATCATATCCTGCAACTTTCCAAATTAGATGAGGAAGCAAAACTTCTTTTTTGTGAAAGATGCAGATGAGTTTGCGCTTAAACCTTACAAAAGAACAGATGTGTTGGCAAAGAAAAACACAAGCAATTCTTGCAATACTTAATTCAGACCCACCTAACTCCTTTCTCATTTCTAGATACACAAACAGTTAAGTCACAGGAGATGAGAAAATAAAGGTGGGCAGTCTAACTACCAAGTCCAATGTTGTCCTTTGAGGTCTCTTTTCTGGTGCAATCGAGGACACATCCTTTTCTTGGAGGGTTGGTTTTGCCGTCTTAAAGCCATGAAAGGGTCTCTGGTGTTGCTGCCTCTGAATGATTGAATAAAATGGAAAATTGATAGTGTTCAAAAGACAGACAAAGTGAAAAAGTCACCACCCACCTCCCTTCACAGCAACAGTATAGTTACAGTCTACCCTTTTGCTCTCACTTTTTCTTTTTCTTCTCTGAAGTCAGTGACGACCATTTCTAAGGTGATACCATACTGCATTGCTTCAGCTCTAGTGCCTCTAATGGTATGATGAACACAGACCATGCTTGGCCATAAGTTAGACGCGAACGAGCTCCTCATATTAGCTTAAGTGAACATACATAGCAGAAAAGCTTCAAAGGAGGTCGGCTGCACCTGGTGCAGGCCAAGGGGAAACCGAAAACGGCAAACCATTAGTAAAAACTCACGGCGACTAGTTGAGGTCGAAACTGGAATATGCTTCAGGATTTTGATCAGCTCTCATTGTTCTAGATATGATGCAGAACTTCATTTACGGGCAGATACCCAGATCAAAAGAGGAAAAAGATTGTGTGTTTCTCGGACAATCCTAGATATGTGCGAACCGTGTGCGTGTCTGAGAGCTTCACTGTAACAGTACTCATCTGAATTCCAGTCACAAGCATTTATTCCCTTCACGTGGAAAGAATTTACAAAGGAGGAGGCATCAGTTGTGTTTCAGGCACACGCTGTAAATCCAGATGCAGATAAGACGAAGTCGCGCCCGAAGACAAAGTTAGCTTGAGATCATTTATTTCGGCACTGGTAGAACTTATACGCAACTCTTTATTCTGAAGAACAAGCGAAATTCCGACATGCGAGCGATTGCAATGAGCACAGAAGCATGATGTTTGTCTAAATCAATTCGAGATCTGGAATCGCTTCATTTACATAACAAGAATCAAAGGAGAAAGGTTATCATTGTTATGGCGTAAGAAATAGCAAGGAGGGTGTCCATAAATTAGAACCGTTTCTCTCTCTATCTCTCGTCTTTTTCCGCTTATGATTGTAAAAAAGGTTTAGTATCACGCAATTTGAGAGAATCAGAATTCTTGAAAATCCTCGTCAATTAGAGTTCAACCAGAGCCGCTACAGATGAAGATCCAAGCTCACATGGTCCTGCATGCTCGCCTTCCCATCACAAACGTACCTGCTTTGAGGATTCGCGCTATTGCCTCCTCCTGGAGATAGCTTCATCGTCTCGTCCCCAGCGAATAACGGCAACGGGTGCGCTGAGTGGTGGTCCCGGCTGAAGCCGGAGCTGCCAGTGGGGATCCGCCACAAGGCTAGAGGGCTTCCGTTAATGGGCTGTTGATGAGAGAAAGAGCCGTGGCTTCCATAAAACCTAGTGCTGTTACTCGAAATGGTGGCGTTGCTACTATTGTGGCTCCATGTAGGGTAAGTCATGGCGGCGGCCGAGCCGAGCCGGTAGTTCATGAATCCGTAGACGTGGGAGTCGGAAAGGCCACCGTGGGCCATGGCGGACTGGAGGTGGGCGCGCTTCGCGTGCTGGCGCTCTCGCTTATGTGCGTTCTGGTGGCCGCCGAGGGCTTGTGAGGTGGGGAAGTTCCGGCAGCAATAGTGGCACTCGAACCGCCGCCCGCTCTCCCCGTTGCTCTCGCCGTCCTTGCTTGCCTCCTCAGCCACACCGGCCTCAGCATCACCCCCACAATCTGTCTCGTTGTTGCCACTGTGGCCCTGGCCGGCGCCGCCCTCAGCCCCAAACTCGATGCCAAACAGCTTGATGCCCTTCTCCTTATTGACCGGGGCGGGACGGATGAAGGGAAGCTGAGAGAAGGACTCCACGTTCATGAAGTCGTGAGTCTCTCTCTCGTAAGTCTTCTCCATTGGAAAGAAGAGGCAGAGAAGAGCCACCGTTTGGTGGAGGAGGAGGAGGAGGAGGAGGAGGAGGAGGAGGGAGAGGAAGAGAGGAGTGTTTTAGGGGGTTTTTATGTGGAGGCTAGGTATTTGAAAGAGAAGGCATGGGGCCTCCAGAAGAAGGCTATATGATCCACGGAGGATTTGAGGAATGACCCATCTATGAGAGTGAGGACTGACAAAGCCAACTTCAACTTCATTGGTACGGTTAGAGAGAGAGAGAGAGAGAATTTACGACACCAAAATTGATTTAAGTAACGGTTTTCAAACTATCGAAATATTAACAATTTATTTTGAATCACGAAAAAATAAATAAAAATTATTATGTGATCCATTCTTTTAAAAATTTGTAGCTCATAACATTCGATTAATCTCACGGCCACCCAAAAATTATTATACTAGCAAAGTCCTTTGCTTTATTGTTGAGAACTTGAGTCTTGACATATTCCTTGCCATTTGATTTCTTACCTGCGTGCCGTTTCTTTCTTGAATTTTTCTTCGTGCCTTCCAACTAATGTTATCGCTGCAGACGAGATTTAATGTCACCTAAAACTTACTAAATTCATGACGACCTCAGATCGATTTATGAAGAGATGTTATTCTTCTCCCACATAAACAAATGAGGGGCGAATGCTTCTAAGTGCTCTATAGCTTTTAGCACAAGCCTTATGTTAGTCAAATTGCCAAAAGATCGTCTGTAGAATATTCCACTGCTTTTTATACTAATCAGAACCTGCCAAAATTTGCCATGAACGGCTACTTTCGAGCTGTTACAGTAGTCATTTTTGCTAAGAAGTCCAACCCAAAAATTTCAAGTTATCAAATGAAAGGCGAGAGGATGGACGCAAATACATAGAAAGAAATAGCACTAACTCTAATACCATATTAGAAAAACCAACTCGAAAGTTTTAACCTATTAGGAGGTTGGAAACTACGCATATAAAGAGCACATAAAATCTGTTGTCAAACGGCATAGAATAATATTTCAACAGTCTCAATAAAGTGTAAATTTCACGAGAATGACTAAATCCAAGCTCATTTAGATCCCCTCCTCTTATATAAGGAGCATCAGATGTTGCAATTTCAATTGACTAAATAGTAGGGGTGAGCATGGGCCGGGTCTAGACCTAGACCCTAAACCCGACCCTGTTATAACCGATTCCCAATTTTTGGAACTGAGACCCTACCCTGTTTTTCTTAGACCTGTTTTGGAACCAACCCTATTTTTTGGTCCGATTCCAAGGTCTACCCGGTTTCCCTGTTTTTTAGTCATCCTCAAAAGAAAACAAAGCCAACGATTCCAAGGTCTACTCGGTTTCCCTGTTTTTTAGTTATCCTCAAAAGAAAACAAAGCCAACGGTCCCTATTTTTAGTCGTCCTTAAAAGAAAACAAAGCCAACGATACAGAAAATATATTCATTTCACTTAGGCTACGGTAAAGAATGGGCGACACCCCTAGAGGTGAGTATGCTGTGAGTGCGTAAGGTAAGGCTGTGGCGATGGCTTAGTCACTTCACTTAGGATTTTTTTTTTTAAAGTAGCATGTAAAACCGGTTCTATAAACCGATCCGGGTGGGTTTTTACCTAGACCCGGTTCTCGGACCGTTCTAACCGGTTTTCAAAAATTGGAACCGGTTCCCGGACTGGTTTGAATGGAAATCGATTCTCGACCCTGGTTTTCGGGTGGTTCGATCCGGGTACCAGGTAAATCCGGTTTGGTTGCACACCCCTACTGAATAGGACCTGTCTTTGGCCAAAAAAAAAACATAGGACCTATCTTCAACCAAAAAAAGACAATAGGACCTGTCAATTTGTGTTGATTTTAGCAAACAAGATTATGGCAGTTCATTTGGAAAAAGTAGCAAAAATCTATTACATTTATATTAATCAAGTCATAAACCTTTCAATTAAGTCAATTTAATCATAAACCATTCACGTTAGTACCAATTCAATCCATCTAACCAGTTCAGGCTGAAAATTGCTGACGCGAAATCGATGATGCTGACGTGTACATTTTTTAATAATTTTTTTCTTTTATTCTTGTTTGTCTTTCTTCCCTTTGTTTTTCTTTTTCCTTTCTTTTTTATTACCAACAGCCGCCAGCACTAACCATGGCTTACAACGGTTGGCCTCGCTTGGGTGAAAGCAGGAACCTATTACATTTATATTAATCAAGTCATAAACCTTTCAATTAAGTCAATTTAATCATAAACCATTCACGTTAGTACCAATTCAATCCATCTAACCAGTTCAGGCTGAAAATTGCTGACGCGAAATCGATGATGCTGACGTGTACATTTTTTAATAATTTTTTTCTTTTATTCTTGTTTGTCTTTCTTCCCTTTGTTTTTCTTTTTCCTTTCTTTTTTATTACCAACAGCCGCCAGCACTAACCATGGCTTACAACGGTTGGCCTCGCTTGGGTGAAAGCAGGAACCTATTACATTTATATTAATCAAGTCATAAACCTTTCAATTAAGTCAATTTAATCATAAACCATTCACGTTAGTACCAATTCAATCCATCTAATCAGTTCAGGCCGAAAATTTGCTGACGCGAAATCGATGATGCTGACGTGTACATTTTTTAATAATTTTTTTCTTTTATTCTTGTTTGTCTTTCTTCCCTTTGTTTTTCTTTTTCCTTTCTTTTTTATTACCAACAGCCGCCAGCACTAACCATGGCCTACAACGGTTGGCCTCGCTTGGGTGAAAGCAGGCGCCGGTGAGGCCATGGCCTGTTGCTAGTTGACAATAATCAACCATTGGCAGAAATAGAAGGGAAAAATAGGGGAAAAAAAAGAAAAATTATCCACGTCAACGTTAATTATGTCATATAGGACGGCTAACATCCACGTCAGTAATTTATGTCCTAAATTGTTGGATGAATTTGTTTCACAGTGAAAAGGTTTAAGATTAATTTGATCACTTGAAATATTTATGATTGAATTTGTATCAATATAATAGGTTCGTGACTTTTTTAGTTCATATTTTTACTAAAAAAAAAGTTACGAATTATTTTAGTTATGCCTAAAGTTTCCAATGCCAACGCAATTTTTATTTTCCTTGTTAACATACCTCACGATATATTTCGTGGATGTCCTTCCGCGACTTGTCCGTACGTACGACTATCACGTGATTTGACCTTGATTTAGTTCTAGAAAGCTTTATCATGCCAGAATATATACGTTGTGTGCATAAATTCTTCCTTTTTGCGAATAATTGCTTGATGATGGTCTGATACGTGGGTAAGGGCAGATAAAGTACAAGTGCAGATTCATGTGATAATAAATTCTTTTAAGTGACTATTTGTTCATATTTGGCACAGAAAAAGTTTTTTACAAATTGCGGCATAAAGCAATAAAGAGATAAAGCAATTCGGAATTTGCGCTTGAAAAAATACGCGAGATCAACTCCTTATCTGGCTCAAACCACTCGAGGGTTTTAGTCTCGGTATGAATGACCTATCTTTTAATGGGACAAGATAGGTAATAGGCTCCGTTTGTTTGAAAGAAGATGGGTGATTTGAAAAATATCTTTCTAAAAATAATTGCATGTATCACTTAAAATAATTGATCAACGAAATATATTACCTACCATAATTTGTGACTGAACATTTACACAAACGATGAGTATATAATTTTCACTCATATATTTTTGTAAGCGATATAAGTGATCGTCTTTTAAAAAATATTTTTTAAATTACTTATTTATCGTGAAACAAACGAAAGTCTAATTTATACGTGAAATTGACGTAAATGTCACTTGATTACTCTGAGAGAGAAGGAGGGGGGGGGTTTTCATACTCCCCAACAAGTCCATAGTCAGAAAAAGAAAGAAAGTCACAAACTTTTTAAAAGTGAAAATCCAAGAGATGGCATTACATCATAGCGACTTACATGTGAACATGCTAAGTATATACAGGTAGACCATGTTGAGGGAACTATACATAGTTTTGGTACCATTTTTGGAGAGAGTACACACGAGACAGTGAAGGGACAGTAGACCCTTTCTTTTTTTTCTCTTTTGCTTTTTCAAGTTCTGTCCAATATACAATAATTCATGAGTTTTTTTCTCTTCTCTCTCTCTCTCTCCAAATTCCGTTTTACACACACATACGCATCACTCAACACCCCATGTTTTAGTGAGGTGTCTGTAAGGACAGAGAGGGAAACGTCCAGGATGGCACACACTCTCTCTCTCCAGGACCAGGGGGCAGAGAGAGAAGTTGGTGTTGGTTCTTTATAGCTGTTGGCTGTTTTATATCTGTTGCAGGGATTCTGCAGCAAGTTGTGGTCCTTTTTTTGATGAACATCTTAACTAGATTTCAGGATCAACTGATGAGGGAAGTGAAAGTCTAACTACTTGTTTCTTCAATCTTCATTTGATTTGATGAACAAAGTACACCTCTGTCTCCCAGCCTTTTCCTTCTCTCTATGGGTCCTGTTTCCTCCCTTATTATTACTACTGCTTGTTGAATTATCATCTGCCTCTTGTTGATATCACAATAATGAAAAATGTTTGTGATTGCCATTAGGGTTTCTAAACAATGTGCATGTCTTTGTCTTGCAATGGTTTTTGAACTAAACTTTCTTTTTCGACATGAAGTTTCTTCCTGAAAAATGATTTCCTGAAAAGTAACTATTTCCCTTTAAAATGATTTCTCGGAAAGTATTTTCAAGCTAGCTCTAAGAAAGATGTTCAATCATGAAGTCTTATTATCAACAAACTTTCTCGAAATATGAGTGAATAAATGTTGAGTAACAATATGGACAACACAAATAGACCATTCATAGTATCACTACACTTAGTCAACATTAAGCGTCGTGGTTCTGTTTATGACCCTTTATTTGCCAGTTAGGATTCTGAAAAGCTAAGGTGTTTCTAAGCGAAATGAGGAACTGTGGCCATTGCCCCTACAACCCTAATCAGTAAATACTTAAAAGGGATAATGTTCTGTGAAGCTTTTCTTTCCTTTCTTTCACAACTTTCAAGAACCGCTCAGGCTAAACCTTTTAAACCGTCTGTTAACGCAGAAAGCTGCTTCTATTCAACTTAAGGTACAAAACGATGGGGAGAGAGAGAGAGAGAATTTGAGTGCTGATGATGATCTTTTGTTGTTATGAGGGTCTTCTTTTGCTGCCGAGTGTTCTCAGTTTTTTTTCTTTTTTTCCTTTTCATTTCCTCAGTAGGATAGCTTTTGAGTGAGAGCTGGAACATCGATCAGAAGTAGCAATTTAATGATGCTGAACTCACTGCTTTTTTCATGCATGCTTGGCTCGTTTTGCAATTATTCCCAGCCCCAGCTGCTCGCTCGCTCGCTCATAACTCTCTACCTTTTTCTTTGCCGTCCCAAGACAACTCTCTCTCTCTCTCTCTCTCTCTCTCTCTCTCTCTCTCTCTCTCTCTCTCTCTCTCGACTTTCTAGGGCATTGTCTTATTATTTGATCTTTTCTTGGACTACTTGGGTTTGAGCTCCATTTGCACGCATTAATGTTTTTGGTTTTTAACGGAAGTACCATTTGATGGGATTGTACCAATCTCGTAGGAAAGTGGGCCTCCCCTCCTCAGCATGTCTTTAAAAAACTCCACATCTCTCCTTACTCCAACAACAACCCTTCATTCATGCAAGCACTCTTCGCCATTAAAGTCACGGCCACAAAAGTTGTGATTTCTTGTGAGGGGCGGGGACCATTGCAGATCCATGAGGGTTTCAATGCAACTGCACCAGTTATACCTCATAGACAAATCATGCGAAGATGATTATATAAACCAAGGCCTTTAACAAGTGTCTCTGAAGCACTTGCCAAACTAGTCTGAGGAGAAAAAAAAATCCTATTTTGAGAGAACTGATTGTGTATTTCATTAGAGCAATCGCTGCATTGTGAAATGTGCTTCTAAGATAAGGCACTTTTAACAAAATCCTTATGAATTATACGTGTCTAGCGAATATCCAAGAACTTGCTTGATGTTTCTTGCCCCCCACGATGTGGTGTGTGATGAGTTTTGCTAGGGTTTGACATAAAAAGCATGAAGTGATTTGTTGGCTTTCCTGATACTATTGCGCTATAGTCATTCATAGCAAAGGCGTTATATATCTAACTGGGTCAATAAGAGTAAAAAGGGTACAACTTCGCTAACACCTTCCCTTAACTTTACAAATTTTCATTGAAGAGGAGCCTACAATGATGATTGCCCAACTTCCAGAGTCCTAACCGTAATCCTTTATCTGGTCAATCCCCTCCTCTTCAATTAAAGAAATGTTTTTGAGATGGCTTTCCCACATAAATTTTGGGACATCACGTCCAAAGTATTTATTGATGTAGTAGATACTCATCTTTATTATGATAGAGCAGGACTTTGGCTAGGCCTTCAATCATGCCATGAATGAACACAGCTTCAATATTCAGAATTAGATGCATGTATCGATGCCATAAGCACGATTGGTTGATGTCCAATTGACGATGTTAAAAATTAAAAAAGAAGAAACATATTGATGGAAGACCCTCGATACCATAAAAGAGACGCAAGAGCTAGGCAGCTCCCACTCCGGATGCGACGTTTCCTTTTAAGTTCGCTTGTTGCATACAATGCATGTACATTTTAAAGTAAAACCTTACCTTATAAAGTGCAATTTTAGCTTCAAGACAACTAATCACCGTCCGACATATAGAGAAAAAAAAAATTGAGATGGGTCTCGGCTCGGCTCAACCCGGCTCAAGAGGTGAGAGAGGGAGAGAGAGTCGTGGAGGTAGGGTTAAGGATTCATGTTGTGGCACAAGAGAAGGGTCGCTGTCTATTTGTTCCTCAACTCTTTCCCCATGAGGTGGCCTGAGTGCGACCTTGCCTCTGGCATCTCCTGCGTCTTTTGCCTCCCACCTTCGCTCCTCTCTTCACCACCAAGTCCTTAGCTTGACCCTCCATCACTTTTTTTTTCCTCCTTTTTTTTTTCAGGGTTTCCTGTTCTGTTCCTCACATGTGTGGACCATGCATATAGACTAATCATGCACTCACACTGTCCCTCTTCTCTTTAGCTTTGTCAACCTCAGCTACCTAAGGATCTTGTTTGGAACCGACAGCCTTGTGGTGGTTGAATGTAGGAGTCATTATTGCCAAGAGTCTTTATTGCATAGATTTCTTCTATCAAATCAATCCATCAGATACGTTTGGAAGCATGAGATTTTTATCTTGCCCGTTGTGCAAATGACCATGTTTGAAGCTTTATTCCGTTTGAGGAATTTCGGAGCTTGTTTTGGAATAGCTTTCACGTTACAACTCTCGTCCCTATCTTTTATCATCGACAGAGAAATTACAGAATTCTCCCCCTATTTGATCTTTACCCAAGTCCCAAATCATAACCTAATGGACCGCCATGCCAATTTGTAAAGTTTTCGACTAGGATTTCTAGCTTTACGTACAAGCTCATGGATATAAGTTTTGCCAAAACAAAGGGGGTCATGAAAATGAGAGCATTATCTGTTTCTTGTCCTTGTTAGTGATAGACAAATTAATTGGTTAAAGCTTTGAGATTTCCACCCATTTAACCTACGTAATTTTCTATCCTTTGCCAAATTTAGGAAAGTAGGGAAAATACCAGAAGCCCCAAGAAATTAAAATGACAAAAAAAAAAAAAGGAGATCTTGGGCCGGTTGATGTGTCCCTTCTCCAATGGCTAGTCCCACCTTGATCCTGCTTTTTTTACAATAATTAGAAACTGAAAAATGTTTGAGAAGGTCGCCTCCCAAAAAACAAAGTTTCAGACATTCCTGTGCACATAATATCACTGGGGGACTTCTCGTTATCCTCAGCAAGCATTAACAAAGTGCCTACGTTGTCTGTAATGCGGTATTGGAAGAGGTATTTCATATTCTCAGAAAAGAACAGAAAGGAAGAATGTGGATGCAAGGGAGAAGCAACTGAGCAAGTGTGGAGACAAAGAACATTGTGCTTCAGAGAGAGAGAGAGAGAGAGAGAGCGCCCACACGCTCTTTTCTTGGATCTCTCGATTGTAAATGATAAAAGCGAGCACACATGGGAAAAAGAACACAAAATGGCATTGCATGGACACAAGATCATGAGCATTATCTTGTAGGGTCTTTTCACAGGTTAAAAACCCACTTAAACTGTCAACATAATTCGGACAGCTCTTGCTCTTCCAACTCCTTAAAATCTTCGATGGGTATCACTCATTGGTTTGTCTGAAGCTGAGAGTTCACTTTGGTTTGGAGTTTGGACCACCCCAAGGCATCTTTTCAGATGTTGCCTTAACGCTTGTTTGTGTGGGGGCTATAATCCTTCTTTTCTTTTCTGTTTTTTTTAGTTCTGTGATATATACCCTTGTCCCTTTCCCTTTCCCAACCTAATTTTTCATTCTGTGGCACGATTATATTTGCCTACAATAATGATTGGGTTGAGCTATCGAAACCTGTAATTCTGTATAGTTGCATACTCATTACTAGCTATAGTTCCATCAATGTGAGAAAGATTTATTATGTCAACATCTTCCCCTACCGTCTAGAAGACTTTGTAGCCTCTTCATGTTAATTAGAGCCATGATTTTTCCAAAGAAAGATCCGATGTTCATTCAATTATCAGCTGCATATATGAAGCCAAAAAAAGAAATGTGCATGGATTTATTACTCGTTGATTATGGCTTGGAGTTAACCTAAATTGATCTGAAATCCGAACTACGATTCAATTGCAAGGAAATTGCCATATTATGAGAATCCAAATTGAACTCTTACCAACAAGATCATGGGTGATGCAACAAAAATAGGGAAATTAATTTCGTGCGAGACTTCTTTTCCTTATTGAAGTTGATGTCCATGTTAACGTCGGATAAGGGTTCGTTTTTCTTGCATATAATTATTATGTTATGGTGCTTGGTCTCGGGTGCAGGTGCACTTTCTGCGTATGAAGACTTGCGAGAGATACAAACTACAAAGAGCATTGAGAGACGGTTCTGCAATTTACCTCTTTAAACAAATCCCTTCGTTTGTTCACAATTCCACCCCGGTTGTAACACCAATCAAGAAAAATTGTCAAAAAATTCCTAAACCTTTTGCAATTCAGCCAATTCAAACCTAAATCTTTTTAAATTTGATGATTTAGTCTTAAACCTTTTTACATTTTGCCAATTCATTCTCATGGCCAAAAATTTTTGGCGTAGATGCCAAATCCATCTTACGTGCCACCACCAATGCTAACGTTGATAATTTTTAATATATTCACGAATTTTTTTTCTTTTTTTCTTTTTTGCCTACGGCGTCAGGTGAGGACTGCCTCCTGGCGAGGGTTGAACTCGCATGGGTGAGCTATGGCCACCCTCAACCAATCCGACTGGGCCAGCCGCTCCCTGACACTGGGGAAAAAAAAGAAAAAAGAAGAAAACAAATTAAAAGAATAAACAAAAATATTCAAAAAAACATTGAAATACAATTAAGAGTTATTCATGTCAGCACCAGTGGTGCCACGTAGGACGGTCGGCGTCTACATTAGCGATTGAACAGGACTAAATTGATAAAAGGCGAAAAGGTTTAGTAACGAATCGGCAAACTTAAAAAGCTCGAGACTGAATTAACAAAAATATCAAAAGATTTAGGACTTTTTGTTTTGAAAAATTTCTCCAGTGAAATAAATCCAAGTAACACTTGGAAAGCAGAAGCGGTACGATCGTGTCTGAGTCAATGTCGATGTTCAAGATCGATCGATCGATCGAGAGAGAGAGAGGGGAAGGGTGGGTGGGGTCAGTGAACACTTGGAAACTCAAAAATCATCAATCAAGCTAGAGAGCTAAGATGGGCCAACGGCGTTTGGTTGTGTTGCGTGGCCATGGCACACGATAATGATGGCAAGAGATTTTTTTCACACGTATTTCGACATTTAAAGCACGACAGCACTAAGTATCTGAGGAGGCTTTGGTAGTTGCAAAACCTAACCGCGTTCACATGAACAACGTTCCCTTCATTTACTGTTCCGCCACCGAAAATAAACGAAAGGGCCAAAAAAAAATAAAAATAAAAAAGAAACAGAAACAGAAGAAATGGTCCACATCTATCCCATCCTCAATACACCAAGATGTGGACACATGATTCATGGGAGACAATCCCGAATCATGGATCTCTATCCCCCTCTAATTTCTTTCGCGGTTATTAAGGTTGTTGTCGATGACTGTTCTTGTGCAGATCGCAAACCCTTTTCCAGGATTTAATTATATGCGGCACGCGTCAGATGAATCCTTTGATTACGACGAGTGACTTAGCTTACGGCCCGTATTTCAATTGGATAGCAGGGAATTCTACTGCGTATGGGAAGGCATGCTTGCAAGATTGCAAATTAAGCAATGTGGCAGGCTCCTTATTGGGTGTAATTATGAGTGACGGTTCGAACGTCACTTCTCAATACGGTTCATCGGTAGTCTATTAATTATGTAGGCCGAACTTAGTATGCTAGGCATTACCGGAATCCTCAATCGCTCGATGATGCTTCTTAGATTAAGCCAATCATCCCTTGCCTAGATCCGGCGAGGGTTGTGGCCGGCGAGGCAGAACGAAAATTACGGTTTCTCTGTTTAAAAAAAATAAATTGCAAAAATTGTTCAAGTCAGGCGATTTCTACCGTGGGATCGATTAGACGACTCTTACACGTTTGCTGTAAATTATTCACCGATGCAAAAGCTCGCCATAAAATTGGATGGGAACCTGAGAGAGGAGTTAATAATGATGGGCTTGTGGTAGGGCCTAGTACTTGCCATGATAAGCAATGGCTTCCTGAGCATCCTCGGGGTGGTCCAAGAAAGCCCAAAATATACCTCCAATGTCCTTCGTTTTCATCTTCTTTAGCACTGGCCAGCTACCTCCGCCCCACACATACGCATGAATGGGACATTTTCATCCAAAATGTCTTTATGGACGTGGGGCCGTCGTCATCGGCCCGCCCCCGATCGGGGAAAATCTCATCGGCGACCGTCAGTCGAATCACCGGATAACAGTGCATGACCAAGGACGAGGCCAATAACTAGAGCCAGGGTATTTCCGAATCGGAGTATTTTTTTTTTCATTTTTTTCCCCTTTTTTATGGTTTGTTTTAATGTTTGAGCAGCGACCTTCTCTTAGATATGCCAATAATTGCGGTGGCCTTATAGCGTCAAAGTGGATCAATTTGGTCGCTGAGGAACCATTTTTGTCCCAATTTATACAAATCGACAGAAAGAAGAAGAGAGACCACTGTGGGTCCCCCGACGTCGATTTGCCTCCTTGCAGGTTCCTCAGACTTCACCATGCCCTTAACCCTTTGCGGTATCTCGGAGATCTTGCGAGACAAACGCATTTCGAGGTCTTGATGGGAAATGCCAACTAACCAACCCGAATGATTGGATGTTTTAACCGCACATATATGCCAATGTTTTCCACTCCTAGGGCATACGATATCGAGAAAAATGAATTAAAAAAATGAGTTCAGATCACGAGGAGTCCGTATATTTATAAAGTATAATTGAATTGTAAAATTATTGGTAACGTATAATTAGATCCTAAAATTTGTGGAAAAAAAAACAAATGGTATTCGAGTATCCATATTAGGTCCGTTAGTTCCAGATGATGGAAATTTTTTGTGTCTTTTTTCTTTTACCCATTTTTTGCATTTTCGATGAGTAAAGGAGATCAACGGGCCGGTGGCCCGCCTTGGCGGAGGGCCATGTGTTAAGCATAGTGACATCAATCTGCTTTGAGGTGGGAGGTTTGGATTTCTGCTGGCCGGAAGGAAGGTGAATTGACTTCGAAGCTTTAGGAATTTTTTTTTCTTTGATGGAATGACATGGAAGTGAAAGCCTTTAGCATCTACATCTTCTTCTCCAAAAAAAAAAATCAAATACTTTTAGATCGTAGAATCGGTGGCTACAGCAGATACGTAGCATCTTCTTTATTTAATACAATTCATCTTCTTTATTTAATATAATTTATTTCACAACTATCCATGCAAGTCAGAGTTTACCTACTAATTGAAAAGCATTTTGCTTCCACCCATTAATTTTGATCCCGATCTCTTGTTGACAAGCAAAAGAAAGCCCTAAAGGTGTCGATTTGACCTTGAGCCCTGCACTACTCTCAAACAATGACCAAAAAGTCCCATGTCTTTTTTGGTTGGACTAACCTAACCAACGATTTCTGACAAGTCTTGTATTAGCAGACGATATCTATACGGGCCCACAATGCATTGCCGTTCAAAAATCAGATGTTGATTTCGCGGCCCACTTATACTTAATCATTGAATCATCATCGTCAAACCGAATCACGCCAACGTTATGGAAGTTCCTGGATCGTGCGAAATAAGAATAGTACCAAAGGCATCCTCACCTTATGATTTCATAATCAAAAACCACGAAAACATCAAGCATTTCATTAGCTTTTCACTCCTCCACCACTTCTTACCTACTCTAGTCTCTCTAAAATTTCATGAAATAGCAGAAAGCAGAATCTTAATCCTGATCATATTGACCAAGAGCAATCGCAACTAAGTCAACTCTATCCATTCCTATCGAGCTAAAAACTTGAGGAAGAAGAGCCTAACAAACAATGCATAACCAGCTTAAGTAGCCTAGTCGATCACTATGAAGTAAGTAGTGGAGCTGGCAGACCGTTTCGTGGTCTGGTGGTTTATATAAATAGGAGGAGCAGACGAGGCACTCTCGAACCCCTTACTGTCGTCGAAGAGGAAAAAAAAAACAAAACATTTATCCTTAATTCGTGTCCTATCACTAGTGCTTACTCTCTATCCAAGAATATGACAAACCTGGTTAGTTTATGATAATAATATAAAAGAAAAGTAAAAAAGATCAATAATAGCCTTTCATTTCATTTACGATAGTGTCCTCTGGATTCTTCCGCCAGCGGAATGTGGGCGGTTTTCGACAAAGGCCTTAAGAAAGCCCGGTTCGGTCAGGAAATTTTTGTAACATGTTCGACGATATGAGTGGAACTGGGCAACATACCCAATGAACAGCTTCAAAATTTTCTTCAACGCACTTGTAACAGAGACCAAGGCCTTATGTACCCAACTGGGCTTTTAAGTAATCTAAGAGTACATACCTCCATTCAGTCGATCCAACCCATCCATCCGCAACTTAATTTTTATGGTGCTTGGTGCTTCAGTCTCGGACTCACTTGGGACCCAAGACCTACGAGAGGGGCATCGATTTCGGCACGCCCGGGCTCGCGGTCCGCACTCGGGTTTCAGGTTCTCGAACATGAAAAAAAAAAAAAAAAGAGAAATTTCTATTGACTAAATTTCATAAAACCTGACGGACATCAACAAAATATTTTATGGACCAAGCTTTGTTGTCTAAATGGTCTCCCTCCAATTGGGAAAATTATCCAAAAAGTCATAAAATTATTGCATTTTGGCCAATTCAATCTCAAACTTTTGAATTTTGTGAATTAAGTATTAAACCTTTTGAAACTTTGCTAATTTTCTCTAATTTTTTTTTGCTATTCATTTTTTTTATGGATAAACGGAAAAGAAAAGAAAAAATGAATAACAAACCAATTATAGAAAATTATTTTTTTTATAACCGAGGTGTCCATGCGGCTAGTGAGCTTGTGCTCAAACTAGCGGTAAAGCACGACTAGTCCTCGGGAGGACCCGTAGACCCCATGATCATGGGACCCCCCAACTTTGGCCATTTTTTGTGGCACTACTAACGTCCCAATCAATAATTTTCTGTTAAAATTGGTCAGATGGACTCAATTGCCAAACTTTCAAAAGTATTAGGATTCGATGGTAAAATTGAAAGATTCAGGAATGAATTTGTCAAAGTAAAATATATTTAGGAATTCTTGAAGAAGTTTGCCGCCATAAGTCCCTAATATTTTTAGCCCTCAAAGAGTTGGCCTAGGACAGCGAAGGCCTTCAAATCGCAACAATCTAAAACATTGGACGTTCAGGATAAGCATCAAGATATTGACCCAACAGACTTTTTTTTTTTGTTGTCTAAAAAGATGCTTTTCATTCATCCAATGTCAGGATTACAGTTGCTAGAAAAACAAGATTCGCAACAGATTAAATCCCAAAGTGGTTGGGAGATATTGACAATCCAGTTTAATGGAAGCGTTTTTCGTCTATGTGCCTTGGCGATCCAATCAGCTACTCCGTTTGCTTCTCGAGGGATAGGTAACTTGGACACCTTGGAGTGACCCGACAGACTTGTGTGTTCCTTTTTTGTCTATGTGATATCCATGCTCGGCTAAGTTTCGGAAATCAGAACGAACATGAACATTGAATATTCATGGCTTGAAGGTCTTTGAGACAAGCGACATTTGACCAAACAAGCTTTGATTATGGTTGAGGTATTTTCTGTCACTGCTGTTTTAATATAAAAGCTTCGCTAACCGTCTCTCACCCCACTAAAAGGGAAAGAGTTTCGTGAATTTTGTAATATCGCATCTAATCGCCGTGTGATCTGAAGAATCGACATTTATGAGATTGACCTGTGCGGTTGCTTTTCTAGAACAACATATAGGGATGGTGATTTGCTTAGGGCCGAGTCGAATTTTGTTCCTGACCCCGATCCAATGCAGTCGGATCCAGAAATTTACCTTGAAGGAATTGGCGATGCGCAAGTGTGTATACACCTTCTTCAGTCAATCGATTCAATTGTTCAACGTTATATATATATATATATATATCATTCGATAATGACAATACACCTCTTCAAATTTAATGTAATTCGTTGAACTTAAATTTCAATACTTTTCTAGCTTTGAAAATTGACTAATCGTCCCTCTCTTTTATGACAAACCCATTTTATCGTAAGAAAACATTTATTGCATTTCGTAGATTAATTACAATATCCTTATTTTCTTTTCATCTAACTTCATAGCTTTGTGAAACAAAACAAAAGGAAAGTGCTTTACTTCTGCATTTACTTGTATTTTTATATTTGGGTAAAGTTGTTCAATCAATCCTAAATTTATTATAGGGATATCAATTCTTTTTTGATTTTGTCAATTCAATCTAAAAAATTTGTATGAAATTTCAATATAGTTTTTTCGGTCAATTTTCGACGGAAATTGCCAAAGTGACAGTGTAACACGTGATGGCTAGACTGCCACATTAACGATTCTCAACAAAAATTTACCAAAAGGATTGCGTTGAAATTTTTGAACAAAGATTTTGGTCAAATTAAAAAGTTTTAGGAATTGATTGAATAATTTTTTTATTTATTAGTGCATGCAAGCGATAAAAGCTATAGCAAGATTGGGCAACACCATACTATGAAAAAAAAAATTATATTATTTTATAGTTTGCAGGCAAGTGCGGTAATGATTACTCTCATATAAAGGTGTCTTTTTCAGTATCAACTTATGATTGGGGACCTAACGTAGCTTAGCTTAAGGCTATCATGGCTACTAATGATTCCCACCTGCTGACCGTCGGTCGAACTTTACAATTGGACTATCGATTAATTTTAGCAGTTAAATTATCTACCCAACTTTAATATGTGAAGTTGTGAATGCATGGTCCAATCTCGAATATAATACAAGAACTAACTTCCTCCGCTTTCATGATTTCTTTTAACGTTTTCCAGACACTTAACCTAAACCATCAACCATCAATGATAATAATTAATACCACCATTTGGTCCCATCTTTGCCTTTGAGCTAGGGCCACCATACAAAGAAAGAATGCCTTAAAACAAGAAACAACACTTCAATCAAATGAATCGGTAGAACTGAAAAACATCTTTACTGGAAATTAAAATAGATAAGAGAAATTATCTAATTAGTCCTAAATAATAAATATATTGTACGGATGCTAATTCAATCCTAAATGTTTCGATCTTGCCAATTTAGACCTAAATCTATGCATGAGATTTCAAAGTAATCCTCCTAGCCAACTTTCGCAAGAAATCGTTAGGTGACCCTAGTGTGCCATGTAGTACAACCATCGATGTTCAACAAAAGTTGACCGAAATGGATACATTAAATTTTCATGCAAAGATTTAGGACTAAATTCGAAAAATTATAAAGTTTAAGATTGAATTGGCCTTACATACAATAAATTAAGAATTAGTATAGACAACTCGTTCGTATTATAGAAGAACTCTTGAGCATATGTCTTCTGAGACAAGGACAAAAGAAGGACGGCACATACACGAAGCCTTCTTATCTAATGGAACTCTGTATTCACGAGAATCCGCAAACCTGAGTTTTTTTGTTGATGGAAAGAGATCGCAAACCCACTCACCATTCTGTTTTCTAATGCTTTGGTATATGCAACATAGGAAAAAGGTCAGATGAATGTTCTATTAACTTTGCGACCTCGAAATCTTTATGGGTTTCAGCCGACTTGTGATTCAATTCGATTCGAAGCATTCGATTCCTGGATGTTTGTAGCAGCGGTGGGGGTAGCAATTATTCGATGAATCTTACATGTACTTCGTATTTGATGAGATCCACGTGGAAACGTTCAGACTACAAAAGCACTAATTCCATTGAATATTAGAAAAACAAAATATACAGTTTAAGAAGTGCTGTAGGACGACATTGTGTACATGTGTGTGCAATGTTCATTGTTATCAAATCCCGGACATGGTACTCTCCCCGGCCCCACTCCCCAAATCGGAAGCTGCGTTAAACATCAAGATGGAGATGGAGCTGGAGCTGGTGGAAATTTGACGGATTGGTCGCACCGGGAGTGCCCTATGGAGCATGGAGTGTGCGTGCCATTCGGTCTAAATTGAGTTGTTGTGTGCAAATAAATGGTGGAATGTGACATCCGCTGACTCGTGAGGATTGCGAATGTAGGCAAAAGATGGTGCTTTGGCGAAGCGACCGTTTTCCCTATGTCTTGCATGATGACCCATCTGTTAATTGTCCACAGAGAGGGACGTACGTTCGGTGGGTTAGGTGTTAAGCAATTCTCCTTGACACCAAACGGGAATTATGGTTCTTGATTAATGAGATTAAACAAGCGGGGCAGTCGAATAGCCGGCGAGGGTCGCGAAATATGCTCACTCACGTAGCGTGAAAGGAAAGGGAAAGGCAGGCACCAGTCGCCGTGTTCAGTTTAATGTAATGAACTTTTGTGGAAGAAATTACCAAAGAAGTTTTTAAAATGTTGCAATTGTACTGATTCGGTCCTAAATAAATTTTTCTTTTTTTTTTTTATCAATTCAATCCTAAACATTTTACATTTTGATGCCAAAATTTAAGGATGCACATCGAATCGGATAAAAACCCGAATGCAAATTATCAGGCCGTCGAGATAATTTATACCCCATTCGATGGGATGATGAAATATATAAAAAAAACGGTAAAAACATGATAAATGAAAACTCGAAAGAAATTATGGAACGAAGAAGTCACTCTTTGTTCTCTGTCCCGAGTCGCAACAATGCTGTCATCGACACCACTGGCGACCGTCGTGCCGTGCGGTCGCTCCCGCTCCTAGGAGACCAACCGCGGCGCATATAAAAGAGGAGCGAGATGGCGGGCAAGAAAGCCGGCGAAAACACGCCGTCCCATTTCGAGATCAGGCCGATCTCTTGAATATGCGTCAGCAATCGTCATCGAAAACCGCCAATACGCCGCCGTTTTAAAAAAAATCGAAATAAAAATAAAATCTCTCTAGAATTTCTTGTCCTAAATCCATTTACGGCGTTAACCACGGCGACCGGGAGGAAGGGCACACGAGAAGTGGAGAATGTGAAAAGGAGAAGAGAGAGCGCTGGAGTCACGAAAGAGGATGCTTCCCTTTTCTCCTTCTCCTTTTGGCTTTTTCCTCGGTTGACAACTGGCTGATGAGGGGTAGATCGGTCAGCAAAAGGGCCAAATGCCCACCCCATGTTTTAGGTGGGCTCAGATTCCGGATGACATAAAGAAGACAAGGGAGCGAACAAAGTATCCGAGACAGCCACAGCATCCTTTCGGTCACAACGTGTGGTTGGTAATTCCTCTTTTTAATAAAAGGAAAAGGAAAAAGTCACACGCACGCACATTTATATATATATATATATTAAACTTTACTTTGACGGCAATTAAAAGTTCAAAACTTGATTTTCGTCCACCACTGAGTCGACCTCGACAGATCGACAAACGTTGCGTACATATCCAAGTTTCTAAATTAGCTGTACTCAAAAGGTTATGCAGACGGACAACTTAGCGATTACAATAAATATCAAACTTCAATTGGGTAAGTTTTTAACTTCCAAAATTTAAGGATTTTTGCTCAACAGTCGGTGTTGTAGTTCGAAAGGGTAATCTGTAAATTTTAATGTCTTGGACTAAATGTTTTCCAAAGAGAATTGTCTTCATAGGATTCAAAGAACATTACCCGATGCATGCAGAGACAAAATGTGAAACTTAATCAACTTGGGATGTTGTTTGGTGATGTAGTTAACAAACATTCAAGTGACTGACCCTTAAAAAGGATCTCAAAAGGTACTCCATGTTGATATTCAAGCTTATATTTGTGTTTTCCAAAAAACATTGCTTTATTGTTGTGCTATAAAATTTCCCTTTTTAAATGTACAATTAAAGACTACACTTGAATGTCTCGCTTTTTTGACCAAAAAAAATTGTCTCGTTCTCCCTTTTCGATTTTTAAATTGAAATGTCGCATGAGATTAAATAGAAATCCACGAAGCATATTCCCACTATACTCATGATGTCCATATGTTAATTTTCAATCTCCTAGCATTTCGTGTCGCCCTATAAAACTTTTCCTTCCGAGTGCCTCCGACGATTTTTTTTTTAATGTCGAAAGATACCATTTTCAATGTCCGCCTAATTTTCCCTTTTCAATCATTAACCGCAAGAGCACCGCATCGAGATTTAATGAAGCTCCTAGAAGAAGAAGTTGTGAACGTAGTTGGTTAAGAAAAGCAAATAAACTACATTAAATGTTCCTCACCGAATATGGTAGAGATCATTTAGGCAAATAGAAATCATTTCCTCCGTTCGAGATAATTAAGATAAGAAATTAAAAGTGGGAAAAAAAAAATTTCTCGGACAAGCCAGCGGATCTCTACACGCCAAAGAAGAGACACGTCACTCCAACATCGCCGTTTGTCCCCACCCAAAATAGCAAAAGCAACAAAAAAAAAAAAACCTCTGAATCTGATTCGCCATCGACTCCAGTGACCCGTGCGCGTTTTCATTCCACACGGCGAAACTGCAAAGTCTGCGCCCTCCCCCAAATAGTGAAATTCATTACCCATTTTTATCTTTCCTAATGAAATAAATAATCAATACCACGAAAAATCTCAAACTCATATATTTATAATAAATTTACTTTAAATTATTTTTTAATTACCAAAAATTTTAAATTGATACACCTTTAATGAATTTATCGCAAATTGATACACTCTTGACAAATTTACCCTCCGTTGATTTTCGTTAAATTTCATTATCAAATTCATTATCTAGATTACACGTGACAGTTGTCGGACGTACACGTTAGGGTTTTTACCCTCTATTTATAACAAGTGTATTAATGTGAAATTTTCGTAGTATTAATCCAATTTAACAGAAATTATGAAGGGTAACTTTGTTACATGTATCCCAATTTGAGGTTTTTGGAGGTCCAAATAATTAGTTTAGGATAAATTTATCATAAATGTACTAATTTAAATTTTTTAATGGTCGAAAAAATAACTTATGATAAAATTATCACATATGTATCAGTATAAGATTTTTTATGGTAAAAAAAAATAGTCTATGATAAATTTATCGATGTGTATTAATTTAGAGTTTTTCGTGATATTATATCCTTTAAATAAATAACAAAAGAAATTAATATTTCGACCTAATTTCATGCAAACGAAAAAGAAGAGCAGCTCCTCTTTTTTCTCTCTCTGTATCTGTGTGTGTCTGTACTGTACCCACCAAAATTAAGCTTAATTAAACGCGCTTCCTGAGTTAGCGTCTCCCTCTCTCTCTCTCTCTCTCTCTCTCTCTCTGTACAGCACACTTAAGAAGTGGTGAGATTGGAAATGCGATTTCGCCCTGTCTTGACGAAGGGCATCGCTTCCAAGGCAAACCAGAAAAGCTATCCCCATCTTCTACCCCGAAGAGAGAGAAAGCTCGCCAGCCAGAAAAAAGCTAGACAGAGAGAGAGAGAGAGAGAGAGAGAGAGACAGAGAGACAGAGGCGGCTCGCGTTCTCGCCTGGTTTTGCCGGTAGTGACGATGACTGAGGACGATGATGACATCCTCCTCCTCGGTGTTCGCTCGCTCCTGCGTCCCTAGATCTAGCCTCGCTCCGCTGCCGGAAGATCTCTGCCTCCCTTCTTTTGACTGACGGGCAATGCTTGTCTGATTCCTTTCGCAGGTCCGTAGTATTTGCGCGCGTCGCCGTTGTCGCCTCGTTTTACTTCTTCCCGCGGTCTCCGTTTGACTGCTTTGGAGGTTTTCTTGACTCAGAATGAAGTGTCGGTTGAGACTGTTGGTTCCGTAGTGCCGTTGCTGTTGCGATTCGGTTTTTCTTTTCTTTTGCTGTTGACGTGCGTCCTCACGGAGGAATCCGATCCAATGCGATTTCGACGTTTTTTTTTTATATATATTTTTGCTGTGAAAATCCAGGGGAGGTAGTGCGGTGAGTGCTCGCCGGGTGTAATCCTCTGGGAATGTGGTGTTAGACCGGCGAGAAATTGCATTCCTGGTTCATGCTCTGAGCGAGCGTGGACTTGGAGAAGAATTCTTCCCCGTGATTTGATTATTGAGGCTGTTTTTTGTTCGCCCGTCAGTTTGCGCGGCCATTGAGGTGAAGGGACGATGGCGTCCAGACGTGTGCCAAAATCGAATAGATCGAGTCTGAGCAATTTTAGAGCTGCCAATTCTCCTGCGTCCTCGACCACGTCGTCTTCGAAACAGAATGTGGAGACTTCCGTCGACGGCCAAAGCTCTCCCGCATCTTCTTCGGCTCGCAGCAAACCTCAATATTTCTATTCGGAGAGTTTCCCTTTGGATTCGGAAAGATCCAAAGAGAATGTCACAGTGACCGTCCGGTTTCGGCCACTCAGGTGCATTGGCTTCTTTGTGTAAGCGAATTGCTGGTGGAATTGTGTGGAACATCTGCCAATGTGGTTTGCTGGTTTTGTTTGGAACAGCCCCAGGGAAATTCGCCAGGGTGAAGAGATTGCTTGGTATGCCGACGGAGAAACAATCCTGCGCAACGAGCATAATCCATCAATTGCTTATGCATACGGTAAGTTTTTCAAAAGTGTATGGCCCTGGTAATATGTGATCTCTATCTCTTTTATCTAATTCCTATAGTAATAACTGAAGTGGGCACGTATATTAATATGCGTACTCTTCTGGCATTAGCTTTAGACTACTAAGAAGATTGACTGGAAAATATATATGTTAGTCAGGGTTTTAAGTACAAAGAACTCTCAAGTAAGTAATTCCAATTTGCTTCAGCAATTTGATCGCGACCTAGTTGAACTCATCAATAACTCTCTGCTTCCTTTCTGCTCAACATTCTTGCTTGGTTTTTAACTCACCGTCCATTCTGCATTTGACTCTAGACATCTCCCTCGACAGTCCTTACTGCCAAACAATGATCCCTTAGTAATAAAACATGCTTCCTAAATCATGCTTCCTGAGATCTATCAATTGGTACCTGTATTGTGAGTACAAAAGTTTTTTTGGTAACGCAAGATTTCAGGGAGTTTGCGTTAATACTTATTTATTACTCACCATTGGTGGAAGATGTTAGGAATTCAAATTGACGCTTTTTATTATCTTCCTATGTGCTCAGAAGCCTGAACTTTTGTTTCTCAAATGCCATTCCTTATTTATCACAGGCTGAAAATGTCCTCATCCTGCACCAAAGATGGACTTTTTCTTAGTAGTTACAATCTATTAGTTCTTAGCTTTAACTTTTTCCCCTTTTGTACTTCTAGATCGCGTATTTGGTCCCACAACCACAACTCGTCATGTCTATGATGTTGCTGCTCAACATGTTGTTAGTGGTGCTATGGAAGGAATCAATGGTCCGTATGCTTTTGGCTGTTCAAACTCTTCTGTCTCTATTTCTTTTTTTCAATTCCTTCTGTCTCTAATTGCAGAGTCTCTACATGGTACATTTTTCCTTCTATCTTTACCTCCCAAATGCAGGAACTATTTTTGCATATGGGGTTACAAGCAGTGGGAAGACTCACACCATGCATGTGAGTTCAAGTACTCTGCAAAGCTTATGTTGCCTCATATTTGAATATAAATTTGATCTCTTTACCCTGATCCGAAATGTGCAATTGCATCCTTGAGGAGTCATTCATACATTTTCCTCAGTCATAGTTTTTCTCATGGTCTATTTGTTCAGTATTCCCTAGCTACTATATGTTTCTAAATGTACCTGGAATGAAGTTAACACAATTAACACAATCACATTGCTCATAGATGGAGTTCTGAAATAAATTGATCTTTCTTGGGTATTGTATGTACACTACTTGGAAGCATTTGGTTCTCAAATTTGTACTGAGGCGTCCAGTTGCGTCAATAACTTTGACTTTATCATAACAATCATTATAACATAGCCTGAGAGAATTTGGCCCTATTTTGGGTTGAGATACCTGAGAGTGAACTGCTAAAAGAAAAAAAAGTGGTTTTTTTTCATGTGAATGAGTGGAATGACATAGACACTATGATTTTTATCCATTGAAAGGAATAAACTGCATTTTCTTAACTACTGCAGCATGACCTATTCTAAGCATTATTACACTTCTGTTTTTGTAGTTCATCAAGGATAGTCAACGTACATGTTTTTTCTGCGTCATTAACAAGCAATTCTTAGTCTTTGTTTATTCAACTTTGAGTGTGTTTTAACCTCTTTCTTCAGAGTGGTAATTATCACTTTGGTGAAGAAGAGAATTCCATGCTGAAAGCATCTAAATAAAAACTTCAAAGTTGGGACTGGTTTTGATCGGAGTTGGCCCTATTTCTATCTTCTTATTGCCTTGTAATCCTACTGAATTGAAAGGATAAATTCATCTATACAGATAAAGTTCATGCGGCGATGATATGTTAGGAAGATGCTTTACTCCTATAACTGTGGGTCGTTTTCTGAACTATGAGGTCAAGTATTTCATATTGTGCTGCTTTATGCAGTTGTTAATCCTATTCCTTGTCATCATACATGGAAAAGTTAGCTTGAGGATACTATCTGCAGCGGCTTCTGATACTGAGCGTAGTAATTTGATGTGATGTCAAGCTATTCATCTGAACTTGCAATCACAATGATGGCTCTTTGCAGGGTAATCAGAGGTCGCCTGGAATTACAGCACTAGCTGTTAAGGATGCTTTTAGCATTATTCAAGAGGTAATCTCTATAGTTGTCAGCGCCAGTGGTGTATCTTCTACCGTGAGTTTCTTGTTACAAAATAACATGTTCTCTTGCAATTCAGACTCCGAACAGGGAATTTCTACTTCGTGTGTCATACTTAGAGATTTACAACGAGGTAAGCTTCTTTTCGCGATTTCTAAGTACTTGGTTCCTTGTGGCTTTTTACACTAATTTTGTTTCTTTAGGTGATTTTGGTATGTGTACTTGACATGAAGCAGAGTGGTTGCTCTTATACACTAGTCTGTGAAATCACAATGTTTTTGGTACTTCCTGAATTGCAGGTTGTAAATGATTTGCTAAACCCAGCAGGGCAAAATTTAAGAATTCGAGAGGATGCTCAGGTGACTGCTTAACAATAGCTACTTGCTTCTTAGAAATTACTTCGTCCTAGCTCGGGTGTTTCTTATGTACTAGAAGATTGTGTTGGACATTGGAGTTTGGAAACGACCTCTGGATATTTGACATATGTGATAAGGGTTACCTCACATTCAAGATATTTTGAGGTGTAATGCCACCTCCGTTATCTATCTTATGATCACTTCAACGGCAATTGAATACAATGTACTCCACTTTATGCTAAGCTGTCATTTATTTTTATTCTATCTTATTATTTGCCAAATCTGCTATACTGGTAAAGAGGCCAAATTGTTGAGTCTGTCACATCTTCTTAACAAACTTTTGAGTTTGGGGCTAGCATGACTAATAAAAATAGTCTTGCAGGGGACCTTCGTTGAGGGAATAAAGGAGGAAGTTGTACTGTCTCCTGCTCATGCCTTCTCCTTGATAGCAGCTGGAGAAGGTAAATGATGTGAAATTATGTTACTCTGGAAGGAAAATGATTATTCGCTTGAAGTATAATTGTCCCTAATGCATAGAATTTGGTCATATCACTATCTAGAGAAAGGCGTTAAGTTCGAATCTATCTACATAAAAAGATAGATGCATGATCTATCATGCAAGGTGAAATAAAAAAATGAGGCATGGTTTTTTGTTTTTTTTGGGTAAGGGAAAAAATGAGGCATGGGTTCATGTCTTAATAAAGTAAAAATAGAATAAAAAGGTGTGAGTAAGCCATATAGAATCAATGGATTCGTGGCAAGGTTCATCTATGGCATAATTCATTTTTCTCACAGATGTTTTGGCTGGTAAAGGGATCGAATGGTATAATTACTTTGCATTATTAGTAGATTGGAGGATTAGAAACATGATCGTCGCTGTTGAATTGGCTCTTTTTGCATCAATTGCTATTTCATCAATCCAAAACTGACAATGTGCTGGTTTTATTTGTGGTAACTTAAGTTTCTTCGAAGCTCATGATAGTGATAGTGTTGTTGATATGATTCTTACTGACCACAGAGCATAGACACGTTGGATCCACCAATTTCAATTTACTGAGCAGCCGGAGCCATACAATATTTACTCTGGTATGTTCCTCATATTCTGACAAAACCAAGATTGACTTGCTGCTATAATTATGACCACTGAACATTGAAGTTCTTTACGGTACAATTTTTGTAAATTCAACAATTTAAGAGCCATTTTATCCCTCCAGAGATGGGGAGGGAAAAGATAAAGAAGGAAAGAAACAAAGAAATTCTTTTCACCTGTGAAGACTCTCAGAAAAAAGCTATCACATATGATGCCGAGCATAACTATGCACCGCGTCACCTCTCCATAGCAACAAGATTGTTGAGATGGTTTTTATAAAAGAAATCGGCAGAGATATGACACCTGTTTTTATATGGAAGTAGAAACTGTTGCCTTATCAAGCAACCAGGTATCACTAGCTCAATCAGTCACTCTAATGTTCCTGCCGGAGGAGTCAACAATCAGTGATTAATTGCGGATATAATTGCATGACATGGACTGCAAACTTAAACCTTATTAAATATGCCAAATTGATTAGCTATAATAATGTGAAACCCCAGGAAAATAACACAGACTCCATATCCACGAGTAGAAAGTAATTCTACAATGGATATCATAAGAATTACCCCAGCAAATGAGTGACATATATAAACTGCCAATGACAATACTGTATTCTTCTCGATAAGCTTTGTGCATGTACAACTCTTTCTCTGTTCTTTCCTCTTACAACGTTACATCTACTTCAACTGTTTACAGACAATAGAGAGTAGCCCATGCGGTGAACACTCAGAGGGGGAAGCAGTAACCCTGTCGCAACTGGTAAATCCAAAATCTTTCCTTTGATAAGTTTGTTTCAAGTTGTTTGGTTGTCTATTGTAGTTTCAAACAGTAGCAGATAGCAATTGTCGTCATAATTATATCATGGTCAAGGTGGGTAACAACACCGCTGTTGGCTGCTAGTGTGGTGTGAAGGAAATTCATACTTACTGTTGTAAGCAGAGGTTATTGTGGACAGCTCTTGTTGAGAAAACTGTCCTGTTTTCTCTGACTGATATTTTTTGTATCAGTCAAAAGCTTGAATGATTGCTCAGGCAACTGACTGCAGCTTTGTCCTTTATAATAGTGACTGGTGCAACCCGATCAAACGAAGTTTTTCTTTTTTATTGTAGGTGTGCTTTGGTTCATTTAGCAAAAATGAACTTGAAAGTATGAATGTCTCGTCACAGATTGAATGTTCGAAGTTGCAGACCTAGGTTATCTGAAAGCTTTTAAAGTTGAAACTGAAGCTGAAGAATTAGCATCTTACTGTCTCTACTGTCTGATAGAGAAGAAATCGGGCTGCAATCATTGTAGTGTAATGTCACAACGCAATAGCATACCCATTGTAACTGTTTCCACAGTCATTGCCATGCGATTGCTTTTGCAACCGCTGCCTCTATCGAGATCATTGCTTCCATTAAGAGTATGCTTTTTCAATTCTTTTTCTGGACAAGTAGATTAAACTTTTAATTGAGCATTGATTATTTACAAATGAATTTGTTTTCCATGTAAAAGTCTGCAACCTGTAACCTTTCATGTTTTACTTATACCTGCAGAACCTCATCGATCTGGCAGGTTCTGAAAGTTCAAAGGTTGAAGCTACTGGTGTAAGGAGGAAAGAAGGATCCTACATCAACAAAAGTTTGCTAACTCTGGGAACTGTGAGCCTCATATGTTTCTTTATCAAACTGCGTTGTTAGTATGGATCAATTTGGTTTTATCTGACCTTTTAGAGATGATAGTCTGGTTCTTGATTCGGTGCAGATACTATTTACAGTTTGCCATTGCAAAACTAGTACAGTCTATTCTTGGCTCCAGGCCCCTCTGTGTGTTTGTGCATGCACAAAATTGTGTTTAGACAATGGGTGTTGCTTAATCAATCTCAGTGTTATACTTGTGTAGCCAAGAGAAGCAGAAGAAAGCTAGTCTTAGAATGGCAAGGATATGCTTTTACATTGAAGCAATGCAAAATAACTGAGATTTTTGAGTCCTTGTCTAAGTTGAGGGAGATCTTATGAAGTAGTTTGAGGAAGACATCTTGTAATATATGGTTCTTACTTCTCAGTTACTTCTCTTGAGCTGAACAGATCCTTGTGGGGTTCACTGTAATGTTCTTTGGCCTCAATGAACCACCATTTGAGGCCTAGTTTTTGTTCTTAATCTGTGGAAGAATATGCCAAAAAAGACAAGAAAATTTCTCCCTGAATACTTTTGTGAATAAACTGGTTTATTTATTTCATTTTTTCGGTTTAGGGAAAAGGAAATGGCAGAAGAAAGAACTGTTGATGACAGCAAATATTATGGGATAAAGCAATGTCTATTTTCCCTGGACTTTCTGTCTAGTGCTTTGGTATCAAAACTGCATTTTTCCAATCAGTTCAGATAAATTGCAAGCAATTTCCTCTTTTAAAAATGAGATGTTAAGCAACTAAATTAAGTTGCACTGAATCATGGGTTTTGCAGTAAGGCAAAATTGTCACTCAATCAACTAAATGCCAAATCGGTTCTAAGTTCTTAAACTGCATGGCATTCATCTCGTATCCTAACCAACAACAATATCGATACATTCATGAAGGTGTGAAATTTCTAATTTGATCTCTGGAAAAATGTTTTAATGTCATGGTCCTTATTTTTCTTTTGAAAGGTTTAGTTTTAACAAAGTATTGTGACTTTTAGGTGATTTCAAAATTAACTGATGGGAGGGCTACTCACATACCATACAGAGACTCCAAGTTGACAAGGCTCCTCCAGTCTTCTCTAAGTGGTCATGGACGAGTATCTGTAAGCCTTCGAGTTACTTATGTCAAATCATAGGTATCATTTCTGGAAATAATTTGTAGATTGTAATAATTATTCTTCTGGAGCTTCCAGCTTATTTGCACCATCACTCCTTCATCGAGCAATTCTGAGGAGACACATAACACATTGAAGTTTGCTCATCGTGCAAAACATATCGAAATTCAAGCAGCACAAAACAAGGTGAGCACATGTTATCTGTTGATTCCCCATATTTCAGGATCCTTATACCCAATTCATTTCTATGCAGATCATTGACGAGAAGTCACTGATTAAAAAGTACCAAAATGAGATACGGCGCCTCAAAGAAGAATTAGAACAATTAAAGAAAGGTATCGTCACCATTCCTCAAATGAAAGATGCTGCTGGAAAAGATGACATTCTGCTCCTGAAACAAAAGGTACTCTAATAGTGAGTCAGCATGGTCACTTTTCTTCTCTCTCTCTCTCTCTCTCTTCCTGGATATGTTGAAATGGCTGAAAGCAAGTTATTTAAGAAGTTATAAGTAGGATTGTCAGTTAGGGATACAAAGGCCTCTTCTCATCTATTTCTTCGTTCAAGATAAAATGATCATTGTGTTTTCCCACTAGAAATTGCTCTCTAACTCCTCAATTACCATTTCCTCCCAAAGGGTTCATCCTCAATTGAGTCCTGTGGTGGGTTTGATTGGTAATGCACAGAGACTGCTGGGAGAAGTGCCTAAGTTGTATAAAGTGTTGCAAATTGCAGGAACGCAGCAAGAATGTTTTTGAACATTGTATACTTCAACCATGATATCCTTGCAATCAAAGAAAATATTTCATGCTTGCAATTGCCAACATTAGGTGGTTAGTCTCATCATGGTAGAGACTAGTAGTCGAATTTCATAACTTTCTTCAAATATTTGCCTCTGACTTTGTTTCTTTATAAAGTAAGGAAGACATAATACTATTTATATGACCTGTTCCATTTTTTTTTAAATTTGCTACTTTATATGTAAAGCTAGAAGATGGTCAAGTTAAGCTTCAGTCCAGATTGGAACAAGAAGAGGAAGCAAAAGCTGCTTTATTGGGTCGTATTCAGCGGTTGACAAAATTAATCTTGGTATCCACAAATGATTCGCCATCATCCAAACTTCCTCATCACCCTGGTCAGAGGAGGAGACATTCCTTTGGTGAAGAAGAGGTGTGGTTGGTTTTCATACTAGCTTGTTTCTATAACCTTAAAAACAGAATATATAAGAGTTTGCTTCTGTAGTTTTCTTGTTGTATAACAACAGTGCACATGATTTACTTCAACAGCATTTTGAGTTTTGGTTTACCTGCTCAACGTAAAGTGTTTCATGACTAACGCTAATTTATTCAACTTATACAGCTTGCATATCTACCCCACAAAAGACGGGACTTGATGTTAGATGATGAAAATATGGAGTTATATGTTTCTGTGGAGGCCAATAGTGAAACAGCAGATGACCCAGTGAAGGAGGAAAAGAAGAGCAAGAAGCATGGATTGCTGAGCTGGTTAAAGCCACGCGTATGAATGACAAATCTTCCATTCCTTTCTAGATATTGCATATTTTTATAATTCATATAGCAGTTTTTTTCGGGGGGAGGTCGTTCATATAGCAATTTTACTGTTCTTTCTGTGTTTAAGGGGTTCTTGATTTGTTTATTGGGAGTTTTTTCTTCCTTTTTTTTTTTAAATTGATACAAAATCTGTGGTACTGAATTGAACAAGCCACTTTTGTTTAAGATTCTAGTAAAAGCTTCAATTTCACATGCAAGGTGCTGGTAAACCGGTGCCGCAATTTCATACCCAAGGATCTCTAACTTGGGGATCTTCACCTCTACCAGTGGACATCCTTCATATGGCATCTGTAGTTCATTAGATGTTTCCTGCTTTCTAATAGATTGTGCTGCAATGTGATTGATATCATAAAGCTCAGCATGTTACAAGTCAATATTAGGAAGACATAATGCATAAAAAAGAATATTATCTGCTAGAGATCTAAATATACTATTGATACTGGGTCATATTTCACTTAGAATTTTGCTAAGTAGACATACAAGAAAGAGCTCACACCCTGTTGTAGTATGAGGCCCGTGTTTTTTATTTTTTTCAAGTATTCAAAGGGAGTTCATGGTATATGTCTTTGGCCCACTATATTGTTAGTTTGAATATGGATGTACCAATCAACAGCTTTGTCATCTTTTAAATGTTTGGAGAACCTGTTCATTAGAATGTTAAAGATTTTCTCAGGATTTTCTGTACTTCTTGGAAACAAAAAAAAATCGGGAGGTGAAGCATTCTTCAATTTTTCCTGCATTACATTTTCCTCTCTCTCTCTCTTTTTGCTTCGATTTCCATTTTAGCTTTAGCTTCTATGTTCCAAGTATAGTTGCCCCAGTAAACTGGTGCAACTATATGCAGCCATATGCTTTCAACTAGACTTAATCAGCATATTATGTTTCAGTTGAATCCCATGTTATCTGTTTCCCGTTTCTTCTGTTTACAGAAACGAGATAGTGGCTTGGGTTCGCTGGCAAGTACTAGCGACAAATCAAGTGGAGTAAAATCTGTTAGCACACCTTCAACACCCCAAGCAGAAAGTGGCAACTTTCTTACAGAATCCAGACATTCCCAATCTTTAGTCACTGAAAGTTCTCCTCCAGCAGATATTCTTTGTGAGAGTAGAGAGGACCGAGATGTTCGCGAAGATAACTTTTTGGGACAAGAGACACCTCTGGTAAACCATTTATGTTTCTATGGCAAGTATTAAGCAAGAAACTTGCCAAGACGTGGCAGTTGTTTGAAATTTTGATCAAGAATCAGTTCTCTTATCTTGGCGATGAACTCACTCATAGAAAACACTGTCGCCGTAAAGTGCCTAGTATCTGCATGCGACTTTTCAGGGTTTATGCCGAAGATGTACTGTTCACGAGTGTTCGAGGACTGTTCCAAAACCATTCTTCTAGTCTGTCGAATGTCCAGTCACAACGTGAATCTGCACATCATAGCCATGTGCTATTTTAAGTTATATCAAAAGTAGAATGTTTGGTTACTCTCTTTGGGTTATAAAGTTGGAGATGCATGCATGCATGAGTGTGTCATGATTCATATGAGATCTCTCTCCTTTCTCAGTCCACGCACATGCACATGAAGGTATGCAAACTTGATGCACCATACATTTGGACATGTACATATATTGGAGGTTTGCATGTATCAATGTACTTATGTTTGTTTAAATGTGCAAGTCTCGAGTTACATTTTTACACATTTGCTTATACCTGTATTCTATGGGGTCCAGAGTAGCATAAAATCAACCGATCAGATTGAACTCCTAAGGGAGCAACAAAAGATATTGTCAGGGGAGTTGGCACTACATTCGAGTGCTTTAAAGCGGTTATCAGAGGAGGCTGCAAGAAACCCCCAGAAGGAACAGATTCATGTAATTTTTTCTTTCCTTGGATGTTAGATCTTGTATAATGTAATCAAGTACTATCTTAACAGTTTGCTGGCATTTAAGGTGGAGATGAAGAAGTTAAATGATGAAATTAATGTCAAGAATGAACAAATAGCTTTGCTTGAGAAGCAAATTGCCGATTCCATCGTTGCTCCTCATGACAAGATGGGTAAACATGAAGTATCTCAAGTAAGTTGAACTATTCTTGAAATGTTTCAGCTGTTTTATGGGTTCGCAGACAACATTATGCTTTGTCTCCCTAATATTGCAGCATGTTGCTGACCTGATGGCTCAACTGAATGAGAAGTCCTTCGAACTTGAGGTAGTTTATTAATGCATGTGTTGATGCTATTATACATTCTTATCTGTCTTTAGATTACTTTGGGAAAATTTCCATGGTGATGGCAGATTTGTAGAATTATTCCATACAGAAATGCTCCTGACAATCTACAGATGCACAATGAACAGCACTGGAATTATTTTTTTAAGTTGGAGTTTTGATGTTTGCCATCTATGACGTCCTTTCTGCCAGAAGAAGAGTTAAAAAAAAAACATGAAGATATATGTACAATTACCTCATAGTGGCAGTTAATTTCCTGTCATCTGTTAAAGCCTTAAAGCCCATTCCCCTCTTATGCTGTCATCATGTCTATCCACATTAGATCCCTGCCTCAAGCCTCACATGCAATGCCAAAATTACACAAAATGTGCATTATGCATTTCCTTACCTGTATAGAAGTCAATCTGAGTTGCTCACTGAGCAAGGCAACTTCACCAGACTACTTGTGCTCCTGCCTCATCTGATATGCAGAAACTGAATTTCAAGTGCATAAACAGAGAGATATGGGCCACATGTTAATTGCATCTATGAATCTCTGCTTATGACTAATCTATTTGGCTTGTTGAAACATCAGGTTAAAACTGCAGATAACCGTGTCATTCAAGAGCAGCTCAACCAAAAGGTACCCTGAGCTTTTAAATTCACGCATTTCTTTTATACTGTAGTTTTGGTTCATGACGTTTGTCAAATTTTAAAACCCGTTCTGGACTTGCACTTGTTTTGGTACAGACTTGTGAGTGTGAAGGATTGCAAGAAACAATAAAATCTTTGAGGCAACAGCTCTCAGATGGCCTGGATTTGAGAAACCTCAGTCCATCATTCAGCTACTCTCAGAGATTTGCTGGAGTGAAGAGCTTTCTTGGAGAACTTGGCTTGGACAAAGAAGATAATTTGTTGACTGACAAAAATGAAGGCTCGCTTGTACAAAGACAGGTTTCCTCTTTAGCTTTTAACCATCTCTTCTGATGTTAGTCTCTGGTCTAGGAGAGTATTTAATGGAGTCGTAGCCAATTGATGGATGCTGCTTATGAAAGCTGTGCAATAGTCATCATAGGTAAAGTTTTCATGCATACTCCGTCACTCAGTTATAGGGAAGCTCCCAGGTTTTGGTGCATTGATCTCTTTCTCCTAGACATCGATAGTAGTTTACTGCCTTCCTTCAGCCAACCACCAAAGGAAAGGTCTTCTGGAAATTAGATTATTTGCATTTTTGTGATTGTTAAGAAATATGTTATATGCATTTTCTGTCTGTTCTATGACAATTTATGTTTCTGGAGAAAAGGCTTATATAACAAGATCTCAAAACACTTGTGAATATTCAAATCCTAACACTTTCAGAGAATTGTTTGCGCCTGCTTGTGCATTCTGAGCATATTTGGGTGTGATTATGAGAACAGTCCTGACAGTTCATATATTTCTCTAAAACTCCAGAGCATGACTCTTAATTTGTTTGGAAAGTCAACTGTCTTGTAATTTAATTGCCTTTAGTTATAACCTTTTAATGAGGAGACTCCTGTACTTCATTAGGCTACCGAGATTGAAGAACTGAACCGAAAGGTGACTGAGTTAACCGAGTCCAACCAACAGTTAGAACTTCGGAATCAGAAACTGGCTGAGGACAGTTCCTATGCCAAAGGCCTTGCCTCAGCCGCTGCCGTTGAGCTCAAGGCCTTGTCAGAAGAAGTGGCAAAACTCATGAATCATAATGAGAGGCTCGCTGCTGAGCTGGCAGCTTCTAGGAACTCCCAAACACCACGCAGGAACAGCAGTACAATGCGTAATGGACGGAGGGAGAGCCACATAAAGCGTCAGGACCAAGGTGTCTCGCCTGCTGCTGATATGAAAAGAGAACTCGCAATAAGCCGAGAAAGAGAGGTAGCTTATGAAGCCGCTTTTCTGGAGAAGGACCAAAGGGAGTCCGAGCTGCAAAAGAAAGTGGAGGAGTCCAAGCAAAGAGAAGCGTACTTGGAGAACGAGCTTGCTAACATGTGGGTTCTTGTTGCAAAGCTAAAAAAGTCACATGGACTGGAAACCGACATTCCGGATTCGGCGAAGCAAAATCAAAGATGACATGGTCTTGGGAATCCGCATAGGTAAGTTTGTGATGGTTTGAGATGTGGACTGTACGCTGACTTTTGGCTTTGTTTGGGGATTGGTTTGGGAAAGATGTGGCTTGTACAGGATTATTCTGTGAAGTGAATGGAAGAAGAGCTTGGTGTCTTGTAAATACATGAGGGTCTTTCTTCATGTGGATACCCTCCCGTCAAGTATATTTAATGTGTTTTCCGAAGCCCTAGAAATTATTTCAGCTTATCTGATGAGTATTGCGTAACTACCTTGAGATTGGTTCGACAAATCTCCATATTGGGGCCACGACACGCATGTTGGAAAACAGTTGAGTGGTGCCGTAATCTCATGCTGCTAAACTGAGATAACAAACACTAGAGTCAACACTTGCATATTTTCGTATTCATCGGCAAATTAAGGAGTTAATTCACCTGTGAGTACTTGATGTGCGGTGGCATATCTTTCGATTTGTATGCTGTACAAGTTGGACATGTGATGTTACAACATTGAATACAGAGAGAATAGAATTATCTCCACGAATTTGCACGTATTTATCGAACTCAATGGTAATGGCCAGAATCTATTATACGCGATTTCTAATACTCAGGACAGGCTTTGATGTATGCTAAGGTCGTTTGATTCTTGTGTGTGGAGTTGCTAAGACGGCTTTGCACACCAAACCGAGGAAATTATAAACTTATAGATGGTGAAGCTCAAAATTAAAGCTCATATAAGCTTGATGCTAACGGTATGTAATTACATACTAGCGACGACTGTGTCATGTCCCTAGCTTCCCGTTTGATTTTTGCCCTAATCGTTTCCTAGAAGTTCTACTTATATAATGCTGCAACTTTCTCGGTACGATGCCCGATTCATCTTAGCAATTCATGCTTTGTGATTGCTCTTGATAAGTTTAAACATTTTCCATTGATGAACTCTCATGTCATAATAGCTTTGGGTTTTGAAGGATCGCGATGTGATCCCTTAAGACCATTTAGGGAGGTGGACAAGTCGAAGTGCGCAAAAGTTAGCCCGGACACCACATGATCACTAAACCAACAAAAAAAACAAAAGAAGATGATGATCAAATGTCATCATAATGGCCTCTAATGAATCATTAGTGTTGTTTCCAAACCAATTTAAAGCATCATTAGATTATTTTTGTCGTCTCTAAATTGAATTTCGAGCAAACTAGTGCTCGACCACAGAGAGCAATTAATCAAATTTGGAGAAAACGATCATAATTCTGATAATTTAAAGAAGCCAATACCACTTTGTTGTTTTTAAGCCTTAGATATGACTATTAGTGACACATAAAACATGTAGTTGCTAGAACTTAGTAGGAATTCAAAAATGTAAAATCAAGATGGATGATAGAATGCACCGACAGATCAGCAAAGTATTGCACATTAATGACAAGAACAATTTAGAGTTCGGGCATTTTTATGCTTAGCCAAATTAGGTTTTCTGTAGACACATAAAAACAAATATCTTTCTTTTTTTTTCCCTCGATCTAGTAAAGTTCATAGATTTCTTTTTAATTATGTCTTAGGGCACGCAAAAAGGTTCACTGTTCACAGCTTCAAGGTTAAGTCCAGACCTCCCTCTTCTTTTGAGTCCTTACTCTTATTAGCATCTGAGCCACTCCCACTCTTTGACAACCCCAAGAAGTCAAAAGTTCCAGGGCTGATCTCTTGATTTCTGGCCGAATTTGCAACATTCTGGCGTCTAATCTCAAGCTTCATCGAAGATAACCCTAGGGCACATTGAGGCCCATAACCTTGATGCGGGTCAAATGGCACACCGGTGCGGGAGCCGCCACAGTGGACCACCGAAGCATTGCACACCTGGGCAGCTGCAAAACGATCAATCCTGCAAGGCGGTGGATGGCTTGTGGCGGCGGAGTTCTTCATGAAAGAGAGGCGCTTTTCAATGTAGTCTCTCTTGGCCTCTCTCTTCTCTTTGCGGTGCGCGTTCTGGTGACCCCCTAGGGCTTGTGAAGAAAGGAAAGATCTGAGACAAAGTGTGCAAGTGTAGGGTCTGGGTGGTTCCAGGCTCAAACATGCGGCCGATGGGTTTGAATCAGCTGTTGAGCTCCCTGAAGAGTTTGCTTTCGCCATAGAGAGAGAGAGAGAGAGAGAGAGAGATTTTATGTAAGATAAAGGGCTGTGTGTTGTCGAAGTATGAAGGTTGTTAAGCTTTTTATAGGAGGAAAAGGGGGGTTAAATTTGAGGAAGGAAACATCATGTTTTGTCACGAGTGTACTTTAGCAAAAACTCTACTTTGAACCTGTTTTGTAAGGCTTATCTATGTGCTTGTATTGTATGATAAGCATGACGTTTCAGGAATATAAGGGATTGTATACATGTGTTTTCGATCATGCACCTTCCTCTAGAAGCCATGCATTTGCTGCAAAGAAAGCCAGCATCAAAAGGCGGGGTGGTTAAGTTTAGGATTCTCATTAAATCCTGGTGAGGAGCATGATGCAGAAGAGAAGGAAAGGACTAGGCGCCTGGTGTTAAAAGGGGAAAGGAGAGGAATAGGTTAAACTCGTCTTCATCCGAGCGTTATGAGCAATGTTTGGATAAATCTAAATAATTTCTGCAGATGCCAACGTTAGATTAATCTGGTTTAGTCTTTATAAAAGAAATGAGTTGCATGATTTTGTAAATATCGCTTACATAAGAATGCCATGCGGGTTTTTTTCCTTGTAGAGTAGCTGGTTGCCAAATATTATTAAGGTGTAATGACAAAAAATCGTACTTGAAATTTGATTCAATGTGCAATGTGATTATAAACCTTTAATTATTCAATTTGATCTCTAAATTTTAGCCTAATGTTCGATATAGTCCCTAATCTTTTAATTTGTCAAATGTGGTCTCTAGACTTTTGGTACAGATTCACTGTAGTTCTTGAACTACATGAAAATATACAATTTAGTTTATCCATTTATGTAAGAACGGGGACAATGTTGAACATTTTCATATAATCCATAGAATAAATTGCACATATACGAAAAGTTTAGAGGTTACATTGAACAAATAAAATGTTCAAAGATCACATTGCATATTGTGTTAAAGTTCAAGGACTACATTGAACAAATTAAAAGTTCATGAATCAAATTACATATTGGGCCAAAGTTCAAAAACTATTTATATAATTTTTTCTATTATTAACTACATAAATTATTCATTTAGTCACAGAAATTGCAGATTATCATCGAATCAATCATGTAAATGGAATAGTAGACACATGAAGAATTTTTCTTTTTATATTGTTGCTACATATTGAGCATCCTTTTATATAAGCACGGACCTAAACCTTAGTATTTCCATACGATAAACCTACACACATGGGACAACCTAAGTAAACATGCGCTTCGTATTCGGGGCTTTTCAGTATGAAAATATGATAAACAGAGTCTCGTTATTCGTCAAACATCTATTTTTCCATCTTCACTTCCTTCAAGACAAAAATCGCCTTCTTTTAATATTTTTAGTGATATTTAAAGGTATACTATTGTGAAAGAAAATAGGTATCCAATTGCAATATTATTGGCTTGGAGAGATCTCTCTCTATATGTATATCTCGAAATCGGTTTGCAAAATGATTTTTTATTCAACGTAGAGTCTTGTTAAATAGTTTGAATTGTTTCTAATCTAGGTTATCACACTCTCTTTTTAGGCTCCGTTTGTTTATAAAAAATGATAATTTCGAAAAAAAAATTATTGGGTGATCTTAAGCCTCTTATCCCAAAAGCTAACTAAAAAAATAAAGATATTTCTTACACTTATAAATCAACCACCAATCGTTTTCACAATCGATGTGACATAACCCTAATAAAAATTTCTAAACACGATTATTTGTATCACTTACAAAAATAAATGAATAAAAATATATTCACCGTCTACGAAAATATTTAAATATAATTTGTAGTCAATAATAAAAAATAGTTTTCATTATGTAAGATAAGGTCACTTGTACTCTGTATACAATATACATAGAGCATTACATATAGTTCGTGATAGTCAATACTACTTCATGAGATGCTTAGATGATTTTATTTGTATTTAATTTAAAAAAAATTCGTCCGTAAGTTTTTCCTAATAAAAGGATAATACTTTTTCATTGGTAAATGTATCCATAGTAAATGCACTACATGTGCAAAAAATCATTATTATGATGCTCAATGACATAATTATTCTCAGTATTCACAAAACCTAAGTAATCCAAACTAGATTAAAAAGTATAAGTGAAGAAACTTATAGATAATTGGCTAAATAGCTAAAATAGCCATCTAAAATTATAAAAGCTTTCTCCTTTTATACAGGCTTCCCAATACGAATGGAAAGAAACTTAGGTTCCATTTGGCCACATTTTTGTTCCAAGAAATAATTTCTGAGCATAAATGATCATTTTTTATTCTGCTCTCAGCACAATTTCTAAATAGAAAAATACATCTGATAACTGCACAAAATTCTTACTTCTAGAATAGAAAAAGAACGTAAATGTATTTGGTACAACTCTAAAAATTTCTATTTCTAATTTTTTTATTTATTTATAGTGGAGGCGGCGGGGATCGGTGAGTTGCGGCAGCAACGACTAGCATTTAATTATAAATATGTCAATGAAGGTAGCGGGAACCATCGAGCTATAGTGGCAATGATTGGCAATCGGATACCTGCGACAGCAGCGGCAACCAATGATCAGTGGCGGAGGTAGTGGACTCGTGGTTGTAAAAATGAGCATTAATTTACACTAAACTTGTTTTTTTTAAAATGACATTGTTTCTCTTTTTGTTCTTGAAAAAGCTACTGTTTTTTTTTTAAAACAAAACTTCTTGTTTCTATTTCGGTGAACAGAAATTTGTTCTCGGGAACAAAAAATCAATTTACGTTTTCAAATGGTTTCTATTCTAGGAAACAAAAGAACAAAAAAATAATGGAAACAAAAAATGCAAATAAACGCGTCCATATTTCTCGTTGCTGTCGTATATGATTTTCCATTAATTCTAATGTGGATATCTTGAAATTGACATATTATTTATCAAATTACCAGTAAAACAAACTAGGATTTTTTTCCCACGCCAATTTTAAAATATATGTCGCATACATTATTGAATCATCTCTTGCCCGTACTTTTTGCTTCGATGCGAACTTCTCATCTCTAGCCTCATTTTCCTTATTTTTGCTCATCTAACCCTTTTTCATCTTTGTACAAATGAGGTATATTTTACGAGAACAGCGGTTCCGGAACGTGGATCGGGCAACTAGGATTAACAGCTCAAATTTTGTTGATGCATTTTGTTTGTCTCTCTCTCACAGCTGAGAGAGATCGATCTCACCACAAAATATCAAGAAAACAAGCGCATCATCATCTCGACCGTACCTAAGCATTCCACAGTACACGACGAGCCAACGTGACGCCAGACCGTCGATCGACAGAAAACTTTTTCAGTAGAGTCCGACGTAATCTCACTTCTCTCTTCGGGAGTGTGGTTGGTTTAATTCATCAGAAACGAGGGGCGGATGGCTTTCTTGACCTAAAATGACAGCGTTCTCCTTTTCATGCAAGATTGCTGCTGTGGCCACGTACTCGCACCACCCGACCCAAGTGTACGGTGGATTCAAGAGGCGACTCAAAACGTGCTCCAATAGGCGATCCATATATTATGGTGACAGATTACATGACCTCCTTAGGAGTCTTGAAAAGCAAGATCTGCCATGAATGCCTTCGGATTCTTACGAGCGGCATTAAAACCTTATCTGCGTCCTTTCGGATGCTACTCTGTTCTGACTTCAAAAGCACGCACGCAGAGAGAGAGAGAGAGAGAGAGAGAGAGAGAGAGAGAGTTGATTTTCTTCCTTAAAGTTTGCGTTGCGACAGTTACAAGAGTTGCTCAGGTTTTTTTGGGACGTTCATGAACCCACGTGCTGAAATAGGCTTAGGTTTCTTGAATTGGCCGAAGCCGAGGCCCAATCTGATGGTTTCCTTATCAGTTCGCCAATTCAAGCCGAAGTCGAATACTCAACAAGTAGAGTGGTCGATTTCATGATAGATGATTTCCACCATAGAATCAAGAATTACCCGATAGAGACCGATTTCGTGCAATGTAAATCGCGAACTACCCGTCCGTTCTATGGATTCACTCGAAAACCAAACCATCGATTTAGTCTGATTTCCGGTTGGATCCCAATAATGGTCCTATCATAAGAACTAGTCCCTAACGGTTGAAAGAGGAGGGCTCATTTGCATTTTCTATGTAGTACTCATTCATCATTGTGCATGTGAATCACTCTTAATTACCGAGTGCAACATGAGAAGACTCGCAGGACGACTAAGTATGTTGCTCCGTCATATCCAAATTATTTAAGAGGTAGTACATGAACAATAATTAATGAGTCAAAAATATTATTTTAGAATTTTGTGCCAACTAACCAAAGACAAAAAATTTAATCCACTAAACAAAAGTGAAACTTACCCTCCATCGACCGAGGCAGCTCCACCAAGCAATGAACTCTCTGGGGCTTGCAATGTATCGACACAAATAAATTTTAGCATAGACTGTATCGGAATTTAGCATCCCTTTATTTATTTTTTTTTCCGATCTTTTGAATTTAGTGGCAACCTTTCAAAGTGACACAGGATGGCTAAAAGTCGTGAACTTTAGATCTTTTTATCCTAATGCATCACTTAGTAATGAAATATTTAAATGAATATACATTCATATAATATAAAAAGATCGATTCGATTGAGTCGATTGGATGGTTCTCACTCGAAATTGGGAACCAAATCGATACCCGCTAGTTCTAAAAAATTGAAACCATGAATTGAACCGTACCCACCGATTACCATCCAAAAACTGCCAACTGGATACGGTCTGGTCAAGTTTAGTTGGATCATGATTTTTTTGTTCACCCCTACTAACAAGTGAAGTCAGTTTCTTCATATAAAGTCAAGCATATCCAAAAGTATACATTACCTATAATGGATTGATTGAATACTTGGCCAATGCTTTTAAGGGTAATTACATAAATGGCTCCCAAATTTTGTCTCTATATGCAATATAGTTTCTAAACTTTTAATACGTTCAATGTGATCCCTGAATTTGGTCATGTCTATATGAAATTGAACAATACCATCCCTAAACTTGAATTAATTGAAGGATGATATTGAACATTTTTATATAGTCTATGACCAAGTTGAACATGTTCCAAAAGTTCAAGGATTAAATTTAATAAACTAGACTAAAAAAGGAAAATGCTTTTCTGACAGTACTGTCAAAGAAAATACAATCTCAATCGTATATCCACACACTATCACCTTGTATTTGACATAAAGCACTACTTGATTAGGAGATCATGTGGTAAAAAATAGCTGACAATATTGTCAGGTTAGAAGCTCACTTCTAAAAATCCAAGGACCATTTGTGTTATTTTTCCATATTTTTACCACTTCTCATACCTCCAATTCTCTCCATTCTCACCATGTTCACGCCACGAGTTCTACCTACTAATTACTTGATAATCTTCTTACTTTTCACCCCGTAGTCTCACAGTTACCCCCGTTTCACTCCCCATAAGTAGCAACTCCACTTGTTTAGAGAGACGTTTACCAATTACCGATAGTTTTCTTTACTGAGCATTCATGGTATAAGGCCATGCCTCGCCCAGATCTGGGCGAGATCAGTTTCGTCAAGGCCTCGTCAACCGCTGGTGAATGCAACCGTGGCCTCTCCTGTGGCCGCTAATCTGTTGCCCAGTGGCCGGTGAGCTTCAACGACCCTCGCCGAATGGCGATGACTGGACCTCTATATCAACAAGTTCCGATGAGAATTGGCCGAAATAACTATCTTGAAATTTTATGCAAAGTTTTAGGACTAATTGGCAAAATTGAAAAATTTATGCCTAAATTTGTATCAATACAATATATTTATAATTAATTGGACAATTTCCCCATGGTTTTTAGATACTTTAGAACATCTCTACACTATGTAGTGTATAGTCCGCGATAGAGTCAATATTACTTCAGGTGATAGATTTAGAGAATTATATCTGGATTAGTTTTTAAAAGTTTTCTCCTAGGTTTTCTTAGTAAAAGTGTAATACTCTTTCATTAGGAAACGTATGTGCAAATTAAATGCATCACACGCACAAATAGCCAATTTAGTATGAAATGTATGTAATTGATATTATTATGTCTCTTTCAAAATTTATAAGCATCAATAACATTATTATTCTCAATTATTCCAAAACCTAGATAATCCAAACTAGATTAAAGCCTACAAGTGAAGAATATCAAAAAGACGTTCATAGAGTCGTACTTGAATGTATTATTACGTAGATTAACAGTGATGAAGTTTTCGAACTTTTATCGGCAAATGAGTTATTTTCTGCGCCTATAGAGTGCAATTACATACTCTGATTTTGTATTGAATTCTCAATGTGACAATTCTTAACCCATCACAGCTTTAGCAAAAACGAATCTTTATAAAGCAATTGTCACTACTTATGGATACGAACCGGGGTGATCTAAGCGTAACTAAGATGAAGCTTGGGTGAAACTAAGTAAAGGTCCGAACTGACCGGTAATGATGAATTAGTGTGGATGAGTTGTGATTTTGGGTGAAATGCCACTTCAACTCAGAGCTAGTTGGTTCTCCTTAAAATGCATTGAGCCCAACAGTTGACTAGATATCTAAAGATTAAAGCACTATTAGGGTGCGGATCGCGAGACCGATGGCAAATGGAGGCAAACTCTGATTGCTATACACAACATCCAAATAATAGGGGTCAATGTCAAGCAATGAGACGATGGGGATACCGTGAAAGTTTTTATTCTCATTTACTCCTTTTAATCTTTGTGTAGTGTAGACTATATATAATCGACTATATTTATATAAATAAATAAAAAACAAACGGGTCCAAAGCCTGGGTTCAGCATCTAGCAATAACACTTAAATTTTCTTGATACACTTGATAATTATCAAAAAGTCTTAAGCATATTGTACGATGACCAATTCAGTCCTAACATTTAAAATGCGCCAATTTAGTCCTTAACTTTTTAACAATTTGCTAATCTAGTCCTAAACCTTTTAATTATACCAAAGCAGTCCTAAGCCTTTTAATGATTTACCAATTTAGTTCTAAATATTTCGATAACTTATCAATAGTCCTTTTTGCCAATTTATCCAAATAATAGTTTTGGACTAAATTTAAAAAAATAAATATTTACGAATAAATTGGCAAATTATCAAAACGTTTAGGAATAAATTGATACGGTTGAAAGGTTCAAAATTGAATTAGCTATCGTGGAATAGGTTTAGGACTTTTTAGACAATTATCCTTCACTCTTTTTTTTTTTTTTGAGAGAGAGATTATTTGTATTGCATGTTGGGTGGAGTAAAAAAAGTACTCTATATGACCTTACTCCATGTTTGATACAATGGACTGAGCCATTAAAGCCTTTCTCTTCTTCATGCAAGATTGTTTGTGGCCACCCCGACCCAAGTGTGCGGTAGATTCAAGGAGCAACTCGAACTGTGCTTGCATAAGTGAAATGAGATGCATAATGGAGACAGATTACATGACCAACCTCCCGCTTCAGGAGTCTCGAAAAAGCAAGATCCTGCTATAAACGCAATCGGATCGTTCCAAGCCTCTTTGAAATCGCATCTTTCTGCCTACTTTGAATGCCGCTCTGTCTGTTTTACCTTCAAAATCATGCAATGAAGAGAGAGAGGGGGAGAGAGAGATGAAGGACCATTGTCTGTCGATCCTCTTCTTTGAGTTTGTGCTGCACTGGTTAAGTTTACAACAGTTGTTTTGGTTTTGCTCGGACATTTACGTCGCCATGCAACAAGCCCCACGTGCTCAAACAGGCTTTGGGGCCTTGAATTGACGGAAGTTGAGGCCCAATAAACGGCGAAGGGATTCTTCCAAGTCGCCAGATCGGGGCCCAAGCACAAAGGAGCAGAAGTCAAAGACATAATTTGTTGACTATCGAATTTCAAAACTATTAACACGCATTGGTTATGAAGTAACCACGAAGCCACTTCAAAACTTAGGAACTTCATTCATGGAAATCGGAATTCTCATTTCTCAAGTTTAACGGGACATAAAGTCTGTCATTGGGATAGAATTTACGAAGTCCATGACTATGATCTAAAGTGGTCATTCATTTTTCCTGTTTCGGGCTATTCAATCTAAGCTTGTTAATATATGATATCTCGAACTTTCATCTTCATACATGTTGACATCGCCTCGATATTCTATACAAGATTCTTTAAACCATTAAATCTGCCTCATAAGTGAAGTTAATTTCTTCATATAAATTGAGCATTTAACAAGAAAGAGAACAAAAAAAAAAGTGTTGAATGCCCAACGTGACCCACATACCCCCGTTTAACCAAAGCAGTAGAAATGCAAGCGAAACCAATTACCTCACACGGCAATATAAAAGCTTATTAACTTTCTTTGTCATCATCCCTTATCAAAATTGTGTTGGAGAACTGGATTAGATCAATCGGTCCTATTCCTGATTCTACAAATGGGAAACCATCGCTTCCGGTTCGGTTGTCGATTCTAGGGTGAGAATTGATCCGCTTGAAACCGATCCCCTTACTTAGAATGGAAATAGAAACAAAAGAAGAGCCCAAATTAAATATTAAATCGGAGGCCCAACGTTAGTGGGATAAGGGCAGGGGAAAAAAAGAAGAAGAAAGGTTTAATTTATCTTTCTAGACTCGAAGCCTAACGGCGCGTGCCCTTACCAGTTTGCAGTTGGATAGCCAGGCCAGCCGTATCTTCATCGACTGAAACTCCAGCGGTGGATCACCGCCGTCTTCACCCGCGCCAATTGCAGCTTCAAGCGACGGGAGGCTCCCTCACTACCCGCAGGTTGCAGCTTCGAATCGCTCATGCTCTCTCTCTTTCTCTCTCTGCTTGTTAGTGTTGATGCATTGCGATGCAAGGCGAATGAGTACTCCGCAAGATTCGAACTTTAGTTGGATTGATTGGCCTAATTTTGCTGCTGGCACCCAATGAGAGTGTTAGGGATTTTGTTTTTTCTTGTAGAGATTATGTATGGTCGTCTCTGTGCATTGGAAAACGTTTGAGACGGTTGACTGATTTTCTTCCATTGATGTCAAACCCTTATTGGTCGACGCAGTTACTGCGAACGATGATCCGGTGCTCAAAGGAATGCTGAATCTCGTGGTTTTGGAATAGACTGTTTCATTAGGCTCAGCATGTACTGAATCACTGTTGTGGTATGCGGGTAAATGCGGTAAACGCGTTTCGGATGCGGGGATTCATGGCCATTGTTGGGGCATGAATGGGGGCTGCCTGTGCGTGGTGCAGGTGGAGCAGCTGACTAGCGCGTTTGGAGTAACGTATTACTGGCCATTCCCAGGGTCTCGCTCTCATTGCCATTGTTAGATTTGCTAGATAAGCGAAGCTGATATTATGCTGTGTGATATAGCTTCAGAAGTACTTGCTATGATCAGACTCATGCTAGAGAATGGATAGAGTCCTCAACTTAGTGATGCGGATGAACTGTAGATTGAGAAGGAAGAAAATCTAATCTTTTGATTAGAAGGGTAGAGTCATATAAATACATACGGGCTTAAATGTGTGATCCTTGTATTTTTTGTTTGACACTGCTATAAGACTAAAATCGATTCGTCTGGAGAATGGGAGGAGGAAAGAAAAACAGGTGCTTCAAATGCTGTCAAATGGTCTCTGTTTTCTGTTTTGAACATCATGCTTACACCGACAATTTTACATTGATGACAGGTCGAGATGAAGTCATTTTACTTCAATGTGGGTTAAATACCCTGGTTAGCAGTTGCTCTTTGAATGTTCGCTATTTATATCGCAAGAGTACACCCTATTATATTGTTTAGTTGAGGGAATTCTTTAGGAGTAGCTTTTTTCAAAGTGATGCTCATTTAGCATCTTATTTCACTTTTTTTTTTTTTTGGGCTAGAAAGTAACATGAATGTATCATTGTAACAGTGCATGGATGACAAGGAAATAGAGAAAATATGATGGCTTGACAGATTCAGTTGCAGAAGGGGAAGAAGGAGCACAATTTGGTTTTCCACGTCAAGCTGAATAATTGTTGGGTTCAGTCACATTTACCAGACTTGAATGTGCACCTGACTTAAAGTTCTTGATGAATTCCCTACATTTCTCTTCTTCCCTACCTCTGTTCCCATCACTTTGCCAGCAACCACTACCTTATACTGGGCCGCAATGTTGTTATTATAGTTCTAGTGACTACCGTCACTGCAAACACCATTTCTCTCACTCTTCTCTATCCTATCCCTACACTGCAAATTTCCGTTTGTCATATATGGGTGCAAATGCACTGTCAAATGAGGGGACAGTACCTGTTATGAATTTTGAGGAACTCATAGAGAAAGATTGGTCCTTTCTTGAGATGGATGACAGTCCTCAAGTGGGGCACAATGATGGACGAATAATATCTGCAGGAGAATTAGAGAGCACCTCCAAGGTTTTGGTTTCTTTTGGTTCTGAAGGTTTTGTAGACAGGTTGGTCGATACGTCAAACTGCCAGCTTCTGCTTGTTGTCCATGATTCACTTCTCGTGTTGGCTTGTATTAAGGAGAAATATGACAAGGTTAAGTGCTGGCAAGGTGAGCTAATATATGTTCCAGAAAAGTGGGCGCCTTTTGATGTGGCGTATATTTATTATCTGCCTGCTTTACCATTCGCCCTTGACCAAGTTTTTGAAGCACTAGCCAAGCGATGCCTCCCAGGTACTTTGCCTTGTTCTTGTTATTCTTATGTGTTGTTCCAAGCTGATCTCTTTTTATGTTTTGTTATCCTCTTGTCTGCAAATTCTTCTGCCATATATTACAGAATAAGCATAATGTTGTTTCCATTCCTAGCAGAATTATTACTCTGTGAAAAGTACTGCTGAGTGCTTGTTACATAAACACTAGGTTACTTTGCCAGGTTTTTGTGTTTGATTGCAGTATTTTCTAGTATTGATGGGCTCCGTAAATAGGAGTAGTTATGGTAGTTTAGATGGAGCTATCTTCCATTTTTCTTAGGTTGACCTTCTCAGAATCTGCATTTGTGTCAGGTGCCAGAGTTGTTATTGGTCATCCTCTAGGGAGGCAAGTCCTGGAGCAGCAGCGGCAAGAATTCCCGGACTGTGTACTCTCTGATTTGCCTGATAAGATGACCTTAGAGAAGGTTGCAATTGCCCATTCCTTTGAAATGGCGGAATTCGTAGATGAACCTGGATTTTATCTTACTGTTTTGAAGTTCAATGGGGCATGAATACGTCTTCTGTTATGTTGGAGGGACCACTCTGTGCAATGGAACAACTGAAATTTGATCCAAGTAAATTCAGCTTTCTGACCACTAAAAAAAAAAAGAAGAGAGAGAGAGAGAGAGAGAAAAGAGCAAATTCAGCTTCGGAAGCAAAGAATTCCGCGCTCTCCTCAAACGTAACTTTAGAGGATGAATAATTGGCCTCTATATAGCACCTTTACAATAAGATCAGTGAGTTGAAGTGACCTTAACACCCAAATCTCATCGCTTCTACCACCATGAACTCCTAAAGCAGTTCTCAGGAATGTGAAATTGCATGGCTTAGAAACTCAGTAACTTCAAGTGTGGAAGATGAGAGTCCATCAAACGGAACTGAGGGGAGAAAAGAAAAAAAAAAAGAGAGAGATCCTGAGTTGCAAATTTCAACTTGAAATTGAGATTCTACAAATGAGAGTCCGGGCCTGCTGGTTTAGAATTAAGCAGCGGCTGCAGCGCCTTGACGACAATTGTCATGTTTGGCCGGAAATCTGCCTCGTACTGCACACACAATGCTGCAACTGCTGCTAGCTGGAACATTAAAGCAAACCGATGAGTTAATCAAATGGCAATCACATCAGGCAATCCACAACCAAAAACAACATTATTATTATTATTATTATTATTATTATTATTATTATTATTATTATTATATGCTGGTCTTCTCAACACTATGATTTCAGGCAATATGCAGTTGCATATGATTAATGTTCTCTTTGGCATGTTGATCAAACGGAAGGCCATCTGAAAATTCATTCAAGGATTTCATTCCACCCATTTTAGATTCATCTTGTCAGACAAAACAATAGCAAAGACAGGAATGTCGTCATCACCTTTGCGATTGCCTTAGGTGGGTAGTCATCGTTAAGCTTTGGGTCGACACATTGTTTCACTTTGTCTTCACTCAGTCTCGGTGTAGCCTGCAGTATCACCAAGACACTAAACTGCAGTTAATAACGGGTGACCTTACAAAGTATTGCAAGTCTAAAACTAATGTTGTGGAGTGTCAAAACAGACCCAAGTTACAAGACTCTGCTGTCCTTTGGGCATTGTATGGTCTACAGGCTTTCTTCCTGTCAAAAGCTCTAGTAGAACTACTCCGAAACTGTAAACATCGCTTTTCTGAGTAATCTGCCCCGTCATGGCGTATCTGCAAAAGGAGCAAGACTTTCTTACATACTGTAGCCGAGAAGAATTTGCAGTAAACCGACCTCAAATTAAATGGCTAAATGGTTTTCGTCACAAAGAGAGATGAGCTCCATCAGGAAGCTATTTGATAATGTCTCGATGAGAAACTAGGCGAATGCCGTCTTTTCAGCGTATAAATCCCAACTAATAGCTCATTTGCTGTTTTACTGTTGCGCCTAGTACTCGTAATTGCAAAATCTTACGACATGGTTCTGTTTATATAGATTTCTTCAATACCTTTTACATTTCCAGGAGTTCAGTTTAAGCTTCGCAAGTTTGTGTATGAAATATATACCATGCTATCTTTTTCCTATGAGAGACCATGTCGAATAGAACCATAACCAAGGGGAAGAAGCATCGTCTTCGTATCTAAAGTAGATTTGGACTCCTCCACCCAATAGATAAAACGTAGATGTGCTGGTCATTTGTACAAATTAAGCTTACTCTGGAGCGTGGTATCCAAAAGTTCCCAAGACTCTAGTTGAATGCAGTCGAGCAGCCGTGTCTGAAGACTGGTTCGACAAGTTAAAGTCGGCAATCTTGGCGACAAATTCGTCAAATAGCAGGACGTTGCTGGATCTGACATCCCTGTGAACAATAGAAGGCTGAACCTTTTCGTGCAGATACTCGAGGCCTTTTGCTGCACCATAAGCAATTTTGACTCTCTGATTCCAAGTAAGGACCGGACCGGGCTCGGCACCCTGCACGCCCTTCCTTCCTGCAACAGCACGGACACATTACAGTCGTATTTTCTCCCAACAAGTCTGGAGAATCCCCCCGAGTTTAATTGGTCATACCATGTAAGACATCGTGAAGAGAACCTTTGGTAGCAAACTGATGCACCAAGATTCTGTTATTTCCCTCCAAGCAGTATCCAATCAACTCCACGAAATGTTCATTCTGGAGCCTTGAAACAGTCGACAGCTGTGAGACAAGACAAGTGAGATGATCAACTTGTCAGGTTGCAGGAACCGCCTTCGATAAAACATAACTTAGGACCCGGGAGAATTACCTGCGCTGCGAAATCCGACTCGGGTTCATCTGAAGTGTTGGTATCTAATTTCTTTACTGCTGCTTCCTGACCGGTACTTAACCTCGCGTAGAACACGCGACCATAAGAACCTTCCCCAATCAAGGCTTTTGAACCGAAGTTCCCAGTCAACCTATTCAGTTCGTTCAATGGAAAAGCTGGAGTTTCGATGGGCAAGACCTTTTGCGGAGCTCCACTTCTGGCAATGCCGGCGCTCTTCGGCTCCCCTCTCTCACCAACTATTGAACAAGGAAAAGGAAAGGAAAAGAAAACAGATACAATCGAGTCAGAACCGAATTCAAATAACACTCAAACCGTTCCCTTCTCCTGAAAATCAACCAAATGTATGCCAAAGAAGAAAGAAAAGATGGGCAACATCGATGTTCGACAATCACATCCAAGTCGCCAATGAGAGCAACAAGTACACTGCTTCTCGCTTGAGATTCTGGTCAATGGCTTCGAAAGCAGCTCCCCTTTCTCTTTCATTATCAAGTTGTGCACCGAAATTTTCCTAAAGAAACAAGATCGAATGGTGTGGTTACCATAGGGATTGCCTCCCCTGGGAGGGGCTGTATGCGGTTGAGCAGGTGGCCGATCGCTTTCCTCTTCCGCGCCTCGGCAGCACCACATGATTCAGGCCTTGACAGTGTTCTCAAAGAGCCATCTCGGACACAATCGCTCTCCGTCAATGATTTTTACGACGGGTCACTTGCAGCAACCTGAAGATTCGACTTATTCAATGTCAAGGGAAAATCCTCCTGCAATAGCCAAACAGAAGGAGAAAAGAAGAAGAAGCGAAAGACAGATCAGACCAAAGGCTCCAGATGGACAATAAACCGAGAAAGATGGGCACTGTGATAATGGGCAATGATGCCAGCGCAGACCAGGATTCCTGTAGCATTAATCCGCTACGGCGGGCGACTATAAATGACGAGAACTTAATTATGTCCTATCCCCGAGCTACGATCGGACGAACACAGAGGAGCACATGATTCAATCTGAATCTAGTGATCAATTGCATTGACGAAGCATATCAAGAATTAAAACCATCATGCTTTCAACCCTGGAGAAAAGACGAGAACAAAAATGGAAACGTAGTTTTACCTATCAAAGGACTTGATGTGCAGTCGAAAACGACCATGCATGAGAGAGAGAGAGAGAGAGAGAGAGAGAGAGAGAGAGAGAGAGTTCTTAGAGGGCAGAAGAATAACGAAGAGGAAAAAGGGAAACTGGGCTATGATCGAGATGAACAGAGAAGAAGAAGAACAAGAAAGCTCTCTCTTCTGTTTAATTTCGCGGGAAACACGCTGCGTCGGGTCCAACCGCTATAACAGAAGAACCAATTTGCAGTGCTCGTTCCCTGAGCCACGTGCCTCCCACGTCCCACGTCGCACGTTTGATTCATAACCTATGATCTCGTTGACCTTGTGCAGATCGGACGGTTCACAAATGATTGGTAGAGCCTTAACAATGATATGAAATATTTGCGACTTTCCTGGCTTCAATAAATGACCAAAGTCTACTTATATTTACTGGCCGGATTCCCTAACTTTAGGTCTAATCAAAAATCTCCCCCGAATTTTTTTTTATAGAAAAAATCCTAAACTTTAAGTCAAGTTCCAAAACTATCCTAAATTTTATTTTGTCTAAAAAAATTCACAAACCTTCGATCTATTCTCAAATGTACCCCATGGTCCAATCCTGACTTGACGAGGCATTTTTACGTCGATAAAAAAATCCACATCAACAAAGTAATGAGGCGATAGGTACAGATCAATATGGCATTTCCACATAGATTAAAAAAAAAAAGGCACCCCATGAAAATTATTGAACAATGATTTTTGAACAAAGGGCTAATGAGGGCAGATTTGAAATTAAAGTAAAAATTGGTGATTTTTTCCTTGAATAAAAAAAAAGTTCGGATAGATTTAAGGTTGAACCTAAAGTTCGAGATTTTTTCTGAGAAAAAAAAATTTAGAGTAGACTTGAGAATGAACTTAAAGTTTGAGATTTTTTTGAGACAAAAAAAATTAGGGCAAAATAGGAACTGAACTTAAAATTTGAGGTTTTTTTAGGAAATTCAACCCTAATTTGCAATATTGCATATATTTATATCTAGAAAACGGTTTTTCGAGTTAATGGACTACAGAAACCCCCGCCAGATGATGCACACTTTGCCCTTGCAGTTAACATGTTCCCAGTGATCGAAGGAGTTTATGCGATAATTTTCACCTATTGAATCACCATATCAATTACGCAATTGTTTACTAGTAATGAGAAAAATAAATTCGATTCTTAGGCCAACCTTGGCACCACTTCTCTAGAAATCAACTTTGGCCAATTTTTCTACTTCTAAAGAGAAGTAATTTCTTTTTTTACTTTATCAAGTAACTCCAAAAGAAAAAAAAAATGAAGTTCTGTAACCAAACGACTTTCTGCTCAGAAATTGCATTACTAAACAGATTTCTACTCTAGAAGCACTTCTAAAGCTCTAGAAGTTCTGTCATGTGCGCATATTATCAACTCAATTAGCATAATTTTATGTGTCTCAGTTACTGCACAGGCACCCTTCTGCAGGTAGAAACTCTCTTGAGACACACCCATGGTTACAAATTATTACCACGGGCAATTTTGGAGCCAAAGATGTACTATTTTTCTGCATAATTTAGGGTGGGATTTTAACACAAATGCCACTGATCCGACGCTACTTGTGAAAAAGGACATCATCTAAGAACATTATCCAGTGTAATATTGCCAGCACGTATAGCAGCAATGGCTAGTATTGCCTCCGTCAAGTTCAGAGGCATGAGAAACACCTGCGATATTCGACGATAGACCAAATGCTGGTTCCCCAAGATCATTACCTTGCCGGCATGTGACCGAATGCTTTCTTCCATCATAATTTTAGCCTTTAATAATATTAGAATGCTGCATCGCACTTACCAATCTATTTGCAAGAATTATGACTCGAGTGGATGGACAAATTATCGTAGAAGCACAATCGAATCGAGCCACGAGCTGAAAAAGGAGTCAGAAGAAACCCCTCCACAGCCCCAATTGAGAAGTGCCTCGCCCCCCTTGCTCATACGGCCGCAAGTAAAGATTCAGACCTCAGAAATAATGCTCTCTTAGCTGCTCATTCCTCCTTCCAAATGTGGCCAGCAACCCTCAGCTTGAGCTCTTGCCGGTCACCACCGGAGAAATAAAGAGCCATACTTCTTTGAATGATGAGACCATCCATACTGTCGCGAACCTTCCGGTGCCCGTCTCGGATGCTTCTTGGTTTCCCCACCCAAGTCAGCTTCCGGCCATTCCCACCGACTTCTAAACTGTAGCCAAATTTCCTTGCCTCATTCTCTTCACCCATGAAACGTAGGAAGGCCATGTAAACTGGAGCCATGCCTAATTGGAATGCCTCAAAGTGTAAACAGAACTGCCTCCCGAAACAATTAAATACCTGCATGGAAAGGAAAAACGATTTGATTCCAGGTGAACTGCATGCAAGAAAAGTATAAACAAGCAACAAGGGTAATGAAAGTATCTATACAAGCAAATCGTGTCGCATTGATCACCAACTTTATTATCAAGTCTGCTAAACGATAGAAGGGGTTTTGTTAACAAGTGCCCTCGACTCACTGATTAAGATAATATGAAATACCAAAAGTTTTGCAAGGCGCAGAGTGCACCTTGGAAATTGGGACAAATATACGTTATCGTAATATAGTTGGGACAAATACTCGTTATCGTAATATAGAAGAAAACTGCTTCCATCAGATAAGCTTACTCAACACCATAAGAACTTGGTTGATGAATCAATGTAGCTTTACTAATCATAATAGTCTGTAGGGTACTCACTGATGTTTTGCAATGATATTCTATTTCAACAAACAGAAATAAACAGTTTGGGGATCTAGCATCTGCAGAAAGGTCATCAAGAAACTCAAAGCAGCTTACTGCAGATGATAAATTGGAAATGCTGCGAGGTGGAAATCAACTACGATAAAGGAACATGCACGCAAAGACCAGGAAATCAACCATTATTGGTTGTAGGACTTCCCGAGCACCAAGTTTCTTGGTCAAAATAATCATGGGCTAATGCATAAAAGAACTTACTGTTAACATCCATGTGGCATTCTCGACTTCTTGTGGGTTGGACTTGACATATCGATGGTTGAAAGTGCAGCCATTATGCATGTCGACTTTATGGTCTTCTCTAAGATGCAGAACAAGGGTTGGAATGTCGCCCGTGATGGAGCACTCTGATCCAGCATAAGGGCAATTATATGGACGGAACTGACACTGCTGCTCGTGGCCAGGCTTGCTGAAGTATTGGAAGATTTCGCGACAACCGAAATTCTTGTATCTGCAAGGGAGTTCCAGTGACTCGGCAACTTTCTCCAATGCCAGACACCTTATATCTCCAAGTTCACTCCGACATATTGGGCAAACATTGTGGACTCTAATTTTGCAGGTTGAGCATAGCGTGTGGCCGTTTAGACACTAAAGTTGGAGCAGTAAGAAAGGAGAGTCAACAAACAACGGAAGTGGCATGCTTTCATGCTCAAAAGTGAAAATTACTAGCTAAAGAATGCTACAATGGAAAAATGCCATGTGATCTTTGAAGTGAGCAAAATATAAATTAGGGATGCATCTCAATCAGATTGCTAATCCAGGCGCTGACATAACACAATGGGTGGTTTCTAAAGGCGTTTGAAGCGATGCACTTACTTCAAGCATAAAACTTGAAAAAGAGAACTTAACCCAGATGGCAGGTCGACAGGATTGAAATTAGTACCAGATTTTCTGCAAGAGAACCCATAACTAAATCATAGAACTGCTAAATCTACACTCGAGTTTCAATGCACAACTGCAAAATATTCTAGTTTTTTCTATTACACATCTAGAGCAAAACGTTTTAAAGGAAAACGTTTTATCTAGAGCAAAACGTTTTAAAGGAAAAGGACATGTTAGCTGGGACACTTAAAAGGTGCACATGGAGCGATTGATACACCTGTAGGCAAAGAAAACATACGGAAGCAATTGCAGAAAATGATGGCACAATCCAAGGACACCGATCAAGTTTCCTCTCAACACAGCACTAACAGCTTATCCAATAAGGGAAGGGGAAAGAGAGAAGGACATGTTCACATCTCTTGATAAGACTGTTTGAAGTTTGAATGCCGATAAACCAATCACAAGAAGAACGAAGGAAACAGCAATGGCAAAGATACCTGGAAAATTGGAGAATACATTAAGTTAGTGCAGACAGGGCACTCAAGCAGAGCATCTACGCCAGCATTTGAACAAATTCCACGTTGTCCAAGTGAGACAATGGAAGATTTTGCTGGTGTAGAATTGGTCTCCTGTTTGCCGATTACTGCACTGTACTCAGCGACAGCAGTGTAAGGTTCGTGAACTTCTTTGCAAGTACCTCCAGCAGGAGCCATTGTCCGATCGAAATAGAATTATCTTGCTTTAACAATTGAATTTCACAATGTTCTATTACGCTGAAGCTAATGCTGACTTCTTGTTACCTTGTTCTGCAATAACATCAGTAGCACGTAAGCACATCAATCCTAAAGATGGGAAAGCTATTTTCAATAACTTTTCCAGAATTAATCTCCATCACAAGAAAAAGGTTTTGTTTCATTTATGCAACTCTATCCCTTCATGGAGAAGCTTATTTATCGGAAATCAAACTAGAACAAGTTGATATTTCGCTCTCCAAGAAGGATATATTGTAACTTCACTAATGCTTTCCACTGAATGTTGCTATGCGTCAACAAGTTTAGTGAAGGATCGAGTAAACAGATGCAACATAACCATGGCGAAATCAGCAAACCTAACTTAAACTGTGAAGCACCATCGGATGAGGGGGGATCCTATATTCGTGTAAATTAGCAGTTGTCAGCCAATGGAGCAAAACTAGGATGATTAACGAGTCAACATTGTGTTCTTTTGCCGTGATCCAAGCGAACCAACAGGAATCAGACACTAAGCAGAACGTATTCCACTTCAATTACCCAGCAATAACAAAGTCCAACTAGAAATGACAATTCAACACTTCATACCAAGAAACTGGAAATGACACTTCAATACTTCATACCAAGAAAAACATGTCTTTTAATACGAAATCATCCGTAAGGGGCAATTTCTATTATCGAAGAACCACCTAGGCAGCAAAAGAATCTAGTTTTCTCCATGGGTGCCGCTGCAATTTACTCGAACGAAATCACATCAAACCAATTCGAAATCCCTGCCCAAGTTCCCGTTTGTCAACAAAATAACAGTTGTACTGGATCTGCCGAAAGCTACATGGGTTAATTCTCCCAGCAGAGTCATCGTCACAGAAACAAACAGACAGAGACAGAAACAGGGAAAGAGTCGAAATCAAATCGAGAGTTTACGCAAGCGCATCTGCTCAGTCGAGATTTCGAAGCCCATGCACCATCAAACTCAAAAGATCAAAGTGGGTTAACACGATCCCCGACGGCGCTAGAAAAACCAGACAAAATTTCGGAAAATTGCCGGGAGCCCCCGATGTTGCGCGCATTACCCGGAAATGGAAATCAAGAAGAGAGGGCGTCGTCGCTTTGTTTGTTGAACCCCGTGAACGATCGCTGTTGTTGAATTTGTCTGGCGAGTGACGATCTAAAAAGATTCAGTTTTTCGCTTCCCCGTTTCCCATATTTCTCTTTTTCCTCCCCCTCTCTGTTCCTTTGATTTCTGTGCTTCCTGGAAAATTAATTTCGTTTTGATTTGCACAAATGTTTGACTTTCGTGGGTTCGCGACAGAAGGACTTGTCTTGTCGCGGTAAAACGACGACGTCGTCTCTACGCCGCACGCTACGTCTGAAAATTCGAACTTCTCTCACGGGTCGTTGCCGTTTACTTTCTAGAAATACGGCCGCATTTTGCGACCGACATGAGACAAAATAGCAAATATAAATAAAAAGAACCCACGTGCATGATTTCATGCAATGTGTAAAATGGCCGGTTTCTTAACATAATCAACAAATTTAGTCGATGCGAGTAGGGTTTAGTCAATTATGGACAAAACTATCACTAAGAGGAGAAAATGCCGATCGATTTCTGGATATTGATGGCGACCAAATATTGCTATGGATGTGCACTAGTGGTGTTTGATCCATGATTGACTCCAGTGTTAATCAATTTCTGGATATCCATCTCAAAAAATTCGTGATTATATAAGCACAGTTTATCCAATAACCTTAGCATTTACCTAAGGCCCATTAGGCTAAACTATTTTGTATTTGCCCAAAGCTCATTGAGAAAGCTGAATCACACATGTTCTAGATAACAGATTTTGCGCTTAGGCATGAGAACCGCAACACTTAACCACAAGTCCTTGATAACATGTCCAAGTTTAGATGTTTGATCCATTGAGACTAGGCCCAAATCCAAAGATGAGCCTAGAACCCTGGTGCTCATGCTTGGTTCCTTGGCTCTTGAGCTCAAGTCCACAGAGCCCGTGTCCATGGAGGTCAAACCTTAGACCTTGATGCCTGGGACCCATTGCCAAGGCCTAGGTCCTCAAAGGCTTAGCTCAGGACTATTGGTGCCTAGGTTCCTACGCTTACGCTAAAGTCCTCGATGGCTAAGTCCGAGTCCATCGAGGTTGGATTGGAAACCTCAATGTCTAGACTCGAGTCCATCAAGGCAAAGCCCATGTCCATGGAGGCATGCTTATGGATCTTGGTGCATTTGCTTGAGTCCATCAAAGTCGAGCTCGAGAGCAAGAGTCCATGAGCCCGACCTTCACAAACTCGCCCAAGCACTAGAGACCTGGCTCAGCTTCTGTGGACTCAGGCCTAGGCGAAAGGGAGGTGAGCACATGCACCAAGATCTCGAGCTCAACTTTTATGGACTTGGGATGGATGCCACCCAAAGTGATCGAGCTCAAATCCATCAAGGTCAAACCCTAGATCCTATTGTCGGTACCTAAGTTACTAACACCCAAATACAATATGTCTATGTAGGAATCAAAGTACGTTCTCCTTTTTGATTTACGAAAATAATATTCAATTCATTTTTTTTTGTAAAGGTAAGTAATATATTGATTTTCCAGAACAAAATACAAACAAACGCCCGAAACAAACCTCGTACCCAAAGCGACAGAATGCGAGTGTCACAAAGGGTGCGAAGTTGTAACGGCAGTAGAACTAGAAAAAAAAAATAGACCAAGTAAAAACTCGGTAAAGGATACAACCCCAACCAAGCTACAACCAAAACCGAAGAACAACAGAAGGAACGCCATCAATAGATGATCGCCCCTACAAGTCAGCAGAATACAGATCACATCAGAACAGCAAACCGAGGTGCAGACCACACAAGTAAGCTGTGGTATCAATCGAAGATATCAGATGGGAGGCCCCAATTCTGCTGAAAGCGTCTATTATAACGCGTATCAGCCACCGGTTTGAGGGAGATGGCTTTATTCAATTCATTTTTAGATTTCAGTTAAATACAAAAAAAAATATTTTCATTTACATAGAAATGATTTTTTGGAGGACATTCTCTAGAAAACATTAAATTTTTTGCAAAATAAACGAAGCCTCCGATTCTCATGGTTCCTCCCAATTTGTCTAATTTGGGTTATCTAGTTCTCTTTGAACTGAAGAAAAAAATTACTCTTTGTTAAAATTACTTTCACGCCCCGAGAGATACATAAATAAGAAAAATATCTCCACGTTGTGAATAAGCTTTTGAAGAGTTCCTACTGCGCGGCCTAAACGTGACTTGTCTCATACGAAAACTACTCCTTAGGCCTTTGGCAACTCCATATTCTCAGATTCTTTTCTTTTTTATTTTAGAAACAAAAAAATAAAAACAAAAATATGTTTGGTAATTTTGTGTTCCCAAAAAACAAAGAAAACATAGTTGAAATAGAAACAAGAAAAAAAATTATTTTCTTATTCTCATAAACAATTTCAAAAAACATGCTAACTCAAAGAAATAATATCCTTTTAGAAAAAATAAGCTCAATGTAACTTAATGCTTACTTTTACAACCACGAGCCGATCGCAGGTCCCACCATCACCTTGGGGTCGCCACAGGTGAATAGTCATCAATTGCCGTTGCCGGTCTCCACCACCATTTGACGCCGCCATCAGTCTTTGCCACTGTTGATTGCTGCCGCTGGTCTCCACTATCGCTTATCACAGCCATAGCCATTGCCTTGGGTCACCACAGGTCAATAGTTGTCAATCACTGTCGCTGGTCTCCACCACCATTGGACGCTGCCGCCGATCTTCACCATCATTGATTGCCGCTGCTGGTCTCCACTATTGCCAATCATCGCCACGGCCATCGATTAGCATAATTGCTGATCTCAATCGCTACTATCTTTGGAGATCGGCAATCAATAATAGAAATTTTTAAGGTAGTACCAAATGCATATTTGTCTTTTTTTTTTAATTTGAGAATAAAAATTTCGTCCAATTACAAACACGACTTTTTTTTTTGCTCATAAACTTATTCTCCAGAATAGAAAAATTATTCTCAAGAATAGAATTGTGTGGCCTTCTTTAGCATCTTCATGGGACCGTGGGCTCTCTCATTCGGCTCAAACAGTCGGCCCGCTGTTCGGACCCTCTGCCACTGCTCTTCCGACTATCCCACGGAGGGCCTTTGCTCGTCATGATTCTTCTTCGGCGACCCTCCCCCTCCCGTCTTCTCGCTCCAGTCCAGCGTCTCCTCCTCATTCTTGGTTACTGTAAACGCGCCAGTGTTCCGTTTCCTCTCTGCTCACCAGATCGGAGGTCTCTCTGTGCTAACGGTGATGATTTCTCTGCTCATGTCTTCAATTTTCACTAAAGAAAACTACTGAGAAAAATTGATTCTGATGTCAAGCCTTGTAGTCTGTGATGTCTTCCGCATTGTCCTTTACTTGGTGCTTTGCGGCGGGGGTTTTGTGAAGATTTGTATTGAATTAGTACACTGTTTAGGAGAAACTGTAGGGTGGAAGCCTGATGCCTTCAGCAGGATCTCCAAATTGCGATGGTTGCTATGTTTCTTCAGTCCTCCACTGGAATTTGTTAGCTGTACAGCCGTATCTATGAGACCTGTTGTTCGCCCACCAGGTGTTCGTGAAAACTTCTCAAAGAACCAAATGTCGCCAGCGTGTCTGTGTCAATTGTTTTAGGGATATGTTAATTAGAAGTTTTAAAACTTATCACGAAAATATAATTGAGTTTTAAAACTTGCAAAAAAGTATAATTAAGTCCTAAAATTTATTAAATTTGTTCAATTGAGTCATTTTATTAACACCGTCAATTTATACAACGAAAAATGTTGATATGGTATTTTTTAATTTCTTATCCCATGCGGCATTTTTTAAATTTTTTCTTTTCGAAATTTTATTTATATTATACTAAAAACAAAAAAAGCTAAAAGTTCGTTTAAAAAAAAATAAAACGAAAAAAAGGGTAGGGCCTCGCCTGTGAGGTGCTGCCCGATGGCCAAAGGGGTCGGCGGAGATTGTTGGCCCTAGGCGAGGCCTCACCCAAGTTTGGGTTGAAGAAACCCAAACCTTTACGACGCTAGCTCTCGTTGATATGAGTGCACTTTGATCTTTGGGGAGATGAATCGAAGCCCTAATTGTACTTTGATTTTGTCGATTGTTCTTTTAACCGATTTTGCTTCCCTTTTTGTGTTCATTGTATCAAACTATGAGTTGTGCTGTCGTCAGCCCTCCTCCTCGTTAGTTCGATTTCGCTTGAATTTTCTCAGTAAGAGTAGCTAAATCCTCGTCCTTGGTCTGCACAATTGACATGTTCTTGCTTTGAAGCTTTTTTTTTTTTTTTTGTTGGGGGGAGGTCAAATTGCTTTGAAGCTTGTTTGAGAAGTGATTTTGAGAGAGAGATGCTAGTTCAAGAAATGTGTTACCATCGACGGCTTTGGGTTTTATTTTCTTTGTTCTATCTCCTTTTAAAGATAGAATTCTAAATCGCGCTGCAACCTAGATCTAGGAACTCTTGGCCGGAAGATGGCGAATCAAATGGACTAGTTTCTTCAACTCAAATTTGGGTGAGGCCTCGCTCGCACCTAGCGAGCCTCATCGGCCACCCTCGCCTAGGGTTAGCGACCTTCGTCGGCACCTTCGGTGATAGGCAGTGGTGGCATCAGTGCCTCACCAACAAAGCCTACCCTTTTTTTTCATTTTTTTTCAAGTAAATTTTTAGCTTTTTTTTTCGAATTTTAATTTAATGTAAGTAAGATTTTGAAAAACAAAATAACTAAAAATACCACATGGGTTAATGAAATTTAATTTTAAAATGCAATATTAGTATTTCTCATTATATAAATTGACGATGTTAATAAAAGGACTCAATTGAATTTGGTAATTTTTATGACTTGATTGGACTTTTTATAAATTTTAAGGCTTTTATTTAGCATATCTCATTGTTTTATTACCATCTACTAATATAAAGTTCAATGTGCCTCCTCTCGTCCGCAAAATGAACGAAGAAATTTATAATAAGGAAGAAGTATAGGGAAATCTGAAAGAAATATAGAGAATAGGGAGATGGGAAGGGAGAGAGAGAGAGGACTCTTCCTCGAGAACGCTTTGCACGAAAAAGCAGGGAGGCGCCCCGAGCTATCTTGAATTTTTTTTTTCAAGAATTTCATCAGAAGTTATCACCAGCACTTGTCAAAAAGTTACTTTAAAGCAATTTTGCAACATCTCATATACTACAGGTAGGCATGTAATTCAAAATAACTTTTAAAGTAAAAGAAAAAATATGTTTAATTAAAATAATTTCTGCTTCAAAAATTTTATCTTGCGTGTTACATCTTTCTCGTGTTATGTGTGATTAATGATTTGAAAGTGAAATATTTTGTATGGAAAATATTAAATGCGTCGAAGACATTCATTAACAAAAAGGGTTAATACCACGAAAATCACTAAACTGGTACGCCTGTGATAAATTTATCCAAAACTATTTTTTTTACCAAGAAAAACCCCAAACTGATACACATGTGATAAATTTACACCAAACTATTTTTTTGATCTCAAAAAATCTCAAACTGGTACATTTATGACAAATTTACCCCCAAACTGATATATTTGCGACAAATATACCCTCCGTTAATTTTCGTCAAATTTAACGTTAAATTGCTTAGTTTGATGGCATATAGCACTTCACGGGTATCTGTTTGCCACAGATTTATCAATTTAGGATTTTTTATAATACTGATCCAATTTAATAAATGTTAAATTTGTCATATGTGTAATAGTTTGGGGTTTTTTTTGGTAAAAAAATTAGTTTGGGGTAAATTTGTCATAAATGTACAAGTTTGAGGTTTTTTATGGTTAAAAAAATAGTTTGGGGTAAATTTATCACATGTGTACCAGTTTGGGGTTTTTTATGGTAAAAAAAAAGTTTGGGGTAAATTTGTCACAAGTATACTAATTTGAGATTTTTCGTGGTCAAAAAAATAATCTGAGATAAATTTGTCATAAAAGTATCAGTTTGGAATTTTTCGTGGTATTAACCTAACAAAAATATTTTGAAAACTATTGATTTATGTTGCTGCCACTCAAAATTTGAAATTTGACTAATTTAAGATTCAGAACGGTAAGATTCAGAACGGTGGTCTAGTCCTTTCCAAATTCTGACAAAGGACCCTGATGGGTTGAGGCCATGTTCTAGACTCTTCCATTCTCAGAACCCTCCAGACCTCTCGCCCTCTTTTAACCATCCTCGCCTCCCCCAGCCTTCCCAATCTCGCCAAGCTCCAAGCTTTCGTGTTCTCTTGCTCCGAATTCGCCTACCCAGAGCACCGAACCGAACGCCGCCGTCACCGCCGCCGCCGCCACCACCACCACCGCCGATGGCAAAATACGGCGAGGGCGACAAGAGGTGGATCGTGGAGGACCGGCCCGACGGTACCAACGTCCACAACTGGCACTGGTCCGAGACCGACTGCCTCGAGTGGTCCCGCAACCTCTTTACCAAGCTCCTCTCCGACCTCACCCTCCTGGATGGGGAGGGCAACCTCTTCGTCCGGACCAAGAAGGTCGAGAAGGTCGACGGCGAGGCCTACGTCAATATCCGGAAGGGGAAGATCATCCCCGGCTACGAGATCAGCGTCGTCCTCGCCTGGGAGGGCGAGGCCAGGGACTCCGACGGGAAGTGCCTGCTGAAGGTCGACGGCACGGTGGAGATCCCGTACATTGCCGACGAGAACGCGGACGAGGACCCCGAGGTCAAGGTCCTCGTCAAGGACGACGGGCCGATCGGGAGGAGGTTGAAGGAGGCGATGGCGAGCAGGGGGAAACCGGTGATCTTGGAGAAGGTTAGGGTTTTCGTGGAGAGCATGGCGAGAGGAGGACCGGCGAGGGAAGACTTGGAAACGAAGAAGGTGGCTCCAAAGAACCAGACGCCCTCACCAGCCGAAGCAGCTGCGCCTGCTGCTGCGGGGAAGAAGGAGGCGGCTGCGGTCGTTGAGAAGAAGGAGGTGAAGAAGAAGAAGAAGGAAGGTTTCAAGACGATTAGCATGACGGAGAAGTTTAGCTGCAGAGCGAGAGATATGTACGAGATATTGATGGATGAGAACAGGTGGAAAGGGTTCACGCAGAGCAATGCGAGGATAAGCAAGGAGGTGGGCGGAGAGTTTAGCATCTTCGATGGCTCGGTCACCGGAAGGAACGTGGAGTTGCAGGAGGGGAAGTTGATTGTGCAGCAATGGAGGTTTGGGAGCTGGCCTGATGGTATTCACTCCACAGTAAGTCCTCTTAATCTTTGGTGTTGATAATTGTGTGCATTACTGATGTTAATCTCTCCGATACATGCTTATGTGTTCATTTTCATGGGCTAATCGCAGGTAAAACTTACTTTGGATGAGCCTGAACCTGGTCTGACTGTTGTCAAGCTCACGCACACCGACGTCCCCGAAGAAGACAGGTTAGTTTCGGAGCAAGTTCGCTCTTATTTTCCATTGAAGAGTCGAGTTTGAACATTTGATTTAAGCTGAACTTTCTCTAGAAGGCCGGTCATTTGCTAAATGAATTGATATTGATTGCTACGTCAATGGAGGATCCCGAAAAGGACATAAATTTAAGAGAACAAATTTTTTTTGGCGCTATCTCAATTGTTTTGCCACTATTAATAGAACCAACGTTTTGCCATGACGTGCATTGAGATGAATTTATAACGCAAGTTTGACAGTTAAAATATATTGCCAGTGCTAAACCTTTTTACTGTGTATTGATTGCGCATTTTACTTTCTGATTCGTTGGATTGTAGGTATGGGAATGCAACTGTGGTGGAGAACACTGAGAGAGGGTGGCGAGACTTGATCTTTAACAAGATACGGGCAGTTTTTGGTTTTGGAATATAACACTTGAATGTTTTTCTCCTCAAGTGTAGAATTTTTACCAGGATGTGTCACTTTCAGTAAGGTTATAGATTGGATGAGATTGTATTGACGTAATTGAACGTTTCATCTCTTGACCTGATAAACTGGTCCATGTGACTCAAGCTTCTTGAAGAACCTGGATATCATGCCTCATGTTCTGTTCCAATAATAAAATACTGTGGTCGCGATCTCAGGCCGTGAGTTGGTTGGGATAGGTGCATTAACAAGATAATTTGTTAATAGTACGTATGTATATACATATATAGTCTTTCGTGTTGTGCTATCTTTGTTGCGCATATTGCACCATTACCCCTGTTCTTATGAGTGGCTGAAAACGTTATTGTTGATTGCGTTGTGAAACTGTCAGTTTCCATGCTGTACATGTATTCTGGTTATTATATAGTAGTCTTGTTTTCCTGTGAATTCCAGGGTTGATAGATTAGCAATTGTGGGTGTACCCTGATTTCCTTGTTAGGCTAATGTGGTGGTGCCATCAACTACTAGGGCTGAGACTCGTAACATAGTAGCCGGATTTGAGCATTGTGTATGATAGTCATCATATTCGCCTGACATTAGGGTATGGTTCGAATTAGTGACTGAGACTTCCAATATGAATACAAGGGAGGTTCAAATCTTGGTGCCCGGGGAGTGGCCTACTGAAGGTGTAGCTGCCCATTTGGATGTACTTGCATTGGTTTGGCTGGGGGTGGATTTGTATTCATGGCTGCACTTTGTATGTCATCTTTCTTGCGGTGGCATTAGGGCCATAGTTCGCCCATTCTGCATGTTATACCGACTAAACACAGATAACTTTGTCATGGTTTTATGTACGTGCTTGGAATAACTTTGATGGTTTAATCTTGGATTTGGTAATTAAGTGTTGCGGCTTGTTCTGTGCTAGGGATAAAGTCTTATTAGTAGCGCATCTCGATGACAAGGAAGGGCAACAATCTATAAATGAATAGGCAATTCCAAGTACGCTGTTCGATCTCCTCAAAAGATGTAAAATGCTTGTAATTAATCAGGAGGGGCATACAATTGGTTCACATAATACATGTAGACTGGAAGAGGGTGCTTCTTTCTTTTACTTTTTTTTCGGCTTTGGACATGTTGCTCCGACTTCTCAGTCTTGTGATGATTTCCTTTGTTTCTTATAATTCTCTCTCAGTGCATGAGTTTCCCAGTACATTTCTGATGTACCTGGCTTTTATTACCCATATTATTCGAGGAAGGGTGGGTGATTTAGAGGGGGCAACCATGGTGATTTGATGAAGTTTGAAAAAATGCAACTGATGGGTAGATGAGCCATTGGGAAACTTTTAAAGCAATGACAGGAAGTGTCAGGCATGAAGGCATGGTAGAACTATTCAATGGAGGAGATTGGCACAGTCGAGAGTTCATTGCATTTCATGAAACCTAAGAAAGTGAAATGATAACACAAGAAGACGTTTGTCGCGACCCTCTAAAAAAATTTTAAATTTTAAAAGGGGTTAACGGATTATTAGGTTAATTAGATTTGACTAACCTAACGCGGACCCTCCCAAGCCCTACCGAATCGCAACTTTGGTTTTTGTTTAAATGATTTTAAAATTTGGAGTCGCCACTAATCGTTCTTGGTAGGTTGATTAGAAACCTAAATAAATTAGCGGGAGAACTAATTTATTCCTGCGAACCAGAGATTAGGAGTTCGGGGACTTGGTTACACTAGTTAATTAAAACTAATGCCCTTTCGGTACCTTAATTTCATGGATATCCTAATTCGGCAACTCAGGCTTGGTTTAATCCTAAGGCTATAGTAGGGTATTCTCTTTTGTGTTTTCACTTTTTAAATAGGATGCATGGATGGTATATATTTTTATTTGTTATATTTTTTTAAGTGTTAAAGATTCCCTGAAGCCGAAAGAAGGAGTGTGTTAACGACTTCTGTGCAGTATTACAACCTACTTATCATTTGGGTCTGATGATTCAAAAATTAAATTATAGGAAGTACATGACAGTGAATAAACACCTCCAATGGGAGGCCTAGCATTGGCTTGGCTCTTCCCTTTGGGATTTAAGGTACAGGTATTTAAGTTGCAAGTATTTAAACTACTGTAAGTAAAAACCTCCAATGGGAGGCTAAGCATTGGCTTGGCTCTTCCCTTTGGGATTTAAGGTACATGTATTTAAGTTACAGGTATTTAACTACTGTAAGTAAAAACCTCCAATGGGAGGCTAAGCATTGGCTTGGCTCTTCCCTTTGGGATTTAAGGTACATGTATTTAAGTTGCAAGTATTTGATTACTGTAAGTAAAAACCTCCAATGGGAAGCTAAGCATTGGCTTGGCTCTTCCCTTTGGGATTTAAGGTATGGGTATTTAAGTTTCAGGTATTTAACTACTGTAAGTAAAAACCTCCAATGGGAGGCTAAGCATTGGCTTGGCTCTTCCCTTTGGGATTTAAGGTACAGGTATTTAACTACTGTAAGTAAAAACCTCCAATGGGAGGCTAAGCATTGGCTTGGCTCTTCCCTTTGGGATTTATGGTGCAGGTATTTAAATTGCGGATGGACTTTGTCCTCTCCATTCTGGGGTATGAATTCTTTAAAATAAAATACAACGAATTGATTCAACAATTTGAAATTTGTGCGCGCTTGAGGACTCCTCCAAGCTGATTTTGTGCTTCCATAGGGTTGACCATTGATATAAAGTTGCGGCTTCCTGACATAAAATAGAGTGAAATGTCAGTATACAAAATATGTGCTAATCTGCACCTAAAACCAGAAGAGTGGAAAGAGTACTTATCTCCCATTTTTTTGGGAGGGATTTCTATAATTGATTTTCGCTCTCTATGTTCCCAATATAGAGAGTTTCTTTTGAATTAAGAGGGACTTTTAGTCACAGATCAGTTGATAAATCGGTGGACAGCTTAGGAGCTTGTCTGGGCCGATTTTTGCATATCTACGAGATTTTTGCTGTTGACGTAGAGATATCCTTCTCCTGACATAAAATATGGAAAAAAAAAGAGGAGATGGAGAAAGTGTATACAATTTGTGCTAATTTGCAAGTAAAACCATAAACAAATGAATAAATAAAAACACTTAGCTCGAATTTGCTTGCTCGTTGACGAGGATGAACTCTTGATTTATATTGATCGATGAAGGAATTTGTGATGATAATCCCTAGCTTTGAACTCCCATCATCTTCAAAATTCTTTCTCTTTTGGTATTTTCTTTCTCTCAAATTTTTCTTCAATCTTCCAAAACTCTCTCAAACATCCAAAATTTTCTCTAAAAAAAAATCCTCCCAAACACTTCAAATTTTCTCTCTCAAGAATCCTTTCTTAAGCTCACTTCTTCCTCCTTTTATAACCTACTCATCTATCTCCCATTCTAATTTTTCCACTAACTCTATCTCCCATTCTAATTTCTCCACTAACTCTTCTTCATTTTCATCTTCCATTCTCCATCTCTATCTCACATTCTAATCTCTCCACTAACTCTTCTTCATCTTCATCTTCCCTTCTCCATATTTATCTCCCATTCTAATTTCTCCACTAACTCTTCTTAATCTCCATCTTCCCTTCTCTATTCTTATCTTCCATTCTAATTTCTCTACTAACTCTTCTTCATCTCCATCTTCCCTTCTCTATTCTTATCTTATTTTCTCCATCCATTCTTTTCCAACTTCTCTTCTTCATCTCCTCTTCTTCATCTTCCCTTCTCTATTCTAATTTATCCACTAACTCTTCTTTTTATTATTTGTAAAATAATCCTTCAAGAGTTAGGTATTTGCACTCTAGTCCTTGAATTTTAAGTATTTACAATTCAGTCCCTGAAAAAATATATTTCTTTAAGTCCAAATCTCCTCACAATTTTTGACACACCAAAATTTACCACATGTCAAATTTAAGCTCATTTCTTGTCGCTGAAAATAATGCATAATTTAATTAAAGCCCTTTTGCAAAATTAAGTCATTCTGGGTATAATTGGGCCAAGATGAAAATTTAAAATATTAGAAGACAATGTCACAACTCATAAAAAGTGAAAGTTAAAAATAAGTTGACTCAAATTAAATTTTTTTAGGCCCGATTCGAGATTATACTCGTGAAGGAACACGTAACTCGAATTGGATTTTTCTGAATTTGCGATAGCCAATATGAAAATAGATTTAAAATAAAAATATTAACTATCTTTGTGTATTTTTTTGGCCTCAAATGTTATTTTTCCAAAATTTTCAAATATTTTTGTATTTTTTTTTAAAAAAAATTAAAATATATATAATATGAAAAATTATTTTTTGGTCAAAATTCGTTCCCTAGGCTTGGCTAAGGTTCCCAAAGTTGATTTTTCAATTTTATGAATTTTTATGGATTTTCTATTAATTTTCGAAAATAAATAAATAAAAAATACGTAAAAATACTGAAAATATGAAAAATCGTTTTTTGGTCAAAATTGGTTCCCTAGGCTTAGCTAAGGTCCCCAAAGTTGATTTTTCAATTTTATGAATTTTTATGGATTTTTTATTACTTTAGCAATAGAAAAAATGATTAAAAATCAGGTGTCAACAACGTTGCACCTAAGAATGTGTCGTTAAATTTTGACTTTCTATGTGGAAGAAAACCCAAAATTTTCTGTAGTTTGGATTCTCTTCTACGGCTTCTGATCGCTGTCAAAAAGGCACCTTTTATGCAGTTGGTATGGTTTTCCAGGATCATGTGGCGTAGTGAATTTGTCTTCCCGCTGTTGCCCGGGACAATGGGGTTCGCGGGACTATGTGAATTGATTTTACAGAATTGGATAGTGTTTGTTCTACGAAAGGGAAAATGAGAAAGTGCAGTGGAAATTTGGTTAGGACAATTTGAACTTGCAAGTGCAGAGTGGGGTGATCTGAGGGGAGAAACGGAATAACCAAAATCATCTCTATGCTCGCATCTCTCCTGGCGCTGAGCGATGCTGAAAGAGTATGTCTCTTCGTAAGACGGGTGAATCCAGTGAAGCCGGGGTCGAGAATCAGTGGCTCCATCTAAGAAAACAATGGCGGTTAGACGGAATGTGCATGCCGAGGTTGAAAATCAACGCATGCTCTTCTGAGGTGGTTTACTTTCTCCGCACCTCATCTCGGCCATGCATGCTGCATTTCACCGGGGGATCACTAGGACTCGCTGTGGACGGAGAAGGGTGGTTTGGCTGAGATCAATGGCCTAAAGATGTTTATAATAGTCGAGAAATGGAACTCAAGACCGTGTCGCCTCATTCAAATGTACAAAGTCAGATTGAAGATTGGACAAAAAGAGATTTCTTTGCATGATCTAAGATAAAAGAAAAGATGGAGGTGGTTTTTGTTCATTTGTTTTTGGAAAATTTCGCCTTTGACTTTAACTGGTTTGGAATAAAAGTGGCTTGACATAAAGGTAATGTAGATATTTTTGGAAATTTTCAAATGAGGGCTTGAAGTGAACTTTATTTTAAATGAAAGTTTGATGTGATCATGTTGCTATTAAATAATGATTTAAAGTGATCATATCAATTTTAAATAAGGGCTTCCCTTGTGAGCTGCCTAAATCTTTCGCTTCATCAATGGCATTTTCGTCAAAAGGACAAAAATACCCTTCTAGCGGTAGGTTAGATACTTATTTGAGATGAGAAAATTGTCAAAAATTCTTAAACTTATTGTACTTCGGTCAATTCAATCTTAAATCTTTTAATTTTGTCAATTCAATACTAAACCTTTTTCTTTGCACTCATTCAGTCTTAAATCTTTTATATTTATATCAATTTAGTCTATTCAGTTAATTTTGATCAATCGACGCTAATGTGGCCACAGACCAACACTGACGGGGCATTTTTTAATAATATATATTTTTATTCTCTTTCATCTTCTTCCTCTAGCTACCTCAACCACCTCAGGCTCGTCATCGATGACTAGAGGATAGGGTTGGTAGACCATTAGTGCCAGTGCTACTAGGTTTGGCTCGGCCTCGTCAGATCTGGGCAAGGCTGAGTTTCGCCAATCATGGTATCATTATTGCAAAAGGTTTAAGACTAAATTGACAAAATTAAAATATTTATAGCTGAATTAGTACAAGTGTAATACATTTAAGATTTTTTTTGATAATTTTCTCTATTTGAAACTGGCGGGGCAATTTTATGTTCTTATTTAAAATAAAAAAAAAATATTTCAAACTCTCGTTTGAAAAAAAAAAATGAGAGCACTTAACATCATTATTTCCCTTTATTTTTTTTCACCTTTAGAAACAGCCTCTTTTTTCTTTCTTTTCTTTTTTTTTTTGTCACGAATTTGCCCTTGGCTTGTAGAGCTGTCGACTCGATTGGTCGCCCCAAGCGGATAAGGCTTTCCCTCCCAAAAATCTCCTCCTCCTCCTCTGTTTGCGTCTCTCTCTCTCTCTCTGATTGAGAGGGGCTCATCCCAATCTCATGACCCTCGCTTTCGCCTTCGTCTTCGATTCTCAAATGCTCTGAGAACTTGTGCCCCTCCCCATTCTCCTTCCTCTTCTCTCGCTCTGCTACTGTGAGATATGTCTGTTCTCGTGCCGAATCCTCACCTCCTCCTCAGAGAAGCCTGTCCCCGAGACCACCACCACCACCGGGGGCTGAGCGGCGTCATCTCTCTGTCTCTGCACAGACCGCCCGGTCACTTTCCCATCGGCGATCGTACCAGGAGCTTGGGTTGCCCGTGGATCGGGAGGCGACACACGAGAGCTGGGGCGTTGTGGCCCGACTCCTCGGGCCACGCCGTTGCCGAGATGGAGCCGATCGAGGACTGCGATCAGCTGGACCAGGTTCTTCAGCGAGCTCGCGAGCTCTCCCAACCCATTCTCATCGATTGGTAGCGCTCTCTCTCCCTCCCACCCTCATCTTCCCAAAATCCTCTACGCGGAAATCGATGTTTTTAGTCTTCAAACTGGACGTCGTTTTGTACTCCAGTTTTGGCTGTCACTGCTTCTGTGGCATTAATACGCGCTAGGCTAGATAACATCAAGCGCTCTGTCGTTTTAGGTGAGCTCGTGAGACACGGCTTGTTACGTTGTTGTCGACTATTTCCTTGGAAGGTTTCCACACATACCATTGACCTTTGTTCATAATCATCATCATTCGGAGATTGCGCCAATTGATGAATCGGTAACATTCTTGTACCATGCCAATGACTCCGACCGAAATATCTGTGTTTCCAGACTTCGATATTGGCCTCGCGAGTTTTGCATTGGGGAGATTCCATTGAATTTCAGTCTCTTCTTTTCTGTTAAATTCTGCTTCCCTCTTTACAGATATGCATCGCCTTCTCCAATCCATGAATGTAAATTGGCAAGGAATACAGGGGAAGTGCTTTCCTTCTTAGGTTTATCGTGATCGCATAGTTCCAAGTCCCTTTTTCCTTAGATTGAAACTGCATAAGCATACGCTTGTTCGCAGCGCCTGAGTTTTTGCTTACTGTTTTGTTTCAAGTTGTTTGTCCTAATAGGATGGCTGCTTGGTGTCGGAAATGCATTTATCTGAAGCCTAAGCTAGAGAAGTTGGCTGCCGAGTACGAAAGCAAGTAATTTCTCTCTCTGTCTGTCTCTCTCCTTCTTCACCAGTAGGCATAGTAGAATTCCAATGACAAAACTATGCAATATTAAGCACCATGGTTCTGGAAATCTGCAATGTGGTTTGAGTTTTCTGCACTAAATATTCTTTTGCTACTGAGCAAAGTCACTTGAGCTTAAGATCTTCACAGTTCGCTGTTACTCCTTAAAACAAAAGAAGTGAAAACCTGTTGTAGCTGTGTCTATCCTTCCAGCAATTCTAAAGTTCAAACAAAACTTTGCTCCAACCTAGGTGCCCCTTCTTGTGAACAGATTCGCTGTGTATTGATTTCATTTTTTTGCTCTTCTCATGGTACTGGTAGAATCAGATTCTATCGTGTAGATGTCAACAAAGTTCCTCAGACCCTTGTGAAGCGCGGAAATGTCTCTGTATGTCAAGTTACTCGATTTTTTACAGCTTCAATTTCACTCCTATAAGCATGCACTCCTCATCACTGACTATGTATTCTTCCATTGTTCGCGCTTGAAGAAAATGCCAACTTTACAGGTACTCAGTGTATTTATCTTCATGGTATTTATCTTCATGCTTCGAGTTATCGATAGGTTTGCAAATTGACTGGACCGTATATTTGCAGTTATGGAAAGATGGCGAGATGAAAGAAGAAGTAATTGGAGGACACAAGGCGTGGCTTGTCATTGAAGAAGTTAGAGCAATGATCCAGAAGTACGTCTGAAGGTGCGATGGGACCTCTCTCTCCCTCTCCCTCACTCATGTGCATCATTGATTGCCGTAAAAGCAACATTGTACAGTGAAATTGGCTGTAAAGTTAGCTCGTTTAAGGGTTAAATTCTTCTTTTCGGACAAAAGACAAAGGTTATTATTTTAAGGTGAATCTTCATTAGCACGAAACTTCGTGAGTAGTAATCCCTGCTGCAAAGCCTTGCGGACACTTGCACTGGACAATAATTTACCAATTCCCGCACAGAATTGTAATCGGAGTCCGAGTGTAACTTCTCTCTTAGGTTAAGAAGTCTTCTTCAGTTTAAGCTGCAAGTTGACCATGCATAGAACCGTAATCGGAGTCTGAGTGCAACTTCTCTATTAGGTTAACAAGTCCTCTTTGGATTTAAGCTTCGACTAATCAACTTTCCCACACAGCGTTGGTGCTTCTTAACGGACAGTAAGCAAGGCCTTCCCCCCAGAGAGGAGAATATTGAAAAGCATGGATAGTGATCAAAGATATAGAATCCTAGGAGAAAATTACTAAAAAAATTCATAATTTTATTGTAATTGTGTCGACTCAGTCCTAATTTTTTTTTTCACTAATTCAGTCCTAAATCTTTTACAAATGATTCCATTTCAGTTTGTACGGTGAATTTTGGTCGGCCGGCACTAAAGTGGGGACCGACAAGCCGACGATTCAATATTTTAATTTTAATTTTTTTTATAATTTTATTTATTTTTTCTTTATTTTTATTTTTCTTTGTTTTCCCCCAACCCCTCTCTTTCCTCAACCGATCGCTGATGTCCGGCGATCGGTGAGAGGCCAACGACTAGAGGTGCGGTCAGAGGTTGAGCAAGGCAACGACTAGATGTGGGCCGGCTAGAGGCAAGGTCGAGTGAGGCAGCGACCGGCCCAATTTATTGCTAATCCTTGGCGCTTGGTTGAGGAAGGAGAGGAGTTGGGAAAAAAAAAATTTGACAACCGTCTGAGGAAGGAAGGGGGTTCGGAAAAAAGAAAAAGGAAAAATAAAAGTCATAAAAAATTTTTAAAAAAATATCAAAATATTCGATCGCTAGTCAATCGACTTCCACATCTGCACTAGCTGGTCAAAACTCGTCGGATGCACTGAAATGGCATAATTACAAAGGATTTAAGACTAAATCTGCACAAAAATAGTTTAAGATTGAATTAGCATAATGGCAATAGGTTTAGGAATTTTTTTTTTTTTTGATAAATGTCTCAAAATCTTGCTAAATGGATACCATAACACCATGGATAGTGATCCCAAGACCTTAAGCAGCAAGACGGGGGAGCATTGAAAAGCGCAAGAATTCGACCCAAGAACAGAACTACCTTTAGAAAAAGAATTTCTTGCGTCACGATAGTAATATTTTGCTAACCACGACATCCACGCCCGTTTATGAAAGCCCCCCATCATGGCCATTGGCTGAAGAAGCAAAAACGACGAGTATTAACTGATAAAGCCCCTTCGCTTGAACCATCGAAGGTGTTAAATGATGTCGGAATATACCGACTGAACTCAACTCTTGACATATTCGGAATTGAAAGCACAGCAATATCATGTTATCTCGGTAAAATGATTACACACCATCCTCTAACTGGCCAAACTCTTAACCATGAATTACAATTGTGTGACTGTTCATACACATTATGCTTCAAGGTTAAGAAATGATAACTATGATACGCATAATTTAATCAGCCACTTGCATAACAAGTGACAACTACGGCATCATCAAGCATGCTCTGCCTGTAAAAAGCACGTAGACACCATCTTTACCATCTTCTTGTGGAAAACGTAGAGAAGCATGCATGTTCCCCTGTGAAAATTATGCTGTCATTGGCAAATCAAAGATTTTTGTGTAAATGTTGCTGCCTTTGGTGTTATTCATGACTCAAACCATCTGCAGTAAATAGAGTAACACTGCACAAAAGAAGCCTTGTCATCGCAACAATCCGAGTCGAAGTCCTCACATTGCTCACAAGAGCAAAACCAGCAGCCTTGATGGTTGACAGGACCAGCATATTTGTCGAAAGGACATTTCATCAAGCTTCAACCTACGGTGCTGCATTCCGACTGCTGCATCACCATCACTAGTCACTTGTGTCGGTGTTGTCGGTATTAAAATGCGATAGAAGCTTTCTCAAAGTCCAGCTCCGGCATCTTCAATGGAATATCTAGAGGTGCTAATGCATGACATACGCAAGATCGCGGTGGTGAAGCAAAGAGAGCAGATTTATGCAAGGACTAGGCCGACTAGCATATTTCATATAACATAAGCTTGCTACTCGAAGAGCGGGACTGGCATCGGGATGGAAAAACAGAAAAGGGGCACTCATTGCACTGACGAGTACACCCATGGGATGTGCATCATACCGGCGATATACAGTGGAATGGAATGAACAAAGGAATCAAACTCTGAGACGTGATAACACTCTTTTTAACGTATTATTTGCCCAACAACGTAGCTAATGGTTACCGGCAAAAATCTTTCAGGATACAACAGATTCTCAAGCAAGAATATTAGATAACAATTCTAATATTTCTTCAAGAACTCTCTAGGAAATAATCGAAAACGAAAATTGTACTTCTCTTATTTGGAAAGAACGAAAATTGAAAAATACTCTTCAAAATAAATAGAACACTTGAATATATACCAAGAAATGAACACATCTTTTCACGTCCAAATAGTTTATTCGATTACACCTTTTTCATTTTTGAAAAACAGTTTTTGTATGAAAGATCGCAATTTTTCGAAGGTCTAAAATGATTAACTCAAATGGACGCAATTCTTCGTGTCTAAATAGTTGCAACTATTGGACATAGTTAATCAATTAAAATTCAAAATCAATATTAAAAATAATCACAACTCCTAAGAAAAGAGTCACACTGTTTCACTAGGACATTATAATTAAATTTTATTAAATTTAATTCGAAAATAAAAATAAGAATAAGAAAATAAGAAAATGATTTGATTTATGTCGATTATTACATGCAACCGTGCAAAGTATTAATTGTGCACCCACACGTGGGTACAATGAGATTTAGCCCACTTGCCATTTCTTTATTTTAAAAGACTGTAGTAGCCTTTTAACTAATAAAGAAACTTGTACTTTTCTTTTCATTCTGCGTGGGATTGGAAAAGGCAACTTTTGTTTTTTTTACAAACAAACTTCAACACATCATGTGGCATTCATAGTATAATATTATGCATCAAGAACATGGATTAGAGCAATTCAGTCAAACATAATAATCCCACAATGAAACACAAACGAGTCACAAGCAACCATAAATCAGAGAAATAGAACGCTCTCTAAACATGCTTAGTCGTATAAGGACCTCAGTGAAGTTGGCCTCCTCTACTTATGGGAGAAAATGTCACTATTGGTGCCAAAAGTTGTGTACGAGATCACTTTAATACCAAAAATTTTAATCAGATCACTTAGATGTCAATTTTTTTTAAATGATCGTTTGAATGATAACTTTGATTTGCTCCGCCAAAAATCTGACATGACATTATTTTAACAATATTTTAAGCTGATGTGGCTTGGCGAGGTCTAGTCAGCAATTGAAAAGGCAAAATTTAAGGAAAAAATACAAACCTAATTAGTTTACAAAAATAAAAAAATTGGATAAAAAATAAAAATTTTATTTAGAATAAATTAAAAAATAAGGTTAAAAATTTTAAAAAAGTAAAAATTCAAAAAAAAATGTAAAAGTAAACTTTTGCAAAATAGACGACGAGAGTCACTGAGCCATGGCAAGGGGCTAGCCGCCTCCACCTACTGCAAGTGAGGACCAGCACTAACGGCCAATCCCTGCTAGTGGTGGCCCTTAACCCGATCTGGGTGAGGCCCTCGCTTACTGCCGATGAGGGTCGCTAGCCCCTAATTGAGGCTCGGCGACTTTTACCAGCCATGCCCCACCATCTTTAGCCATTGTTGGCGATGGTGGGGGCAGTGGTGATGAGGGGTTGTGAAACGCTCGCCACTTTGTTCTTTGGACATAACGTTTTTTTTTCTTTTTTCTTTTTTAAATTTTAAGGCTTTTTTGTTAAATTTTAAGCTTATTTTTAATTTTATTTTAGATAGAGTTTGTATTTTAAAAGAATTTAACTTTTAGCTAATTATTAAATTTGAATTTGATTTTTTATTTATTTTAAAGTGTAGAAGTTCAGGCCACATGGACTCATTTTTTAAAAAGATGTCATTTTATATTAAAAATGTCGAAATATTTTGTCGAAGGCACCAAAGTACTCATTTTGTCCTCGGCTTGGCACTTAAGTGATTCAATTAAAACTTTTGCCATGGAATGATTTCCGTGCACAATTTTTAGCACAAATAGTATTCTTTTCCCCTACTTGTGGTAAGAGCCAGAGTTTAATATCGAGAGTTCAGAATTGGAAGGAGAAAATACAAAAAGATTGACCGGAAGACACGACAAAACAAGTCATTACTAAAAGCATGATCAACCAATCAAAAGCTTGACAAGGTAGATCAAATATAGATCTTGTTCTCGATCGCATGTGGCCTCTGGGCCTTGAACGTTACTAAAGGTAACAAGGCACAATGAATTGAAATTTGAAAAAATAAATAGCATGACGTTCTTATTTGCCTTAAATTAATATAAAAAAAATTGCATTTTCAAAGCCATCCTAATTGATACGACATGTGCCAAATTGGCACTCCAAACATTTTAATATCCATATCACTTGCAGTACTATCACCAGCTAAATGACATCCCACAGTTGAATGTAGCATAAAAATATCAGTTATCATATTGGCACTCGATTCTGCATGCTCTCTAGCTCTAGTCACATTTTCTATCTCCACTTGTGTAACTAGGTGAGGCATGACTGCTTCCGTTGGATGGACGACCACAGTTGCATGACTAGGTTTAGGTGAGTAGTGATCAACATTGGAAATGTGACATTCTTCTTCAAATTCGCACTCACGAACCTTCTTACCTTGGAAGTAAACTTTCAAATTTCATGGATCAGCACGCCGCAAATTAGTCGCTCGAAGCTCAGTCGCCTCGAGCTCTTCAGGACCTTGCTGAGTTGCTGGAGGAGAGGCACCTTATATATCACTCTGATCGAGAGCCGTCAGCTTATATATCACTCTGCCGAACTAGCACGATCGAGAGCCGTCAGTAGGAAGGGTTCCTAGTGAGCATTACATCTCCTAATTTGTAATTTTTTTTATTTTATTAGACCCTAATTTATTTATTTATTTTTTTTGTTTTAGGGAGTGGAACGTGAGGCTGCTTCCATGAGGAGCAATGCAGCCATGGAGAAAGTCCTTCCGGTGGTAGACCAAATAAAAATGCGTCCTGTGTTGGTTCTCAGCGGGAGAAGCAAGCACATTTGCAACCTATTGTCTCAACACTTCGTTGATATAGGGCAGCTTGAGACGGTGGCCATCGGCGCCATGGATTGCAATGATGCCACTAGGCATCAAATGCGGAAGATCCTCATCGAGGCCTTGCTGATTCTCAACACAATGGTCGGCTGATGCACTGCCCAAAGACCTTACTCAGCTACTTGATGAGAGGTGCCAAATATATCTCTCTGTCGATCACGCACAATCGAAAGCCCATGGTAGAAAGACTATCAAGTGAGTATTACAATATCTCTTAATTTGGAAATCTTTGCTGGTTCTCAGCACAATGGCGGCAGATGTGGAAGATGTTGATGGAGGTCGAATTGATGCCGAACAAGGATACCTTCCGGTTCATGCCCTAGTAGAAAGTGAAGGGAAAGAGGAGCTGCGTGAATCAAAGGATTGAAGCTGAGAGAAAAGGAAGAGTCAGAGAAGAAGAGTTGGGAAGATGGTAGCCAAAAGTGCCGTGTAGGTTTTTACGAAGTTCTATAGAGACTTTGGAAGGAAAGCTTTTGTATTTCTTTCTTGTGGATTATCAAATGAAGGGGAGAGCACCTGTTTATATAGTAGAGGGTTTCGGATTAGAACCGTTGATCATATCTCGATCCAATGGTTTATATTGTATCTCTCATCTTCCTGACCACCGACAATTAGAAGGAAAATTCCAGAACACCGAACAATTACGGTATTGCCTGCCCTTGAAAATATTCTAGAAGATAGTGGAATACCCTAGGCAACTCATAGAGATCCAAGAGACAGCAAATCTTAGGGTTGTTCTTGGCCAAATGATTGACTAGTCGGGCCATGAAACCTCGGCCCATGTCACCAGGAAGAAGAGTGGCTTTGTTTTTTCCTTGCTTTTAATTTTTTTTTTAACCGAATGAATGAAATTAAAGCTAGTAGACATGATTTGCATTTCCATGCCCCACGCTTAAGAGAAAGATAGAACTTTTGCCTGGTAACCCCATTAAATAAAAAACTGAAACTTGGCTATTAATTGAAGAGAATTTATAGCGAGAGGAAGAAAGAAACGTGCATCCTAATCCTATGCTCAGCGAGCACGCCCGAGCAGGATGTCTTCTTCCGCGAAAGACCAGCACCCACCTCAAAAATGGAACTTCTGCAGCAAAATTTCATTCCCTTTTCATGAGAATCTCTTTGAGATTCAAATTTTAAACCTCTCCCGGAGATGGAGAACCCATACATGCCAGGGATAATCAGTTCAAATTCAGCAAAATTTTTTCTCCTGAACGTTTTCACTCCCGGCAAGGACATAGTTCAGAGAACTTTTGAAACATATGTCGGTAATCAATATTGGGATCCCAAATGCAGAGCTAAGAAACGCGAATGTGAACGAAATAAGCCACCTTGATCTGTAAATCGAGTTAGACTTAATTAACCAAAATATCAGACTCTGACTCAGCAAGTAATTCTCAGGATTTGTGCTCGAGCAGGTCCCCAAAAAATGTCGTGAACGTAATGTCCACACAAACTCACCACATCCAAACCGAAACATAACGGAGCTAGAGAAATAAAAGCATTGATAAAAATTGATCACCGACCTAACTATTCCTGCCTTTGTTGTGGCCTTGTGGTCTGGTCATAAGACGACCAAACCTCAACGTCAGAGGTTCAAGTTTGGGAAATAGAGAGGCACAAAGGTGGGCATAATCTCTTAAACGACACTGATGTCTCCTTCTATAGTAAGAAGAAGAAATGTTCCCTTAATGCCGTTGGCTTAGACTCATACAGATAACAAAATGCAGATTAGAAGCATTTTGCCATGCGTATCAAAGTTGATGACCTCGTGACAACAATTTCTAAGACATTGATCGAAATGAAATCTCATAGATAAAATCAACCGCTACCATTGTCACAAAAGTGGGCAAAATCTCTTAAAACGACACTAATCTATCCTTCGTGGCATGCTCTCTTGCGCGCTTCGCGCATTTGCGAGGACGGTCGTTGCTGGAATTACTTATGTTAATCGCCGCAACTAAAATTTTAGTAATTTTTCTAATAATTAGTAAAATTAGCTAATAAAATTGAAAAACAAAGAAAGGGAGAGTAAAAAATTTTAAATAAAAATAAAAAATTAATAAAAAAATTTAATAAAGGATATTAAAAAAATTCGAAGCATGTAGATAAAGGAAGAAGAGAGATTGGTTTCCGCAAAAAATGATTTCCTTAAAAAGAGAAGTCAACGTCTACACTTTTGACGGCGTTTTTTTTTTCTCATTGGAGAAAATATTTTTGTTGACTCATTTATTTCCGTGAACCGAATGCCGGATAATTCGAAAAATATTTTTCTAAAAGTTATTCTTTTTCAATGAAAAAAAAAACGGAGCCTAAGTTAAATGAAAATAAACTAATAACATGGATCACCGGCACAACAACGCTAGATTTGTGGTTGGACCCCCAAGTCCATGACACATCGTGCGGATTTCGTGGAAAAAGATGTTTGAAAATTGCCCAAATTAAGGCTCCACGCGTTGCAAAGAAAACAACTTTCATGGAAAAAACAAATTAGATTTTTTGGCCTTTAGTTCACAAAAAAAATAGTTAAGAAAATTATTTTTCACCAATACAAAAAGCACCTTCAAAAATGGGAAAAATACTCTCTTCTATCAATTACCCTCTTCTGTCCTCCCTGCGCTTCTTCACCTTCCTTTTCTTTTTTGCAAATTTTTTTTAAAAAATTTGCAAAAAAGATTTTTCCCATTAGAGTCGACCATGCTGCGTTGATAAAAAAAAATGTAGAAAATCAAATGAGACTTTTCTTACCAAAGGACGAATATTATTTTTCAGTTCATTTTCGGATCTCAATCAAACATCGGAAAATGGTCATTTATCAAGAAAAAAACTTTCCGTAAAATGTTTTTCATAAAGATCACATTATCCCTCAAAAATAAATTGAGCCTAAGAATTATCAGATCAAGCGGTGCATGCGTCAACTTTTTTTTAAATTATTTGAATTCAAGTTACGATCCATCGCGTCAATTCCAGTCAATGGTAGACGTCTCCAGATCATGAAATTTTATTAAAAATACCATGTAAAAATTGCAGCCGTGAATCTACGCAGGTGGTATTCGATTTCTTCTGCTGTTTTATTTTGCCAAGTAGGATCTTTTCTATTTCAATTGAAAAATTGGATTGCCTTTTTAGAAGAGGAAAATAACTCTTCCATTATTTGAGAATAGCATTCGGACAACTTCGCAAAAAGAACTTCCTAGTAATTGTTGTTGGTGCTCTCAAATGATACAAAGAAGTTGCAAATAGAGTGAATTTTGGAATATTGTCCAAAATGTCTTAAAATTATTACACTTTTGCTAGTTCAATCATAAATCTTTCAATGTTACCAATTAAGTCCTAAAGCTTTCCACCCTTTGCCAGCTGAAAATTCATGACGTAGATACATGTCGTCACACGTGGCATGACCAATGCTGATGGGATCATTTTAAATAATTTTATATTTATTTGTATTATTTATTTTTATTTCTTTTATTTCTTTTTATCTTTCTTCTTGCCCTTGCCTGGCCAGGTTTCGCCTGTAGCAAGCGACGGTGAGCCTAGCCAATCGAGGACATCTCGCGTGCCCACTGGCAAAAGGACAAAGAAAGAGAAAAAAAAACTTTATAAAAAATACTAAAATATTATTAAAATTTATCCACGTCACCGTCAGTCATGCCACATCAATGATTTTTGGCCAAAATTGTTAAGACGGACTCAATTAACAAAGTAAGAAACTGTTTAGAACTTAATTGCCAAAATTAAAAGGTTTAGGTTTTCAATTCAATAGGTTTAGGATATTTTGAACAATGTTTTCAAGTGAATCTTACCATTCATCCCTTGCTTTTCTTAAATCTTTCGCGATGCGTATTCTAACTCTCTCTTTTTTTCAATCCTAAGCAACTGAAACTCTATCAACGTACCGCATAAACTCACGTATAATATTTCCATTTTTCAAGTAGTATTTGTAGAGAAAAGTAAAAATCCGTCTTTGATTTCTTTTTTTTTTAGAAGCCAAAAAGCAAATGTATAGTCTTAGCTTCGAATCCAAATGGCCGGTTGAGCTAAAAAATTCAGTCCAACTATGGGGCCGCTGAGTTTCGAGTGAAATCCTGACTTGATCCTGACTTTCTTAATCTTTTGTTCTTTAAGACAGCATTAAAGACTCAAATTGGACTTTGAGCGTCTCCTCTCACCCTTTTATTCCGTCGGAAAACAAAAAGAAAAAGAAAGTTGTTTATTGAAAAGGAACAGCCCATTATTTTGGGTGGAAAGCATGTTGTTGTATTTGCACATGTAGTTGAAAAAAAAAAAAACAAATACGAGAGCTCACATTCCAAGTTGAGTCGTTTGAAACGAGAAGCTTAGTTTTGATACGATGAAGTAGTGAGAATATTCCAAACATCGTGATCGAAACGATGCAGTTTCTCAATTGTTGGCAACAGTGTTACTTAGTTGATAGACAATCAATCGACAGTCACATGGGGCATCAAGACGCAACCCAACTCTTTATGGATATAGATTCTTCATGCCAAATACTATTCCCAGGTGAGAAATACTATTCAAGCTAAACCTGATGATTCGATGTTATAGAAAGCAATTGTTAATGTACGGCCGACTTTAGAGGAAGGAGCATTATGGAACTTGGGAAATGGAAAACATGTAAGATTTTGGAAAGACATGTGGATCCTAGGGTTAGAGCCACTCTGCAATAGTTACTTCCCACGTACCTCCATTTGATACGAACAAAAAAGTTTGTGATCATATGCGGAATGGGACTTGGAACTTTCCGCTCATCGAAGGGGGGTCTTCCCAAATGATGTAATCCTTAGAATTCGAGCTATCAAACCTCCAATCAATTCTAATGGAAGAGCTACTTTAATGCGAGAAGGTCATAGCAGTGGGTCTTTCTCTGTTAAGTCAGCATGTGAACTTACCAGTGGATCTGACAATCAAGAAACATATGACCCCTTATGTGGAAGTGGAGTGAACCTCAACGTATTAGAACTTTCCTTTGGCTAGCGGCTCATAAGCGCTTATTAACCAACGAATTGAGGACGTCTCGCGATACGGGAGGTAACCCTTATTGTCTGCAATGTGAGTCTTCAGTGGAAACATGGGTTAATCTTGTTCGACAACATTGTCTAGAGGAGTTCTTCTCAATGAACTTATATCAATGGTTGAAATCCAACCTACTTGACAAGGGGAGATTTAGCTCTCACCGTGATTAGAGTATTATCTTTGGTGTGGGTATACGGCTTTTTTTGCAATGGCGAAACAAGTCGCTTTTCCAAGAAAGTTTTGTTTTTCCTTCTCACCCTAGACTTGTAATTCAATCATACACAAAGGAAATCACAGCTTCGCCAATGATCAACTTGGCTCAAAGTGGTTCACGTGCTTCGCCCATTATGGTCAATTGAGATTCTCCACCACCGGGATGGATTTAACTGAATACGGATGGAGCATCTACATGTAATTTTGAACTTGCGGGAGTTGGAGGACTATTTCGAAATGAAGGAGGTGACTGGTTTGGCGGTTTTACCTCATTTCTTAGAATATGCTCGTCTTCATAAGCTGAATTTTGGGCACTATGATTGAGACTTACCATAGCAAAAGAACATGATTTCCATAAACTCATCGTTGAGATGAATTCCAAAATTATAATCGAACTTGTTAATGAGGAATATAGAGTAGATACCACAGGACCGACATTACTTAAAGATATTAGAAGATTATTGGAATCCCTTTTTAAATTCAAAATTCATCATATCTTTCAATAAGGCAATTGACTTGCGGATATACTTGCTAATATTCGTGTAACGAAGCGATTAGATACTACTCTTTACTTGCAACCTCATAGGGAATTATCTTATATATTTGTTTATTAATAAAGTTAGGATTGTTGATTTCAGATTATAGTTTATTTTAGTCTGTACCTTCTCTTTATCAAAAAAAAAAAAAAATCAATCGGCAGTCTTGGGGATTCGGATTTCCTGACATAGTTTTACTATGTCAAGAGTGACAAAAGTGATCTAGACTATCCAATTAAAAAATGGATGATCCAAATTGATCAAGTTCAGAGGAGAGAGGATGATCCGGAGAGATCTCGCTCATGCTGGTGGCGTGGACCCACGCACTGAAAGCCATTTACATTGAATAGCGATTTTTTATTTAACTTTCTGAACTCTGAAGTGGGAACAAACGGAAAAGAAAAAGCGCGTGGGGGAGTGACCGACCCACCCATATTACCTTTATCGCCACTCTCATTTTCTCCGGCGGCTAGGGAAACGCCCTGAAGTGTCCTATTTTTTTTTTTTAAAGTGATTTATTTATTTTTATTTTTTCCCTTTTTCCGTTCTTCCTTTTCTTTTTTTTTTCTTACTTTTTTTTTGTCCCTTTTCTTCTCGCCAATGACTGCCAAGCCCTCAACTTCTCGAGTGAGGCCAGCGAGGGCTAGGAGGCTCGTTGTTGGCCAAACTTTTGCCTCAAATCAGCCACCGACAAGAAGGAAGGGCAAAAAAAAAAAAGGAAAAGCAAAAAAAAAAGAAAAATAAAAAGGAAAAAAAGAAAAAATGACGAAATGCCCTTGATTAGGCCTTTTTTTAAAATATTGTCCACTTCAAACCATTATTTATAATTTTCCCCCATAGCTATTTACTTACGTTCTTTTTATTTTTTTTTATTCTAAAAAATGATAATCATATATATCACAAGAAAAATCGACACATTAAACTTCTCAATTTCAATTAAGATGGGAACCTAAAGCATCACGCATCCGGCGATTTTCAATTTGAGAGAGAGAGAGCATAGTATGGCAATTATTTGAACTTTTCAATTTTTAAAAGCGAAACTAGCAAATACACTTGATATTGGTACTTTTGTGGGTTTTGCCAATGGTACGATGAATAACCTGGTAAGTAACTTTCCAATGTTTAGAGATTAAGAGCGAATTCCCAACATACTTTTATCTAAGTGAGAATTGTGTCCATCAAGATGAGTCGTGCGTGATCGTACCGATTACCATACAAATGTTAACCTTCTTGAAAAGTTAACACAAGGACTTTCAGATTCTAAGAATCTTGTAGGACAAATGGATCTCTATCTCATAACAATCTAAAAAATATATATTTACCGAATTAGAGAAATTCAAATTTAGGTTGAGTTGTGGACTAACAGGATTTCAATTCTTAAGAAGACAGAACGAGAGACAGAGCAATATGGATAAGGTCAATTACTCATGTACTTTTAAAAGGGAAATAAACTATGTGATCTTATCACGTTTTAGCGAATATCTTGAGAGTATCATTTATTTGGAGAAGTTGGGTGTCAGTTCGTATCAAACTAATATTTCCTTGGTGATGAATACATTCATGCCTGCTGGATTTATGAGCACGTGAAATTACTTTGATGTTCATTTTTACTGCCCCATTTTTCTAGCGGAATATTTTATTTTTTCGATTTGAAATTTGACAATTTGGAGGGGGTTTACTTCAGATGGCACCGGCGAAGTACGAGATCCTCGGGGATAGAAGCTAAAAGTATGTTTGGCATCGATTGTGATCTAAAAAATTCAATTCTGATCAGAATTGATTTCTTTTATTCTGTCTTGCGGACTAGTTTTTGAAAATCAGAACGCATTTGATAACTATATAAAGTTTCTATTCCTCAAACAAAAATGCTGTTGGTAATTGCATAGAATTTCTGTTCTCAAAAATAATTTCTCTTTTAAATTTTTTCATTTAAGTTAAATAATTACGTCTTGTCAATACAACCTCTATAGCATTGCTAATAAAATGAATACAAATCATGCATAATCCATAATTAGTCTATTTATTTCATAAAGCATAAAGATATATGCAAGATCCTTATAGAAAGAACATAAGAATAAGCAATTTGCATTTGAATTTTTGCCACATCTTTGAAGTTAAACACTTCTATACTTAAACAAGCATATACCCAGAACCCGTATTACTTCAAAACTTATATATTTAAAAAAAATCATGGCATATATATTTCTTTTAATTTGTTAAAAATGCAATACAAATTAAAAGACTGGAAAACCACCAACCAACAAATGGCATGGGAACTAGACGGCACGATAAAGAAACATAGGAACGGGGAAGCTATTGAAGTCCTCCGAACTAGAAAGCAGTAAAGGACCTAGGATCTTACGAAACATTAAAGACGTAGAAACTTGAAGCTTCTCTTCATCCTTGCAGTCCACCATCCAAAATTTGTATGCCACATAGGAACAGCAAACAACCACCTTGGAACATTACCAAATAGTCACGGAAACGACTCAGAATAGCCTCCCAAAAATATGTTGTTGGTCCGCATCGAAATCGACAACTAATATGGTGAAATGGCACATAATCGGCAACGAAGAATCAGCAACCCTTATTTGATAGTTTGGCCAATAGTCCTCGTGTCCATAACTTCTTTCTTGAACCATCGAAGCAAGCCTTTATTTACCAAAAAATGCCTTTGCCCAAATGAATATCGATTCTGCTGGATAAATCCTTAGTAGCCTTTGACGCCAAGTGCTTGATTAGTGGACTGACAATCCACAATAAACTTTCAATATCAATATCTCAGTAGCATATCAATAACTTGTCCATCGATTCATCCTTTGCTAGATCAACACCTTCAATCCACTTTAGCAAGTTAGAACCATAATCTATCTTGGCCGGAACAAACATAGTCGTTGTTGTAAGTGTCGATGGGACCAAGTGCATACGTGTCGATTAAGCCATGTTCGAACTCAGGGAATGTTCCGATGATTTAGATGTTCACGCATCGTGAACCCATTGACACAAGTTATGGTCAGAACCTGGTCTGGCTAGAATAGACATTGATGTTGCTTTGTCTAGCCATCGAAATCACGTTGGAACTTTGGATTCTTCCGTAGAATCAGCTCCTCCTGCATCATTAGTGGGATTAATTGACGAGGACGGAGTTGAGTTCGCAAGCCGATGGATAGGGGCCGGTGCTCCCACATCACAGCATCCACTTGGAGGAGGAGGAGGAGGAGACTCTCCAGACGGCGTGATTTGGTATTTTCATTTTTTTTTCCTTTTCCCGATTCAGTTTGTGAATATATCAACTCATGAAGATGACGCAAGTGCGGAGTTGGGCTCTCCTGATTTTGTTGCGTGGAGTGATTTCGCATGCACACAGCACCAACTTCTGTTTCTTCTTCCCTTGTTCTCGTGCTTTCGTTTTACCTTCCTTTCTTTGGGAGATGAGGAGATTGTACGTAGAAAGTCACGATGGATTGAATGTTATGTTGTGTTCGACTTAGACCCTTGATTAACTTTCGCGCTAATTTGGATCTTGTGTCTAGCCGGCGTTGGTCTAGCTTCCGCGGTTATTTTTCTTTTATTTAACTTTTCAGCTTATCGAAAGCTTAACAAATAAACATGAAGAAAGAAGCGCTTAATAGTTATGCGTGAGCAGCAGGAGCAGCGTCCATGGCTTCTGATGTGAATGGTCCACTCCATGTCTGATATTCAGACAGTCGAAAAACATTCAGAACTTTTCAGAACATATAAAAGTGATTTTCCAAGTATTTTTACAAGAACATTGATCTATATAGAACAGTAGGGGCCTGTCGGTTTGCGCTTTTGAAGAAGCAATTGCTTAACTTCCCTTCAAAATTAAATAAGACTACTTAAACTTTTAAAAGTAGAATATGAAGATGTATACCGCTTTACTTGTCAATTCTAAAGGTTTAAGGTGATTCGAGCTTAAATTAAAAGCCGAAGTTCATTTCAAAAATTTAGATTGAGTAAAAGTATATCCTAAATTAATATACAATATCTTTTGATGATTTTTCTATTGAAAATATCAAAATAAATTTTGGAAGAAAGTCAAAAAAAAAGAAGCCTCAATTTTTTACTATTGATTGTCAAAAATGTACAACTTAGGTGTGCTTGAATTTGATAAAATTAAGTATAGTCAAATAAAGACATTTAAGTTTGGCAAAAATTAGGTATAGAATTGGCTATAAATATGTGTGGTTTTCTTGTAAGTTTCATATTAAGGAGAAGAAGAAATAGAGAGAGAGATCTTGTAAGAACAAGCTTAGAGCAAAGCTTGATTTTCTTTGTGTAAAATCTTGGCAAAGGTATTTTGTAGTATTGCTCTCTCATTTGTGTTTTTGTTATTCTCTCCAAATTAAATCCTCCAAGCTTCCGCAAAATTCCTCCTTCCTTTTTATTTGGTTCCTACATTTGGTATCAGAGCCAAGTTATGGCGTCCACAAGTTCCGTTCAATTTCAACTTCCAAAGTTGAACGGAAAGAATTTCAACAACTGGTCCGTCCAGATGAAGGTTTTGTTCAAATCGCAAGATTTGTGGAACATGATGGAGAATGGCTACATCGAAGTAGCTAATAACAAAGAATTCAATGCCATGAGAAAGGAGGAGAATGATTCGTTGGTGGAGTCCTGGAAAAAAGATCAGAAAGCATTATATGCGATCTTTCAAGCCGTGGAGGAGACGATATTTGAAAAAACATCGAATGCCGAGACCACCAAAGCAGCGTGGGATATTTTGCAAAAATCCTACAAGGGCGACGATCGTGTTCGAAGAGTTCGGCTTCAAACACTTCGAGGTGATTTTGAGTCTTTACGCATGAATGATTCTGAGTCTATCTCTTTGTATTTTGATCGTGTACAAAACATCGTTAACCAATTGAGGGTTAATGGTGAAACACTCCAAGATGTACGAGTCGTAGAAAAAATCTTAAGGTCTTTGACTGAAAGATTTGACTACGTTGTTGCGGCAATCGAAGAAGGCCAAGATATATTAACCATGACGTTGGAGCGGTTGATGGGTTCATTATGCTCGCATGAGCAAAGAATGAATCAGAAGTCCGTCGGTTCATATCCCGAGCAAGCTTTGCAAAGTCGTATCGTTCCATCAAATCGAGGAAGCTATCAAGGAGGTCGAGGTCGCGGAGGAGGCCAAGGAAGAGGTGGAAATTCCAATTTCACCGGGAAATTTAAAACACGTGACAAATCAAAAGTCAAGTGTTTTAAGTGCAACAAGTTCGGACATTACAAATCCGAATGCCATGCAAAGGCGACGTACGAGCAGGCAGAGCACGCACATACCACTGATGCTGAAGAATACATGGTGTTAGCATGTACGAAGGATGACTCAAGTACTGCAGACACCAACATATGGTATCTAGACACTGGTTGCAGCAATCATATGATTGGCCGGAAGGAATTATTCTCGCGATTGGATGAAACGAGTCGTGGTGAAGTCAACTTCGGGAATAAATCAAAAATTCCCGTGATGGGCAAAGGTAACATTAATATCAAGTCAAAAGATGGTACTAATGTTGCTATTGCAGATGTTTACTTTGTGCCAGGACTTTTTTGGAATTTGCTAAGTGTTGGGCAACTTTCCGAAAAAGGCCACAAAGTTCACATTGAAAATGGAATTTGTACCATCAGAGGTGTCAACAACAAGTTGATCACAACGGTGCAAATGACGAAGAACCGGATGTTTCCCATGACTCTTCAGACGAAGAATCTCTTGAGTTTTCAAGCGATGATGAAAGACAACAACTGGTTGTGGCATCTTCGATATGGTCATCTAAATTTTCGTGGACTAAAACTACTGGTCCAGAAAAAGATGGTGACCGGCATGCCTTTAATTGAATGTCCAGATCATCCATGCGAAGGATGTCTCGTTGGAAAACAACATCGAGAATCATTTCCAGTAGGGAAAGCCAGAAGAGCAAAGCAACCTTTGGAGCTGGTACATACAGATATATATGGCCCTGTTGAGGTTGAATCAGTCGGACAAAAAAGGTACATGCTGATTTTTGTTGATGATTTTACGAGAAAAACTTGGGTATATTTCTTAAGAGAAAAATCTGAAGCATTTGCCAAGTTCAAAGAATTTAAAGTCTATGTTGAAAAACATAGTGGCTTTAATCTGAAGACGTTGAGATCGGATAGAGGGGGAGAATTTACCTCAAATGAATTTGACAAATTTTGTAAAATTCATGGAGTAAAACGTCAGTTGACTGCCAGCTATACACCTCAGCAAAATGGTATAGCAGAAAGAAAGAACATGACAATTTTTGAAATGGCAAGAAGTATGTTAAAAGCCAAAAATTTGCCTAAGAATTTTTGGGCAGAAGCGGTTGCTTGTGCTGTATTTGTACTAAACAGGTGTCCAACAAGGAGTGTTCTTGGAAGAACCCCAGAAGAGGCTTGGAGCGGCAACAAGCCAGATGTTTCGTTTCTACGAGTATTTGGGTGTGTGGCATATCCCCATATACCAGATGAACGAAGAAAGAAGTTGGATGACAAAAGCGAGAAGTGCATCTTCATTGGCTATAGTGACACAACTAAAGGTTATAAGCTGTATAACCCTGTTGACACTTGATCTTTAATCATTTTTTCTATTGCTAAAGTAATACAAAATCCATAAAAATTCATAAAATTGAAAAATCAACTTTGGGGACCTTAGCCAAGTCTAGGGAACCAAATTTGGCCAAAAAACGATTTTTCATATTTTCAGTATTTTTACGTATTTTTTATTTATTTATTTTCAAAAATTAATAGAAAATCCATAAAAATTCATAAAATTGAAAAATCAACTTTGGGAACCTTAGCCAAGCCTAGGGAACGAATTTTGACCAAAAAATAATTTTTCATATTATATATATTTTAATTTTTTTAAAAAAATACAAAAATATTTGAAAATTTTGAAAAAATAACATTTGAGGCCAAAAAAATACACAAAGATAGTTAATATTTTTATTTTAAATCTATTTTCATATTGGCCATCGCAAATTCAGAAAAATCCAATTCGAGTCACGTGTTCCTTCACGAGTATAATCTCGAATCGGGCCTAAAAAAATTTAATTTGAGTCAACTTATTTTTAACTTTCACTTTTTATGAGTTGTGACATTGTCTTCTAATATTTTAAATTTTCATCTTGACCCAATTATATCCAGAATGACTTAATTTTGCAAAAGGGCTTTAATTAAATTATGCATTATTTTCAGCGACAAGACATGAGCTTAAATTTGACATGTGGTAAATTTTGGTGTGTCAAAAATTGTGAGGAGATTTGGACTTAAAGAAATATATTTTTTCAGGGACTGAATTGTAAATACTTAAAATTCAAGGACTAAAGTGCAAATACATAACTCTTGAAGGATTATTTTACAAATAATAAAAAGAAAAGTTAGTGGATAAATTAGAATAGAGAAGGGAAGATGAAGAAGAGGAGATGAAGAAGAGAAGTTGGAGAAGAATGGATGGAGAAAATAAGATAAGAATAGAGAAGGGAAGATGGAGATGAAGAAGAGTTAGTAGAGAAATTAGAATGGAAGATAAGAATAGAGAAGGGAAGATGGAGATTAAGAAGAGTTAGTGGAGAAATTAGAATGGGAGATAAATATGGAGAAGGGAAGATGAAGATGAAGAAGAGTTAGTGGAGAGATTAGAATGTGAGATAGAGATGGAGAATGGAAGATGAAAATGAAGAATAGTTAGTGGAGAAATTAGAATGGGAGATAGAGTTAGTGGAAAAATTAGAATGGGAGATAGATGAGTAGGTTATAAAAGGAGAAAGAAGTGAGCTTGAGAAAAGATTTCTTGAGAGAGAAAATTTGAAGTGTTTGGGAGAATTTTTTGGAGAGAAAATTTTGGATGTTTGAGAGAGTTTTGGGAGATTGAAGAAAATTTTGAGAGAAAGAAAATACCAAAAGAGAGAGAATTTTGAAGATGATGGGAGTTTAAAGCTAGGGGTTATCATCACAAATTCCTTCATCGATCAAATATAAATCAAGAGTTCATCATCGTCAACGAGCAAGCAAATTCGAGCTAAGTGTTTTTATTTATTTATTTATTTATGGTTTTACTCGCAAATTAGCACAAATTGTATACACTTTCTTTATCTCCCATTTTTTCCCATATTTATGTCAGGAGAAGGACATCTCTATCTCAACAGCAAAAATCTCGTAGAGATGCAAAAATCGGCCCAGACAAGCTCCTAAGCTGTCCACCGATTTCTCAACTGATCTGTGACTAAAAGTCCCTCTTAATTCAAAAGAAACTCTCTATATTGGGAACATAGAGAGCGAAAATCAATTATAGAAATCCCTCCCAAAAAAACGGGAGATAAGTACTCTTTCCACTCTTCTGGTTTTAGGTGCATATTAGCACATATTTTGTATACTGACACTTCACTCTATTTTATGTCAGGAAGCCGCAGCTCTATATCAATGGTCAACCCTATGGAAGCACAAAATCGGCTTAGATGAGTCCTCAAGCGCGCACAAATTTCAAATTGTTGAATCAATTCGTTGTATTTCATTTTAAAGAATTCATACCCCAGAATGGAGAGGACAAAGTCCATCCGCAATTTAAATATCTGCACCATAAATCCCAAAGGGAAGAGCCAAGCCAATGCTTAGCCTCCCATTGGAGGTTTTTACTTACAGTAGTTAAATACCTGCAACTTAAATACATGTACCTTAAATCCCAAAGGGAAGAGCCAAGCCAATGCTTAGCCTCCCATTTGAGGTTTTAACTTACAGTAGTTAAATACCTGCAACTTAAATACCTGCACCATAAATCCCAAAGGGAAGAGCCAAGCCAATGCTTAGCCTCCCATTAGAGGTTTTTACTTACAGTAGTTAAATACATGCAACTTAAATACTTGCACCTTAAATCCCAAAGGGAAGAGCCAAGCCAATGCTTAGCCTCCCATTGGAGGTTTTTACTTACAGTAGTTAAATACCTGCAACTTAAATACCTGTACCTTAAATCCCAAAGGGAAGAGCCAAGCCAATGCTTAACCTCCCATTGGAGGTTTTTACTTACAGTAGTTAAATACCTGCAACTTAAATACATGTACCTTAAATCCCAAAGGGAAGAGCCAAGCCAATGCTTAGCCTCCCATTGGAGGTTTTTACTTACAGTAGTTTAAATACCTGCAACTTAAATACCTGTACCTTAAATCCCAAAGGGAAGAGCCAAGCCAATGCTAAGCATCCCATTGGAGGTGTTTATTCACTGTCATGTACTTCCTATAATTTAATTTTTGAATCATCAGACCCAAAAGATGAGTAGGTCGTAATACTGCACAGAAGTCGTTAACACACTCCCTCTTTCGGCTTCAGGGAATCTTTAACACTTAAAAAAATATAACAAATAAAAATATATACTATCCATGCATCCTATTTAAAAAGTGAAAATACAAAAGAGAATGCTACTAGAGCCTTAGGAATAAACCAAGCATGAGTTGCCGAATTAGGATATCCATGAAATTAAGGTACCGAAAGGGCATTAGTTTTAATTAACTAGTGTAACCAAGTCCCCGAACTCATAATCTCTGGTTCGCAGGAATAAATTAGTTCTCCCACTAATTTATTTAGGTTCCTAATCAACCTACCAAGAATGATTAGTGGCGACTCCAAATTTCAAAATCATTTAAACAAAAACCAAAGTTGCGATTCGGTAGGGCTTGGGAGGGTCCGCGTTAGGTTAGTCAAATCTAATTAACCTAATAATCCGTTAACCCCCTTTAAAATTTAAATTTTTTTAGAGGGTCGCGACAGCTTGGCGACTCCACTGGGGACTAGAGATTTTTAAATTTTCGAAAAAAGATACCAATTGGAATACTTAAATTTTTTCGAAATTTTAAAAGTCTTAGTGGACTTAGGCCAATGAAAATTTCATGGATATCTCGCTTCTGGCGATCTTGTTTGGGACTCATTCTATAGGTGTTCTATGTTTTTGCAGGATGGGAGTTATAAGGGGCGGAGTGTTTGGCTAACCCCTTTGTTTTGCAGGCTCGGTGTTTGGTTTATTTGTTTAATTTCGCATATTTTTAGAAGCGCTGTTTTGATATCAATTGTTGTGCATGTCTTGCATACTCTGAGGATCACGACACCTGCACACACAAGCGTCTAAACCCAAGTCGCGAAATTCTTCCTAGAAAACCATAGATAGGGATCGAATATGTAAAGCTCTTGCGTCGATTACGCTCGGGTTGACCATATTTTATCCCGTTCATTATCTGAATTGACAATTCTTCCCATTGTGATTTGATTGCGCGGAGGGTAAGGTTGTCAATTCAGATAGTGGGGGCCTTTTAGGTCCATACCCTGTCTCTCCTTCTTTTATTTTCTAGAGTTCACTCCTCACTTGAGTCATGCGCATGACTATGTGATTTGCATTTCTCCAAGGTAAAAGTAAGTTCTCTAATTTTATCTTGTATTTATTTTCGGTCGGTTCATGCTAGGTGTTAGTCAGTTTTTGAGCTTAATATTACGACCATTCTTTTAAAAGAAAATAAAAATTAAATTTGTCCCTCATTTCTTTTAAAAAAATTTTGAAAAAATGATGTGAAAAATCCCTTCATGGGAATTTTATTAACCAATAAGGGATTTTTGTCATGTTTTTATTGCTTCAATAAAAATGAAATTTTCCTGAAAAAATTTTCCTCTGAAAATTTATTTCAATAAAAAGAAAAATTCCCTAAAAAAAAAACTCTAGTAGACATCAAGTGATTTTATCACATTTTTCAAATTATAAAAACTTGCAAGAAAATTCTTCTCGAGAAATTCGCTCATGTTTTTCTAAGAAAATTTTCTCTAAATAAAATTAGACTAATGTCTCGGGGGAATTGTATTGACCAATAAGAGATTTTTGTCATGTTTTTCTTGCTTCAATAAAAATGAAATTTTCCTGACAAATTTTCCTCTAAAATTTTATTTCGATAAAAGAAAAATTCCTTCAAAAAAAAAACTTTGGTAAACATCAAGTGATTTTATCACATTCTTTCAAATTATAAAAACTTGCAACAAAAATTCTTTTCGAGAAATTTGCTCATGTTTTTCTAAGAAAAGTTTCTCTAAATAAAATTAGACTAATGTATCGGGGGAATTTTGTTAACCAATAAAGGATTTCTGTCATGTCTTTCCTGCTTCAATAAAAATAAAATTTTCCTGACAAATTTACCTCTGAAAATTTATTCTGATAAAAAGGAAATTCCTTCAAAAATTTTAGTAAACATCAAGAGATTTTGTCACATTCCTTAAAAAAAAAGAGTAATAAATCTGCAAAAAAATTCTGTATTAACCCATTTCTTCCTAAGGGAATTTTTTTTTTCTGATTTCTCTATAAAATAGAAAAAATCAAATTGGACTAATATAGGAGTCATGGACCGACATTCCTTGTGTCGCATACTAATTATATCATTTTCTTTTGCAGGGAGATCCTAGATACCCTAGACGGGTGTAAAAATTAAGTTCAAAATATATCAAGAATCATCTCCAGAAATACCAAAAGACGAAAAACACCGAGGCTTCAACCGTTAATTCCGGGGGGCAAACGAACACTGTCCATCTTTGACAGACAGAGTTATGTCAATCCGTAAACTTGTATGGGCAGTGTATTCTGATATGACGGTGGATTTATACTGATTAAACACGGGGGCATATTTAATTTATTGCAGAGGATCCCGCGTCTTTTGAAAGACAATATGGATTATATAATCAGAACCCATGAAACAAATACCTTTACCTGATTAAATCAACCAGAGACCGATCTTAAAATTTCCTCTTATCCGAAACATGCGGAGGGCTTTAGAGGACCGAGGTTCTATTAATGAACGTGGCCCACAGGAATTTCTCCCGACGCTACAGGCGACCGACACGAGCAAGTAGACGCCGAAAGAAATAAAATATGGATAAAAGTGGGCACACAACAGGTGGCCGGATTTATTACCAGCGCACTGATCGAGTTGTCATAGTGTTATTGTTTGTGATCTCAAGATGGATAGTGGGGGCCACCGCCGAACCCTTCATCAATGTTCTCGATATCATCGTCTGGAGCAATTAAACAAGAACATCAAGAAAAACATTAAGCCTCGACATCTTCGGTACCTCAAATCGTTCTATTATGCTATGCGGAAGAAACAATAGCAGGAAAATTAAACAAAAAAAAAACACGTGAAGCTTTTCTTTCATTCCATTCATCAAAGAGCATTACAACAGCTCACTGGGGAGGAAAAGTAAAGCCAAACTGAGCCCTGATAACCATTACGAAGGAGCTCAACTGACTCTCCAAACAGTTGATGCTCCGGGTGCACCGGGCGTTCTCAGGATCAAGCTCCGCGAGCCTAAAGAAGAGGCGATCGCGCTTCTCCTTAGCCTGGGCCATACTGGCCTCGTAATGCTCGACAGCAAACTCCAAGTCCGAAATCGCCGCCCTCTCGAAAGCAATATCTGCCGTAATGTCATCAAGTCTCTCCTGCAGCCAACCGCATTTGCACCTCATCATAATATTGCTCGGCTCCTGTTCGGCGTAAGTTCGGACCAAGGCCAGACGGTCCACCAACTTTCCCCTCTCACGAACTAGCCACGAAAGCTGATCATTGGCAAACTTGAAGGCTTTCTTGTGATTATCAGCCATAAATGTGACTATTTCCAGACGCTCGTGCCGGTCTCGGTAACGAGCTTTCACGACGGCAGTCACAATGACCGTCTCATAAGCGCGGTTATAGGCAGCCAGAAAATTAATGAAGAGGGTCGGGAAGTTCCGATACTCCCTCCCCAGTTGGGTATCCTCAACAGAAGCAGTGTCTAGGGTCCTGAATAAACCGAGGATTTCAGCCTCAACGGTAGAGTTTTGGGCTATATGAGCGTAACCTCTACCAAGAAGATTGTAGAGTCTCTCCCACCCAGCCAGGATTTCGGCGGAGAAGGTATGGTTAGGAGAATTGGCCATTTTTGAAAGCAGATCACGAAAGAAAGGAGGAGAGAGGCGAGGCAGATGATCGGAATGCGAAGGTGATAATCTGCTTCAATTTAAATAATGATTTCACAGGGGCAGTCCTTATTGGTCGAGTTTTTTCTATCTACCATTCTCTGTCGGCAACACCCCCGTTGGCTCGAATTCCAGTCAAGCGGCAACCTCAAGCTGAGCAGACCCGATGTCTCTGCAGAAAAGTTGGACGGGCTGCCACCACTTTGAAAAAGAAAGAATAAAAAACGAGCTGAGTGGGAGACAAAGAAATTTTCGGCAGAAAAGGAGATACGACTCGTCTTTATTGGAGGACCCGCCAGTAAATCGACGGTGGAGATCTTGACAAGGCCCCTCTACCACGAAAAGAAAAAAGGAAGACGAACTGAGCGAGAAACAAGGATTTCCCCTTTGATCAAAAGCTGAATATCAGATTTTCTCCCTCGAAAAATCTAATAGCACTGCCCGTGAAGAGGGAAGTCGTTGCTATTGCCAGAGAGAGAACTTGTCCTCATTTGATAGTGAGAGTTCATTCGCAAGAACTCGCAGGAGAAAGATAGAGAGAAAGGAGTTCTCGTGGGAGAGGAATTCAAAACCTTCACCATCAAAGCATCGGCTTTCAAAGCCTGTTACAAGAAACCATCGACGATCCCGTGATCCCTCAAGTCCAAGAAGACATCCTGAGGCGGTCTCGAGTCGGCAGTCCTAGATCCAGAAATATGTCGAGCATTAGGGAAACGGGCGCATGTTCAACCCTGGTCGAAGCTAATGAAGTTCCTTACCCTGAGGGTCTACTGGTCATGGACATTGACGGTAATCCAGTCTCTCTGTCAATCCTTGTTACCGTATTGAGAAAATGCCGGTATAAGGTTGTAGCTCAAGCAAAGGCGACAGAGGCCTTAGAGATATTAAGGAGGAGTAGTGACCCGTTTGATATCGTCCTCACCGCCATGGTAGGGATTGACATGGATGTTTTCACTCTCTTGGAAGTCATCAATTCTAAATTAAACATGCCAGTCCTCGTAATATCGGCAAGCGATGATCAGCAAGCCCTAATGAAGGCTGTCTTAAATGGGGCCCAAGACGTCGTAACGAAACCAGTTAGGGTTCAGATGCTTCAAAACATATGGCAGCACGTGGTAAGGAAGCAATTGCACGACCATGAGAACAAGCATCAAGCCTTCAATTTTGTTCCAAGCAACTGGAGAAAGAAGATGAGTTGGTCTCCCGAGCTGCATCGTATGTTTGTTAATGCAGTTCAACAGGTAGGAATCGATTCGGCACGGCCACAACATATACTGGAAATTATGAACGTAGAGGGACTCACTAAAGCAAATGTTTCGAGTCATCTTCAGAAGTACAGAAAAAGGGTGAGAGAACACAATGCAGCTCAGAATCAAGAAAACCAAGGCGGGACTGATCCAAGCCTGAATGTCGAGTCTCCTCGCCACCATAAGTTCCGCGGGTTAGCATGGGGCGAGCCACTTCCCATCATCAACCAAGCCAGTAGCCGTGCCATCAATCCTCCAGGCGTTAATCAAAGTATCCCCCAGAATCACCCTAATGCTCTTCAAGAGTATAGACCGCAGGGGTAGTGTATTCAGACTCCTTGGTCTGAGCACCAACCCGTGGCTAGAATTCATCCCATGATCAGCGCGCCTGCGCAGCCAGAGAATCAGACAAGAAATTATCCTGAGCACTTCCACTTCTTTAATCCTCGAATGGAAGGAGTTTTTGGCAGCAGGACAGTTGGTGATCCCCACACTTTCTCGAGTAATGATGAAGGCTCCAGCACGAGAAGTCAAATTGCTCATGGCGAGGACAGAATGAGAAATCTACCGCCAGCATTTGCCAACAACAATGCCCAATTGGAGCATCAATTGCTGGAAGGTTCAAGAGATTACCCAGATGATGAGCTTACTGCCCTGGTCAACCAGTTTAGGGTTGACAGACGTCCCAAGCCGCGATCAGGAGCCAGTGAGTAGGGACTCTCAAATATCGATCATTCACACCCGAACCAACACGAGACTAGCTGATTATCGAAGAGCCACAGGAGAGGCAGAACTGACCTTGAATAAGTGCACATTTTATTTCATGCTTAATTCCCCTGCGTATGATATTTTCCAGCTTTCTAGGTGTCTCGATTTAATTCAGGGACAAGGGGGCAATTTTTTTTTTATCCCGTCGAATGCGTGAATCCCTTTTTATGCTAGATTTAGGGCGGATCAATTTGTGGTAACGTCGCTGACTGCCATAATGAGAAATGTTGAATGGCCTCACGTAGGGAAATTTGAAGTGAGATGCCCAGGCGAGCTCGAAGACGGGTAATTGTGTGTCGTTCCAATTTACCCTCAATCGTTGCAAAATGCTAAATTGGATTTGTTCCATTCTCACCCAGGGAATCGCAAAGTGCCTCAAGAGTGTCGCAAAATGAAATGACCCAATGGAACGCGATAGGACTCATTTGCCTCGAAGGTAACCTTCAAATTAAAGGAGCCCTCCGGTCCACGGACCCGATGGCATAGAAAATGATGATGGTCCAAGGCAACCCGAAAGAAAATAAGGCCCAACTAAGCAAAGCACTTACGTGGCAAGCTCAAAGTGAAGGGCAACTCGGGACATACAATTCAATCCAGTCCAAATGAAGGAACTTCCTCAATTCAAATTCAATAGAAGTACACACAAGGGTAAAACAATATCGTTCCAATTTTTCTAGAATATGAAGAACATATACTGCCGCATTCTCTTTCATTTTTGCAGGGGAAGTCTCTACTGGCCAGAATTTCCTGTCTAACATTCCCTATCAGTATCACCTCCGCTACTCGTCTCCAATCTCCAGCCAAGCAAATCCGACGTCTCTACAGCAAAGCTAAACGGGACGCCACTACTTTGAAAAAGAAAAGATAAAAAATAAGCTGAGTGGGAGACAAAGACATTTTCGGCAGAAAAGAGATACGACTCGTCTTTATTAAAGAACTCGCCAGCAAATTGACGGTGGAGACAACAACAAGGGGCCCTATCATGAAAAGATGGAAGGAGACGAGCCGAGCAAGAGACACGACAAGAAAAGAGGATTGAGAAAGGCCGGACCCTTGGAAGAAGCAATACAGTTGCTAAACCCACGTTTAATTTTAAAAGAGACGCCATGCTCGGAAGAGGGTCTTAAGGCATAGGCAATCGCTCAGAAAAATTCAAAGAGAGTGAAAACACCGGAAGCGAGTAGCAAATCTTGAGAAATCATCAACCAAATCAAAGATGTCTCAACCCAATACTCCCGAGAGCTATCATTGCCTGCTGAATATGGGAGAGGAAGAGTTCGAAGCCATGTTTGGGATCGAGCCTATGGAGCCTGGCTCTTCCGCCGACGACGTCCAAAATCTCAGTAAAGATAAGGACAATAACGGTAAGGGTCAAAAGAAGCGTTACCGTCGCCATACTAAGGAGCAGGTACAAAGGCTTGAGGATTTCTTCAGAACATGCCCTATGCCAGACGGCAAACAGAAAATGGAACTGAGTCAAGAGTTAGGACTTGAACCTTTGCAAATCAAGTTCTGGTTTCAAAATAGGCGAACCCGAATGAAGGCTCGTCATGAGCACAACGAAGCCGAGTTTCTAAGAGTTGAAAATGAAAACCTCCGAGCGGAAAACAAGATGTATAAAGAGACTTTTGACTCCGCCACCTGCCCCAACTGCAATAGCCTCCTCCTCACCCTCGATGAAATGCATGATCTGAGGATCGAAAATGCACGTTTAAGAGGTGAGTTAGACCAGTTTATAACAGGATCGAGTTCTGTTGGAGGAGGGTACAAAAGGACCAATGATACTGGATCAGCATTAATACCTCCCGAGGAAGAAGGGACAGATCACCACCAAGTGGACATTGACGATGATCTTTTCGCCATAATCAACCAGTTTGATATCGGTAAAGCATCGGGACTGTGATGCACTTGTTCAGCCAGTGACCACCAGACCTTCTATATGGCCGATGCATACCTAATTTGGGATGAAGCTAGCTGATCATGGGAGAGCCTGTAGAGGAAGCAGAACTGATCCTGAATGAGTGAATGTGTTTTATTTCCTTGCGTGATATGTTTTTCTGCTTTTGTGAATGTGTAAAAGCAAGGAGTAATAATCCGACTTCCCCCTATTAAATGCTCGAATCCGCCACCTCACCAACCTCGCGACGAATTGATGGCGAGTAAAAATCTGGATAAACCTGAAGGGTAACTCCGTATCGTTTCAATTTACCCTCAGTTGCTCCAAGTTTTAAAATTAAGCCCATTCTATTCTCAGGAAATTGCAAATCGACCCGAGAACGCAATCATATCCGAATACAAGTTGAACAAAATTTGGGGGCAAATCGACTCATGGGCATTACCACGGGATGGACAGCTTCGGACAGAGGAAAGTACAAGCGAAAGACGCGAACAATCTCAGAAATTGGTAATTCTGTATCGTTTTAATGTGCACATAATCATCTCAAGTCTTGAATTGTCTTATTCCATTCTTAACAGGGATTGCAAATTACCTCGAGAAATACCGTAACATGGCATAAGGTGATACAACAAGGCTGCTTTATCCCCAAAGATTAACCTTTGAAAGGATAGCCCCATGGACACCTATGGTCCAATGGACCGAATGGTATGGGGGATGACAGTAGGTCCGAAATATCCCGAGTTCGATCCCCGAGGGTGGGGAATGTTGTATGTATTATAAATAAATGAAACAACTTTTTGTGCATTTCTTTTTGCAAGCAGGAATACTCGACGAGTAATACCGAAGTCAATATTTTGCTACATTCTCGGCTTAATGGTGAAGCATCCAACAAAAGTCGAAGAAAACTCAATCCAGCAAAATTGGTAAAAGACTTGTCCAAGGCATTCAAGATGAAGGGTAAATCAGTATCGTTTCCAATTTATCCCTTTTAATAATGGTTGACATGTCTCCTTTTCTTTTCACAGGAAATATTTATACTAACATTTAACATGTTGAAGGAGACAAATCCAAAAGAAAAGTATGATCACCTGACAAGATCTATCCTGGTGAAAAATGGGGTAAATTGATCGCAAGCTCTGAAACGAAAAAGCAAATATGTCTTCCTTATCTCGTTTGGTTTCAAGAATAATTTCTCTGCTTCTTGCAGGGGCATTAAACAAACCAAAATGCTCCATCGCCCATATGCTTCATCGCGCAGGGGTAAAGTTTGAGATAAACCACCCCTCGACATAAGGAGTAGGCTTCCTAATTTGTTCGGTCCGCCCACATACCAGGGGCAATTTAAATTCGCCCATATTTGCACATTATATAAACACACGTGATGCTAAAAAATTGTCACATCTGCATTGTGCTTACACAGTTCATGAATTATGTATGACTATTCCGTGTGTTTAACTTACCAACTCCAACTTAGAGCATAAACTGCACAGGAGATATCAAATGTGCAGAATGGGGCATGACAGGATGAGGAAAGGCAAACCATTTCCACACAGGTCTAACATTTTGATCTACAGATAAACAGCCTTTCTCCAGAGTGAGAAAAAGCCATTTCGGAATGAAGTCCCCCATTCAAATTACATTCGAGGTGTTCATACTATAAGAACCTCCTTAAACAGAAGTGGTAATGCAATACATGATCTATATGTTGATCGATTGCATCATGAGTTATTACATAGACTGCCTTTAATCATGGCAAACTTAGCTGAACAATTTTGTATGAACCAATGAACGCATTGATGAAAATGCTTGCACATGTTAGCTCTGACATTGCCCGACAGGCAACACATTCCCGGTGTTTGAGTTACCTTCCAAAGTCTTGAAATTCATTCGGCGATTATTGAATGAACAAGCCTGGTTGTCCAGAAGCCACCAAGCATTTCTTCCAAATTCTCAGGTAAGTATATCTTCAACCAGAACCTTTCAAGAGAATGAATTCTGACGGTTGTTGGGATACTCGAATCCATTGCGGTATATACAGGTATCCACATTCTTCAATAAAGCATGATTTGTCTCAAAGACAGAAATGTTCGAGACCTTTTGATCTCTGCCTCTTTGGTTTATTCCTAAAACGACAGGAGAATATAATTTGGGTTTGAGCTTCTGCAGGATTCCTGGTCTCCCCAGATTTCAGAATGGCACCCTTTGAGGTACATAAAGTCCTTCTTACAGGCAAATCAAGTCCTTCTTACAGGCATAAAGTCCTTCTTACAAGCAAATCAAGTCCTTCTTATAGGCAAATCAAGTCCTTCTTACAGGCAAACCAAGTCCTTCTTACAGGCACCAAGTCCTTCTTACAGGCAAACCAAGTCCTTCTTACAGGCACAAAGTCCTTCTTACAGGCAAAGTAAGTCCTTTTTACAGGCAAATCAAGTCCTTCTTACAGGCACAAAGTCCTTCTTACAGGCAAATCAAGTCCTTCTTACAGGTAAACTAAGTCCTTCTTACAGGCAAACAAAGTCCTTCTTACAGGCACAAAGTCCTTCTTACAGGCAAACCAAGTCCTTCTTACAGGCAAATCAAGTCCTGCTTACAGGCAAATAAAGTCCTTCTTACAGGCAAAGCAAGTCATTCTTACAGGCAAATCAAGTCCTTCTTACAGGCACAAAGTCCTTCTTACAGGCAAATCAAGTCCTTCTTACAGGCACAAAGTCCTTCTTACATGCAAATCAAGTCCTTCTTACAGGCACAAAGTCCTTTTTATAGGCAAACAAAGTCCTTCTTACAAGCAAATCAAGTCCTTCTTAAAGGCATAAAGTCCTTCTTACAGGCAAATCAAGTCCTTCTTATAGGCAAACTAAGTCCTTCTTACAGGCAAACCAAGTCCTTCTTACAGGCACAAAGTCCTTCTTACAGGCAAATCAAGTCCTTCTTACAGGCACAAAGTCCTTCTTACAGGCAAATCAAGTCCTTCTTACAGGCACAAAGTCCTTCTTACAGGCATAAAGTCCTTCTTACAGGCAAATCAAGTCCTTCTTACAGGCATAAAGTCCTTCTTACAGGCAAACAAAGTCCTTCTTACAGGAAAATCAAGTCATTCTTACAGGCACAAAGTCCTTCTTATAGGCAAAGTAAGTCCTTTTTACAGGCAAACAAAGTCATTCTTACAGGCAAATCAAGTCCTTCTTACAGGCAAAGCAAGTCCTTCTTACAGGCACAAAGTTCTTCTTACAGGCAAAGCACCAAGTCCTTTTTACTGGCACCAAGTCCTTTCTACAGGCACCAAGTCCTTCTTACAGGTATCTCCATGTGGTGACCTACCATACGGGTCAAATCTCAATCAAAATTTAATCAGTAGAATCCTTTTATTAGGAATCTACCATGGTACGACCCACCATACGGGTCAAATGGTATGACCCACCATACGGGTCAAATTTTAATTCAATTTTTAATCAGTAGAATCCTTTTATTAGGAATCTACCATGGGTTGATCCACCATACGGGTTCAAGTTCAACCACCCTAAAGTTTTTTTTATATAACGAATCCTTAGGTTCTCATTTCATTTTCAGTGGAACAATCATGTCACGACTCTTTTTATTTCCTTGTATTGAGTCGATAAGAATCCAGGTGTCATCTCGTCTTTGAAATGAACCTCTACCGAGCTTCCTTTCAAAGAGGGGCAGCTGTTGACACCTGATCTTTAATCATTTTTTCTATTGCTAAAGTAATAAAAAAATCCATAAAAATTCATAAAATTGAAAAATCAACTTTGGGGACCTTAGCCAAGCCTAGGGAACCAATTTTGACCAAAAAACGATTTTTCATATTTTCAGTATTTTTACGTATTTTTTATTTATTTATTTTCAAAAATTAATAGAAAATCCATAAAAATTCATAAAATTGAAAAATCAACTTTGGGAACCTTAGCCAAGCCTAGGGAACGAATTTTGACCAAAAAATAATTTTTCATATTATATATATTTTAATTTTTTTAAAAAAATACAAAAATATTTGAAAATTTTGAAAAAATAACATTTGAGGCCAAAAAAATACACAAAGATAGTTAATATTTTTATTTTAAATCTATTTTCATATTGGCCATCGCAAATTCAGAAAAATCCAATTCGAGTCACGTGTTCCTTCACGAGTATAATCTCGAATCGGGCCTAAAAAAATTTAATTTGAGTCAACTTATTTTTAACTTTCACTTTTTATGAGTTGTGACATTGTCTTCTAATATTTTAAATTTTCATCTTGACCCAATTATATCCAGAATGACTTAATTTTGCAAAAGTGCTTTAATTAAATTATGCATTATTTTCAGCGACAAGACATGAGCTTAAATTTGACATGTGGTAAATTTTGGTGTGTCAAAAATTGTGAGGAGATTTGGACTTAAAGAAATATATTTTTTCAGGGACTGAATTGTAAATACTTAAAATTCAAGGACTAAAGTGCAAATACATAACTCTTGAAGGATTATTTTACAAATAATAAAAAGAAAAGTTAGTGGATAAATTAGAATAGAGAAGGGAAGATGAAGAAGAGGAGATGAAGAAGAGAAGTTGGAGAAGAATGGATGGAGAAAATAAGATAAGAATAGAGAAGGGAAGATGGAGATGAAGAAGAGTTAGTAGAGAAATTAGAATGGAAGATAAGAATAGAGAAGGGAAGATGGAGATTAAGAAGAGTTAGTGGAGAAATTAGAATGGGAGATAAATATGGAGAAGGGAAGATGAAGATGAAGAAGAGTTAGTGGAGAGATTAGAATGTGAGATAGAGATGGAGAATGGAAGATGAAAATGAAGAATAGTTAGTGGAGAAATTAGAATGGGAGATAGAGTTAGTGGAAAAATTAGAATGGGAGATAGATGAGTAGGTTATAAAAGGAGAAAGAAGTGAGCTTGAGAAAAGATTTCTTGAGAGAGAAAATTTGAAGTGTTTGGGAGAATTTTTTGGAGAGAAAATTTTGGATGTTTGAGAGAGTTTTGGGAGATTGAAGAAAATTTTGAGAGAAAGAAAATACCAAAAGAGAGAGAATTTTGAAGATGATGGGAGTTTAAAGCTAGGGGTTATCATCACAAATTCATTCATCGATCAAATATAAATCAAGAGTTCATCATCGTCAACGAGCAAGCAAATTCGAGCTAAGTGTTTTTATTTATTCATTTATTTATGGTTTTACTCGCAAATTAGCACAAATTGTATACACTTTCTTTATCTCCCATTTTTTCCCATATTTATGTCAGGAGAAGGACATCTCTATCTCAACAGCAAAAATCTCGTAGAGATGCAAAAATCGGCCCAGACAAGCTCCTAAGCTGTCCACCGATTTCTCAACTGATCTGTGACTAAAAGTCCCTCTTAATTCAAAAGAAACTCTCTATATTGGGAACATAGAGAGCGAAAATCAATTATAGAAATCCCTCCCAAAAAAACGGGAGATAAGTACTCTTTCCACTCTTCTGGTTTTAGGTGCATATTAGCACATATTTTGTATACTGACACTTCACTCTATTTTATGTCAGGAAGCCGCAGCTCTATATCAATGGTCAACCCTATGGAAGCACAAAATCGGCTTAGATGAGTCCTCAAGCGCGCACAAATTTCAAATTGTTGAATCAATTCGTTGTATTTCATTTTAAAGAATTCATACCCCAGAATGGAGAGGACAAAGTCCATCCGCAATTTAAATATCTGCACCATAAATCCCAAAGGGAAGAGCCAAGCCAATGCTTAGCCTCCCATTGGAGGTTTTTACTTACAGTAGTTAAATACCTGCAACTTAAATACATGTACCTTAAATCCCAAAGGGAAGAGCCAAGCCAATGCTTAGCCTCCCATTGGAGGTTTTTACTTACAGTAGTTAAATACCTGCAACTTAAATACCTGCACCATAAATCCCAAAGGGAAGAGCCAAGCCAATGCTTAGCCTCCCATTGGAGGTTTTTACTTACAGTAGTTAAATACCTGCAACTTAAATACCTGTACCTTAAATCCCAAAGGGAAGAGCCAAGCCAATGCTTAACCTCCCATTGGAGGTTTTTACTTACAGTAGTTAAATACCTGCAACTTAAATACATGTACCTTAAATCCCAAAGGGAAGAGCCAATCCAATGCTTAGCCTCCCATTGGAGGTTTTTACTTACAGTAGTTTAAATACCTGCAACTTAAATACATGTACCTTAAATCCCAAAGGGAAGAGCCAAGCCAATGCTAAGCCTCCCATTGGAGGTGTTTATTCACTGTCATGTACTTCCTATAATTTAATTTTTGAATCATCAGACCCAAAAGATGAGTAGGTCGTAATACTGCACAGAAGTCGTTAGCACACTCCCTCTTTCGGCTTCAGGGAATCTTTAACACTTAAAAAAATATAACAAATAAAAATATATACCATCCATGCATCCTATTTAAAAAGTGAAAATACAAAAGAGAATGCTACTAGAGCCTTAGGAATAAACCAAGCATGAGTTGCCGAATTAGGATATCCATGAAATTAAGGTACCGAAAGGGCATTAGTTTTAATTAACTAGTGTAACCAAGTCCCCGAACTCATAATCTCTGGTTCGCAGGAATAAATTAGTTCTCCCGCTAATTTATTTAGGTTCCTAATCAACCTACCAAGAATGATTAGTGGCGACTCCAAATTTCAAAATCATTTAAACAAAAACCAAAGTTGCGATTCGGTAGGGCTTGGGAGGGTCCGCGTTAGGTTAGTCAAATCTAATTAACCTAATAATCCGTTAACCCCTTTTAAAATTAAAATTTTTTTTAGAGGGTCGCGACAAACCCAGTCACTGAAAAGATAATTATCAGCAGGGATGTCCAGTTTTTTGAAGATGAAGCTTGGGACTGGAACCAAAAGGGTGACCAGAAAAGCATCACCATCGAAGATGAATCATTGGAGAGAGAAATAGAAGAGCCTCCATCATCTTCAACTAGTGGTACATCTTCACCAACAGCAGCTTCAGAACCACTACTACGTCGTTCACAACGACTGAGGGAAACGCCAGCAAAATTCAGGGATTACGTGGTCACAGGAGGCAATGGCAGTGATAATAACGAAATCACTAATGAAACATTGGTAAACTTTTGTTTGTTTGCTGAATGTGATCCTGTAACCTATGATGAAGCAGCTGCAGATGAAAGGTGGATTCATGCAATGGATGAAGAAATTCACTCCATTGAGAAGAATGACACATGGGTGCTAACTTTTTTACCACCTGGTAAGAAACCCATTGGTGTCAAGTGGGTGTACAAGACGAAGTACAAACCCAACGGTCAGGTGGACCGTTACAAGGCCAGACTAGTTGTAAAGGGCTACAAGCAAAAGCCAGGTATTGATTATTTTGAAGTATTTGCACTAGTGGCTCGGATGGATACCATCCGGATGATCTTAGCACTTGCAGCTCAAAATCATTGGAAGATCCATCAAATGGATGTGAAATCAGCATTCCTCAATGGTGTTCTTGAAGAGGAAGTCTACGTGGAGCAACCACAGGGTTATGAGAAAGGGCATGAAAATCAAGTTTACAAACTGAAGAAGGCTTTGTATGGGCTAAAACAGGCACCTCGTGCTTGGTACACGCGTATCGACACATACCTGTTAGAGCGTGATTTTCAAAAGTGCCCGTATGAGCATACACTGTATATCAAGTCAAATACTAACGGTGACATAATAATTGTGTGCATATATGTTGATGACTTGATATTTACAGGCAGCTGTGAAAAAATGTTTTCAGAATTCAGGGAGGCTATGACTAGCCAGTTCGAGATGACTGATTTAGGATTGATGTCCTATTTTCTTGGGCTTGAAGTGAAGCAGACAGAGAATGGCATATTTATTTCACAGCAGAAATATGCTAATGATATTCTGAAGCGATTAAAAATGGAATCGCTCAAACCAATTCGAACTCCCGTAATTGAACGTTTGGAGCTGAAGAAAGAAGGAACTGGTGAATTAGTAAATCCCACTTATTTCAAAAGCATTGTTGGCAGTTTAAGATATTTGGCTTCTACAATACCAGATATTACCTATGGAGTGGGAATTATTAGCAGGTTCATGGAGAAACCATACCAATCATATTTACAGGCGGCAAAAAGAATTTTGCGGTATGTTAGTGGAACTCGTGATCATGGAATTTTATATTCTTATACTGACAACTTTGATCTGTTGGGGTATACAGATAGTGATTGGGCAGGTGATACTGAGACTCGAAAGAGTACTTCAGGGTATGCTTTCTTTCTTGGATCAGGAGTAATTTCTTGGTCTTCGAAAAAACAGCAGGTTGTTGCACTCTCGACAGCTGAAGCAGAATACATGGCATTAGCTTCAGGAGCTTGTCAAGCAATATGGCTTCGATGGATGCTGTGTGAATTGATGCATGAACAAGCAGATCTTACTAAATTGATGTGTGACAATAAGTCGGCTATTACATTAGCCAAGAATCCTGTATTTCATGGTATGAGCAAGCACATCGACATCAAGTATCACTATATTCGTGAGCAAGTCAAAGATGGTGAAATTGAACTTAATTTCTGCAGATCAGAAGACCAGATTGCAAATATCTTGACAAAACCATTGAAGGCTGATTTGTTTGAAAGATTGAAGACGATGCTTGGCGTTATGAACTTCCAAAATCAATTTTAAGGGAGGCTATTGAAAATATTAAAATAAATTTTGGAAGAAAGTCAAAAAAAAGAAGCCTCAATTTTTGACTATTAATGGACAACTTATGTGTGCTTAAGCCTCAATTTTTTACTATTGATTGTCAAAAATGGACAACTTAGGTGTGCTTGAATTTGATAAAATTAAGTGTAGTCAAATAAAGACATTTAAGTTTGGCAAAAATTAGGTATAGAATTGGCTATAAATATGTGTGGTTTTCTTGTAAGTTTCATATCAAGGAGGAGAAGAAATAAAGAGAGAAAGAGAGTTCTTGTAAGAACAAGCTTAGAGCAAAGCTTGATTTTCTTTGTGTAAAATCTTGGCAAAGGTATTTTGTAGCTGTTGACACCTGATCTTTAATCATTTTTTCTATTGCTAAAGTAATAAAAAATCCATAAAAATTCATAAAATTGAAAAATCAACTTTGGGGACCTTAGCCAAGCCTAGGGAACCAATTTTGGCCAAAAAACGATTTTTCATATTTTCAGTATTTTTACGTATTTTTTATTTATTTATTTTCAAAAATTAATAGAAAATCCATAAAAATTCATAAAATTGAAAAATCAACTTTGGGAACCTTAGCCAAGCCTAGGGAATGAATTTTGACCAAAAAATAATTTTTCATATTATATATATTTTAATTTTTTTAAAAAAATACAAAAATATTTGAAAATTTTGAAAAAATAACATTTGAGGCCAAAAAAATACACAAAGATAGTTAATATTTTTATTTTAAATCTATTTTCATATTGGCCATCACAAATTCAGAAAAATCCAATTCGAGTCACGTGTTCCTTCACGAGTATAATCTCGAATCGGGCCTAAAAAAATTTAATTTGAGTCAACTTATTTTTAACTTTCACTTTTTATGAGTTGTGACATTGTCTTCTAATATTTTAAATTTTCATCTTGACCCAATTATATCCAGAATGACTTAATTTTGCAAAAGGGCTTTAATTAAATTATGCATTATTTTCAGCGACAAGACATGAGCTTAAATTTGACATGTGGTAAATTTTGGTGTGTCAAAAATTGTGAGGAGATTTGGACTTAAAGAAATATATTTTTTCAGGGACTGAATTGTAAATACTTAAAATTCAAGGACTAAAGTGCAAATACATAACTCTTGAAGGATTATTTTACAAATAATAAAAAGAAAAGTTAGTGGATAAATTAGAATAAAGAAGGGAAGATGAAGAAGAGGAGATGAAGAAGAGAAGTTGGAGAAGAATGGATGGAGAAAATAAGATAAGAATAGAGAAGGGAAGATGGAGATGAAGAAGAGTTAGTAGAGAAATTAGAATGGAAGATAAGAATAGAGAAGGGAAGATGGAGATTAAGAAGAGTTAGTGGAGAAATTAGAATGGGAGATAAATATGGAGAAGGGAAGATGAAGATGAAGAAGAGTTAGTGGAGAGATTAGAATGTGAGATAGAGATGGAGAATGGAAGATGAAAATGAAGAATAGTTAGTGGAGAAATTAGAATGGGAGATAGAGTTAGTGGAAAAATTAGAATGGGAGATAGATGAGTAGGTTATAAAAGGAGAAAGAAGTGAGCTTGAGAAAGGATTCTTGAGAGAGAAAATTTGAAGTGTTTGATTGGATTTTTTTGGAGAGAAAATTTTGGATGTTTGAGAGAGTTTTAGGAGATTGAAGAAAAAATTTGAGAGAAAGAAAATACCAAAAGAGAGAGAATTTTGAAGATGATGGGAGTTTAAAGCTAGGGGTTATCATCACAAATTCATTCATCGATCAATATAAATCAAGAGTTCATCCTCGTCAACGAGCAAGCAAATTCGAGCTAAGTGTTTTTATTTATTCATTTATTTATGATTTTACTCGCAAATTAACACAAATTGTATACACTTTCTCCATCTCCCATTTTTTCCATATTTTATGTTAGGAGAAGGATATCTCTACATCAACAGCAAAAGTCTCGTAGAGATGCAAAAATCGGCCCAGACAAGCTCCTAAGCTGTCCACCGATTCTCAACTGATCTGTGACTAAAAGTCCCTCTTAATTCAAAAGAAACTCTCTATATTGGGAACATAGAGAGCGAAAATCAATTATAGAAATCCCTCAAAAAAAATGGGAGATAAGTACTCTTTCCACTCTTCTGGTTTTAGGTGCAGATTAGCACATATTTTGTATAATGACACTTCACTCTATTTTATGTCAGGAAGCCGCAGCTCTATATCAATGGTCAACCCTATGGAAGCACAAAATTGGCTTGGAGGAGTCCTCAAGCGCGCACAAATTTCAAATTGTTGAATCAATTCGTTGTATTTCATTTTAAAAAATTCATAGCCCAAAATGGAGAGGACAAAGTCCATCCGCAATTTAAATACCTGCACCATAAATCCCAAAGGGAAGAGCCAAGCCAATGCTTAGCCTCCCATTGGAGGTTTTTACTTATAGTAGTTAAATACCTGCAACTTAAATACCTGCACCTTAAATCCCAAAGGGAAGAGCCAAGCCAATGCTTAGCCTCCCATTGGAGGTTTTTACTTACAGTAGTTAAATACCTGCACCTTAAATCCCAAAGGGAAGAGCCAAGCCAATGCTTAGCCTCCCATTGGAGGTTTTTACTTACAGTAGTTAAATACCTGCAACTTAAATACCTGTACCTTAAATCCCAAAGGGAAGAGCCAAGCCAATGCTTAGCCTCCCATTGGAGGTTTTTACTTACAGTAGTTTAAATACTTGCAACTTAAATACCTGTACCTTAAATCCCAAAGGGAAGAGCCAAGCCAATGCTAGGCCTCCCATTGGAAGTGTTTATTCACTGTCATGTACTTCCTATAATTTAATTTTTGAATCATCAGACCCAAAAGATGAGTAGGTCGTAATACTGCACAGAAGTCGCTAACACACTCCCTCTTTCGGCTTCAGGGAATCTTTAACACTTAAAAAAATATAACAAATAAAAATATATACCATCCATGCATCCTATTTAAAAAGTGAAAACACAAAAGAGAATACCCTACTAGAGCTTTAGGAATAAACCAAGCCTGAGTTGCCGGATTAGGATATCCATGAAATTAAGGTACCGAAAGGGCATTAGTTTTAATTAACTAGTGTAACCAAGTCCCCGAGCTCATAATCTCTGGTTCGCAGGAATAAATTAGTTCTCCCGCTAATTTATTTAGGTTTCTAATCGACCTACCAAGAACGATTAGTGGCGACTCCAAATTTCAAAATCATTTAAACAAAAACCAAAGTTGCGATTCGGTAGGGCTTGGGAGGGTCCGCATTAGGTTAGTCAAATCTAATTAACCTAATAATCCGTTAACCCCTAGAAATAATAAAAATATTTTCAGAGGGTCGCGACAGACTGGCGACTCCGCTGGGGACAGAGATTTTTAAATTTTCGAAAAAAGATACCAATTGGAATACTTAAATTTTTTCGAAATTTTAAGAGTCTTAGTGGACTTAGGCCAATGAAAATTTCATGCATATCTCGCTTCTGGCGATATTGTTTGGGACTCATTCTATAGGTGTTATATGTTTTTGCAGGATGGGAGTTATAAGGGGCGGAGTGTTTGGCTAACCCCTTTGTTTTGCAGGCTCGGTGTTGGGTTTATTTGTTTAATTTCGCACATTTTTAGAAGCGCTGTTTTGATATCAATTGTTGTGCATGTCTTGCATACTCTGAGGATCATGACACCTGCACACACAAGCGTCTAAACCCAAGTCGCGAAATTCTTCCTAGAAAACCATAGATAGGGATCGAATATGCAAAGCTCTTGCGTCGATTGCGCTCGGGTTGACCATATTTTATTCCGCTCATTATCTGAATTAACAATTCTTCCCATTGTGATTTGATTGCGCGGAGGGTAAGTTTGTCAATTCAGATAGTGGGAGCCTTTTTAGGTCCATACCTTGTCTCTCCTTCTTTTATTTTCTAGAGTCCACTCCTCACTTGAGTCATGCGCATGACTATGTGATTTGCATTTCTCCAAGGTAAAAGTAAGTTCTCTAATTTTATCTTGTATTTATTTTCGGTCGGTCCATGCTAGGTGTTAGTCAGTTTTTGAGCTTGATATTACGACCATTCTTTTTAAAAGAAAATAAAAATTAAATTTGTCCCTCATTTCTTTTAATTTTTTTTTTGAAAAAATGATGTAAAAAATCCATTCATGGGAATTTTATTAACCAATAAGGGATTTTTGTCATATTTTTATTGCTTCAATAAAAATGAAATTTTCCTGAAAAAATTTTCCTTTGAAAATTTCAATAAAAAGAAAAATTCCTTAAAAAAAAACTCTAGTAGACATCAAGTGATTTTATCACATTCTTTCAAATTATAAAAACTTGCAACAAAAATTCTTTTCGAGAAATTCGCTCATGTTTTTCTAAGAAAAGTTTCTCTAAATAAAATTAGACTAATGTCTCGGGGGAATTTCGTTAACCAATAAAGGATTTCTGTCATGTCTTTCCTGCTTCAATAAAAATAAAATTTTCCTGACAAATTTACCTCTGAAAATTTATTTTGATAAAAAGGAAATTCCTTCAAAAATTTTAGTAAACGTCAAGAGACTTTGTCACATTCCTTTAAAAAAATAAAAAAAGAATAATAAATCTGAAAAAAATGCTGTATCAGAAATTAACCCATTTCTTCCTAAGGAATTTTTTTTTTCTTCTGATTTCACTATAAAATAGAAAAAATCAAATTGGACTAATATAGGAGTCATGGACCGACATTTCTTGTGTCGCATACTAATTATATCCTTTTCTTTTGCAGAGAGATCCTAGATACCCCAGACGGGTGTAAAAATTAAGTTCAATAATATATCAAGAATCATCTTCAGAAATACCAAAAGACGAAAAACATCGAGGCTTCAACCGTTAATTCTGGGGGGCAAACGAACATTGTCCATCTTTGACAGACAAAGTTGTGTCAATCCGTAAACTTGTATGGGCAGTGTATTCTGATATGACGGTGGATTTATACTGATTAAACATGGGGGCATATTTAATGTATTGCAGAGGATCCCGCGTCTTTTGAAAAACAATATGTATTATATAATCAGAACCCATGAAACAAATACCTTTACCTGATCAAATCAACCAGAGACCGGTCTTAAAATTTCCTCTTATCCGAAACATGCGGAGGGCTCTAGAGGACCGAGGTTCTATTAATGAACGTGGCCCACAGGAATTTCTCCCGACGCTACAGGCGACCGACACGAGCAAGTGGACGCCGAAAGAAACAAAATATGGATAAAAGTGGGCACACAACAGGTGGCCGGATTTACTACCAGCGCACTGATCGAGTTGTCATAGCGTTATTGTTCGTGATCTCAAGATGGATAGTGGGGCCACCGCCGAACCCATCATCAATGTTCTCGATATCATCGTCTGGAGCAATTAAACAAGAACATCAAGAAGAACATTAAGCCTCGACATCTTCGGTACCTCAAATCGTTCTGTTATGCTATGCGGAAGAAACGATAGCAGGAAAATTAAAAAAAAAAAAACAAAACAAAACACGTGAAGCTTTTCTTTCATTCCATTCATCAAAGAGTATTACAACAACTCACTGGGGAGGAAAGGTAAAGCCAAACTGGGCCCTGATGACCATTACGAAAGAGCTCAACTGACTCTCCAAACAGTTGATGCTCTGGATGCACCGGGCGCTCTCGGGATCAAGCTCCGCGAGCCTAAAGAAGAGGCGATCGCACTTCTCTTTAACCTGGGCCATAGTGGCCTCGTAATGCTCAACGGCAAACTCCAGGTCCGGAACCGCTGCCCTCTCGAAAGCAATGTCTGCCGTAATGTCATCAAGTCTCTCCTGCAGCCAACCACATTTACACCTCATCACAATATTGTCTGGCTCCTGTTCGGCGTAAGTTCGGACCAAGGCCAGACGGTCCACCAACTTTCCCCTCTCACGAACCAGCCACGAAAGCTGATCGTTGGCAAACTTGAGGGCCTTTTTGTGATTATCAGCCACAAACGTAACTGTTGCCAGACGCTCGTGCCGGTCTCGGTAACGGGCTTTCACGACGGCGGTCACAAGGACCGTCTCATAAGCACGGTTATAGGCAGCCAGAAAATTGATGAAGAGGGTCGAGAAGTTCCGGTACTCCTTCCCTAGCTGGGTACCCTCAACAGAAGCAGCGTCCACGGTCCTAAATAAACCGAGGATTTCAGCCTCAACGGTAGAGTTTTTGGCTATATGAGCGTAACCTCTACCAAGAAGATTGTAGAGTCTCTCCCACCCAGCTAGGACTTCGGCGGATAAGGTATGGTTAGGAGAATTGGCCATTTTTGAAAGCAGAATACGAAAGAAAGGGGGAGAGAGGTGAGGCAGATGAGCGGAATGCGAAGATGGTAATCTGCTTTGAAGTAAATATTGATTTCATAGTGACGGTATCAACCAGTCAAGATTTCTCTTATCTACCATTCTCTATTGGCACCACCCTCGTTGGCTCGAATTCCCATCAGATGGCGACTGCGAGCTAAGCGGGTCCGAAATCTCCGCAGAAAGTTTGACGAGACACCACCACTTTGAAAAAAAAAAAGACGGAAAGATGAGCTGAGTGGAAGACACGGCAAACGTTAGCGAAAAGGAGATACGACTTGTCTTCATTGGAGGACCCGCCAGTAAATCGACGGTGGAGATCTTGACAGGGGCCTTCTATCACGAAAAGAAAAAAGAAGACAAACTGAGCGAGAAACAAGGATTTCCCCTTTGATCAAAAGCTGAATATCAGATTTTCTCCCTCGGAAAATCTAATAGCGATGCCCGTGAAGAGGGAAGTCGTTGCTATTGCCAGAGAGAGAACTTGTCCCCATTTGATAGTCAGAGTTCATTCGCAAGAACTCGCAGGAGAAAGATAGAGAGGAAGGAGTTCTCGTGGGAGAGGAATTCAAAACCTTCACCATCAAAGCATCGGCTTTCAAAGCCTGTTACGAGAAGGCATCAACGATCTCGTGATCCCTCAAGTCCGAGAAGACATCCCGAGGCGGTCTCGAATCGGCAGTCCTAGATCCAGAAATATGTCGAGTATTAGGGGAACGGGCGCATGTTCAACCCTGGTCAAAGCTGATGAAGTTCCTTACCCTGAGGGTCTACTGGTCATGGCCATTGACGGTAATCCAGTCTCTCTGTCAATCCTTGTTACCGTATTAAGAAAATGCCGGTATAAGGTTGTAGCTCAAGCAAAGGCGACAGAGGCCTTAGAGATATTAAAGAGGAGTAGTGACCCGTTTGATATCGTCCTCACCGCCATGGTAGGGATTGACATGGATGTTTTCACTCTCTTGGAAGTCATCAATTCTAAATTAAACATGCCAGTCCTCGTAATATCGGCAAGTGATGATCAGCAAGCCCTAATGAAGGCTGTCTTAAATGGGGCCCAAGACGTCGTAACGAAACCAGTTAGAGTTCAGATGCTTCAAAACATATGGCAGCACGTGGTAAGGAAGCAATTGCACGACCATGAGAACAAGCATCAAGCCTTCAATTTTGTTCCAAGCAACTGGAGAAAGAAGATGAGTTGGTCTCCCGAGCTGCATCGTATGTTTGTTAATGCAGTTCAGCAGCTAGGAATAGATTCGGCACGGCCGCATCATATACTGGAAATTATGAAGGTAGAGGGACTCACTAAAGCAAATGTTTCGAGTCATCTTCAGAAGTACAGAAAAAGGGTGAGAGAACACAATGCAGCTCAGAATCAAGAAAACCAAGGCGGGACTGATCCAAGCCTGAACGTCAAGTCTCCTCGCCACCATAAGTTCCCCAGGTTAGCATGGGGCGAGCCACTTCCCATCATCAACCAAGCTAGTAGCCATGCCATCAATCCCCCAAGCGTTAATCAAAGTATCCCCCAGAATCACCCTAATGCTCTTCAAGAGTATAGACCGCAGGAGCAGTGTATTCAGATTCCTTGGTTTGAGCACCAACCTGTGGCTAGAACTCATCCCATGATCAGCGCGCCTGCGCAGCCAGAGAATCAGACAAGAAGTTATCCTGAGCACTTCCACTTCTCTAATCCTCGAATGGAAGGAGTTTTTGGCAGCAGGACAGTTGGTGATCCCCACACTTTCTCGAGTAATGATGAAGGCTCCAGCATGAGAAGTCAAATTGCTCATGGCGAGGACAGAATGAGAAATCTACCGCCAGCATTTGCCAACAACAATGCCCAATTCGAGCATCAGTTGCTGGAAGGTTCAAGAGATTACCCAGATGATGAGCTTACTGCCCTGGTCAACCAGTTTAGGGTTGACAGACGTCCCAAGCCGCGATCAGGAGCGAGTGAGTAGGGACTCTCAAACATCGGTTATCCACACCCGAACCAATACGAGACTAGCTGATTATCGAAGAGCCACAGGAGAGGCAGAACTGACCTTGAATAAGTGCACCTTTCATTTCATGCTTAATTCCCCTGCGTATGATATTTTCCAGCTTTCTAGGTGTCTCGATTTAATTCAAGGACAATTGGGCAATTTATTTATCCCGTCGAATGCGTGAATCCTTTTTTATGCTAGATTTAGGGCGGATCAATTTGTGGCAACGTCGCTGACTGCCATAATGAGAAATGTTGAATGGCCTCACGTAGGGAAATTTCAAGTGAAAAGCCCAGGCGAGCTCGAAGACGGGTAACTGTGTGTCGTTCCAATTTACCCTCAATCGTTGCAAAATGCTAAATTGGAGTTGTTCCATTCTCACCCAGGGGATTGCAAAGTGCCTCAAGAGTGTCGCAAAATGAAATGACCCAATGGAATGCGATAGGACTCATTCGCCTTTAAGGTAACCTTCAAATTAAAGGAGCCCTCCGGTCCACAGACCCAATGGCATGGAAAATGATGATGGTCCAAGGCAACCCGAGAGAAAACAAGGCCCAACTAAGCAAAGCACATATGTGGCAAGCTCAAAGTGAAGGGCAACTCGGGACATACAATTCAATCCAATCCAAATGAAGGAACTTCCTCAATTCAAATTCAATGGAAGTATACACAAGGGTAAAACAGTATCGTTCCAATTTTTCTAGAATATGAAGAACATATACTGCCGCATTCTCTTTCATTTTTGCAGGGGAAGTCTCTACTGGCCAAATTTTCCTGTCTACCATTCCCTATCAGTATCACCTCCGCTACTCGTCTCCAATCTCGAGCCAAGCAAATTCGACGTCTCTACGGAAAAGTTGGACGAGACGCCACTACTTTGAAAAAGAAAGGATAAAAAATAAGCTGAGTGGGAGACAAAGACATTTTCGGCAGAAAAGAGATACGACTCGTCTTTATTGAAGAACTCGCCAGCAAATTGACAGTGGAGACAGCAACAAGGGGCCCCCTTCCACGGAAAGATGGAAGGAGACGAGCTGGGCGAGAGATACGATGAAAAGAAAATCGAGAAAGCCAGAACACTCGAGAGAGGCAATACAGTTGCTAAACCCACGTCTAATTTTAAAGGAGGCATCTTCTTGATAATTCTCATTCGTGCTTGTCGCGACCCTCTAAAAAAATTTTAAATTTTAAAGGGGCTTAACGGATTATTAGGTTAATTAGATTTGACTAACCTAATGCGGACCCTCCCAAGCCCTACCGAATCGCAACTTTGGTTTTTGTTTAAATGATTTTGAAATTTGGAGTCGCCACTAATCGTTCTTGGTAGGTCGATTAGAAACCTAAATAAATTAGCGGGAGAACTAATTTATTCCTGCGAACCAGAGATTATGAGCTCGGGGACTTGGTTACACTAGTTAATTAAAACTAATGCCCTTTCGGTACCTTAATTTCATGGATATCCTAATCCGGCAACTCAGGCTTGGTTTATTCCTAAAGCTCTAGTAGGGTATTCTCTTTTGTGTTTTCACTTTTTAAATAGGATGCATGGATGGCATATATGTTTATTTGTTATATTTTTTTAAGTGTTAAAGATTCCCTGAAGCCGAAAGAGGGAGTGTGTTAACGACTTCTGTGCAGTATTACGACCTACTCATCTTTTGGGTCTGATGATTCAAAAATTAAATTATAGGAAGTACATGACAGTGAATAAACACCTCCAATGGGAGGCCTAGCATTGGCTTGGCTCTTCCCTTTGGGATTTAAGGTACAGGTATTTAAGTTGCAAGTATTTAAACTACTGTAAGTAAAAACCTCCAATGGGAGGCTAAGCATTGGCTTGGCTCTTCCCTTTGGGATTTAAGGTACAGGTATTTAAGTTGCAGGTATTTAACTACTGTAAGTAAAAACCTCCAATGGAAGGCTAAGCATTGGCTTGGCTCTTCCCTTTGGGATTTAAGGTGCAGGTATTTAACAACTGTAAGTAAAAACCTCCAATGGGAGGCTAAGCATTGGCTTGGCTCTTCCCTTTGGGATTTAAGGTGCAGGTATTTAAGTTGCAGGTATTTAACTACTATAAGTAAAAACCTCCAATGGGAGGCTAAGCATTGGCTTGGCTCTTCCCTTTGGGATTTATGGTGCAGGTATTTAAATTGCGGATGGACTTTGTCCTCTCCATTTTGGGGTATGAATTTTTTTAAAATGAAATACAACGAATTGATTCAACAATTTGAAATTTGTGCGCGCTTGAGGACTCCTCCAAGCCGATTTTGTGCTTCCATAGGATTGACCATTGATATAGAGCTGCGGCTTCCTGACATAAAATAGAGTGAAGTGTCAGTATACAAAATATGTGCTAATCTGCACCTAAAACCAGAAGAGTGGAAAGAGTACTTATCTCCCGTTTGTTTGGGAGGGATTTCTATAATTGATTTTCGCTCTCTATGTTCCCAATATAGAGAGTTTCTTTTGAATTAAGAGGGACTTTTAGTCACAGATCAGTTGAGAAATCGGTGGACAGCTTAGGAGCTTGTCTGGGCCGATTCTTGCATCTCTACGAGATTTTTGCTGTTGACATAGAGATATCTTTCTCCTGACATAAAATATGGGAAAAAATGGGAGATGGAGAAAGTGTATACAATTTGTGCTAATTTGCGAGTAAAACCATAAATAAATGAATAAATAAAAACACTTAGCTCGAATTTGCTTGCTCGTTGACGAGGATGAACTCTTGATTTATATTGATCGATGAAGGAATTTGTGATGATAACCCCTAGCTTTAAACTCCCATCATCTTCAAAATTCTCTCTCTTTTTTGGTATTTTCTTTCTCTCAAATTTTTCTTCAATCTCCCAAAACTCTCTCAAACATCCAAAATTTTCTCTTCAAAAAATTCTCCCAAACACTTCAAATTTTCTCTCTCAAGAATCCTCTCTCAAGCTCACTTCTTCCTCCTTTTATAACCTACTCATCTATCTCCCATTCTAATTTTTCCACTAACTCTATCTCCCATTCTAATTTCTCCACTAACTCTTCTTCATTTTCATCTTCCATTCTCCATCTCTATCTCACATTCTAATCTCTCCACTAACTCTTCTTCATCTTCATCTTCCCTTCTCCATATTTATCTCCCATTCTAATTTCTCCACTAACTCTTCTTAATCTCCATCTTCCCTTCTCTATTCTTATCTTCCATTCTAATTTCTCTACTAACTCTTCTTCATCCCCATCTTCCCTTCTCTATTCTTATCTTATTTTCTCCATCCATTCTTCTCCAACTTCTCTTCTTCATCTCCTCTTCTTCATCTTCCCTTCTCTATTCTAATTTATCCACTAACTCTTCTTTTTATTATTTGTAAAATAATCCTTCAAGAGTTAGGTATTTGCACTCTAGTCCTTGAATTTTAAGTATTTACAATTCAGTCCCTGAAAAAATACATTTCTTTAAGTCCAAATCTCCTCACAATTTTTGACACACCAAAATTTACCACATGTCAAATTTAAGCTCATTTCTTGTCGCTGAAAATAATGCATAATTTAATTAAAGCCCTTTTGCAAAATTAAGTCATTCTGGGTATAATTGGGCCAAGATGAAAATTTAAAATATTAGAAGACAATGTCACAACTCATAAAAAGTGAAAGTTAAAAATAAGTTGACTCAAATTAAATTTTTTTAGGCCCGATTCGAGATTATACTCGTGAAGGAACACGTGACTCGAATTGGATTTTTCTGAATTTGCGATGGCCAATATGAAAATAGATTTAAAATAAAAATATTAACTATCTTCGTGTATTTTTTTGGCCTCAAATGTTATTTTTCCAAAATTTTCAAATATTTTTGTATTTTTTTAAAAAAAATTAAAATATATATAATATGAAAAATTATTTTTTGGTCAAAATTCGTTCCCTAGGCTTGGCTAAGGTTCCCAAAGTTGATTTTTCAATTTTATGAATTTTTATGGATTTTCTATTAATTTTCGAAAATAAATAAATAAAAAATACGTAAAAATACTGAAAATATGAAAAATCATTTTTTGGTCAAAATTGGTTCCCTAGGCTTGGCTAAGGTCCCCAAAGTTGATTTTTCAATTTTATGACTTTTTATGGATTTTTTATTACTTTAGCAATAGAAAAAATGATTAAAAATCAGGTGTCAACAGTGCTCGAAAGAGAGACTCTTAAAGCATACGCAGTCTCCCAGAAAAATCCAGAGAGTGAAAATACAAGAAGAGATATCAAACTTTGAGAAATCGTTAACCAAATCGAAGATGTCTCAACTCAACACACTTGAAAGTTATCGTTACTTGCTGAATATGGGAGAGGAAGAGTTCGAAGCCATATTTGGGATCGAGCCTATGGAGCCCGGCCCTTCCACCGACGACGTCCAAGAGCCCGGTAAGGACAATGACAACAACGGTAAAGGTCAAAAGAAGCGTTACCGTCGCCATACTGAGGAGCAAGTACGAAAGCTTGAAGCTTTCTTCAGAACGTGCCCTATGCCAGACGGCAAACAAAAAATGGAACTGAGTCAAGAGCTAGGCCTTGAACCTTCGCAAATCAAGTTCTGGTTTCAAAATAGACGAACCCGAATGAAGACTCGTCATGAGCACAACGAAGCTGAGTTTCTAAGAGTTGAAAATGAAAACCTCCGAGCGGAAAACAAGAAGTATAAAGAGACTTTTGACTCCGCCACCTGCCCTAACTGCAATAGCCTCCTCCTCACCCTCGATGAAATGTATGATCTGAGGATCGAAAATGCACGTTTAAGAGGTGAGTTAGACCAATTTATAACAGGATCGAGTTCTGTTGGAGGAGGGTACAAAAGGACCAATGATACTGGATCAGTATCAATACCTCCCGAGGAAGAAGGGACAGATCACCACCAAGCGGACATTGACGATGATCTTTTCGCCATAATCAACCAGTTTGATATCGGTAAAGCATCGGGACTGTGATGCACTTGTTCAGCCAGTGACCACCAGACCTTCTATATGGCCGATGCATACCTAATTTGGGATGAAGCTAGCTGATCATGGGAGAGCCTGTAGAGGAAGCAGAACTGATCCTGAATGAGTGAATGTGTTTTATTTCCTTGCGTGATATGTTTTTCTGCTTTTGTGAATGTGTAAAAGCAAGGAGTAATAATCCGACTTCCCCCTATTAAATGCTCGAATCCGCCACCTCACCAACCTCGCGACGAATTGATGGCGAGTAAAAATCTGGATAAACCTGAAGGGTAACTCCGTATCGTTTCAATTTACCCTCAGTTGCTCCAAGTTTTAAAATTAAGCCCATTCTATTCTCAGGAAATTGCAAATCGACCCGAGAACGCAATCATATCCGAATACAAGTTGAACAAAATTTGGGGGCAAATCGACTCATGGGCATTACCACGGGATGGACAGCTTCGGACAGAGGAAAGTACAAGCGAAAGACGCGAACAATCTCAGAAATTGGTAATTCTGTATCGTTTTAATGTGCACATAATCATCTCAAGTCTTGAATTGTCTTATTCCATTCTTAACAGGGATTGCAAATTACCTCGAGAAATACCGTAACATGGCATAAGGTGATACAACAAGGCTGCTTTATCCCCAAAGATTAACCTTTGAAAGGATAGCCCCATGGACACCTATGGTCCAATGGACCGAATGGTATGGGGGATGACAGTAGGTCCGAAATATCCCGAGTTCGATCCCCGAGGGTGGGGAATGTTGTATGTATTATAAATAAATGAAACAACTTTTTGTGCATTTCTTTTTGCAAGCAGGAATACTCGACGAGTAATACCGAAGTCAATATTTTGCTACATTCTCGGCTTAATGGTGAAGCATCCAACAAAAGTCGAAGAAAACTCAATCCAGCAAAATTGGTAAAAGACTTGTCCAAGGCATTCAAGATGAAGGGTAAATCAGTATCGTTTCCAATTTATCCCTTTTAATAATGGTTGACATGTCTCCTTTTCTTTTCACAGGAAATATTTATACTAACATTTAACATGTTGAAGGAGACAAATCCAAAAGAAAAGTATGATCACCTGACAAGATCTATCCTGGTGAAAAATGGGGTAAATTGATCGCAAGCTCTGAAACGAAAAAGCAAATATGTCTTCCTTATCTCGTTTGGTTTCAAGAATAATTTCTCTGCTTCTTGCAGGGGCATTAAACAAACCAAAATGCTCCATCGCCCATATGCTTCATCGCGCAGGGGTAAAGTTTGAGATAAACCACCCCTCGACATAAGGAGTAGGCTTCCTAATTTGTTCGGTCCGCCCACATACCAGGGGCAATTTAAATTCGCCCATATTTGCACATTATATAAACACACGTGATGCTAAAAAATTGTCACATCTGCATTGTGCTTACACAGTTCATGAATTATGTATGACTATTCCGTGTGTTTAACTTACCAACTCCAACTTAGAGCATAAACTGCACAGGAGATATCAAATGTGCAGAATGGGGCATGACAGGATGAGGAAAGGCAAACCATTTCCACACAGGTCTAACATTTTGATCTACAGATAAACAGCCTTTCTCCAGAGTGAGAAAAAGCCATTTCGGAATGAAGTCCCCCATTCAAATTACATTCGAGGTGTTCATACTATAAGAACCTCCTTAAACAGAAGTGGTAATGCAATACATGATCTATATGTTGATCGATTGCATCATGAGTTATTACATAGACTGCCTTTAATCATGGCAAACTTAGCTGAACAATTTTGTATGAACCAATGAACGCATTGATGAAAATGCTTGCACATGTTAGCTCTGACATTGCCCGACAGGCAACACATTCCCGGTGTTTGAGTTACCTTCCAAAGTCTTGAAATTCATTCGGCGATTATTGAATGAACAAGCCTGGTTGTCCAGAAGCCACCAAGCATTTCTTCCAAATTCTCAGGTAAGTATATCTTCAACCAGAACCTTTCAAGAGAATGAATTCTGACGGTTGTTGGGATACTCGAATCCATTGCGGTATATACAGGTATCCACATTCTTCAATAAAGCATGATTTGTCTCAAAGACAGAAATGTTCGAGACCTTTTGATCTCTGCCTCTTTGGTTTATTCCTAAAACGACAGGAGAATATAATTTGGGTTTGAGCTTCTGCAGGATTCCTGGTCTCCCCAGATTTCAGAATGGCACCCTTTGAGGTACATAAAGTCCTTCTTACAGGCAAATCAAGTCCTTCTTACAAGCATAAAGTCCTTCTTACAAGCAAACCAAGTCCTTCTTACAGGCATAAAGTCCTTCTTACAGGCAAACCAAGTCCTTCTTACAGGCACTAAGTCCTTCTTACAGGCAAACCAAGTCCTTCTTATAGGCACAAAGTCCTTCTTATAGGCAAAGTAAGTCCTTTTTACAAGCAAATCAAGTCCTTCTTACAGGCACAAAGTCCTTCTTACAGGCAAATCAAGTCCTTCTTACAGGTAAACTAAGTCCTTCTTACAGGCAAACAAAGTCATTCTTACAGGCACAAAGTCCTTCTTACAGGCAAATCAAGTCCTTCTTACAGGCAAATCAAGTCCTGCTTACAGGCAAATCAAGTCCTTCTTACAGGCAAAGCAAGTCCTTCTTACAGGCAAATCAAGTCCTTCTTACAGGCACAAAGTCCTTCTTACAGGCAAATCAAGTCCTTCTTACAGGCACAAAGTCCTTCTTACATGCAAATCAAGTCCTTCTTACAGGCACAAAGTCCTTTTTATAGGCAAACAAAGTCCTTCTTACAAGCAAATCAAGTCCTTCTTAAAGGCATAAAGTCCTTCTTACAGGCAAATTAAGTCCTTCTTATAGGCAAACTAAGTCCTTCTTACAGGCAAACCAAGTCCTTCTTACAGGCACAAAGTCCTTCTTACAGGCAAATCAAGTCCTTCTTACAGGCACAAAGTCCTTCTTACAAGCAAATCAAGTCCTTCTTACAGGCACAAAGTCCTTCTTACAGGCATAAAGTCCTTCTTACAGGCAAATCAAGTCCTTCTTACAGGCATAAAGTCCTTCTTACAGGCAAACAAAGTCCTTCTTACAGGCAAATCAAGTCATTCTTACAGGCACAAAGTCCTTCTTATAGGCAAAGTAAGTCCTTTTTACAGGCAAACAAAGTCATTCTTACAGGCAAATCAAGTCCTTCTTACAGGCAAAGCAAGTCCTTCTTACAGGCACAAAGTTCTTCTTACAGGCAAAGCACCAAGTCCTTTTTACTGGCACCAAGTCCTTTCTACAGGCACCAAGTCCTTCTTACAGGTATCTCCATGTGGTGACCTACCATACGGGTCAAATCTCAATCAAAATTTAATCAGTAGAATCCTTTTATTAGGAATCTACCATGGTACGACCCACCATACGGGTCAAATGGTATGACCCACCATACGGGTCAAATTTTAATTCAATTTTTAATCAGTAGAATCCTTTTATTAGGAATCTACCATGGGTTGATCCACCATACGGGTTCAAGTTCAACCACCCTAAAGTTTTTTTTATATAACGAATCCTTAGGTTCTCATTTCATTTTCAGTGGAACAATCATGTCACGACTCTTTTTATTTCCTTGTATTGAGTCGATAAGAATCCAGGTGTCATCTCGTCTTTGAAATGAACCTCTACCGAGCTTCCTTTCAAAGAGGGGCAGCTGTTGACACCTGATCTTTAATCATTTTTTCTATTGCTAAAGTAATAAAAAATCCATAAAAATTCATAAAATTGAAAAATCAACTTTGGGGACCTTAGCCAAGCCTAGGGAACCAATTTTGGCCAAAAAACGATTTTTCATATTTTCAGTATTTTTACGTATTTTTTATTTATTTATTTTCAAAAATTAATAGAAAATCCATAAAAATTCATAAAATTGAAAAATCAACTTTGGGAACCTTAGCCAAGCCTAGGGAACGAATTTTGACCAAAAAATAATTTTTCATATTATATATATTTTAATTTTTTTAAAAAAATACAAAAATATTTGAAAATTTAGAAAAAATAACATTTGAGGCCAAAAAAATACACAAAGATAGTTAATATTTTTATTTTAAATCTATTTTCATATTGGCCATCGCAAATTCAGAAAAATCCAATTCGAGTCACGTGTTCCTTCATGAGTATAATCTCGAATCGGGCCTAAAAAAATTTAATTTGAGTCAACTTATTTTTAACTTTCACTTTTTATGAGTTGTGACATTGTCTTCTAATATTTTAAATTTTCATCTTGACCCAATTATATCCAGAATGACTTAATTTTGCAAAAGGGCTTTAATTAAATTATGCATTATTTTCAGCGACAAGACATGAGCTTAAATTTGACATGTGGTAAATTTTGGTGTGTCAAAAATTGTGAGGAGATTTGGACTTAAAGAAATATATTTTTTCAGGGACTGAATTGTAAATACTTAAAATTCAAGGACTAAAGTGCAAATACATAACTCTTGAAGGATTATTTTACAAATAATAAAAAGAAAAGTTAGTGGATAAATTAGAATAGAGAAGGGAAGATGAAGAAGAGGAGATGAAGAAGAGAAGTTGGAGAAGAATGGATGGAGAAAATAAGATAAGAATAGAGAAGGGAAGATGGAGATGAAGAAGAGTTAGTAGAGAAATTAGAATGGAAGATAAGAATAGAGAAGGGAAGATGGAGATTAAGAAGAGTTAGTGGAGAAATTAGAATGGGAGATAAATATGGAGAAGGGAAGATGAAGATGAAGAAGAGTTAGTGGAGAGATTAGAATGTGAGATAGAGATGGAGAATGGAAGATGAAAATGAAGAATAGTTAGTGGAGAAATTAGAATGGGAGATAGAGTTAGTGGAAAAATTAGAATGGGAGATAGATGAGTAGGTTATAAAAGGAGAAAGAAGTGAGCTTGAGAAAGGATTCTTGAGAGAGAAAATTTGAAGTGTTTGATTGGATTTTTTTGGAGAGAAAATTTTGGATGTTTGAGAGAGTTTTAGGAGATTGAAGAAAAAATTTGAGAGAAAGAAAATACCAAAAGAGAGAGAATTTTGAAGATGATGGGAGTTTAAAGCTAGGGGTTATCATCACAAATTCATTCATCGATCAATATAAATCAAGAGTTCATCCTCGTCAACGAGCAAGCAAATTCGAGCTAAGTGTTTTTATTTATTCATTTATTTATGATTTTACTCGCAAATTAACACAAATTGTATACACTTTCTCCATCTCCCATTTTTTCCATATTTTATGTTAGGAGAAGGATATCTCTACATCAACAGCAAAAGTCTCGTAGAGATGCAAAAATCGGCCCAGACAAGCTCCTAAGCTGTCCACCGATTCTCAACTGATCTGTGACTAAAAGTCCCTCTTAATTCAAAAGAAACTCTCTATATTGGGAACATAGAGAACGAAAATCAATTATAGAAATCCCTCAAAAAAAAATGGGAGATAAGTACTCTTTCCACTCTTCTGGTTTTAGGTGCAGATTAGCACATATTTTGTATACTGACACTTCACTCTATTTTATGTCAGGAAGCCGCAGCTCTATATCAATGGTCAATCCTATGGAAGCACAAAATCTGCTTGGAGGAGTCCTCAAGCGCGCACAAATTTCAAATTGTTGAATCAATTCGTTGTATTTCATTTTAAAGAATTCATACCCCAAAATGGAGAGGACAAAGTCCATCCGCAATTTAAATACCTGCACCATAAATCCCAAAGGGAAGAGCCAAGCCAATGCTTAGCCTCCCATTGGAGGTTTTTACTTACAGTAGTTAAATACCTGCAACTTAAATACCTGCACCTTAAATCCCAAAGGGAAGAGCCAAGCCAATGCTTAGCCTCCCATTGGAGGTTTTTACTTACAGTAGTTAAATACCTGCACCTTAAATCCCAAAGGGAAGAGCCAAGCCAATGCTTAGCCTCCCATTGGAGGTTTTTACTTACAGTAGTTAAATACCTGCAACTTAAATACCTGTACCTTAAATCCCAAAGGGAAGAGCCAAGCCAATGCTTAGCCTCCCATTGGAGGTTTTTACTTACAGTAGTTTAAATACTTGCAACTTAAATACCTGTACCTTAAATCCCAAAGGGAAGAGCCAAGCCAATGCTAGGCCTCCCATTGGAGGTGTTTATTCACTGTCATGTACTTCCTATAATTTAATTTTTGAATCATCAGACCCAAAAGATGAGTAGGTCGTAATACTGCACAGAAGTCGTTAACACACTCCCTCTTTCGGCTTCAGGGAATCTTTAACACTTAAAAAAATATAACAAATAAAAATATATACCATCCATGCATCCTATTTAAAAAGTGAAAACACAAAAGAGAATACCCTACTAGAGCTTTAGGAATAAACCAAGCATGAGTTGCCGGATTAGGATATCCATGAAATTAAGGTACCGAAAGGGCATTAGTTTTAATTAACTAGTGTAACCAAGTCCCCGAGCTCATAATCTCTGGTTCGCAGGAATAAATTAGTTCTCCCGCTAATTTATTTAGGTTTCTAATCGACCTACCAAGAACGATTAGTGGCGACTCCAAATTTCAAAATCATTTAAACAAAAACCAAAGTTGCGATTCGGTAGGGCTTGGGAGGGTCCGCATTAGGTTAGTCAAATCTAATTAACCTAATAATCCGTTAACCCCTAGAAATAATAAAAATATTTTCAGAGGGTCGCGACAGTAGTATTGCTCTCTCATTTGTGTTTTTGTTATTCTCTCCAAATTAAATCCTCCAAGCTTCCGCAAAATTCCTCCTTCCTTTTTATTTGGTTCCTACATTTTCCATATCTAAACGTTTAAATCCCTGTTTGTTCGGGATCACTCAAGTCAAAAGTGTGTGTGTGTTTTTTTCTTTTTGGGCTAAATTTAAAAAGAGTATGGTCATCTACGTCTCAATGGGAAACAACAGATTAGAAATTTTGAAAAAGATATCGAGTCAGGTGGGATGTTTCGGGATTTTGGCTAAGATCTAAAGACGCAGGATGTGATCGGGGAGGCTAAAAGGAAAAAAAAAAAAAGGAAGAGCGAACTGAAGGTGAACTAATGCTGGCGTCCATGGATTCTCAATCTGCAAAGAGGCTCTGCTCTGGTACTAAAGACGAATCTGCCGACAAGGTAACGAATTTTGGTGCCTATGGACCTTAACTAGTCGTAAGAATGCCCCACCCCCCTCTCTCTCTTCGTTGAGGTTGAATTTTCCTGTTTCCTCTTTTCCATCGATCTTAGTTTCAGATTTTTCCTAACCTTGTTTGTTTTTCTTCTGGTGAAACTCAATCCAAAAGGATCGAATCAGCTGTTTGCCCGAAGATGTCATAGGCCTCATACTGTCTCTTTTGACATCTAGAGAAGCACAAGCCACTTGTCTGCTTTCCAAAAGATGGAGGCATTTGTGTAATTGTCAGGTCACCAACCTTGATTTCGATTGGTATGACTTATTGGCCGAGATGAAAGATAAACCCGAGTTGTTGGAGAAGGAGAGGGCGAGATATGTGGAGTGGTTAGACAAAGTCTTGCATACTCAAAGCAGAGGATACCATTTACGTAGATTTGCGTTATGTTTTGACTTGAATATTTTACATCAGTCTCACATTGATCGGTGGATTAAATTTGCATTGGCGAAACGAGTAAAAGTTCTCCAGCTGTATTTCGAGCCCCCATCTTTGGATGATTTCTGGCCTCATGGTGACCCTAGTTGCTTGCCATATACATTACGACAGGAGACACTCATGGATTCTGATGTAGGGTGTTCACAACGAGCTTCAGGTCTAAGAAATTTTGGCTTGAGCCCTTCTAGTTCCTGGAATGCTTCCTTTAGGTATCTTGAAGAGCTCTCCTTGAATCTAGTCGCTGTGGAGGGAGAACTCATTGAGCAACTTCTTGCCATATGTCCGGTTCTAGAGCGATTGATTTTTGGGACTTGCTCCTACTTTGAATAGGGTTAGAGTTACTGGCCGATCACTGAAGCTGAAATACTTGCACGTAAGATGTTGTTTCGATCTTGAATGCGTTGAGATTTATGACACGAATCTTGTGTCCTTCAGTATATTGGGACCTCAAATTCCATTGCGTTTGGACAAGCTCTCCCAGCTGTCTGAGGTGACCATTATAGGATTTCGGTTGACGCTTGTACATGAGATCTGGTCTCAGGTTTCGAGTCCTTCTTGTTTGCAGATTCTCAAACTTCAATTTTATGATGCCCCAGATGTAAGAGCGATTTTCTTAAGGTTTCATAAGTTAATTCATTTTTACAATCTGTGTTGCCTTTGACTCTCTCTCTCTCTCTCTCTCTCTCTCTCTCTCTCTCTCTCTCTCTAACATGCAGGAAAATCTGCTTATTCGTCAACTGCCTAAATTACTAAGTGTCAAGAAATTGGAGCTGAGAGTTCACGGACAGGGAGATGGGAGTCTGCTTCCATTGACTCTCCTGATCGAGGCATGTCCTTGCTTGCAGAGTTTTGTGTTTGAGGTGGGGTTTTTGTTCCTCCTTCAAGCCCTCATCTATTTAGCCATTAGACAGAACCAGTAGAACGGAACATGATAAATCAAATCAATGTCAAATCCTATCTGCTTATGGGTGAGTTGTTGAGGCGTCATGTGATTAGTATCTACTCGATACGAGCATCCACGAAGACATTCTTTATCTTGCGGGTCCTTTCTTCCATTGGGCATTTTTCCAACGCAATGTCTCATGCCAATTAACAATGTACCTCATTCTTCCTTTGTCGCAGTTGGTGGACCTACTGGGGATGCTATGCAGGCAAAGAGAACTGAAAAGAGCTGTCCAAGCTCCGCATCAATACCTTAAGGAGGCTGAATTCTACAATTATTATGGCCGACCTTGTGATCTTGAACTAGTGAATTACCTCGTCGAGAATGCCTTTACCCTTGAGAAGTTAGTGGTGAATCCCTGTGAAAAAGAATGGATCACGGACGAGATGAAAAAAGTGAAGGAACCCAGAGAACGTGCTCTGGAACAGCTCAAGGGAAAGTTGCCTCCTAGAATTGACCTGGTGATTAATTAACGAAAGCGAAGCGTCGTTTACGCGGTACCCACAGAGCAGTTACGGATGGCTTTGATTCTACAGCCTAATCCTCTTTCCTTCTTTAAAGTTACCTTTTTTCGACCACGGATATAGGTTTGTTTATTAGTTATTTGTCGCCCGTGATCTTCCTTTTTTTTTTTTTTTCCCTTCCTTCTTGTCGGATTTACGAGTTATGTAACGACTCTTCTGCATTTTTACCCAACATGGGAAGCGGCAAGGCTATGAATAAGGATGTTTCTGGTTTTTGGTTTAACTTCGCCTTGTGTTTTCCCCATTTTTTTGCTGGTGATTAAAGTGGCAGCAGGAAAGGATCGATGGATTTACCTGGTTATTGTCTAGTTAATGTAGGCAAAAGCAAATATCGTTGTGTGCCTAAATGAAAGCGTGCGCAACTTGGTACAATCATTCGCCCTTGTCTGGAGAGTCCGCTTGAGATTCAACGTGGAACCTCTTCCGGAGATGGAGAATCCATACGTGCCAGGGACATTCAGCTTCAAATTCAGCAAAATTTTCCTACTTTTGACGTTTTCATTCCCAGCAAGGGACATAGTTCAGAGAACCCTCGAAACATAGAGCGGACATGAGAATTCAGGCAGAAGATGGGTTGCTAGGCACCCCAACTGTATCAAATGCACAGGCAATGCAGCGTCATTAGCCATAGCGTACGTGAAGATTCACAGTTTGAGGATCAAATCTGTACACGAGAAAGACAAGTCCAAAGCCGCGGAGACGATCGACCTGGGCTTAAAGTAAAGATTGCCGAGAGCCGAATCGCGCAGCGAACCCTTTGCATCAGCATCTTCAAGAACCCCTTGTATGAAGAGATATCCAGACGACACAGGAGAATCGAATTTAGTTCGAGCACCTTCCCTTAACGGCGAAAACTTAATCCGCCCATCGATTCGATACTGAATTTCGACATGGTGAAAGGACAACGTAAATCTGTGCAAATGGTGGTGTCCAGAACTAATTGAATCCAACCCACCAATTTGTTAAGACAAGACACATGGAAGTCTTTGGACTGAGTGGAAGAAGAGTAGTTAAGATGATTTGGGTGGGCCTCCAACCCACATGTCGTTTTCCCCCTTTATAACGTCGTTTTCTCCCTGAACAATAATTTCGCTTCTGTAGTTCCAAAATCTGCCTGGCGATCAACCCAAAAAAAAAAAGAGAGGTAGCACCGACAGCGGATTTCCAAAGACCGACGTTGGTGTTCCAAACACCCCGAACCAGCCGCGCAGCCCTAAACGGCAACCCGTTTAAGTTCTACCAGGATACAAAACCGGACTGCACAAATATATCTATCAAAAATAGGTTATAAATTCATTTCTTAGCTCATATATAATTGATTGAGTCATTGTGTCGATTAGTTATATCCAATTATAGGTCATAAATGAGTTTAAACATATTAAATGAGTCATAAATGGATTTATAACCAAACTCTTCCATACGATTCTCTCTTAATTCTCTCTCGCCCTTATTTAATTATGCGCCTACTCACATAAGTTTTGCTAAATTTGATTAAATATGAAAGCGTTTTAGAAATATCGATCATATAAAATATGGATCGACTATGACTCGGGTCACATGAAAATAAATTCATTTAGATCGGATCATTCTCCGCTTAACGAGGCCAAATGGTTAGCCATCCCCATTAGAAACTTGGACGGTCACTCAGTTTGGTGCCTCCAACCCCAATAGAAACTTCGTCAACGAGCATTAAGTGAATGGAAGTAGAGATTCGACAGGAAACGCTCACCGTGGTCCTCCACCCTCTACTGAAAAAAGAGTTTTTGTCGGGCAATTCAATGGACAGTCCAAACCATACCAATCTTCAATTTAATTCCCAATAAATTCCTAACAATATCTCGCAAGGCATGAGTCGGATCCCAGCAATTATTGAAGGCTTTTCCTCTCGCGTTGAACTGATGCCGAAAGTGAAGTCTATCGAGGCACATTTTTATTTTATTTTATTTTAATGAAGTTGGAGGTAGGTCCATCATTATGGACTTTTAGGGGCTGTTTAACAACTATTTTGAAAAGAAAATTACTTCCCGGCTTTCTGGTATTTTCCTTTTCCTTTTTTCTTTTTTCATCGGAGGATTTTCTGGGAGTTGAAACAAGGGAAAACCAATCAATTTACCAACAACGTTTCCCATTAACACGAACAAAAAAAAAATGAATGATTAGTTTTTATTTATGTGGCAGGGATGTTATTTTCTCCCCCGTTTTAATAAACCTGACGCTTTAATTATTTTCCGTGGAAAACTATTTTTCGGTCGTGGAATGTTTGGTGAAACTAACGCACCCTTAACATTTCTCTCTGTTTGCGGCAGGCGTTGAGCTGTTACCAGCAATATGCTGTAATATAAAATATTGCTTTTACAGGATCCGCTTTGTCGGCACGAGGAGGCTTTGCTAGATGCTCGGGATAGTTGTCAAAGTAGGACAGTTACCATGCTTCTTTGCCCACTTTAATAGAATCATTTTGTCCCGTTCCTATTTTTCTGCATTAATTCCACGCACGTATGTTGGCGGTCTTTGTGTTCAACCCTAATTTTGCGTCCCGAATTGCATGCACATCGCGACATGCCCCTTAGGAACCACAGGCAGTTTCCATTTCTACACCGAATCACGTTAAATAACAAAGCAATGAAGTCGCCGCGGAGTGGTCGAGCGAGCCGTTGCACCACCGTGTCAAATCTGTTCATCAAGATTTCCCTTCGTCCTTTCTGATCTTCACCGAGCGCAAATACTGGCAACTCTTTGTAAATGGACTCTTAATCCGTGATAAGATTACATGTTTTCTAATATCATATAAGAAGCTTTTACACTCTTTGTAAAGAAACTCTTAATCCGCGAATCAAGGAGGTGCGCACAAAATCGTAATGTACGTTTTCGATCGATGATTCAAGATTTTCTGGGGCATGTGAATTCCGCAATTCCTATGCATAGATTTTAAGGAATAAGTTTCCTTCAACAAAAGTGCTTTGACAAAACAAAGGTGATAGTTTGATAAACGCACGTAATTCTCCGACTCCGTACAGCTCAACGGTGGGTCCCATGAGTCACGACCTTTGTCGCGTCGGGGCCCCATCAATTTCAAATCCATCTGTAAATTACATTAAATTAAACAAAAAAATAAATGAATGAATGAAATGGATCGCCGACGGACCGACGCCTAGATTTGTGGTTCGACACGTATCCGCGGCAAATCGTACGGATTTCCTGGACAAGGATGTTTTGTTCGAAAATTGCGCAGATCAAGAACGATCACATCGAGCGGTGCACCGCACGCGCGAACTTTTTTGCTTCTTCTTCCATTCCATCTAGCCCGGTAAGTCACAGAAAGTATCAAATTTATGAAATTCAACCATTCCGTTAATTTCGTTAATTCTATCAATTTAGATCAACAAAAAATATTGATTTAGCTTTGTAAATATTTTCTCCCTCCCAATTGACGATGACGTGGCTAAAATATGAATTATAAAGTTAAAACGAGGTTTTGACTTGAGTTATAATTTTAAAACCAAATTCTTAATAAATTAAAATTAAAATGTTAACAAAAGTAGTTAAAAAAGCACAAAAAAATTTATATTGCATGTATTCTCATGTGCAGGTGAATATATGGCACGTCGTCGTCGATCTATTAGAACTAAGTACGAACAAAAAGCTTTCATAATATGGCACATCTTTTCATGTGCAGGTGAATATATATGTAATATCTCTTTTAATTTTAGTCGATATCTTCATCATAATTTCTTGTTCCAACATCAATATCATGCTCTTTGAATATAAAATAGCGCATTGTGCAATATGCAAATGACTAGAAATATTTCAATCATTCTTTCGAACATCCTCGTTTCAAACGATCCTCGATTTGGAATGTGAGCACTAGTGTTCGTTTTGCCAGCTTTGAGTGCAAACAGAGTATGATTTCCACCCAAAATAATGGGTCGTTGTTTTTTTTAATAAACAGCTTTACTTTTCCTTCTTTATTGTTTAATAGATCGAAAGAGTGAGAGGAGACACTCACTGTACGATAGTCCATGATTGGAATTTCATATTAGATGCCAAAAGTCCAATTAGCACATTTAATATTTTAAAACTTATCGTGAAAATACAATTAAATTCTAAAATTTACAAAAATACAATCAAATTATAAAATTTATGCAGTCAAGTCATCCTATTAATACCGTCAATTAAGACTAACAAAAAATACTCACGAGATTTTTTTAATATTTATTCTCTCTTACGTTGCGATGGCGTGATCAAAATAGGACACAAAGCTCAAACGAAGTCGTTTTCACATAAATTATAATTGTTTAACCAAAAAATTAATTAAATGAAAGTAAAACACTCAAAAAAGGTATTTAAAAAAAAAATAGACAAAGGCCAAAGGCAGCGGCGGGCCCTTGCCACAGCCTCAGTCGGCTGTCGCGGGGCCGTCCGATCGCATGGCGCGGGAATGATCGAGTGAGGTCACGCCCATGCTTGCGGGGTTGTTGTCTGGGATGGGAGCACAGCGACACGTGGACCCACGCGCTGAAAGCTATTTAACTGATTAAGCGTTTTTTTTATTTAACTTTGAAAGCGGAAAAAAAAAAAAAGCGCGTGAGGGAGTGACCGACCCACCCAAATTACCATTTTTGCCACTCCCAGCGAATTTTCTCCCATAGCTATTTTGCTTGCGTTCTTTTTTACTTTTTTTTTTCCTTTTCTGTTAAATTTCTAAGAAATATTAGTTATATACATCACAAGAAAAATCAACACCTTAAGCTTCTCATTTTTAATTAACATGGGACCCAAAGCACCACCCATATAATTTACTACCAGTGGCCCTCGTTAAATCTTGAAAAAAAATAAACAATTTACTTGTCAAAGAGACGGGACATTTCGCATGCTCATTTTTGTTTTGTTCAACAATTCAATGACTACATACATATATAGCAAAGTATGGCGGTCATTGATACTTTTCAATTTTAAGGGCCAAATTACAAAAGCCATGAATACACTTGATATCAATGGGTGAATATTGACATTTTTGTATGTTTTGCTAGTATTGCAAGGATGACACAATAGGTCGCTCCCTATTTATAGAGACCAAGAGTAAATATCTGACCTACTTTTTTTAAGCTATAAAGTCTATCGAAATGAGCTATGCCAAGTCGTGTCAAATACTACACAAATGCTAACATTATCCAAAAGTTAATGCAAGACTTTCAAATTGTAAAAACTTTTTAAGGGAAATACAAAGACATCTCTCTCTTTTACTTAATAATTCAAACTAAAAATATATATTACAAATAAAATGAGAGAAATATCTCAAATATCATTTTGATCTCCTTTTGGAAAGATAAGGATGAAAAGACAAAGAAAACTTGAGAAATTCAAATTTGATTTAGATTAAGTCGTGGACTAACAAGAATTCAGATTCTCAAATTGAAGTTTGAAGAACCATCCATATCTATTATTCGATTATTTCATTTAGCCCATATTCAAAGCAATATAGATATGTTCAATTGCTCGTGCACTTTAAAACGGAAATACTAACTACATGGTCTTTTCAGGTACTATGAATACCTTACTCGCATCACGTTCTGCGATCTGTTTGGAGAAGATAGATATCAATTCACATCAAACTAAAACTTGCTCGATTTATTTGAAAATATTGGTTTCGCCTTCAAAACAGCGCACAAAACTTTAAGACAAAGAAGAAGAGGAACACGTGAAAACAAATTGATAATTATTTTCACAACCCATTTTTCGATTTTATCAGGTGGATTATTTTATTTCACAATTTGAAATTTCACATTTTGGAGGGGGTTTCTTCGGATGGCTACCGGGGAAGTAGGGATAAAAGCAAAATCCATCTGGAAAGTTCGGAGAAACAGAGGATTCAGATGAACTTTTTCGTTTATTTAAATAGAAAGAAAGAAAGTGAACGCAGAAAGACTCACATGAAACAAAACCAGTGGCATTGCTGGTAATTGCCCCAAACACCAAGGCCAAAGCCGTCCGTCCTCTTCCAACTCAATAACCTTGCGAGTTGCGACTCCACTGACGAGCGTCTTCGTCCATCAGTAGCAGTCTCTCTCTCCCTCGTTCTTTCAGTTCACATTCACTTTTGGAGCCTTCACAGTCCCACCCACTTCGCATTCTCTCCCCGCGCACAAACCCACCGTTCTCTCTCTCCACACAATCACCCAGAAACACATTTCCACTTCTGGGTGTGTCTCTGTTCTCGCCTCCGCATAGAAAGCAGAGAGAGAGAGAGAGAGAGAGAGAGCACTGTTAATCTCCATGGCCGACCCCACCAAGCACCACCTCCCCAGCAACGGCGGAGGCAACCTCTTCTTCTTCTACTCCGACCTCAAGTCCCTCCTCCGCACCAAGCGCACGGCTGCCCTCGCCTACGCCCTCTCCTTCGCCTTCGTCGCCTTCACCCTCTTCCTCCTCCTCAACCCCTCCTCCTCCGATTCCTCCTCACCATGGTTTTCCAACATCTTCGTCAGCGGCCCCCCCGCTGCAACCACCACGTCGGATTCTTACAGATCTCGGTCCTCTCCCCTCTTCTCTTATTTCTTCCCCAACGACGACGTCGTCGTTACCGACAGTTCCGCCTCGTCCTCTCATTCCTCTTCGGACAATGTCCAAACCAGATCGAACGCCACGGGTTCTCGACCGCCGGAAGGGCGAAACAGCACTCAAGTCCCAGTGAATTCTGATAAAGATCCAGTTTTTAATGCGAATCAGACCGCGAATGCTTCCTCTGTGACCGCAGCTTCACCGCCTGCGCGAAACACTACTCAGAGTCCGCCGAGTTCGGCTGCCCCTCAAGCGTCGAAGCAAGACGAAGTGGAGAACGCGACGCAGAGGACAGCAAACGTGGAAACGCCGACACCGACGTCGCCTGAAGTTCCAAAGCAGAATCAGACGAGTGCTGCCGTGCCGAGTTCGTCGGCTAATCGTACCCAGAGTCCGGCGAAGCCACTCGCTCCACCAGCGAAGAACGATACTGTGAAGGCAGTGGAGGTTGTTGGGGAGAAGCAAATCAAGCCGAACTACACGGCCTCGCTGTTGAAGAAACATAGCAATGGCACTGTTTCAGGGGTGTCGGCGAAGCAAGGGATGAGTGATTGGATCGAGTCGTTGAAGAAGTGCGATTTCTACGACGGACAGTGGGTAAAGGACGATTCGTACCCACTTTACAATCCGGGATCGTGCTCGCTGATCGACGAGCAATTCAATTGCATACTCAACGGGAGGCCTGATAAGGATTATCAGAAGTTGAAATGGAGGCCTAAGGGTTGCAATCTGCCAAGGTATAAATGCGCTTGAGATCGATTTGATTTTTACCATGATTGTTCAGGTGATTTTGTTGTGCTCTTGCTTTAGTTAGAAACCAAATAATTAATCGCGGATCTGCTCTCTGGACTGTTCGGGTGATTTCTTAATTGTGTGTGCGCTTCTAGGCAGTGTCCAGTTCACTCTGTTTCTTCGCCTTTGTTGTTTGTTGCCTTTTCTTTCTTTGTAAGGTCAACTCTGGAACCAAGAAGAAAAGTATGCTTTTTTTTTTCTTTAATTGTTTCCTAAACTTCTTTCGGTCGAGATTGGGCGTATCTCGATCTTTTATCTCCTCCATCTAGGAGTTTTCAAATTTTAAGTTTTGCTTGGCCATGAAAATAGGTAACTGAAGATCGTCAAGCTTTTCGTTTTTTCTTTTCCAAACACCGCTTTACCATTTTTGATGTGCTGCTACTTACATTGTTCTGTGTCGTTGGAGATTCTGGGATTCTATGTTGATGTAAGAAGGTTGTGAATGATCAGGTTAAATGCTAGTCACATGATCGAATTGTTGAGAGGGAAGCGGCTGGTTTTCGTGGGCGATTCTTTAAACCGGAATATGTGGGAATCGCTGGTCTGCATCCTGCGAGGCTCGGTGAAAGATCAAAAGAAAGTCTATGAAGCCAATGGCAGACATCACTTTCGTGGGGAAGCGTCCTACTCCTTTATATTCAAAGTAGGTTATTGAATTGCCCTCCAATTCAAATCACCCAAATTTCACATCCCTCTTGCTTAATACATGTCAATTCTGTTGTTTTAGTCTTTTCGCTAATGCTTATTCAAAGTAGGTTATTGAATTTCGCATCCCTCTTGCTCAATACACGTCAATTCTGTTGTTTTTAATCTTTTCGCTAATGCTTTGGTGGTGGTATTCGGTAGGACTACAACTTCACGGTGGAGTTCTTTGTGTCCCCGTTTTTGGTTCGAGAATGGGAAATGCCCGACAAGGATGGATCTACAAAGGAAACACTTAGGTTGGATTTGGTAGGGAGATCATCTGATCAGTATAAAGGCGCAGACATTATAATCTTCAACACTGGGCACTGGTGGACTCATGATAAAACTTCCAAAGGGTATGCCGTTTGTTTTGATCATGAATGTGGTTAGATACATATCATTTCACCAGTGACACTTTGTTTCGTACAGAAGAAGAGATCATTGTTACCGTTGTTCAGATAATTTGAAAGAATGATTGAATGTTTCAGGAAAGACTATTATCAAGAAGGTAGCCATGTGTATGGCGAATTAAATGTCCTAGAGGCTTTTCGGAAAGCTCTCACGACGTGGGGGAGGTGGGTCGATGCCAATATAAACCCCATGAAGTCTATCGTATTCTTCAGAGGATACTCCGACTCCCACTTTAGGTATGCTAAGATTGCTCTCTTTTACTGCTCTCTCTGTGTGGGTATGCCAGCGCGCATGCATCGTTTGTGTGTGTGTGATATCATTACCAAAGTTCGTGTGGAAAATGTTGCTAAATTCATTCAGGATTTGTCGATTTCTGGGACATTTGTTTCCACAAGCGACCGAACAACCTATCTGCGGGTTTATATGAATTAATGCTGATGAGCAATGTTGGTGAATGTATATCTGTGGTAATGTGATTTGTCAACTGATTATACAATTGCTAAAAATTACTCGAGTCTTCATAATCTTAATGTTACCAAAGCTTTTGGTTTTTTTACGTGGAAGATCACTCTTAGTCTGCTTCTTTTTACATTAAGTTTGTTGCTAGTTCATAAGGGTAAATAGCTGCTACTTCTGTAATGTTGGCCAAAAGTACTTGTACGTGATAAAACGGAACGTTATCCTGAAGGGTTCTTAACTGTCTAATGCTCGAACAATGCTAGGGATACTGAGATTGATTCACAAAGTTAGTTCACTAAAAGATTGGATATCCTGCACGTACATACCATGTATCAATTTCCTCGGAGGTGCTTCATTTTGAGCAGTCATGCTGTTTTTATTTATTTAATTTAATCTTATTTGCGTAAAAGCTCAATCTTTAACTTAGTCCTCTACTCGCTGTGCAGTGGCGGACAATGGAATTCGGGCGGACAATGCGACAGCGAGACTCAGCCCATAAAGAACGAGACTTACCTTCGAGAATATCCTCCGAAGATGGTTGTATTGGAGAAGGTGCTTAGAGGGATGAAAACCCACGTCAACTACCTAAACGTAACCAAAATGACGGATTATAGGAAAGATGGCCACCCGTCGATTTACAGGAAGCGACATTTGACAGATGCGGAGAGGAGATCGCCGCTGAGATTCCAAGATTGTAGCCACTGGTGCCTCCCCGGCGTGCCCGACGCATGGAACGAGATTCTATATGCCGAACTCCTCGTGAAGTTGAATCAACCACAGAAGAGACCCTGATCAGTCTGGAAACTGCACATATTACAGAGGCGAAATTAAATTCTTTTATTACTACCGGTCCCGATGCTGATGGAGTCGCTCACAAACGGATGCTCTGTTCGGCGTCGGCGTCGGAATCTACACACGCAAAAGATGACCGATGAGATTGAGAACGAGAAAGCGCACCGAAGCATGTTTTCCCTTTTCCCGGTTTCTATTAACCCCTCCGAAAGAGAGAGCGGAGGGTGATGGAGAGGGAGTGACGCGTGATGTAACAAAGTCCCTGTTTTGTTCATATTTACCGTAAGTTATGCATATGAAAGATTTCATAAATTCTAGTGAGCGGAAAACATGTATACGTTCGGTGCTGATGAGCAATATTTCGCCGGCGTCGCCTCGCAAGCTGGCAGGTTACGCTGTGTGGATGCAGTGGTCTCTGTTGTTTAGGATTATGTTCCTGTTCTGTGTAGTCAACTTATGAAGGATGATCCTGTAAGAAGATGGAAACCGGGTCCGCCATGAGGCATTCACTCTCTTTTAGTGACTTCATCCTGAAGCGAACTCCTAGTCAAAAAGGGGTCGCTGGTGTTATGAAGATGACCGACCGGTGCTGCTTTTTTAATGTATGGCTATTTAAGGTAAATCGTATTTTCCGGTTTGTTTAGGTTAAAGTCGGGGCATCCCATCACGTGGGGGGATGTTTTGACCAGCCTTTCTGACTTTTATTAATGGCCGGGAAAGAGGCGGTGTCAGCGTTGATTGCGTCGGTTAAAACTCTGTTGTGGCGTTGGCTTTCGTCTCAAGAATGACACGTGTGCGCTTCTTGTGCAATGCAATGTTAAACGAGAAATTAGTACCTTAAATCCCTTAAAATAATGTTAGGGGTGATATTATTTAATTCGGATCGTCCAATTTAAAATAGACGATTCGGATTGAGCCATATCAACTTTTTAAATGGGGAAAAAAATTTCGACGGAAATTTTAAAATTTTAAAATAATCAATTTGGGTCTTCCATTTTTGAATTGGACGGCCTAGATCTTTTATGTCGCCCTTGAAACTATGTCAGGGGAAAGGTGTTTGGATTCCCTAATATAATGTTAAGGGTGACATTATTCAATTCGGGCCATCTAATTTAACATTGGACGGTCTAGATTGATCGATTCAAAATTTTAAAATTCTCATCGAAAATTTTCCCTCTATTTAAAAAGTTAATGTGGATCAATCTGGATCGTCTATTTTGAATTAGACGGCCTTGATCCTTTATGTTACCCTAGATGAGTCTACAATTTTGTATTGGCCCGCCCTTTGGTCACACGAATTCTTTCGGAGAACCGGGGGACTTCAACAACCGGTCTCCATCTGTCCAATTAATTGGGTTATTAAAGTAACCAAAACAAAAGTTAATGATTCCTCAATAAGAAAAATTAAAGGGTCCCCTGACCATCGAGGCTTGAACTTACAATCAAGTCACGGGCGTTTATTCCAGTAGCACAGTGCGATAATCTTCCACTTCTTTTCCAATCAAGTCACAGGCGACGATGATCTGGCATGTGGAAATTTTGACCGCCACGTCAACATTTTGCAGGAACAAAAAATGATCAAATTCCATTCAAAAGTGGGGTGTCAACGGTTCTGTTCGGCTCAATTGATGTATACTTGAACTAAACCAAATCTCGCTTTGAACCGAGTCAAAAACTCAATTCGGTTTAGAATGATTTTCGGTTGTTCTTTTCTTTTCTTTTTGCCTTTTTTTTTTTTTGCTTTTGCTCCATATCTCACCCTTTACGGCCCATTTGCTATTGAAATCCAAATAAATAATCCAGAGTATTATCAATTGATTATTGAGTATTAACATGTATTTTTGAAAGTGCATCAAATGCAAAAATTTATTGCTGAAATCAAAGTATTGTGGTTCAATTGAAAACCTCGTTGAGTGACTGCTTCCGCTTATTTACACAACGGAAGAAAGATTATCAACATGGGCCATACACTTATTTCTCAAACGTTATCTAGTGGGTTAAGTTGTTAAATAAGTTAATGACATTTAATAAATGAGTTTAAACTAACATGAGTGTCAAATGTGTCATAAATGGATTTAGAACTTAGTTAGATCTCACCAACTTATATGATTCTCTCTTCATTCTCTTTCGGCTTGACTTAATTTCATGCTCACTAACTCTACACTCTCACATCAGTTTGGATACGCGTTTTTCTAGATTTGATTAAAAATATAAATGTTCTAAGAATACGAGTGGGGTCAAATATGAGTCGCTGAATTTGCGTTACAATAAATGTCATAAACGGATTAAATTGGTCTATTCAGGTGATTCAATCCTATTTGCCCGTTTGACAGGTTTACACAAAGAGCACGTTATTACCAACAGAATGGCGGCCGCTGTGTTGGCACGACTCTATATGATCCGCTTATTTGAACTGTTGAGATAATGGTCATGCATCCGCAATATGGCCGGATTGCTCCACAGTCCCCCGGATTAGCCGACCTTTAGGCCGTACCCAATAATTTTCTGCAGAAGAACAATTGATCATAACATGACCAACGCAGGAATCGAAAGAGAGAATCGCATACCTGCGCCCGGGAAAGTGGAAAAGGTGAAAGTAATAGACGCTTTAGCACTTGCACTTCTTCTTTTCTGAGGAGCAGAGAAGCAGCTACCTCATTCTAATCACCTCCCCTCCCATTTCGAATCTACGCAAGCGGGAATAGTTCTCCAACAACTCATTTTGACCGCCCCACATGCTATTAGCTGGCGGCTACTGTACCCGGGCCATTGCTGAATGGTGGGTCTCTCACGTGCAGACCAAAAACGTTCCCAGTTCATCTCCCCCTGCGGAATATGTAACGTCACATGAAATCTTCGGCGCAATTAATGGTCTTCTTTGAATTAGGTTTGACTGCGATGGGGGTTAGCACCGCCGCGAGTTCTTGAACTGCTTGTATAAGGACCCGATTTGATGACGGCGGTGAGTAATCGCCGAGATCCATAGGGCCTAGACAAGAAGCGACTCTTGACAGGCTTTTAGAATGACAAAGTGGGTGCACGAATGAATCGAATTGTGCATCAAATAAAGAGAGACCGATGCTAATGTCACGGAGGCTCCTTTTTTTTTTTTACGTAATGGCTAAGGTAGAAGCACTACTAGGATGAAAGTGCTTTTCTATGAGACTCGATATAGGATGAGCCGAAGCGAATAGTATCTTTAGTGAGTTAATCGAAGGATGGTCACAGCTAATGGATGGTTCTACCATCGTCAATCCGACATGTTCTTTTGTTAATCTGTCTCCGAACCACATTGTTGTTCATCTAGGTTGGTCCTTTCGCGAAGTGCGTAGATAGAGATGTTGATGTGTTGATCTAGTGACTGTCCAATCGGGCTAATTGTCGGACGTGAAATGACAGAAAATCGCCGAGAAAATTTCAGATTACAAGTCCGCTAGCGGCGCCTTTATAACCTTTTCACCAACGTGGTCGGATTGTTTCCTTACCTTCTTTTTTTAACTTCCAGGAGATATTGCTAATTTGTTAAGGTTGTTCCATAGTCATATTGGATGCCGGCGTGAGATTTAACATCGACTTTGCGATGCGGGTCTAGGGTTCTTGAAGTCTGCTTGGCAATCAAGCCCAGTCAAGGACAAGATAAGATCAAGTCCAATGATTCAATCGTCCCCACGATATTCAAGAACCGTTCAAGACCGTCATAATGTAGAGGTTGGTAGCGGTCAAATGTCAAGTTACTATAAAATGTCAGCTCAAGACTTTTCTTTCTTCTCTGTCCAATAGTAAATAAATATGGAAAGTCTCATTACAAGTGGGAATATAGGTGAAAGTATGTGCCTGAACAACATGCGGGTAAAAGGGCGAAGGTTAGTCCAACTAAACGCAGCATTATCTCAAGAACGTCGTGGATTAGCTACCCTAAACAGCTAATTCTCTGTGTTTTGGAGTAACTGAGAATATTTGGACATATAGTTCATATATATGAATCTATCCAATATTTGTTTTCTCTGAAAACACGTCGCGGTTCACGTGAAACAATGACGAAGAAGAAGATCTCGAGCACACAACTGCCACTCGTGCATGATGTTTAGCTTCCTATACATGTATACTGGATTCGAAAAACCACATAACAATCAATCAACAAATATATAATGCATCAATCTTTTCCAAGAAAGATCATCAGACGTTGGTGTGTGGCCATGTCGGAATCTATGTGTCTCTATAGGATATTTATGTAAGAAGGAGCAACTTAAATCTGAGAAAAAGAGAGACATGATTAAACAAAACCAAAGTTAAAATGGTGAAGAAAAGCCAAATACCATTTACAAGAAAAAGAGAAGAGAACAGCTTGCTCAATACTGATGCATCAGGAAGTAGCTTGAGCTTGTGTATTATTCGAGAGAGGCCGGTGCGTTAAGGTTGCTCTACGATTAGCCGATATCGATGATGACGATGGAGCAGGCATTATATTCGTGTTGGTAGCAGTGGCGTTGGAGGTGGAGACGCGCTCGCAGGAGGGGCACATGGTGAGAGTGGTGGCCGGAGCAGGATGTTTCGTGAACGAATTAACGTAATGGTGGGAAGACTTGAGAGCTCTGAGTTCCTGAAGCTCCTTGTGCAGCCTCCTGTTCTCTTCCGTCAGCCTCTCGCAGCATCTCTTCAAGTGCTCGCAATCCACCTCCGTTTGCTTCAGCTTCGTCCTGACGGTACACGCGTATACATACACTTATGTTAGCATGTGCTTTGTGGTACCATTAAGAAACCAACTAAAGAAATTTTCTTGTGGAGATTTGCAATCTTATCAGTATTTTGAAAATTGAACTTGTTAACGTTAACCATAGAGCAATATACAACGCAGTTATCATCGTGAAGTATGTGATAAGCGTTTAATAAGATCTCTATACAAGGATAACGCGTGCCTATTGTCTCAGCTCCAGCATGAGATAATATAGAATCAGATATGTCCTTCTGTGCTAGAATTGCAGAAAATTTTCACCTAGCTCTTCTGTTCTGGAACCACACTTCTACTTGGCGAGGGCGCAGATTCAGCTGTTTTGCCAATGCAAGCTTTTCTTTCTGCGGATTTACAGAGAAAAAGGTTAAGCCAGGAATGAAACAAGAACATTATTGCAGGTGTGGTCAAAATGAAGCCCGAAATGCTACATATGTCGAAAATGCGTTTTGTTTGTGCCTCGTATGTCGATTGTACATTACTATTCGCCGGTTGATTCGTCGTCGCACATTTCGTGAAGCCACAAGAGTCTGAATTACATTCCATCTTAGCAGTGAGCTAGCGGCTTTATCACTGCATATTCTCACCTTTTACTCTACTGCTATGTATATTGACGCTCATATACGAGATTGGTTCATCGACGACGACATAAATCGTATGTGAACAATTAAACAGTTGAGGTATGTGCATAACATAAGAAATTACCGCCATCTTTTTGGGTAAACTCTTAGTATACCCTCTACATTATTGGTCATCAAATCCCTTGCGCTTCTCAAGCCATGATAAAATTCTTTACTGTTTCCATAATTCCAACAGTACGGTATTTAAACTATGCATAGGATCTTTCCGCAAGTCTTCAACATAAAATTAGCTAGTCTTAATTATCTATCCTATTACGCAGAACAAAATAGAGGATCCTATTTTAGTATAGTTTAGATATTTTCTATCCTAAAACAACTATCTCAAAAGTAGTTTTTAAATATCTATAATTTTTTTAAACCGTTTAATGACTCGAAGATTTTTTCGTGACAAATTCAATCTTTGAAATACCAATTTCTTGCACACGCTCAAGTAGCGTGCACATTGTTGATATGTATGTTAACCATTCATTCTAAGAACATAATCACGTCATGATCTGTGAAAGTTCTCATTTACACAAGTGAAATTGATCTTACTATATACATATAGCATAGGCTAGCTGCGGTAAAATGTATCGGTCATGAGATCAACAGTGCGTATGTGCAAAAACGGAGTTATGCGTAATCCGAGAACTGAACAAAATTTATAGTTCTACAAGACTTTTAACAACTCTTTCGCATGTTATTACACTCACAGGAGTAAGGGTATGGTGTTCCTTGAAGCTCTCTTCAAGAAAAGCAGACTGTTCCTTGGAGAGCCTGAGTTTCTTCCGAGCCAAGCCGTTGTCTTCATCGTATTCATCGCTGCCTTTGGAACACGCTCTGTCGTTGTCGCCTTCCAATGACAACGCGTCGACCGTCTTGCTTCTTCCTCCCGAGCCCGATCTGAACTCTGACTGATGAAACGGAGACATGCCACCGTTTGGCGAAGACAGCCGCTCCGCCCCAGCATCCACCACCTCAGCCTTCGCAGTCGCCAGCAACCGGCTTGACAACCACTTCCCTTCGGCTAGCCCATCTGAAGAATTACCTGTATATGTACGACCACCTTTTTTAGTTGTGTTTCGCTCAAATGAGTCGAGAAGCTTACCAAGTAGAAAATCAGCGAAAACGGGACCTCGTAGCTTACCGTTATTATGGTTGAGCTGAGGAAGCGAAGACAGGTTTCGAGAAGGAAAGAGATGAAGCTGAAGAGCAACTACCTCTCTGGATCGCTTGCTCTTATCTTCGCGATCGCCATGGCTGTGATCTCTTGCTTCCTTCGGCCGCCCACAACAGCTGTTTCCCAACCCAAGATGAAACCCTAAGTCTTCCATTTCAAGAAACGACGTGTCTCCCAAGCTCAAACCCAGTTCCATTTGATCCGTGCCAAAAGCCAAGAACCCAGCAAATATATTCCAGGATTTTGAAAGGATGAAACCTAAGGTATTTCATTCCAATCCACACACCTGGCGAGTTGCTTTTATATTCGTTTTAATTGCCTAGTGAATAAGGACTAATCTTAGACCAAAAATAAAAATAAAAATAAGGACTAATTCCAATTGGTAAACACACGTGAATCTACATTATTATACGCGACCACGTTTTGTTTTGTACACTGAAGAGAGAGATTTGACTTTGTGGGACCGAAACATGCTAAGTTCTACGCACAAGTGTAGAATTTCTTTTTTATTTGTACCAAGTTCGAACTACTAAGTCTTAGGTAAGGCGTATTTTCTTGTAAGATCTACTGAATACGAAAGAGAGAACCCAGCAAATATATTCAAGGATTCTGAAAGGATAAAAACTTAAGGATAGTCCATTCCATTCCACACACCTGCAACGCGAGTGCTTTTATATTCGTTTTAATTGCCTAGTGAATAAGGACTAATCCCAATTGGCAAACACACGTGAATCTACATGATCTAGTGCGTCGGCGCAGCAAAAAAAAAAAAATCAATCCATTGATCAATAAGTGAATTAATAATATATGGCATTTTCCGTACGAATGCTTAATGAAAACGAACGCAAGGCATCAACGTGACTACTTTTTCATGATTAAGGCAATAGTCTTATTTCTCTTATCTTTTAAGAGAGTGGTGAGGTGACTTGTCTATCTATTGGTTTCTTGTAGATAGGTTGATGGGCTCATGATAATGAATCATTCGCAATGTTGCCCACTGCATTATTGCGTGTCGCCAAATAAGAGCCGCCTCATCATATTGGCAGTAATTGACCCAAAAAATCCATATAGGCAGTGGATTTAGAAGCTAAAGGACTGTAATTTTATCAAATAGCTGAGATTTTTATATGGGTAATATATAAAAAAATGAGCACCTAGATGGTAAACAGAGGGTGATGAATGTTGAGCAGAGAACGTAACGATCAAATCATCAAACGGCTGGAATAAATTTGACCATTCTCTTGGTGATGGCGATTGACGATCCGATTTTTTTTTAAATTTTTTGTGTTCAGATATTTATATATATCATCTATAGAAATATATTATATATATATTTCAAACTGAATGAACTTGTGAAATTTCTTTTTTCGATTAGATTGAACTCATGAATACGGCGGATCATAAACAATTACTTTTTTGAATTAATAAAACTCATCACTTTATTTCACAAATGTAAACTTTGTTTTTTTGGGTATACTTGCAAGAATCATTCTCGTTTACCCCTTTGACATGATTGAGATCGAATAATTATGGATGCTCAGACAGTTGGTTGACCAAAAGCTGACTTTTTTTTTTCCTCTTTTACTTTCTATGGCTGGCTTTTTATTTGGGTAGACAAAGCGGGCAACTTTTTACTATTCCAACGAAAGTTTTAGGGGCTAGGAAAAGAGATTAAATTTACACGACCCAATAAAAGATGTTATCCTCTTCGGGGCTGTATTCAAATCACGTAATTTAGCAATCACATGGTCTTTCGGCCAATTTTGATAGCATCCTGAATAGCCCATCTTTCGGGCAATTTTAGATCGCCATACGTTGGTCCGGTGTTCCCTATAAGGCCTGAATCTAATGTCCTAAAAAGGGCACAAAATTCCCTTATCTTCCGTCTCCACGCCTTATTGATAGTTGCTAGTATGGCTTCACGTATCAAATTGATTTAGTGATTTTTGAATCTCTAACTATCCATACAAATTACAAATAATTTTTTTGTTCTGTTTTGGTACCACGACGACTTATTACATGATATCTTCATAATTTGAGAATTTTGTTTATTGTTTACCTGAAATGAGAGGGCGAACTTCTTTTTATGTCTCTTTTGAGCAGCTATCAATCAATGCATCTCTTCTCTCTTTTTTTTTTTTTCATCTTTTCCCATGGCGCCAACTTGGCAGGATCCATAAATTAACCATAGCAGCATCCGATGACTGCCTGGCCAATAACTTCTTTTTTTCGCACATTACTAATTGAATCGAACAAGCGATGAAAATATACCCCACCATACCAAGAAAAATCAAAGGCATCTCTCGTAAAATTATGTCCTCATGACATTCAGTTCTCTGGCGAGCAAAAGATCAACGAGATATTCCGACACATACAACGTAGATGAAAAGCTCTTCCTATGACTTTCCTTACTACAAATCGCGAATACTCCGTCGATAGGCGCATCAGAAAAGTCAGCCCTCCAGTAACGAACCGACACGTGTTCGAACGTTCCATATTGAGTTTGAATAATATGTCTTCTTTATAGGGTAGGTGGTCCCATGCGCGTGGCTTAGCTTTCTTAGTAATTGTGACAAAGTCGTGAATGAAATCACAGAAATGGACCAAAAGGCTACGAGTCGTATCATATGATCCGCAATGGTCAGAGATATGCCATCGCTTTTAGGGTCATTCGCAATTATTGAAGTCACGAAGGGTTTCCTCGTAGGCCGGAGGAGAAATGGCATAGCATCTATCACTCCTAGTGGAGTTGGACCCTCCCATGGAGGACATCGATAATCGTCCGAACTCCATCATAACGTTGACTAATATGATCTTACTTAACATCGAGAGAAATGGACATCTCTCGGTGTAGATCTATAGTCTCAACGAATTGACGGAGTGGTTAAGTGCTTGATTTAGATCGGACAGATTTTCTGTCCAGCCGATCCATCTTGTGGGGTGGAGAAGTAGCCGATGTACATGGACGGACGGTTTGCGCGTATCGAAGAAGTTAGTCGAACTCGATACTTCACTTCACGACAAAAAAAAAAAAAGCCAATGAATATACGAACGGAGCAAGACAAGTGGGATGATTATTTTACGATTGCCAAGATTAGGGCAAGGGAGGAAACATTCGATGATCACAGTGCACGCAACTTGGGAATCAGAGGGATCATCTTGTTCCCTCTCGGGAACATCATGATTTACAACATGTCATGCTTTATTTTTATTTTTTGTTCCTTTCTTCATTATCAATTTGTAATAGCTCGCAAATGATCTGCATCATCGTCGTCATCATCACGGATCATCATCCCTCCCCCATCTTCTTTACCCTGGGATGCTGCGCGAGTGCTCGGAAAAGGAGAGACACGAGACCCTGAGGGGGCGAAAAAATTATATATTTCGGCCCGTTCCGATTTCGAAGGAAAAAAAAGCAAATGATGTTCCACTTCTCCGTTGTTGCTTCGGGCTAGTCAAAGTACACGATCCATCATTTCCTCATGCAATGATGTGAATCATGAGAAATCATGAGGGGTCGACATCATATGGAGCATATTACGTTTGTGTGTTGCATGCGAAGTCACATTGGCTTCCAAGTTATTGATTCGAAATCGTTTTATGGGAACAGATTAACCTCGCTCTAATAAGCTTCCCCATTTAAAAACTACCCGTAACGTTAACGTTTTTACCAACACTAACATTTGTAGATTATTGACTCGATACACAGTCTTTTCTTTTGCCTCGTCTTTAAGAATATTAACGTGGTATGTACCAAGAGAGCAAGGCCCCAGCACGTTTCGCCACGCGTCGTCCTGTGGTTAGCCCATCGGGTATTACTTACGGTCATACATTTAAGCACAAAAAGGAGCAGTCGGTTATTTATAAGAATGAATTTCAACACAAATATATCTTTTTTTTTTCAACTTAATTTAGTTTGTGTCCATCAATCTTTTATTGTCGTTAAATCAAACTATAGGGAAGTCATTTTATTTTTTTTTTCGCTAAATATTCATATGCAATAGACTAACTTCCATATTACCATCAAGTAACTCAAAAGGGTTAAAATTCTTACGTTGTGATAAACAAAAATGAAAATATTGGTTTAATGTATCGATACTTGCAATTTAAGGTAAATGACACAAATGATCCTTTAACTTTGGCCCGATGTGCAATGTGGCTCTTCAATTATAAATTTATTTAATGTGATTTTTGAACTGTAGCTCAATATGCAATGTCATCTCTGAACTTTTGATTTGTATAATGCGATCTCTAGACTTTTGGTATTTGTTTAATTTAATCCATGGATTATATGAAAATTTTCAATGTTGTCCAAGAACTTGAACTAATGGAATGACAATGTTGAAGATGCACCAAAAGTCTAAGATTACATTGAACAAATTAAAAATTTAATAACCACATTACACATTAGGCTAAAGTTTAAGGACCACATTACACATGAAGACAAAGTCCATGGAGCATTTATGTCATTATCTCTACAATATAATAAGAATGCATGATATGAGAGCACATGAGTTATGCACTTATTTTTACCATTGCTCATATAAATATCAATAAACATATTCAATCTATAATATTTTTCGCTGGAATTATTATTAGATGGAAAATATATTTTTTTTATGGCAACGCCTTCGCCATTTGATATAGGGAAATTGACGCAAATTATCCATGAACTTTGGATCATTATGTAATGTGATCTATGAATTTTTAATTTGTTCAATGTGGCCCATAAAGTTTTGGCATATGTTCAATTTAGTCATTGGACTATAGTAAATATTTAAATATTGGTCCTAAACTTGAATTAAGAGAGGAATGAAATTGGATACTTTTATGTAGTTTAGGGGACTAGGTTGAACATTTATCAATAGTTCAGAAATTATATTGAATAAATTAAAAATTCAATAAAGACATTGTAAATTGAGCTAAAATTCGAGGGCCATTTATGAAAATATTCCTTTAAAATAAGACACTAAATCATGTGATGGGGCGAGTTGAAAAAGTGCGAGGGGATTGCGGGAATTACGTTAGTTGAAATCGTTGACTAGTCATTACCAAGGGCAGCCAAAGAGTTGATCGCTCATTTTGCTGCTTTTTCGAGTCTTTTGGGGGATGGCCATGGTGATTCTTCCCTAGAAAGCTTCGAATTGATCTTGCTTTGTGCTAGCGTGGTCGATCGAGACTGATTTGAGTATTGCCTGAAATCCCAATCAGTGTGGTCGCAATTATCACCCCACCCCTCTCCAGGTGTCGTATAGAAAGGCGGAAAAATGTGGTTTTATGATAATAACAGTTGACTAAGGTCATGGACTTATGTGCATAGGAATTGGTACACAAAGAACACCCAAGCTGTGAAGATATGATCAAGGGTAGGCTCAGGCCGGGCCGGTTCAGGCCGAACCTCTTGAGGTCCTCTGCCCAGGCCCGCCCATTCGTGCGTGTTGATATAATCCGCTTCCCTAAAATCATCAATGTACTGACTTTTCCTCGTCGATGTTTCCCATCTCTTCTCGAGATCAAATATTTGAGTGCTCGCTAACCGAGCATCTGCATGACGTTGTGCTTGAAGGAATACTCACACACGTTCTCCAATTACCAGACATTCGCCTTCATTAGTGATCTACGAGTGCTGAAGAAATTTTGAAGCACACCCATGATTAGGGTACAACGGAATCTGACCCCGGGACTTCCTGAATGCCAGGATTGAACGTACCAAGGCGAAGGAAGAAATGGCCCATTTCTTTGAAATCCCACTATAGGAATGCCTACAAAGATAGAAAATGAGAGACCCAAAATAATGAGTAGGTAGCAGCAAGAGAGGCCAGTCGGTGACAATTGAGAGGTCGTCACTGAGCATTCCTTCTAGTCACACCGTAAGAGAGATCCAATGGCAAGGCAAAGCCATAAGCCCATTTGGCTCCTCGCGCGGTACAGCTCACACTGCTTGCCCTGTAAACCAGAACTTGACCTCAACTCTGAGGCTAGCAGGAAGGTTAAGAAGAAAGCACACTGCCGCCATCCGCAATGGTAACTCACTACTGCCATGAGAGTCATTCAAGAGAGGGACGTTACGAGTTCGTATTCCCTGTGGATTTAAACAAACAAAGCATATACAATATAGAGTTGAAGTGACCGCAGATGGAAAGGAAACCTGATCTGAACATTCATTATTTGCACAACTTAGCATGTAATGCATCTAATGATAGGATGTAAACTGGTCCTTATTGGCATACCAGTAGCTTTCTAGCAAGAGAATACATGACATAAACAACATCTTATGATATGGATCGGCAAAAGAACAGCAATTACATAATTATCCTCGGACATAATATCAGAGACTGGACTTTCATGAGGATCAACAGGATCTTCGAACCCAGATTCCATCAAACTTTGTAACTTGCCAACATTCCTGAAAAAAGAAGTATACCAAGTTAGAAATGTTAGTCACCCTAAGCAACAAAATGAATCAGAAGGCATGATAGTGCCTAAGCAGGAAGGAGAAATTATATGCCTTATTTGGAAAGAAGTAAGGGCAGGTTTGTATCAGTAATGTGGATATCATTTTGAGCACCGAATTGCAATTAAATGATAGGAACTTGCATGCTTCCAAGACCTATTCTATGCTCCTATGATAAAATGCAAACAAAAAACTATAAAATTGGCAAAAGGGAACATTTTAGAAAGAACATTGCCACTGTCCCAGCAAGAAACTATTCCAATTGAAACCTCACGTCCCTTCATCTGAATGTGGCACATCTTAAAGCAGCCACATACCAACAAGTACTACAACGAGAACACTTAAATCAGATCAGGCGCATGGATAAATGTTATTATTTACTCGATCAACTTCTCCCAATAGTTCCGACCAAAAAAAAAAAAAAAACTTCTCCCAATAGACCACAACTAACCTAATCACTTACACTTAGAACATGGGTAGCTCACAATTTTTGGAACCCAAGTGACTAGCCCTAATAAACATGGAGAGAAATCAGAAGCATTCCATACCCAGCTGGACACTATAAGCAACTTGGAGGTTTATCCACGAGCACAACCTACTGATGGCTATGATTAATGATGCAAATAATTCAAGCTACTCATATTTGACTCAAAATGTGCTTCATTTTACTCAATTTTGTTGAACTTGTGTGACTATTTCAATCAAGCTCAAACTCAAGACTTAGAATAATTAGTTGGATCCCTGACAAGCCTCAGCGAGCTAACGGCAAATATAATTCATAATGCATTTGCACTATTCTTCATTTGAGCAAATCAGTTGTCAATGGTTTTATTACTTTACTCCCAAACCCCTTTTAAAATTCCTCTTTGTTGCAGATCATGATATCACATCAATCTTTTCCTTGTTACTTAGATGGACATCCTCAACCCCGCAGTCACAGATGGCAATGATTCAAGCCATGCCAAGGGTCATCTTCCCAGCACACCAGCAGTACTCTTCTGCTTCTTCCCCCCACCCCCCACCTTTCTCTTCCGCTTTTATAAGATACAAGACTATCCAGAAGGTTGGGTCAATCGTCTTCAACAATAAGCGAGGACTTCTAGGTTGAAACTGCTATAATTACAAACAAATTGGTGTTTGATTTTTTTTTTTTTTAATTTCTAGTTTCTATTTCACAGATATTGAGCTTCAACATGTTATATAGGGGTGTAGAGCTATCCGTGCTCAAAACTCAACTTGAAGCTTCACCGTCAACTAAGTCAAGTTGAAGCTCATAAATATGTGTTCAGCCCAGCAACTATAACATGTATTGCCCACAGAGCAAGATGATCCATGCCCAAACAGAACTCAAGAAAAATCTTGCTCCCTTTCTTCCTGAAATGTTGGACTGATTTTTTGGTACAAATTAGCAGTTTTTATAAGAATTGATTCTTTTAGTTTAAATAATGGATAGGCAAGCATGGTAGTTTTTATGGATGCCATTAGCTATGCAGATTATCAGTAGCTTGTGTAGCTTTTTGGCTTGTAACTGCAGTGGAAGTGATGGGATGGCCAATTGCTATATAGCTGGCAGGATTTTGAAAGATCACAAAATATGCAGTCAACATAAACGACTGAGAAGTTGAAATATTGCAAAATGATTTGAGTGTGGACAAATGTTATAGCCTAGTTGAGTGAAAAAAAAAAAGAAACCAGAAAATTTTGGTTTCTTAGGACATCCACAAAAAGGAACAAGTCAGCCTTTATCTAGCAAAATCCAGGCTCAGATCTTAGATTGATTTTTAATAGTTGTCTGTGATGCTGCAACCAAAATATCTAAAACATGCAAATGCTATAATCTCTCGACCACCATTATGTGAATAAGAGGTCTAGAAAAGTTGATTTGAGTTCTCTGATGCTGGTGCTTGGTGCAGAACTCTTCATGGTTAAGTTGAAACTAACAAGCGATGAATCGGGTCAGTGCAGACTTATTCTAAAAATGGTTACATACTAAAAGAAAGATCTTTAAGTACTGACAAATAGCACTTACCTGGTTCTGGTGTACAGACAAAGTCAAACTTTTGAGAATACTGTTGTAACAAGGTAGTCCATATTCAGTTTAGTCGCCTTCTCCTGGGTGCACGAGAATCCCCACTGTCCAAATCTGAAAGTCGAGCAACATCATTTCTCCTTCTGGAAGTTGAAGTTGAAAGAGAGACCATGGAATCAATCTCCACAGCAGTGTCCACCTGACTTTCTGAGTTTATAACAGCAGCAATGCTTGAAAAAGAATCGCTATCATCAACTGGAGGAGGCTGCTCCTGGTTTCTTCCTAAAGGACGATTGCGGAAATATTCCACTAAGGTTGGAGCAGGACCAAGTGCAGTCGGAAGAGAAGAAATTTCTGCATTTCTATGAGATTGTGATCTTCTAAGTAAAAGCGAGTGAAACCGGTGGCTTTCACCACTCTCAATGCTTGTGGTCTCATTTTGTGTTAAGTCAACTATATCATCAGGAGGAATGACTGTGTTCTGCTCTCTGCGCATCCTCTGAGAAAAAAACCTATCTATCAAGGAAGAGGTTCTCCCACCTGTTTCACGAGTACCATCAGAGTCTCGCAGCTGAAACAAATCTCTAGTCAAATCATATCTACTCGCAAGGCGTCGGATCATCTCTTCCATTGGGAAATTGAGAACATTTCTATGAATGGTCTGCCTCAAACTCTCGACACGGCGTGCGTGGGGCCTAACAGGAATTTTAAGACTTGGATCTTCTTCGGGCTCATGAATGTTGTTCCCACGGCCATATATTGGGGTCACGTTCTTAACCGTGACTTCTCCCTTGCAAACCGGACATTCCTTGATATCTGCATGAAGTTGTAACCATCGATAAAGGCATGGCCAGCAGAATAAGTGGCCACAACAGGTAACAACAGGGTCTCTAGCCAACTCCAAGCATATGTTGCAATCGAAGAAACTCCCATCAGTCCCGTTATTCTTTGCAACATTGTCCTTATCTGTCGCTCCATCTTCTAAGAAGTTGGTATTATTTTCACAAACTTTGGGGACATCACTCGCTCTCTCCTCGGCAGCAACACTACCCTCACCCGCTTGCAGTGAAGTCCCATCAACAGAATTATCTATCAATTCACTCAACTCCATTGAAATGTTCTGAGACTCAGGTGCCTGTCGCCATCTCCACCGTGGCAAAGCCCGTATGCGAGCAGCTTCCCTGTGCCCGCGAATTGGTTCTCCAATCCAATCATCCAAATTCACAGCTTCACCAGGGACAGATCCTGAGCCTCGCTCAGGAATAGGACCCAAATTCAAATCAAGGTTCATCACACCAGATGTCTCCTCCGCCATCACAACCCTTTACTTTAGGAATCGAGTAACTTCTGATCAAGAACTCTCTCTATACAAAGCACATCAAAATCCAGCTAAAAGAGCAAAGCGCCGAATTATTCTAGAGTATAATTATTCAGACAGCTAGATTTTAAATTGACCAAAATCAAATCAGCCCCAAAACCCAGATTTGATAGCTCTTTCCCCATCTCAAACTCAGCAAACCCGGATGGAAAAATCGCACCTTTATTACCTATACAGAATAACCCATCTCAGAGAACAGCTTTTCTCCATCCCAATTCGAGAACCTGGATCAAACTTCCCAACCCCGTAAGTGTCGAACCGCGCAAATACGAGTGGACGACCATCGCCAAAAAGGTTATTTGAAGCCACAGCGATTCTGAGTTCGAAGATAAACCGATTTCGACAATAATCTGTGTCTATGAAGAGGAAAGCCGAAAAGGACGGAAAAAAAAAATTGACAATCAATCAGGAGCTGAAAAACCTAGTTTGAGAAAGAAGATTTAGATGGCCAGTTCTACGAACATTCGAACCTCGGAGCCCTTATCCTTGGAAAGACGATGAGATTGGAGGAGAGCTAGCTCGAGTTGACTCGAGCTTGGATCCTAATGGAATTAGATACACCGGAGAGGGTTTATAGAAGAGGCAAAAGCGTGAGCAATGAATTGCGCAAGTTTCATTGCTTGCGAGAGAGAGAGAGAGAGAGAGCTTCTGCATCAGCAGTACCCACTCCAAATTCTACGCGGGGCGCTCGCAAAACGGATCACAACTCTCGACCCCATAATGTAAACTTGACCTACTAATTTATTAGGAAAAAAAACGAGATATCAAGGCTTAATTTCCTAAAAACCATCTCAATTCTACTCTATTTTTTTTTTCAGAAAAAAAAATCTTCAAATTTAAGTTCGAGCCGAAATCTATCCAAACATACTTCAGTCCCAAATCCATCCAATTTTTTCTTTGTGTGTAAAGAAATCACCAACTTTTTGTCCCTAATCTGCCCTTAGTAGCCCTTCGTAAAATTCGCAATCAATCGTCCATAGTTTCTTGAACTTTCATGTAAAGGAATGGTCTCATTGTGGAGATAATTTTCCACGTTACCTTAATGACATGGATTTGTTACCATCGTGGAAATACCATGTCAAATAACTAATGACAATTTTTGGACGGAGGGTTAACGAAGGAAGATTTTAGACCAAATTAAATTTGCTGACTTTTTTAGACAAAAAAAAAAGTTTGGAAATGATTTGGGACTAAAGTTAAAGTTTATAATCCTTACCCAAAAAAAGTTAAAGTTTATAATTTTTTTGACAAAAAAATTTGGAGCAGATTTCATACTAAATATAAAGTTTAGGTATTTCTCTCAGGAGTTTTTTTTTTCCTCGACGAAAAAAGTTAGTGGCAGAAATAAAATTGGACCTAAAGTTTGAGATTTTTTCGGATAAAAAAAAATTTGGGTTAAATTGAGACTAGTTCTGAAGTTGAATTTTTTCTTTAAACAAAAAAAATTTGAGAAAAAATATTAAAATTAAACTCAAAATTTGAAGATTTTAGAGTATTAAACTTGGATTTCAACGTATTAAAAAAATGAAATTCCAATGTATTAAAATTCGAGATCTCCTGTTCATATATTGACATACTCTTGTGAGTGTCTAATTCATCTTTTTTTATATCTATGACAATCAAAAGCACTATTTCTAGTAAAAATTCTAAAAACAAATGCATGTCCTTAGTGTTTTTATCTGAAAATATGCCTCATAATCGTTTATTTACGAAAAACTTGGGATTTATAACTGATTTTATAGTATCACTATCAAAAATGTTGTGACTTGTTGAATTTGGAATATAGAGCACTTGACAACTGGCCAACCATCATTTAGCTTGTGTCCTTATGCCACGCGGCAATCTAGCAACCATTATTTCACTAGACAACCCGCCACGTGGCAATATCTCATTAGTTAACCAACATCTCTCTCTCTCGCTGCTGCGAGTTGCTACCCACGATTCTTTGGTCCCATGCCACGGGGAGCATAGAACATCAAAGTCACGACCAACAAACAGACTCAAAGATATACCAAAAATTAAGATAAATTGCATGACAATTTGACTCAAAAAAATTCGCAGTCTCGCCATAAGTCACTTCGACTTTTTCGAGAGGATTGGAGAAAAGACTTCTTTAAGTGAAAACTGATACAGATAAGCATGAAAACTGATGGGTTTCACGTGTATCAAAGGAACTAGAAGAAGAGAGAGAGAGAGAGAAAAAAAAAGAAAAGAAGAAGACATTTTGACAACATTGCAGCACCCAAACAAAGAAAAGAGACTTGAACCACACGCCTTACCTTTCGTCGACCAATATTCCAAGTCTAGTAGAACAGTCTGCTCCTTTGTCCTTTCTTTCAAAAGGAAGCTCGTAATTTTGTCTCCAAGCAAAATGAAGTATTCGTGTACAGTTTTTGGACAGTTAGTCCGACACAAATAATGCCAAGTGAATCAACTTCTAGGACAAAGAAGATACTTGAATTAGAGAAAAGATTCAACAGATTCCAAAGACAAAGAAGAATGGAATATCATAAGATGAATACCAGGGCAGAGTCGCTTCGCCTTTATCCGTGCTTTGTTAGGAAGAAATAAACTTTCGCATTTAGGTGAGATATTAAGCCACTCAACCAAGCCAAATAAAAAATAATGGCAATAACGCAGTGGAAGCAATAGTAAGAGAGGATTCAAAGAGAATAATAATACCGAAAAGTATGCGAAACCCCACAAGCGAAAAAAATCGGGGGGCGACGTCGAAGGTATCCTTCTACGGAATACTAAACCACAAACTCCAAATTATAAAACAAGTGCCGTGAAAAAATTGTCAAAAAAAAATCCAAAATCTAGGCTCTGTTTATTTCACAAACAATGTCGTGTTTCTGAAAAATAATTTTCAAAAATTCATTTTTTAGGAAAAAACAATGTTTTTCGGTGTTTGACCGAAACTTGAAAATGAATTAGAAAATATCATTCATCATTTGGTATGGAAAATCCGATTTTCTTTCTTTATGCACTCATTTAAATAACTCTTTTTATTTTAAAAAATAAAATTTTAATTATCTTATTTGTTTTCTCTTTTTTATTCACATTTTCTACCGCTCGCTAACTGTCGCTAGGTTGAAGAAGAAGGAAATAAGAAAAAAGGAAATTTTTTTAAAAAGTAAAATGAGAAAGATTAAAAAATAGATTTTTTAAAATTTTAAAATAAATAAAAATTAAAAGAAAGTAAAAAAAATTATTAAAAAGAAAGGAAATGTAAAAGAAAAGAGGAAGGAAAGACGAGCAATTTTTTTTTCTTCTAAAAAAGAGGATATTTTCTTCGCTTTTGAAAGAGTTTTTTCCATGGGTGAAAAATTTTCCTTAACTAGTTTATTTTTTGCAAACCAAACGCTTAAAATTTTGAAAAATATTTTCTTAAAATCAATTTTTCATAAAACAAATGGAGCCCTATTTCACTTTTGTCAATTCAATCTAAGTTTGCCAGCCGAATCTTAAACTATTTCATTTTTTGCCAATTGAGTCTTATTAGCCAAAAATTACTAGCGTAGATATCGACTGTCCTACGTGATTTGACTAACGCTGACATAGATAAATTTTAATAACATTTTAATATATATTTTTTCCTCTGATTTGCTTCTCAGTGGTTAGCAAGGTTGTCGAGCCCTCAACTACCGCTCGGCGAGGATCACTTGGCCCTTGTCGGCTGCTAAGCAAGGGCTACGACTCCTTGCTGACCATGAGCAAGGTCGCAACCCTCATGGCGTTGTGCAAAGCCACGGTGGTCTAAGTGTTGTACCAGGTTTGACTTTTTTTTTTGACAATTTTTCCGTGTAACACCACTCTCAAATAACAAACACAATTTATTTGAAACTTAATTAAAAAAAATTAGTAGGAATACAAAATCCTCTTTTTTCAATGTGAATGCAATGGAATCTTGAATGTGTATTAAACTCTTAGGGCATAAATGGCAACACTTCTACTTATAAGTAGAAATTGATTTTTCTACTCATATTCCAGAAGTTAATTTCTGATTAGAAAAACTCGTTTGGTAAATGGTTGAAAATTTCAATGTAGGCGGCGGCCAATGGAGGTTCGCGGTGGGCGACGGTGGGACAATGGTTGGCGGTGGTCACCATCGGTAGCCAGTGGAGATCAACGGCTAACAATGAGTGGCGGTGGTAGTGGGCGGCAATGGGTGGCAGCGGAGGTCGGCAGAAGTGAGCATGGTCAAAAAGAGGGTGATAGAGTAATCAAAACATGATGAGATGAGAAGTACTTCTTGAGTTGAGAAATAATTTTTTTTTAACTTCTCAAATTAAGAAAAAAATAATTTCAGAAGTAAAATTTTTTTACTAAACGGATATTTACTTTAGAAGTTACATTATTAAACGGAATTTTGCTCCAAAAGTACTAATAGAGTAGAAATTCACTTTCAAAAGTTACCATGCGCACCCTTAGCTTCTCTTTCTCCCCGTGTTGCTTTCAACGCTCTTGCCTCTTTTCTCATTTTTGCAAGGCCACAATTTGAGTCTTTGAGACTAGCGAGAAGCTAATCTGAAAAATAGACACGCCACAACACTATGGGCCTAAATCACAACTCGTGGATCTTGCCCATTCCACAGACAAACACTTAGCCCAACAGTGTTGGACTCCCTAACCATACTTTTTTATGCATAATTTTGGATGATGAAAAGGGGAGGAGATCTTATGATTATGTTTTTCCTTAAAGATAGACGAAATGGGTTTATATGTTTCAAATACATTCCGCTGGGGATTCAATCGCGCGTCGATTTTTGCCTATAAATCAAAACTGGTACGTTTGACCCTAATTTTTTTTTGGTAAAAAAAAAAAGAGAGGGTCAAATGTAGGAAATTACTCATATGACATGTTCATGAAGTTGTCTACTTATGGTGAGATCCACAGGGGTGAAAATAAAAGTGCGAGAGCCCGAACATTTAGCCCGACCCAAAAGTTCTTTGCCCAAATAGATCAATCGAGTTTTCGAGCTTTATTATATTTTTATTCTGGGCTGGACAGGTTCTCTGGCATGGCTTGGCCTGCCCGATTTTCTTTTTTCTTTTTACTTTTCATGGAAATTTATATATTAGCAGTATTTCATTGATAAACTTATCTTAAATAGGAAAAAAGTGGATTTTATGAGCGAAAACATTAATAAGAATTGCTTGCCAATTTGAAAAAAAAAAATTAAAACTTTACGAGGGAACACACTATTTGCAATTTTTTCAGTTCATTATGCCTCGGGCATAGCCCAATATCCCGAAAACCCAAAGTTTTTTAAAAATGGGGGGAGTTAAGAGTAAAATTTTCACTCGATATAAAAATCTTAAACTCATAGGAAGGAAAAAAACGATTTAATTCGTTATTCGATAAATGAAGAGGAATGATTTAAAGGAATTGAGTTATAATACTAGCGAGGAAAAAGAAATGAAAATATGTATTATGATTTATAAGGGGATAAGGGAGAAAGAATAATAAATTTGTCAAGTAATACCCAAACCCCTTCCAATCCCTTCATATTTGGAGAGATTAAGAGAGATTTAAGATGTATATAAAATTGATCGGACCAATCTTTTCTATTGTCTTCTAATGCTAATCCCTTTTAAGGATACTATCTCTTTCCCTCAATTTAAATACGATTGTGTCTTGAAAACCCATTATTTTCCCTCCTAATCACTCATAACAAGGAACAGTATTAGGAATTTGCTAGAAATAATAATTTTTTTGGTGACCGTGAGAATAACAACATTTTATGGGCTACAAATTCTTGAAAGAATGGATCCCACCATAATTTTTAATTATTTATCATTCATTTTTTTTTGGGCTCACAACGTGCTGTCAATCTCATAGTAGATAAAGAAAACCGTCACATTAGCATATTCTAAAGTGTTAATGTTATGGAAGTTATTACCAAAGAGAAAAGAAAGGGGACGCCAAAACTGCTAACATTTTACTCCCTCATTTTTCCAGGTTGACCTGTAGATGATCCCACTTTAATACCATTTGTAACGATTCTGTCTATCCTTGAGTTAAACAAAGTATTAATCTTCGAACTGATCCATATAAAGGAAACCATGCCTTTTCCTCATTCTCCTCCCTTAGACGGCCTTGAAGGCTGTCATCACACATCACCGTTAAAACACCGGCCCAGATGGACAGTCACTATCAGCTATCTACACAAGCTATAATACCGTGCGATCGATTATTCCTGAAGATTTCACAAACTATGATATTATGCGATCACGATTAGTATTAGAAGATCTCGTTGATTCATGGCTGCTTTATATTCGAGTACAAGCATAAAAAAAAAAAAACACCCAAAAGAGAAGAAAAAAAGAACTTTCAACTCCCGTTGACCGTCCTGCAATTCGACCTGATCTCCCCGTTACTTCCAGTGAGAGGACTAATGTTTCCCATGTTTATCATCGACCGAGCAAAGCCCTTGAAGAAGGCGTTCCGGTTGCCGCTGAAGCTGTTGACAATAGAGATTGTCGCGGCCCCAGCTGTCGAGAACAACTCCTGATCGGACAAAAGAAGCCCTTGGTTGTTCCGGAGGTTGGCATAGTAGCTGTTGTCGAACTTGTTCGGGGTCGCCGGGTCGAGGTTGGCGAGGACGGTGCCGTCTCCTTTCTGTGGGCAAAGTTGCCGGAGAGTAGTTAAGTACGAAGGGCTTATGGTGGAATCAGGGCCACCGCTCGCCGTGAAGTTGTAGAGCCTGGGGCTGAATCTCCCGCACTGGGCACGTCCGAAGGTATGAGCTCCTGTTTTTACGATAGCACGCAAGAAAAGTTAGCTAAGTGAGATCAGAGAATCTGCAAACGCTCAATTCTGAAGGTGTATGAATAGAGCAATGCTAGGGCACGTTTGAATTAACGGGTCATTACTAAATGTCAAAATAATTACCATCCGCGACATAACTCGATGGATTTTCTAATTTTCTGAAACGACCTTAATGTACTTAGCATTTATCAGATAAATCTCTGAGTCGGCATGCAAATATTGACACCATCCTTTGGATCTTCATGTGCAAGTCCAACAATATACTAATGTTTTCTTTTTTTTTTGTCGGTATTATTTTACCGGAAAGAGTGACAAGGTCGGTGGTGTCCAAGCCGACAGCAGAGAATTTGGAAGTGAGTTTTGCCAAGGGATCAAAAGGGAAAGGTATCAATGTGTTCGCTCCTGCTTGATTCGCCGTGAAGCTGTCCCTCCTCCCCAAGAGCACATTCCAATCTGGACCTCCTGACTGCAATTTCAGTAGCAATTGTGATTCGTGGAGGCAGCTAAGTATTGGAGACGGACCCTACTGATAGTTTGAATTGATTCTCAATGCTTCTTAGGCCACAACTATGTATACCAGGAAGACGGAAGCTTGAGCAGCGAGGGCGAGAATGTCGGCGCACGATACAGTCCCAGGACAAGAGCTCTCAATAGCCGCTTTGATGTTGTCCACCACATCGAAACCCCTCGCGGAATTTGCATTCGGACCCGCGTCTTTCTCGCTCTTAATGGTGGCGCTGTTGTCCAGCAATAGCGATCCATCGCACCCCTTGTAACAAATGGTAAGCACAACCTTTAGGTCACGTGACTAAAGCTACCCGAAACTCGGATTGAAAGTACGATAAGAAACGAAGTGATTATTTAGGACTCGCTTTTAATGGAAAGATGACCTAGCTTAGGGACTCACGTCGACGAAGCAATCGTGGAAATGGAGACGGACGAGGCTGGCGGTGATGCGCGGGTCGGATTGAAGGGCCCGGTGGATCACGGATTGGGTAATCCTGGAAACATTCGGGCATGTCGTGGCGTAAAAGCTTGCGCTCAACTGAGCGCTCGATGGACGGAGGAGAAACCACAATGCGGCGAAAATGATCATCGCTATCAGCGAGAAGTGAGCCGGAAAACGGACCATGACATGTAAATTAACGCCGTTCGGACCGATTGAATCCCTCTCAGAAACAGTGGAATTTGAATGCTAAAGCACAGTGTTGGTCCTATACGTATATATAGTAAGGGTACGTCGAAGCTCCTAGGGCTCAAAGTCATCATGAGCGCGTAAAATCATTGAAAAATTGACTCTTCCTTACTCCATCGTCTCAAGGCGGAATTATTAATGTTGAATTAGATGCAGAGGATCGAACATATATAAAACTTTGGAGCGAAACTACGGAGATGATTCCGGCAGAAGTGACAATCGGAATAATCAAGGGTTTAGGGTAATATTCATCCTCCACCCACCACCGTCTAGGGTTTAATTCTTCAATACAATGGCAGCTTCTGTCAGATCCAATCGTAAGCAAGAAGAAGGCGAACTCGAGAATGCAAAAGGTTCCAAGCATATCCCAGACCCAAAACCTTATTCCCTGCTGCGAATAAATGTAACAATTAAGCATTACATTGGGTCATGTACCTAAATTAGGTCAAATGGATGCAGCGAAAACTACTGTGCATTATCATAATCAAGAATTGGACGTCTGCCGTTTCCTCCGCAATCGTAGGTGAGTGTGTAAGTTAAATTTGATGGAAACATCTATCCAACGACGCACATGTCAATTTTCAACGTAGATTCTGCTTTAAATATTAGACCGGCCTCCTAACGATAGCGATATGTTTGTGGACCGACTATAGTTTACTAGCCAAAGTAGGTTGTGATATGAATTTAGTAATTCATACATTTTATTTTAAATGATTGCATATATAGTTATTATTTTGTTGACACCTGATTTTGCCAATTAGGTAAACCACATTCTTGTTGACACCTAAATTTTTTACTAACCTTTTTAATTGTTTTTCATAAAATAAAAAAAAAGAAGAAGAAGAAGAAGAAGGGAGAACTAATTTTAGTTCTTGCAAAAAAAAAAAATAAATTATTTTTCATATTTATTCATGCATCTCATTCTATTTGTGGCAGAGAATATGAGCTTAAATTGATGAGGCAATTGGACTGAACATAGGGGAAATGCGTTGAAATTTTTATGAAGGCTTGAATTTAAAGAAATATTTTTTCTTCAAGGACTAAATTTCAAATAATTAAGACTTCAAGGACTAAATTGCAAATACTTAAGACTTCAAGGACTAAAATGCAAATATTTAAAACTTGAAGGATTATTTTGTAAATAACTAAAAAGGTGAATTAGTGGGAAAATTAGAAAAGTTGGTGGAGAGTGGAAAATAAAGATAAAAAGAGTTAGTGGAAAAACAAGAGTGAAAAATAAAGATAAAAAATAGTTGGTGGAAAAACAAGAGTGGGAAATAAAGATAAAAAAAGTTAGTGGAAAAATAAGAGTGGGAAATAAAGATAAAAAAAGTTAGTGGAAAAATAAGAGTGGGAAATAAAAATAAAAAAGAGTTAGTGGAAAAATAAGAATGAAATATGAGATATATAAAAATAAAAATAAAAAGATAGAGGAACACACTATAAAAAGGGAAGGAAGGAAAGATTTGAGGAATATTCATTTTGAAGAGAATTTTACAAGACATAAGAGAGAAGAGAGAGTTCTATTTGAGAGGTGAATAAGAGTTCGAAACTCGGTGTTGACATCCCAATTCTTTCATCGATCAACGCAAGTTTCGAGTCCATCCTCATCATTCAAGCCACAAGTCCATCCCCGTCGTTGTGCCGCCATTTGCAACCTTGATCCACAAGGTAAGAAGACGTTCGAATTCGACAATCAAATCCACCAAATTAGGTAACAACCCTAATCATTTAGAATATTCAAGAATCTTGTTGCATAAATGGATTTATTTGAATTATGATTAGGTCTCGTTGAATATGTTGCATGTCTTCTTTGGATAAATTGTACATCTAATTTTGAGGTATATTCATCGCACAATTTTAAAAAAAATCCCAATAAAATTTGCGTTTATCAATCGCTATGTCAAGATAAAAGAGCGCATATTTCATATCATATATATAATCGTATCTATAACTACCTTGTAAATATTTAGAGTAAACCACATGCATTGCATATAGTTTAATTTCTTTCCCTTGTCATAAAGAGTAAAACCAAAAAAAAAATTTACCTTGAGCTTCAGTGGAGAATCCATCATAATTATCAAATTAAACATTTTTATGAAATTGGTACCGAAAGGGCATTAATTGAAAGGTTAATGTAATGAGGTCCCCGATCACCTAATCTCTGGTTCGTAGAGAATAAAGTAGTTCTCCCGCTATTTTATTCATGTTTCTAATCAACCTACCAAAAAATGATTAGTGGCGACTCCAAGATATTTTTTTTGAAATTAAACTTAAGTCACGATTTGGTAGAATTTGGGAGAGTTCGAGCTAACTTAATTAATCTAATTAATTAATTTAGTAATCCATTAACCTAAAATCGTAAAGCCGATTTTTAGGTCGTGATAGCTTGGCGACTCCACTGGGGATTTTAGGTTAATGGATTACTAAATCATGATTTAAGTTTAATTTAAAAAAAAATATCTTGGAGTTGCAACTAATCATTTTTTGGTAGGTTGATTAGAAACCCGAATAAAATAGCGGGAGAACTACTTTATTCTCCACGAACCAAAGATTAGGTGATCGGGGACTTGATTACATTAACCTTCAATTAATACCCTTTCGGTACTAATTTCATAAAAATGTTCAATTTGATAATTATGATGGATTTTCCACTGAAACTCAAGGTAATTTTTTTTTTGGATTTTTCTCTTTGTTACAAGGGAAAGAAACTAAACTATATGCAATGCATGCGGTTTACTCTAAATATTTACAAGGTAGTTATAGATACGATTATATATATGATATAAAAATATGCGCTCTCTTATCTTGACATAGCGATTGATAAACGCAAATTTTTTGGGATTTTTTTTAATTGTGCGATGAATATACCTCAAAATTGGATGTACAATTTATCCAAAGAAGACATGCAACATATTCAACGAGGTATAATCATAATTCGAATAAATCCATTTAGGCAACAAGATTCTTGAATATTTTAAATGATTAGGGTCGTTAAGTAATTTGGTGGATTTGATTGCTGAATTCGAACGTCTTATTACCTTGTGGATTAAGGTTGCAAATGGCGGCACAACGATGGGGATGGACTTGTGACTTGAATGATGAGGATGGACTCGAAACTTGCATTGGTCGATGGAAGAATTGGGATGGCAACACCGAGTTTCGAACTCTCATTCACCTCTCAAATAGAACTCTCAACTCTCTCTTATGTCTTGTAAAATTCTTTTCAAAATGAATCTTCCTCAAATCTTTCCTTCCTTCCCCTTTTATAGTGTGTTCCTCTATCTTTTTATTTTTATTTTTATATATCTCATATTTCATTCTTATTTTTCCACTAACTCTTTTTTTTTTATTTTCCACTCTTGTTTTTCCATTAACTCTTTTTTATCTTTATTTCTCACTCTTATTTTTTCACTAACTTTTTTTTTATTTCCCACTCTTGTTTTTCCACTAACTCTTTTTTATCTTTATGTCCCACTCTTATTTTTCCACTAACTCTTTTTTATCTTTATTTCCCACTCTTGTTTTTCCACTAACTCTTTTTATCTTTATTTTCCACTCTCCACCAACTCTTTTTTTTTGTTTTTATCTTCTCCATCAACTTTTCTAATTTTCCCACTAATTCACCCTTTTAGTTATTTACAAAATAATCCTTCAAGTTTTAAATATTTGCATTTTAGTTCTTGAAGTCTTAAGTATTTGCAATTCAGTCCTTCAAGTTTTAAATATTTGCATTTTAGTTCTTGAAGTCTTAAGTATTTGCAATTCAGTCCTTCAAGAAAAAAATATTTTTTTAAATCCAAGATTTTATAAAATTTTCAACGCATTTCCCTTATGCACAGTCCAATTGCCTCATCAATTTAAGCTCATATCCTCCGCCACGAACATAAGGAGATGCATGAATAAATATGAAAAATGATTTAATTTTTTTTGGCAAGAACTACAATTAGTTCTCCCTTCTTCTTTTTTTTTATTTATGAAAAATGATCAAAAAGGTTAGTAAAAAATTTAGGTGTCAACAATTCTGTTACAAAATATAAAAATGTCAAAACAGCTGGAAGGTCGAAAATAGACAAACAGGTAAATTAGCAAACAATAAAAACTATTATAAAATATACTAGAAAAATAGTGGCGAAAAAAAAAATATAACAGAAAACATCAATAATAAGAAATAGCAATTAAAAAACTTAAGCTTAATTCAGTTGTAATCAATGCTTTTGATAATGGTAGTGTCTGGTATATTTATACCATCGGTGCATTCTCCAGAACATTTTCCATTAGATGTGAAGGTTTCAGTCGCGGAATTTTGACATGATTGATGATGATTTGATTTCGCTTGGTGTGCCGACACAACCAGTGCAGTCGATATGAGTTTCCAAATATTGGTCTTATCAAAATTAACCAAATATTGGTCTTATCATAATTAACTTTGCTTGATGTTATTTTCATGAATCATTCAAGTGCACGCATAGCTTGCAGGAACAACTCCTCATAGCTTCATCCGACCAGAAGAACTCCTGACGATTTTCTCTACGGCTCTGTAGGAAGAACTCCACACAGCCTTATCCGATTGGAAGAACTCCAAAAGCTTATTTCAAGCTTGCAGGAAGAACTCCCAACGACTATCTCACCAGCTTCGCAGGAAGAACTCCTCAAAGTTTCTTCGGACTGGAAGAACGCCGAAGGATTATCTCTATGGCTCTGTAGGAAGAATTACTCCCAGCCTTATCCCAGTGGAAGAACTCCAAAAGGTTATTTCAAAGTTAGCAGAATGAACTCCTCAAAGCTTTCCAACTGGAAGAACTAAAGATCATCTCTATGCCTCGTTGTGGCCTTGGATTACTCCTTTTAAAATGGTGATTTGAGAGTCTTTCCATGTGTGCGCGAGCTTGTACCCTTGGACCCTCACCATCCAAGAAAACACAGCCTGTAGCCTCGAATGACTGAAATATACAAAACATTACGTCTCTAGTGAAATTGCCAAGTTACAGGAACCTCCTGAATGCTGATTTTGAGGGTATTTGCTCGAAAGACGAGCCGATTGGTGTCTCGAGAAAGTGAAAACACCATATGGTCATGCAAAAAAGTTCATTGACTAAAAGCGCGATATTGGGGCTTTCATCCCTTTTTTTGTATTTTTTTAATCAATCTAAGTATTTTCTAGGTGAGATAGGAGTTGTCACTTACCTATTGAAGTCGGCTAGAAACCAAGCGAGGTACGAGAGAATACCTTACTTCTTATGCAACAAAGATTCAAAGTTTGGGGACCTATTTATGCTAATGTTTATTAGTGCCCTTTCGGCATTGCTAACTAGTTCGTTGTTTACCTAAATGGTTAGGCAATCTTGACTAGCAATTAATTCTAAAAGTCTGAAAGCAGCTAGGTGATCAAGCAAGTGTTTTTGTTGGGTCATTTCTTTTTAAGGTCTAACATCAATTGGTATCAAAGATTGGTGCTCATCATTTTTTGAGTGTTTACTTCTTGAGTTAACGATTTACTATGGATGGCGTGCTTGGAGCAAGCATTTTTCAAGGACTGAGTAATACCGGACCTCCCTACTTTGATGGGAAAGATTATGATATCTATAAGAACAAAATGAAAGCTTTTTTCAGATCCACAGATTCCTTGATGTGGCAAGTTGTCCAAAACGGAGTAAATGTTACACCCAGAACAACTACTGCACCCGCATCCTCTGAGTTAGGAGACAAAAGTGTGAACTCAACTCCAAAAGCCACAATTACCCCCAAGAGCTGGCAAAACGATAAGCTTCATAGGCAAAAGCTCTAGAGTTACTTTACCGTGCATTATCTTACATAATCGTGTTTCTTTCTGTGAAACGACAAAAGAGGTATGGGACAGACTTCAAGTGACCTTTGAAGGAACTGATAGAGTCAAGGTGACCGGACAAATAGATTCTTGGGTAGATGCGAATCCTTTAAGATCAAACCAGATGAAACAGCTACTAAGATGTTCAATAACATATCAAGGGAAGACTTTCACGCCTGCAGAGAAAGTGAATAAACTTTTGTGAGGACTCTCCAAGGACTGGAATAACATAAAATATCCATTTGAGAAACACGCAGGACGGCGTACAAGGCAGAATGTGTGGATGATAAAGAAGATCACCAAGGGAAAAAGTCGATTGCTTTAAGATCTAACATTTTGTAATACAGGTGAATTAGATTCAGGATCAGAAATGGAAGCAGATGAGAAAGATGGTGAAGAACTAGCTTTAATGGCAATGAAGTTCACAAACATGGCAAGAAAGGGAAGAAACTTTGAGGGAAGAAAATAATACAAGCAGCATGAGGAAATAAAGCGCTTCAAGAGCAAAAAAAGGTACGAAACATTATTTGTTTTGAATGCAGGAAAAGGGGAAAAGGATAGTAATACCAAAAGTTGTGTACAAAGGTCACTTTGGTACCAAAAATTTTCGTCAGTCACTTAAATGCCAAATCAGAAAAAAAAAATGATCATTTTGATGCCTTCGGCGAGAAATTTTGGCCAAAGGTAATACATGGCATTTTCAATTAAATTTTTAATATTAAGTGGTATTTGAAAAAAAAATGAAGTCCACGTGGACTTCTAAAATTTAAAAAAAATTTGAAAAATAAAATTAGATTTTAAGAAAATAAAAATTTGACAAAACAAATTTAAAGTAAAAAAAAATTAAAAAAAAATTTAAAAATTAGCTTAAAGTATTTTTAAAAAAATAAAAAAAAAATGAAAATCTACTTATTCAATGGTTAGTGAGGGTAGCGGCGGGGGCACGGGTTGTGCAAGCCCTTGCCACTTGGTTTTGCAGGTTTTTTTTAAAAATAGTTTTTTGGTTATATTTTTTAAGCTTATTTTTCAAATTATTTTAAATAAAATTATGAAATGTTTAGCCTTTTTAAAAATACTTTAAAACTAATTAAGTTTTTTTTCCATAAAACTAATTAAGTTTGCATTTTTTTTCCAAATTTAGCATTTTTTTAACTGCTGACTAGACTTCCAGCGAGCTACGTCAGCTTCACATATTAATAAAAAAAAAAATACCACATCGGATTTCCAATGAAGCATTTCAGAGTTAACACTTAAGTGATTCATTTTCAAAAAATTTGGCAATGAAGTGACCCGTTAGAAATTTTTGGCATCAAAATGATATTTGTATATGACTTTTGGCACTAATACTCTCATTTTCCCGAAGGAAAAGTGGGCGCATTAAACTAGATTGTCCACTTTTGAAAAAGAAGAAAAGAAAATTCAAGAAGAAGAAGAAGAAAGTTAACAATGTATTATTGCCCTTGTGATAGTACAATGATGGTTTTGAGAATTCAATATTTTCTTGTCGAGGATATTTAATAAGTGTCCCGAGGGCAATCATTAACAAGACCCTCTTTCAAATTACAGAATAGAACATGACAAAGCACAAGGGCGGGGTCTATCAACCCAATTGCTTAATTGTTTTAATCTCACAGCTCATTACAAAACGTACTGCCCACTGCTGCAACCTTTGGTTTGATCAGGAAGGCCATTACTTCCCATCCGTGAGATATTGTCTACCGACTGTTATGCAGTAGCCTACTAAATCAATGTATCACAATTTTGGGCTGATACTGTCAAATAATTGATCCTAAATGTACAAAGTTCCTTCTCTTTACTTTAGTTCGTGTTGGTACCACTCAGTACCAGGGCCACTACAGTGGCGTGCAAGGAATGTCGCTCTTGGTGCAACTCTTGCAGCTGCAGTATTCTTTCATCTTGGAAAGTACAAGATTGGGACCGTGTCCGGAAAAACTTCAATAAAATCTTACTTTGTATTCTGAGTTTCTTTATAGTCAGCTCGATGTTAGTTAAGGAACATGATATCCAAGGGGGTTGGTACGATGGAATATCTTAGCAGAATGATCTCATACTTTTGCCGATCTGTTGATCAGGCTGTAGGGCTTTCGACACTGCTTCTTTTCACAATGCTCAAACTGAAACTTGACATGAAAAATGTGAAATAAGACCAGATTTTTTTTTTTCCTGCAGGACTCGACATCCTATTTGGGAAACCGTGTTCTTCTTTACAGGTTGGCTCCATTTGAAGCTAGTGGAGACTGCAAATGAAGGGAGCTTGGCTGCTTCCTGTGACATGGATCAAAGGGGATAATTAAAGATAACGAAAATATTTTTCATCGACTAATTATTTCAATGATACAAGTGATCATTTAAAAAAAATATTCTTCAAATGATATATTTCCGGGAAACAAACGGAGTCTTATTTACATTAATTTTCCAAAACCACCATTCTCCAAATTGTCTCTAAGCAATTTCAAGCGCACCCTTTCATGTTATAGTGTTACAATTACAGTCTGAAAACAAAAGAAACTAACCAACGAGCGACAATCGCACCCTTTGAGCCAAGAGCCACATCCCTTCTATTCTACATACAATGATGGCAATACCATCCCTTCTCATTTACAAATTCGAAACCCACACGGCTTAGCACTTGCTAAATTTTTTCTAATTTAAAAATATTCACATTGAAATATTTTGATAGCGATGAAAACATACTAATCATAAGGACAAATAGAAGGACACAAAATGAAGAGACAACACTATAAAGAAAGAGATGGCCATATCGAAATCATAACAATAAGGATTCTAGTAAAGAAACACACACAAATGTGTGTGTATAATTAAGATGATCCTTATTCCACATAAAGTGTAATGAATCAGTTCACAACATCATATTTCTTGCTCATATGGAAAAGAAGCATCAAATTTTCTGGTCACCTCATCAAGCCTACAAGGACCGTTTGGTCCCTACTTTGCACATATATACCAAACCATTTCAATTGACTTGGCCATGATAAGCTGAAAAAAAATTTTAAAAAAAAAATCTAGTCCTAACAAAGAAGAGGGGGTGGAATGAGAATTTCCAGTCGGGTATTGCATATAATTCCAAGATCATCATTTTTGGATTTGCAATGAACTATTAGAGTAGTTTCGACCAGCAAATGATTTTGGATCTCAACATGTGTCTTGCCCCAGTCATCTTGTACGCAACTAGTTAGCAACAAAGAACAAATAAACATTACCTTAGCCGATGAATTCATCATCGTGGCGTACCATGTTCCAATATCAAACATCATTTAGCTAATTAAGGATGAAGAACGGAGCATATCAGATTATGCCAGCTTGCCACAGCACCCACTCCCTTTCTCCTCCTCCTCTTTGTTTTCTGCAGACACCATGCATTCACTCATCTATGCATTGACTCAAAACAATTTCAAACGCACCCTTTTTCGATTTGGTATTACAACTACCTTTTGAAAGGAAAGAACTAATCTCCAAAAGACAACAATCGCATCTTTTGAGCCAAGAGCCACATCCCTCGACGTACAATGGGGTTAGTGGCATACCATTCTCATTTAGAGTCATAGTACCATTGCCGCTTCCGACGAATGTGACACAAGCGAATAGAGGACATTATAAAAAAAAGAGATGCTCATCAAAATCAAAATGATGAAGATAGTAGAGGGAACACACACGGATGATTCTTATTTCATTTTATTTTCTTTCTCAATCATTCGTTTACATGAGACGTTTCCATGGATAAAAATATTAAACTTTCCAGACGATCTACTGCGCATACAAGGACCATCGGCGAAGATCTTCCAAATATACGCATCGTCGCACTCTTCTGTTTTCCTGGTTTGCACAAATATATCAAAATACTTCAACTAACCCGGCCATGCAAAACTGCAACTGTATAACATCATCCCAAAGTAACTGGGATTGAATGAGAATCCCCACTTGCGGTCTGACATATCGTGGAATCCTAGGTCGGTGTCATTGGATTTGCAATGAACTGTTAGAGTAGTTCCAATCGGTAAACTGTTGTTGATCTCAACATATGTCTCGGCCCAAGCATCTCTTACACAGCTAGTCAGGAGCAAAGAAAAAACAAAGTATGAGCTTAGCCGACGAGTTCATCATGGTGGAATTGGGAAAATTGTCAAAAAAGTCATAAACCTATTGCACTTTTGCCGATTTAGTCCTAAACCTTTTCATATTTTGCCGATTCAGTCCTAAACCTTTTCATATTTTGCCGATTCAGTCCTAAACCTTTCGATTTTGCCAATTAAGTCCTAAACATTTTCATATTTTGCCGATTTAGTCCTAAACCTTTCAATTTTGCCGATTTAGTCCTAAATCTTTTCATATTTTTTCGATTCAGTCCTAAACTTTTTATTTTTTTAAAAATATCTTGGAAATAAATCCGAAAATTAAAAAAATTATAAGAAAATTATAAAAATATAAACAAAAATTTTGAAAAATTTAAAAAATTTAAAAAAATTTAAAAAAATTTAAAAATTTAAAAATTTAAAAAGAATTAAAAAACGAGTGAGCCATCACCGCCGCTACCTCACCATCGCCGGCTCACCCATTTTTTTCAGCTTTATTTCCAAAATATTTTTAAAAAAATTTAAAAATTTAGGACCGAGTCGAAAAAATATGAAAAGATTTAGGACTAACTCACCGTCGCCGCTCATTTGTTTTTTTTATTTAGCTTTTTTTCAAAATATTTTTAAAAATTAAAAATTTTATGACTGAATTGGCAAAACATGAAAAGATTTATGACTAACTCACCATTGCTAGCCGGTGAGGGGCCTAAACTTTTTAATTTTTTAAAATATTTTGGAAAAAAAGCTGAAAAAAAAGAGAAAAAAATCGATGATTTAGTCCTAAATTTTTAATTTTTTTTAAATATTTTGAAAATAAAGCTGAAAAAATGGGCGAGCCGGCGATGGTGGGGCAGCAGCGGTGAGGGCTCACTCATTTTTAAATTTTTTAATTTTATTTTATTTTTTATATATATTTTTATAATTTCCTTATAATTTTTTTAATTTTCGGATTTATTTCCAAGATATTTTTTTAAAAATAAAAAGTTGAGGACTGAATCGAAAAAATATGAAAAGATTTAGGACTGAATCGGCAAAATATGAAAAGGTTTAGGACTGAATCGGCAAAATTGAAAGGTTTAGGACTAAATCGGCAAAAGTACAATAGGTTTAGGACTTTTTTGACAATTTTCCCTGGTGGAATACACCGCTTGGTATGATCATCATTAAGCTATTTAAGGATGAAGAATTGGAGGATCTCTTATTTCTTGCCATAAGTACATTTTATTTTTGCTCCCCTTTTTACTCTGAGAATATAATTTTCGTATTCCGTTGATTTTTTTTTTTCCTTCTTTTAACTTTTGTTCTTTTTGCCTTTTACCGAAGTTTCTTTTTTAGCAGATGCCACGCATTCACTTATCTTTGGGATAAGGATTGGTATGTTAAGTTTTTTTCTTCTTCTATATTCTGGCATTAGAATTTTCGTATTGCCTTTTATATTCTTTCCTCTTTACTCTAATATAAGAATCATTACATTATCTTTGTTGTTTTCTTGCACTATTTTCACTCTTTTATTAGTCCTAACACCTCATTTTACATTGAATTGACTACATTGTCCCTTGCGAATCCAACTCTTGATTTAAGAATATTTATTAACCCTTTTTTCCCCTTGTTTTTCATTTTTTCAAATTTACTAGGGACGAAATTACTCATGCTCCTCTAAAATAACATTTGTTAAGGTTAAATGTGGGGTGCACTCTTCATTTAAGACTAATGCTTGCCTTCTTTTTTCTTTTCTTTTTTTTTTTTTGCTTTTTGTCTTTTCTTTCTCCATTTTAAACGAAATCGGTGTTCCTCTTTTCCCAAAAAAAATAGTTTATTTGGTAGATAGCTAATAATTATTGTGTTTCTAACAAACAAAAAAGCTAATTATTCAATTAATGAGTTGTATGTTTCTTTATTTTTTGTGCTAGAAACTGTTATTGAAAAAATAACTTAAGCAAAAGTAAGAGGATAATCTATGAGTACATCGTGTATAATGCATGCATCAACTATAATATTTCATTTGTGAGAAAATTCTCATAAGTTTGATTCAAAAATCAAAGTCGAAAAGTTTGCGATCATGAAAATTATGTGATGAGGGGGTGCGAGGACCAAATAAGAAGGTGGAAATAATGCAAACCACTTTTTATCAAATTTATATGAAGGACATCCATGTCATTACCCTTGTTCTTTTTCAATTAGGAGCGCGGCACTTTCCATGCGCTCAATATTTAATTCAGAGAGAATCTTTATATGCCTATCTCAGTCAAGTATGTCACGAGTGCTCCCCTTTTCTTGTCCTTTTTTCTTTGATCACCATGACAAAAATATGTGTATATATATAATTTGCCCCCAACCACAAATTATGCACTCTTCTATAAAAGTTTCCTTTCCTATCCCCCAACTTTACTTTCAATTTCAGTTAATCTTAGTCCAGACAGAAATATGAACAGAATAACATATCCTTTCTTCAAGTTCGACCCATCATGAACCTATTTTGAATTAATCTTGAATATGAATTTGAATCAACCTCGAGTCCAAATTTACTTTAAATTTCTAGTCCAAGACTAATCAAAATTGCACTAACACGGGTAATCTCATTTTGAAATTCAGTCAACTTGGGCAATCCTCGTCAACCTTGGTCTAGATGAGCACAAAAATTATTAACCCTTGTCCAAATCAGATCAATCCATGCTCCCTTGAACTTTAAAATAAACATGGGAAAAATTATTTAAAAAGTCCTAAAATTATTATACTTTTGCCAATTCGGTGCTCAACCTTTTAATTTTGTCAATTAAGTTCTAAAATTTTTATGTTTTGTCAATTGAGTCTATTCGGCCTATTATGACTGAAGATTGCTGACATGGACATCCTCCTACAGGATATGGCTGGCACTGACGAGGAAAAAATTTAATTATATTTTAATAATTTTTTGAAATTTTTATTTTTTTGCCTTTTATTTTTTTTTTTCTATTTTCCTTCTTTGCTTTTTCTTTTTTTTTCTTTTTTTTTTATATTTCCTGGCTCCACCCCCCCAACTGGCTACTACCGGACCTTGGCGATGGTTGGTGAAGGTCGTCAGCCTCAGGTGAGGGCCATCCTAGCTGAATCGGGCGAGGGTTGCCTTCGTGAGCTCAAGCGATGGTTGTTAACACTTAAATTTTCGCCCGAATATCACTTTTAGAAAAATTGGAACTCGTATTCCTAAAAAACAAAAATTCAAGTCAAGTTTGTGTATTTTGATTTATTTAGGCATTTTGTACATCTTTTTTTTTTTGTTTTAGTGAGATTGGTCTTCTTGAAATTTATTTTCCAAAACCATGAAAAATAAATAATACAAGAAAAAGAAAACAAAGGAGTGCAGAACATTGATTGAAGAAAGGCATGGGCATTGGCGCATGAAACTAGAGAAAGGAGGCAGAGGACGAGAAAAATATTCAGCTGACGACACGGGCAAAAGACAAAGGATAAGCTGAAGATGGAGTGAAGCAATAAGCGAGCAGGGCGTGGGCACTGAACAGTGGAAGTAAGGAGGACGAAAGAGAGCGCTCAAACACCATGCACATTCAGTACAAACGCAAGAAAAAAGACACACATCGATTGGCAAGTCTACTTCACACCGACACACTCGTATACTCACACCTCCACCCTCCAGCCACTACCGACACTCCCAAACAACCACCATTCCAGCCACTACACAGCCACCGTCGCCCACCATTCCAAGGGGCCAAAGTGCTTCGCACTCGCTTGGCCTTCTTCCTCTGGTGCCAGCATTCTTTCGCGGACGGCTGTAGGTGTTCCGACCTTTGACCAGTGCGCTCCCTTCAGCTTCTTCGTCGCCTATAGATCAGGTAATTCATTCTCCCTTGCTCTGCCCTGTTATGATGAAGATTGAGGCCGAGAGTTGTTCATATCGTCCATGCGGAAATTACTGAAAAATTCCAAGTGTATTTTGGTGAATTATAGTCATGTCGAAGTTCCAGTGTCGGTTTAAATTGAGAAAATGCTTCGAGGCCTTGAGTAGATCCTCTGTACTAGTTCTGCACTTCTGTTGGGGCTGGACGATTTTCCTGTATCAATTGACTACCCTCATCAGTCATCGCATGTTCCATTTATTGGATATTGAAGCGAATCTCTCTCGTTGGAGTTTCACAACACCATGTAAGAGAGAGAGGACTTGGTGGAGCTTGGAAGCCTACCCAACGGGCTGCTAGGCGCCCGATGTCTTTACCCAAGAGAGATCACAAAATAGAGTACTCAAATTCGAGACCAATCAATATATCTAATTGGACTTACTTTCGTTTAGAAACCAATGTTATAGTAGAGCTTGAGGCCCGCAAGCTTCTAAACCTGTCGAGAGATTGAGAGAGAGAGAGACGTCAATTGGTGTTTTTGCATCATGCTTGCCTAGTTTCATCAATAAATCCTGTAAAGCTTAGATCATGACATTCTTGTTAATCGGGTCACAACTTTAAAACACAAACTTGACACGTATATCATGAGTTACCAAACATGTTTTAACATATTGGTTATCCTATTTTTTTCAAATCAATTAATCCTAACAGTACATGTGGCGATGTCCATGAGTCGGGTTGGATCGGGTATCCATGATTCCCAATTTGAAATGAATGACACCGAGCTTGACTTGACCCGGCTCAAGACCCGAATTGACTATGCCTCAAATCTTCGGTTGGGCCGGTTTGGGTTATGAGTTGCGGGTTTATCTTTTTTCTTTTGAAATCACCAAATTTGAAAAGTACGAACTTTAACGTAACCTCTACGATCGACGCCCCCAATAAATCCTCCTCTTCGAACCAAGTTAAGTCGACTCCATGGTGTCTAACGATGACCAAAAAAGCGGGTTGCTTGAAATGTTGTCCTTCTCGTTATGGGCGCGCAATCAAACCCATACCCGACCCTGTCATCATTCTCCAACATCTCACATCACCATAGGGCTTCACCATGGCGCTGGACTCACCACCAATGACAACTCCATGGTTTCAGGGTTTCGGTGGATTTTACTTTGCCTTCGCATCCTTCATCCCAACAATCCACAATCTCCACCAATGACAGTTGTTGAATTGGAGTTGTCATCGGTTCAAAGAGGAGGGCTTGAGGAGTTGATCCCAGAAGTTAGGGTTAGGGTTAGGGTGAGGGCTAGGGCTCATACTTCTTGAATTGGGTGAGAAAACCTTGTGCTTGACCCTTAGCCGAAGAAAACCATGGTTTGACCCTAAATTTTCGAATAGGGTCGGGCTAGGTCGGGCTTTTTTGACACCCCTAGATATGTGTATCAAGTAAGGTCTCGCCCATAAAGTGGAATGCGAAGGCTCCACACAACGCTAGTATTTGCTTACGAGGTCTGTTACATTCAATTTAAGCACTTAATCGATCAACATAAATGTGTGAAAACTATCAAGTATACACGGCCAGTCCATTATTCGTGTATAAAAGGGTTAACCAAAATAATCTTAGTACGAAAACCTCAACCGGGTGTGTTTCTTTTGCGAAAGATGAATGATTTGAAAAATATTTTCATAAAAATGATAGCTCGTATCACTTAAAAAAGTGAACGAATGAAAAATATTTTGATCATCCATGAAAATGTTTAGACGTAAATTATTGTCGAAAATGAATATATTTTATATCGACTAATTATTTCAATTGACATAAGCGGATAATATAAAAAAAATCAAATTATTTATGTTTTACAAAACATACCGATGCACATTATGTGAACCGGTGCTATAAAAAAAAAACTATCTGCCCTAAGTCGAAACAGCCGACTCTATATAGCAATGTCATTACTTTTGGGTCATGTCTTCCCGGGGCATCTCATTCCTTGGTAAGATATCATGAATAAGCTGATGTTATCGTATCGAAATAGCTTGTCAATGATAAAGCACCTTATATTCATTTATGCTAAACTAGGTGGGTTACTCAAAAGGCTCTTTTGTATAAGTATATGCAGTAATCCACGACATTAATTTTCTGTTGATTATCACTCAATGAAATGTTTATGACGCCTTATGGTGACTTCAAGTAAGGATAATTACCAAAACATTCATAATTTTTTTTAATCAACTAGGTCTTAAACCGTTTGTATTTGTGCTCATTTAATCTATGCGGATGGCCAGGGCTAATGTGGACAATTTTTCATGATGCGGTTCGTCGGAGCTCATCCGTCACTAGCCGAGCGCCTTATACGGAGACATTGTAGAGGAGTACGGACATCTAAAAATTCACATGGCTCGGCCCAAAGATAGTTATCTATGCCACCAAAAGAGTCAATGGTAAAGAATTTTCTTATGAATATGGAGAATTGCAAAGTTTACAATCGCTCAATCCTTAATATATTTCTCAGTCTTAAATTACATCCAAAGCAAACTCATAAAAATATTATCTCATAATCTCGTACAAAGAGCTCATTCAAAAAATCTACGGATGAATTAACATCGGCTGCCTCGGATGTTTCACGTGCGTTCATTCTCATGCAACACTCGGCTTGAATGGAATCCGAGAAGAACACAGGCGGTCAAAACAAGAATCCAAAGCCAAGTCATAACTTTCCCGGACTCAAAATCATGGAATCCCTTCTTTCCTTCCTTTAATTCCAAGATCAGCTCCACCAAATTTTCTTGGAAAGCAAAATCCAAGCGGGCTCATCTAAATCAATACCACGAGCAGCTACATAATACAGGCCACACTTATGCTGCGTTGGGCTTTTTATAACGAGCTCAAACTCGAGACATATTTTAACGTTTCCTTTATGTTAGCTCCATGTCATTCATGCCTGTCCCGTCGATGACCCGATGGACGCTCAACCACCACTTTATGTCCATAAAGTCCTAGACAAGCTCCGATTTCTACCGACCAATGAACTCCGTCCACCAGATTCGGCAGCTTCCGCGTTATCTCCCAACAAAAGTCATCAAATTAGTTTCCGATTCTCGAACGAGTGTAGGAACTCTAGAACCCAACTTAATTGGGAAGAAAAGCAAAGCTCGTGTCACGCGTAGCTCTGGCGATAATCACGCCACGAGATGGTTGCTTTTATGACTTTCAAATCATCAATTAATGCTCAAGTTGAACACAAGAAGAATCGATAGTGTGTCTAGCCTAGGAAAAATATCTCCATGGAAAAATGGACAATGCGCACCAAGTTCGTTGCCATAAGACCTTGTAGAGAAGCCAGAGGAAAGAAGGCTTTTTGGGGATTGGCTAGACGTTTTCCTTTTTATCGTGGTGATGCGACGTCACTACACGAATCTAATTTAGGAACCAATTTAACCTTTGAGACAACAATAGAAGCTCCTTTTATCTCGTAAAAGAAGAGATTCTTTCCTTGTCAATCAATTACCTCCAAGGTAAGGGATGCTGCTGGCGGAAAGCCAACCGGCAACCTCCTTCATCGCGATTTACTTAATGCCTAAGTCTCTTCCATGCATCCCATCTGTTCATCGCTCCTGGGTGGGAGAGCGAAAGTCGAGTGCAGGCGAGATGGGTCGCTGGGCGACGAGAGAAAGTGGTTTTAGTAAAATCGGCCGATGCGAAAAACCAAAATTCGTGGCTAAGCACCGACATGATTATTGGTCGATAATTTGTTTCGTTTTGAAGATCAAATGTGTCATGAATGATAAGAGCATGAAGTGGGTCCTTGCACTTTTGGGAAACCTCTAAAACGAGGGAATCTGAGGCCCCAGCAGCCTTGCAAGGGAGGGCAAAAGCAGTAGATTTTGAGAGAAAGGGCAAAGAGAGAGAGAGAGAGAGAGAGAGAGAGAGAGAGAGAGAGAGACAACAGATAAGACATTGACTTTTCATTTCCGGTCATGATCCGACAACTCCTCTTTTCTCGGCCCAACCGTCCCTTTCTAGCTTTATTGGGCCGATACCTTAGCTGGGTAAGTAATGTCCCATGAAAGTTCGATTCTCGCTTTAGGTTGTAGTAAGTTCCAGCAATCTGAGCGACGAACGACTTTGCTGATTGGAGTGAAATGATCTTTAGCCCTTGCTCGAAATTGTTGTGGAGAGATTCTTCACTGGTGCTCGGGCAGGAGATGGCTTGAACGAAATACTGTTCAATTGATCATAAGGAGGATAGATTGCGACCTAGTTCATCGATTGGGTTTTGAGCAGAAGCCACACGTGCTAATGCTCGGTGCACAGAGAGTGTCCCTAAACCTTCATATGTGTTGGGAGCGCATGGCAAAAATATGATATATTCACCTAGGGAGATCGCATGTCCAATTAGACCTACCTTCACTAAAAAACTTAAATATATTTTAACAGTCTCCTTCTCATATGTGAGCTTATTAGGGTCAACTAAGGTATATAGAATCATTCTGCATCAACTTGAATCTCCGACACCCACTTTCATCCCTTGCCTTTTTCTAGCGTCGATTGTGATACCATTCGTTAAGAGCACCTAGTAAAAGTTCAATTCCTTCACTCGGGAAGATCACCAAGAGGGAGCACAAGTTCAAACTCGTCAACATATCTAGTTTGACTCATTTTCACTTAAAAGCTTAAGCCAATGAGTTATGGGTCAATTATTATATATATTAATTACTCCACACCACATCAATTTTTTCATATTTAACTTCTTTAACACAACTTACACATGTATTTGAACAATATGGTTTCACACTAGATTTGCACAATGTGTTACCCAAAGATGAGATGATTCATCGAGTATCAAATAGGAGATCAAATTTTCACTTTCCTCAAAAATGTATCTCAATACATCAATATATACCGCAATTAAGAGTTGGGAAAATATGGGGAATGAATAGGAACAAATGGAATCAGATTTAACCAACTCAACCATTTCTTCATACCTCATAAGCATGCTAAGTGCCAAGTGTGCCCGATAATCACTATTCGCGCACGAGTATAGTGAGATCTAGCCCCGCTTAACCCATTTTTTCATTTGAAAGGCTAGAATATCTTTTCACTTATAAAGTGTCTCACGCTTTCTCATCTGACAAGGAAAAGGCACAATTTTATTTGTTTCACAAACAAACATCAACAGGTGCGTCTTTCTCAAATCTGATTTGATTAATCGAGTGTTGGATTATTGTGGCGATTTAAATCGAATCTCTTATCGTATTTCAATGTAAAGGGAAGAAAAAAAAAAGCCATTAAGGTCATTGAACTCCATTGAATTCGTATAACTCCACTGGATCCTATGCGTTATCCATCTCTCTCATCAAGAATTTGTGCTTTCCCCTCTCTTTTTTAGACTGCGCCAATAATTGCAATTTGCAGATGGGTGTTGCGCTTTTCTTGACAGTGTACGCCCCCTTTGAATAGAAAACACAAAGGCAGATAAAAAGGACTTCGAAAGCATATGCGCTTTGGCAATGGAAAACAATTAGGTTAATGCAAAGCCAAGAGGACTAGCGCCCTCTATGAAAGAGATGGTAAGAAAGGAACATGGCATGCACTCCTGACCAAAAAAGCCTAGTGGATGTGTTTTTTTTTTTGGGATTCCTTTGGATAAGGGGCTTCACGAGGAATGCTGTCCATTTTGGCTTCAATCCCCACGCCATTTCCGAAGCCCTTGTTTCGTGACGACGTGGATATGACGAGCGCCCTTCTAAGTTCGAAGCATGAATCCATCTGAACCGTTGACAAATTTACTGGACTTTGTATCTGAATGAATGAACCGTTCGCGCGCGGTTCTCTTTGCTTTCTCCTGCGCCCCACCACCCAAATCGATCAGGGACTTTAGGCTTGTGCGTCGACTGTGTTTCGCCACCGCCGTGCAGCACTGGCGAAGGCCGCCGCGCCTTTGGTTCCAAGCAGATCTGGGCGAGGGTTCCACGCCGTTTTACTTAGAACAAGATGACGGGTCTCGGCTAGGCCGAATTTCACTTCTGTCGTCTCGAAACCGTGGCAGATCAAGCAGAAGTTCCAACATTATTCCTTCTTCTTCGTTGACTTTCGTGTTCTTCCAGAGAAGTGAAGGAAGATTGCGTGGTGGTGCTGGGGGTGCGTCGCGAGTGGTGCGAGGGAAGTGGCTGTGCTTGTTGGGATGGCCAGGGTGGTTCGGAGGAGGAGGCGGCGGCAGGGAAGGCCGCTCTGTTGCCCAAGCGTCAGCGAGGGCCGCCTATACCGCACCATCGCCGCTCGCGAGGGCCAGTGGTCCCTTCACTGGGTCGACGGCTTTCGGTCCTTCACCGAGCGCCTGGTCCTGGTGGCCGTTGCCTATGTTGTTGAGGGGGTTTTCTTGTCAAGCGAGCAGATTTCGCTGCACCCTGGTCACCATCGCCTACGCCGAGCCCTTCTCCAGCAGCTCCTACGCCATGTTCTGGCCCTGGAAGCGCGCACTCATGTCCGAACTCATCTTGTCGGACGAGCTCAACTCGCAACAGCCGTCTGCGGCGAGGGTCGTTATCTCGCTCAGATCTGTGGCGAGATCTCTCTCTCCATGTATGTTTCGGTGCAGCAACGGCAGTGGAGGCACCACCTAAGCTCGGCAAGGGGACCGAGCCCTCGCATGCGCCTCCGCAACGCCACAATTGCTGCTGCCGCTATCTCCCCCGCCGCAGCCACTTCCTCTTCCCCGTTTTTACATTTACCTTTCTTCTTCCTTCCAAAATTCCTCGTTCTGATTTTCAAAATTTGTCGTATCTAATTCTTTTAAGTTTCACCCAGGCACCTAACGGCAAGAAACGGGCTTCACCTATATTTTCGTCTACTTGAGAAAATGGATCAACTCGAATAAAAAGATATGAAATTTAAGGACCTAAATAGCAAAAAAAAAAAAATCAATCATTAACGTCTGTTTCATGCAAATTGTTTTTAATTAAATGTTAAACACACTGATTTAGCCCAATGATTTTGCGCCATTAATATGATCCCTGAGGTCTTTAGCATTTCATTTCCAACATTCCCAAGCTCACTCATCCCACCCCATCGATGGAAATAATACTACATTAGTAATAAACCAATGTCTTTCGCCACATTGAGAATAGTTGTACATAATAATTGTTTTGACCAATTTTTTTTTCCCTAAGATCAAAAGATACCAAGAACAATCTTTTGACAAATATCTACAAGCGAGAAAATTATAATATAAATTCAAAATATATTAGGTATTTTTACACCAACTTATCATTAAAATGTGCTTCACTCTATTAGTGACATGAAGAGGTATATATTAGATATCGCAGGGCTTTATTTATTTTATTAATAATTCGTGTATATCTTTTGATCTATTTAATGGAACTCTTTGTAATGTGTGAGACTTGAAATACACCACATTAGCATAATATCGACCGATGAGATTGTGATATCGATACGGTTTCTATAAAGCCACACATTGTTTATTTCATGTTGAGAATAGACATTACAAGCGCATCGACAAACAAAAACCGAATTAATTGGATTGTAATGTAAATCCGAATATGTGTTTTGCATATCGAGATCAAGTGGTATTTTCGTGGGCTGCGCTGCTGTACATCCTATATCGTTATGTCAACCATTTTCAAGTAAGTTCAAAAGAACACTGGTAGACACTAAATAAGGGGGAATTCGAAAGGAAAGAGATGCAAAATTAAGAGAGGAAATAGAAAATGGGCTACGTGAGTGGGTGAGAATAGCACTAAAAGCTACTTTTCCACTTATTTGTGGTTAACAAATTAGTCAACCGACCCTTTCATGAATTTAGATTTCCTGAATAAAGTTGTAGATGTTATGTATATTGCCAATTCATGTCATATGCACAAAAAGGAAAAAGGCAAAGAAAAAAAAGTTGTTGATGTATGTCAAATCAAGGCCATGACGCGACAACTTTGGTGCATCTACGTGATTAAGGCAGCGGAAAGGCTAGATGTACATTTTAATGCCACATTCTCACATTACATTAACAAATCTACATTGCAAGTAAAGAATCTCCTCTATGAGTTTTAAAATTTCGATTTCGATTAATCAAAAGATATATTAACATTAAACATGAAAGACATAGTTACTATTCCATCTAGATCAGATTCATTTAGACAAGAGCGATGATCGCCCGAGGCAAATGCACCGTGGAGGTATCCCTTGAGATGAATAATCTCTCTCATGCGCGCGCGCCGTTGCTGCCAAGTGTCGCGACGTGCATCCTTCATCGTCGCATCCCCATCCCTATCTACCCTAGCTACACCGGCTCACTGCCCATCGATGCACATCTCGTCGTTCCGCGGTCCTCTCTCCCCGCTAATATCAACAGGGTCAGCGACTCGGGTAGGGACATCATTTTGCTGAGATGGGACTTTTGGCAAAGACGGGTCGTATCTATCTGATCACACGTTCATACGCAAGGGAAGAACCGCACTGCACGAATTATCTCTCAACATCCAGGGCAACACTTTGCCCCCAAAATCAGAATCCAACTGGATCCGTTCCACCGTCATTACCTGATCACACGAGCCATACGTCAATAGCCAAAGGCGTCGACACGGTGGATCCGGCGAGGGAAAAAGAAAGGAGGAGGGGGAGCTGCCGGGGGTTGCTGTTGTTGTTGGGATTTTTTTTCTTTTTTTAAAGTTTTCTTTAATGACAAGGAAGGGAGGGGTTTTAATGAAGAGCATCTCGGTCGCTGCTACACACACCAAAAGGGGAGGGGGGGGGGACCCACTTGCTTGCGGTTTGTTTCTATGAAAAAAAAAAAAAAAAAAGAGGAAGGGGAAGGGCAGGGAACAAGCGATGAATCCACCCACTCCCATCATTTTATAGCGTTCCCTCCACACCCCCAGCCGCAAGAAGGATCGTCCCCCGTCCAATTCCCACGCCACACCCGAACAAAATAAACAAACGAAACGATTGGATGAAGGAATAAAGACATCGTTTCATGACTGGGTGATTGGAAAATCGATTCCTACTTTTAAATTTTAACGCCCGGTAAAATTTTCGATGCTTCCTCTTTTAGGGTTAATACCACGAAAAGCTCAAAACGATACGTGCGTGATAAATTTACCTCAAGTTAATTTTTTGATCGCAAAAATCTCAAACTTTTAGAATCGCCACAAATTTATCATAAATTGATACGCTTGTGATAAATTTACCCTTATGTTAATTTTTTTTCATTAAATTTAACGTCAAATTACTGAGTTATATGGCATATGACAGTTCATGAGTATATTGGTTTGGGGTTTTTACTCTGTTTGTCATAGGTGCATCAATTTGGGAGTTGTTGTAGTATTAACCCAATTTAACGAATGGTAAAATTATCACGGGTCTAAAAAAATTAGTTTATGATAAATTTATCACAAATGTATCATTTTGGGATTTTTTGTGATTAAAAAAATAATTTAAGGTAAATTTGTTGCATGTGTCTCAATTTAGAGTTTTTCATGGTCAAAAAAATAATTTGAGGTAAATTTGTCACGATTGCATCAGTTTTGGGTTTTCGCAAAATTAAGCCTTTTTTAACACGAAATACCTTTTTTTATTATCAGATAACACGAAATATTTGAAATGTTTCAAAAATGCGTAGCAACTGATAAGTGAAATTGCTTATAACATTTATTTTAATAAGATCTCGATAATTTCAATTACCATATTGTAATAAGAAATTGATAAGTTCTTTCTTCAACATGTGATTTGGGATGAACCTCCAGCAGATGATCGCCAAGACAAGGGCTGCCTAGCCTACTGTCTATGTCTCCTCCTCCACTTCTTGCGGTGACACCGGCTACCGGCTCAGCCCCGTCTCCGCACGTGCTGACCCGCCCCTCCCACGTGCGTCGTCCCCCCACCCTCCCTCTTTTCACTATTCTCTCTCTCTCTCTTGTTCCCGTGGTGCAACAAATAAAAGTTAGAGAGAGAAAACAAAGTAATGTGCTCTCCTCTTGTGTGCTTGTGGTGCGTCCGCTGTGCGTGACTTGTATGGGTTAAAATATAAAAGACATTTTCTTCCTTCGGTCTTGGTGTTGTATTAGTAAGTATTCTTTCGGTCTCGCCTTTGCACTCTCTCTCTCTCTCTCTCTCTAGAACCCCATCTCCTTCACCTCCTCCACACCATAATCAGACCTCGGAGAAGATCAGACCTTGGTGCGGTTTGAGCTGGTGGGTTGTGTCTCTGCTGGGTCGTTCTTGTGTTTGGTGAACAAAAAATCGCACCTTTCTTCCGCAATATTCCTGCGGCAACCGAAGCAGACAAGGAGGCATGAGGATCAGGAAGAGGCAAGCCCATCTTCCTCTCTCGGCTCTCTCGCCGGCCCCTCTCTCAGATCCCCTCTCCAGCCGCTCTTACCTGGTGCAACTCCGGTCCACCCATGACGACGACAAAGCCGACGGCCCCACCAGTTCTCAGCCGTCTGATCGACCCAATCGGCCTTCCCAACCGCTCGGACCCGACACGGAAGCCCGGGATTCGTCTGATTCCGCTGCTGCTCAGGAGGAGAGCGAAACAAAAAGAGATTTCCCGGTCAGTGAACAGAAAGACGTTCATTTTATGCACTTTCCCTTTGTTCTGTGAAGAGGGGTGTTGTCGATTTCCATTTTTCTTCTTTTGCTTTTTTGTTGGGAATAACGCAAATTTTTTTTTTACTGTTGAATGTGATTTTCGCGAGGGCTGTGCTGTCTTTGATTTGATCCATCCCTTTCCTCATAGGTGGGGTTAGGACATATTGGTGTAAGTCTTGTGGTTGAATATAGATCCTCCATGTGATGCGTAAGTTTTACAGGAGTTGTTGTTGTTGTTGCAAGAAGAGGAAGAAGATGGAGGAGAGAAGAAGAAGAGGAAGAAGGGTAATGATTCCAGGTAAGACAGGCAATCAAGAATAATTACCAAAAAGTTTAAATTTAAAAAAAAAAACCAATTAGTTTTTCTCTCCTCTACATGAAAATTCTTTGTAGTAAAAAGGTGAAAAAATAAAAGATCAGGTAGACCAGTCACTTGAATCTAATCTCACCCTCTTCTTTCCTTCCTTCCTTCTTTCTTTCTTTCTTTTTAAATTTTCCTTGTTATAAATTTGGCCAACTACTATATATGTGTAGAGCCATAGATATATGTGTATATAGTTCTGATGCGGCGCACGTTAGCATAGGATGCTGGTCCCCATCCAATGAAAGACTCAATAGAACATTTTTGCACCCTTCATTGTTGCACCTTGCACTCACTCTCCATTATTATTATTATCATTTGGTCGTTTCTTCCTCTTCTCGTCCCTCCTTTTCTGCCTCAAGTTTTCTGCCCATGAGTGTGGTCGTCGATCTTCTCTCTTTTATGGCTCGCCATGCTCATCATTGGTTGTGTTGTGTGGCTATCTTGCGCCCCGCCCCAGTGCATTGGCCAGATATCCAAGCGGGTCTCTTGCAAATTCATCTCCTTCCCATCAAGGTGAGTCTTCCATTTCGAAAAAATTCATGAAAAAGCTCAGGAACGTGTGTTACTGATAGAGCACGGGACGGATTCGAAGAATGTGCATATTGTTGTGTGATTTTCAGCAGCGGAGAGATGGTGCGAGGGGGAGAGAGCGTTTCCGCTGAAGAAGAGAAGAGGGAGTTTGGGCGAAACCGGGATGCTAGATGTTAAAGATAGTGGTGGCAAGAAGATGAAGTCGGCCAAGTCGGGGAATGCGAGAACGAGCAAGAAAGATGCGAGGCGAGATGACATCGACAAGGGTGGCGACGTCGAATTCGAAGAAGGGCGAGGCCAAGGTGGAGGGGAAGATAAGAAGGTTTTGGTGAGCATTGAGAGCTCCGGTGCAAAGAAGAAAGGGAGAGGCGGCGCGCTCATGGAGGGTTCGAGGTGCAGCCGCGTCAACGGGAGAGGATGGCGGTGTTGCCAACAGACTCTGGTGGGGTACTCGTTGTGCGAGCATCACTTGGGCAAGGGGAGGCTCAGGAGCATGACGAGCGTCCGGAGCAAAAGCAAGAGACCCAACTTGCCACCGCCGGCACGAGCTGACGAACTGCTCCTGGAAGAGAGAGCTCCAGATTCACTGCCGAAAGCGGAAGGCCCCGAAGATGGAGATGAAGAAGATGAAGGCGACATCGAGGAGAAGACGGCGGTGAAGAAGAAGGTGAAGCTCGGGATGGTGAAAGCTCGCTCCATGAGCAGCCTGCTCAGCCAAGCAAGCAGCGCAGCTGCAACCGCCGGCTCGCCGCGGTGATGATGCTGGGAGCATGGAGAGGAGAAGCATGTGTGGGTGCCAAGTCCAGGTTAGCAACAATGCTAGCCATACTAGGATTAGTCCATGTATCGGTATGCAGCGAGGGATTCGACACACTCTTGTTAGCGTACGTAGCGTCAGACAACGTCGGGGAAAGAACCGGCGACGAACAAGAACGGAGGTGTGGGTATTGATCTACTAGGTCAACTGTTTCTAATGTTTTCGAGCTGTGTATTGTTTTCATGTAAGAATCGGATAAAAGAAAGGGTGTGTGTTCTCCGATGATGCCGGAGATTTTCGTTTTTTTCTTTGGTTTTCAATTTTCGTTCAGTTTGGATTATTCTTTGATGCTCAGTGTCATATTTATATTTTATATCCTTTTTTTTTTTTGGGTTTTGAGGGGGTGGGGGAGGGGGGTTGGGAAAGTTATTACTAATTTATATAAGATCTGTGCGTGGAACCCCAGACGACCGAAGCTTTTTGATGATCACTGTATCATTATTTGACTCACGATGAACGGGGTATGATCTGGCGTTTGGCTGCTGTCACATGCGATTTGGAGTTTACTACTCGAAAAAGAGAAGAGTATGTGGTCAGAAAATTAATCATAACATGGGACAAACATTGGACAAATTTTCATTCAAAAGTTGTGAACAGAAGGGAAGGAAAAGGAGGAAGCCGTGCGGCATGGAGACATTTATTTTGATGGCGCGTTAGCTCAAAATAGAATAATGCGAGCCAGTCAAACTAATCTTAGGTAGATTCGCAATTTATTGCAAAGGTATAGAGCTATATGGGTACAAGAAAAAATTTGGAAGTTGTTCATGAAATGCCAAAGGCTCGAAAACATCCACGACAGCTTAGCTGTCGGAGAGTAGAGACCGAGACGGGACATCTTTGGAACCTCATATCCGTAACCCTAATTCTTATCACATGTAAGGAAATGCTTCCCTCCATCTTTTTCTCCATGTCGATGAAATCTCCACCCCATGACTGATAATGCAAGAGTTCAAAAGAAATGGACGTCTGGTCAATTCTGTCGCGCGACCTGTTATGTACGTTTGATACACTTCCGATACGTTTTTTTTTTTTAATCAAGTGGGTCTCCTGCGATCAAGTGGTCGATGAGGATGTAGCGCACCGAGTGATGTGCGCCTGGCATCTAGATCACGCAATGATGTATCACGCTGTTAGTCTCGGAACCCATTTCATGCGGATAATTTTGATTTGCATGAATTCATCTAAGTTGGTTTGGTCCATTTTTGACAGATAAAAAGCTCCCAAGAGAAAGGCATGTTCTGTTTAATAGCCGACCGTGTCTATATCATTGTGCATGGAAATCATTCAGCATGAATTTATAACATAATCCAATTTGCACCGAAATCATGAATTTGCATGGATAGTTTTAAGTGCAGTATACTAAGTTTCCCGCAGTTTATCACCTTATTTTCTTGGTGATTATTTAAATGAGTGTTAAATATTAGGTCTATCTCGATTATTTTGATTGATAGGTGGACTTAGGAAATACCCATTGTTCATCCATTTTTGTCCTGCAACACAAAGTGTTAATCACATTTCACTAGAGTTTAGTAGCAAGTGCGACTCTTCGAGGACCTATCAATATGTAATTTGTGCTCCCTCCGGTTTAACCAAATCACCATCGTTCCCATTTTTTTTTTTTCATTTTTGCCTCTCTATACTGATGTCACATTGACTAGATATACCGCCTCAGTGGTAATTCCGTTCCATTTTTTTTTATTCATTAGGTTTTTTTCCAGAGTTAAGAACTACTTAAGCATTTTGCTTTTTAAGATTTTATATATCTTACAGGAATACCAAGACAGTTCGTATTCTTTATTCTTACTTGGATGTAGAGTACTATGAATCAAAGTCCTCGAAATATTGGTCTCGCTATTTCTTACATGCGATTGACATAGTTAATTTTTTTTTTAATTTCTTCCCAATGAGGTTAAGATCTCGCCGTTAAGTTCGATACTGTTTGAATGGATTACATCAAGAGGCCTTGGATCTCCAAAAATACAGAAGATTTAAAGGCAAAATCAACAGGACCGAAGGAAGAAACCACAGTTTTGGCAAACCATTCCAACAGTCAGAAACTAAAGAGACGAATCGCGATACATTGGCGACTTAGATGAGAGGGCTTGAAGATCGCCGGTGACGACTTGTGATGATGTTACTCCAACGAGGGAAGAATGCTTGAGAAAAGAGGTATGGAAGCCAGAGAGAGAGAGAGAGAGAGATTAGGGCAAGATCTCGCTAACTTTGAAGAAATGAAGTCGATACGGAGAGAAGGAACTGGAGAGTTTTCATGGAAATATATTTCCCCGGTGCAGTAAAAATACGAGTTTGTGCAGTTAAACCTAGTCTTCTGAACACCTCCCGAAATTGTACGAATAAACCCAAAGCAAAGTGTAAAGAAATTACAGCGTTTTGGAACCGTAATTTTCTGTATCTTTCAACTGCATTATTGGAAAAACCGCAATAGCCCCATCGTAAAGAAAAGCATATTTTATTTGTAGCGTCCGAAACGATGCAAGACTCTATAACTATCATTGGATGGAAGTTTATCATGAGTAAGGCAACGTCAAACTTTATTTTTAACTTTTTCTAGTTCAATCTCTTGTACATGTCAATACTTTTAAGGCTTGGCTATACTTTTGGCACAGTTTTTTATCGGACGATGATCACTATCCATATGTTTTGGTTTAACTCATCAAAACCCTTCTTCTCATCTTTCTCATTTTCATTAGGGTTTTTGAAGATAAAGAACTACTCAAGCATTTGACTTTAGCTTCTGTCAATCAAGAGAGTTCGTATCACACGTTCTTGTTTGACATGTAAAGTAAACTACCGTAATCAATGTCCTCTAAACCGATAACGGATATAATCATCTAAAAAATGACGTGACGGATGAAGTCAAAAATAAAATGGAAATTTATATTTACCAACGGGATCAAAATAACAGGTCTTGCCATTTCTTAGGTTCGATCGATGGACATAGTTTAACTAAACTGAATATATGAAATGACTTCTTCCCGACGTCTTCCTACTTCTTCTGTGCCATTTCTTTCCTCCCAAAAGATTGAGCTGCCCCGGTTGCAAAGTTCAAAAATGGACCGTCTTATGTGTATGTTCGCATGTCCTACCATACCCCACCATAGCAAAGAAAATTATTCCTCTCTCTCTCTCTCCTCCTTTTTCATTAAGGATGACGTGTACAGAGGATGTGTTGGGTGGGATCTATTGGGAGCTATTGAGGAAAAAAAATTGAAATTTTGAGTAGAAAAGGAGAGGGATGAGTGACCAAAAGACAAAAAAAAAAAAAAAGGTGACGACAAGCCAGGCTGGTGGACAGCAGAAGCATTATTAGAATTTAGTATGGTGATGTTGATGGACATCATCCTCCCATTTGCCTTTGCCGCCAATCTGGCTCCTCTTCTGTGCTTCGGTTTCGGAAATTTTAATAATCATCCACCTCACCATAAAGTTAACTTGGTATTCACTTATGTTATTGGTACGCAACACAAGTAACTTAATTGCTGTATGCTATGTTATTCTGACCTATATGTACATGTATAAAATAGCTTACTCGTCAAAAAGTTTGTTTGGGAAGCCGGCAATTCTCCGAATTGAGACGTATGTGCACGTATTTGAATAGTTCACAGATGAACTTTAGTCTTTCTTATTAAACGATGGTGATTGGGTCGAGACTGATCATGATAGATGGATTGCTACTTTTGCAGGACATCTCTATCAACATTCCTTGGAAGAAGCATTAGGGTATCTTGTGCTCATCTGCTTCGTGGAGAGAATAACGAGGTATTACCGAGTGATTTTATATTTGTCGATTGTAGCTTTTGGATGCACACGAGGTAGTAATGAAACGATCTCAAGATACCAGATTGGTTGTTGGTGAGATGAAAGTATCCGTGTAAGCTAATTTTGCGAATGACACGATGGACGGAATCGATCACGTTACAAAAAATGTGTCGAGAAGTTATATCTTTCTTGTTGGGTCTTGTATTGTCTTGAAATGGGTGTAGTTTGTTATAGTAATAACTGGTTTATGTGTCAAATATTCGTCGCATTACCACTTCAGAATTATCGAGTTTCCCAAGTCGAGCGCCATGCCAAATCCTTCTTGAGCTTCCTAGTGGATGATGCTGAGCAATCGACTGTAGTTTTCGTTCCCTTTGCAAAACCGTGCTTTTTTCGCGATTCTCGATCGTGACATTCTTTCCCCATGCTCGCAGCTTACGTCGGATATTAGGGACAACTGAACTGTGTACGTGGTGCATGACAAAAATCAATGTCGAGATCGCGGTATTCCTCTTCTAACTCCATGGCCTGTTCATGTCTCAAAATCCCAAAAATGTGCAGAAGGAAGAGAGGATCTTGCTCAATATATCAGAATGCATCTGGGCAATTATGGAAATATCAGAATGCACGAACTTGCAGACTAAAAAGATCAGCCGTTATGGAGCATATACCAGCAGGTATATGCATAATGTACATGCCTTCGGCCATATCATGCTTGAGTTGGCCAGCCTCACGCATTCTTTCCAGTTATACAGCTTAGAAACCAAGTTAAAATCCCGAATTCGCAAAACTTTCGTTAAATATATCGAAGAGCTCATGTATAGAACTTCCTGAGTTGTCTTGTCCAAATTTCCTTTAGCCGGGATGACAGCACCAGAAAAATAGTTTCCTCCAGTTTGGACACCTTCCCTGCATGCATAGACATAGCAGTGAATACCAACATTCTATACAGAAATTTCTAGGAAGGATTTCTGGCAAACATTATAGTGTTCCTGTCCACTGTTCAATACAAGCAGTGCAAATTGGAGTTCTTATCATTAGTAGTGTACTCACTGCAGCTGATCCGAGGCTCTGATCTTCACTCTGTGATTTGCTGATGGATCCATCGACGTATCTGTTTTGGTCCACTTGAAGCGCGAAGTGCTGCGCGGGATAAGCCCCGCCCCATGTTACAAATGCGTGGTTCGTCCTAGCATCCGGCACCTTATATTGCGACGCTAAGCCATGTCCGACTGTGTTCCAATGATTCATTTGCTGCTTTTCTTCATTGGACACTCCCACGTTCTTGCCCGGCACCGTGTTGCCAGCGGAATTCATCTTCTCTTTTGCTCCCGGAACATATGCAGCACCTTGATCAGCAGCTCCCTGTCCAGGTTGATTTTTCCCGAGATAGCTTGAGTAAGACTTTCCCAAATCGATCGAGAAGCACGCGTCGCTGAACTGATAACTTGGAGTCGCGTGGCCTTCAGATAGCAGAGTTGATTTATCCTCTGGACGAGTCAATTCTGCGGTCGGCGGAGTTGAAACTGTGTTGAGTCTTCCTCTACACAAATCGGGACTTTTCGTCCAGTCACTCCTGATGGTGGTGTTCTCTCTTAAAGAGCTAGGCTTCTCGACCCATTTAGCCGCTTCAGTCCTCGTAATTTTCTGCACTAGTAGTTGCATTACTTCTTTGTTCGCATCTTCTTCCCCATTTAGGTCCGCTCGATGGCAAGAAATCGCACAAGTGAGGTGAATATCGAACTCGCAGAGGCTACATCTGTATAGCCACCCTCTGTAGCTGGGTTTATTGCACAGATCACACCTGAATTCGTATGGGAGTGAGAATAACAACTTGAGCACATGAGGGTGAGAAGCGATTGTGATCGAAGGAGGCAGGGCCGAGCATAACGCGTGATAAGAAATGCCACACACCGCGCAACTGTAGCGAAAAGAACCGTTGACCTGCTGTTCGCAGGCCTTGCAAGTGGAGTCGCCTCGGAAAGATGAGGATGTTGAGAGAAGGGTCAAGCAGTGATCTGGATGGGCGGGAAGTTGCAGCTTCCTCGGCATGTTGAAGCAGAGCCGGTGCAGGAAGAAAAGGCAGCTCTTGCAGTGGTAGTACTCCGCTCCTGGGAGAAAACATAGTTTGCATCCGAAACACCTAGCATTTTGCGCAGGAGGCAAGTTTGTGAGCCCCAGAGGATGGTCATGGCTAAAGTGATGAAAGACAGCTTCCTTTCTCTGTACTTCCATCGCTGCTCGCTCCTCTTGGAGTCACAGGAAACCTATTTCATCGGCTGTTCGACGAGTCTCCGCTATTCAGTTCTTAAGCAAGCACAAAAGAAAAGACGGACTGAAAAAAAAAAAGATTAACGACATCCAATGCTTTGAGCTGTGCAAATGAAGTTCATATCATTTTTAACTAATTTATGGAATTGAGTCCATTTGGAATGTAGAATGGCGAAAGAATTGCGCCGGCCTCCGTCTTTCTTGATTACAAAGTCGCACTTTGTCATCTCCCCGAAACCCAACTTGAAGATAACGAAGTCGACAACAAAGTAATGGCCGGCCGGCCTGCTGAAGTGAAAATGTTGGGGTATTCGCAAATGTTCCAAAGTCTTCGCATAAAATTTTGGGATATCTTTTCATTCTCTCATCTGCCCAAGATGTGGACCTTCATCCTAGGAGTCAACCAAAACAAAACAAGTGCAGGGAAGCTTTTGGCAGAAGTCAAATGACGTGCGATGATCTTGAAAACTTTCCTTTAGGTACATTTGGACATTGACAGACCAGACATTTTGAGGTTCTCGCAGTTCCTACACTATGAAGAATTGGAACCATGTCTGAGGGCTTTATTGTTCTTATTAAGTGGCTCTTACCTATTCACTGTTGAGAACAAAATCCTGATAATTCCTGAGCGTTTGGCAAAATTTCGAAAGCTGGTTTTCTCCCAATTCGGTGATGAAGAGTGGTTCATCGTTGCCGATGAACATCTGCCTTGTGCACGAGAAAATTGGAAAGAATGCTGAGAGAAGGAGAGCCCGCTGGCCATTCGTTCACACAAACGTTTATGTATTGTTGAACAGAAGCTGTCATCTTATTCAAGCATTACAAAACAGTGCCTAATGTGTCTGACATTTAGGCCAGGAAATTAGTCGAGAACAGTTTAATCTGAAAGAAACTGGAGCCTTCACTTCCAGTCCATGATGGATGACACCCTCGCTAACTCATTCGATGATCATTCAAACGGAGTGCCCGTGATCGACGACATGCGGATTCCCATTGTTTGCGGCGACTGGCGGAGGCCGAAGGGGAGGTTTTGGCGCTGAAGCAGCAGCAGAGGAGGAGCAACTGATGTGGACGTCGAACTCGCAGGCATCGCATCGGTACAGCCACTGGTCAGAACCGGGGATGCCGCAGAGGTCGCAGCGGAAGCCCTGGGAATCGCTGTAAGGAGGAGAGAACTTGAGATGCAACTCATGGGGATGGCAATGGCACCTCTTCGCGAGCGGCATGAGCAAGCACAGAGAGTGGTACTGGACTTGGCACAAGCGGCAATGATAAGAGAAGCCGGCGCCTTGGCATCCACAAGCGCTGCAGTGGAAGCACGGCGTGAGGAGGAGGTTCAAGTCGTGGCTGGGATCGGACGGGTGGTGGACCAGCTCCGGCATGTTGAAGCAAGGACGGTGAAGGGAGAAGGGACAGGCTCGGCAAGCGTAGTAATCCCTACCAGCTATCATCTGAATATTGCAGGCCGAGCATACGGCAGTGCCGGCTCCGCTGTAGTTAGTGAGTTCCAAAGGGTGCTCGTGGCTGAAGTGCCAGAAAACCAGCCTTGCCTCATCAGTGAGAGAACTCATTTTGCCGTCCGTCTGTTCGATGGAGTGAATGTTGGAATCTGTCATCGATTTATGGTGCTGGGAACTTTAGGATGGTTGGGTTGGGACAATGTCGATGTAAGACAGGCAAAGAAAAATAACAGGAGGGTTCCTGGAAATAACTTCCTCCTCGGCGAGTTTCGTGTGAATGTATATTGTTTACGTTGGGATCATTATCATGTGCATGTTTTTTTCTCCTTGTTTGTATCTTCTGTGCATCTTCCTACTGATTTACTAACGCGAATGACGGTATAGCTTCTTTCAGGGGTCTCAAAACCTCAGCTCAGCCTTCCTTCCCATCTTCCATTCCCTTCGAGGCAATTCGCGAAAAACTACTTCTAAAAAAATATTTTTAAAAATTTTTGTTCACGAAAAATAAATGAATTGAGAAAAATATTTTCTATTGATCAAAAAAACATTCCCAAAAGTAAAGAAAATGAAGAAATAATTTACCGTGGAACGCGCGCGCGCGCACACACTCTCTCTCTCTCAATGCTTCGAATATTTCAAGAATTTTTTATTTTGACCAAAAAATAATTTTTTAAAAAAATTTTAGATAACTATTTTATTTTTTATTTAACTAATTTTTTATTTTCTTCTTTTCTTTTTATGGAAGAATGGCAGTCTTTATGGCAATTTAGGGTGCGCATGGTAATACTTCTACTCCAAAAACCAACTTCTGACTAGAAATTAATTTTTCTACTTCTACTCACAAGTAGAAGTTGATTTTTTCACTTCTGCTCTCGAAGTCGATTTTTTGATGAGAGAAATTCGTTTAGTAATGGGTGAAAATTTTCACTTCTAAAACATTATCAACACAAAATATTTCTATAAAAAATTATTGTCAGCGACCGAAAATTTTTTAATTCATTTTTAAATATTTTTTTAAAAAATAATTTTATTATTAAAAACTATTATTTACTTTTTAAAATAAAAAATATTATTTATTTTCTACTCCAACAGTCGGAGACGGCAATGGCACGCGGAGGTCGATGGTAGATTGGGGCGGCAAGTGATGAGGTGGTCAACGATTGGTAGCGAGAGGTAGCAGCTGGTGGCAACCAGTAGTGGTCGGCTGTTAGCAGTAGTTAAAGGAGGTCAACGACAAGTAGTGGTCGGCAATGGCAGTGGTGATGGTCCACGTTGGTCGTTGGCGGCAGGCGACAGTAGCGATCGACGGGTGGTAATGGTCACAAGCAGTGATGGGCAATGGTTAGCGACGGTGGCGATTGGCGAGTGGCGATGGTGATACGCAACAATGGGCAAATGTTAGCGATGGGTGATAGTTGGCAATGGGTGTGGATGATAGCTAGTGGAGGTTAGCAATGGGTGGCAGCCAGTGGTGGTCGACGGTTAGCATCGGGGGCAATGAGTGGTGGACAATGGTCTGCGGTGGGCAATCGTAGAGGTCGGCGGAAGTGAGCTAATTGAAAAAAGGGTGAGGCCAGAAATACTTCTTAACATTTTTTTTTATCCAAGAAGTACTTCTTAAGTTGAGAAACAGTTTTTTTTTAAACTTCTAGAATCGAGGGAAAAAAAATTTAAAAAGTGAAAATTCACTTCATAAATAGAATTTCTTCTAGAATTAAAAATTTTTACCAAATAAATTTCTGTCTCAGAAATTACATTACTAAACGAATTTCTGCTTTAGAAATTACATTACCAAATAGATTTATGCTCCAAAAGCACTTCTAAAGCAAAAATTCACTTTTAAAAGTGTTATCATGCGCACCCTCAGTAACTCATGCGTTGCATGCAACCGAAGAGATTTGTTTTAAAGCGATGAGCCTGTTGACACCAACATGCTGCCCGATAATTATGCGACAAGCACAAGCTCCTCTTAGGGAACACGGTATCGATTCCAGAAATTCAGCGCATCTGCAAAAGGAGTATATTAGCCTACTGAACAATTCCATCTCGCGGGCCTCAGGCGCGCTCAAGGCTCAGCGGTCTGCATTTGTCCCAGTATGCTGGTGTCCGACCTCTCTGCCTTCCTACATTCATTACTTTCATTTTCTATCAAAAATCTAAAGGGGTGAACGGATGTTCGCTACTTCTTCCATGAAAAGGCGAAAAAGGACGGCCTTGTAATTTTGGCGTCAAACCAGACAACCTGACATTTTTCTTCATTCAGTCTGGAAAACTGCTTGATGTGACTCGTACGCCTGTGCAGTATATATAACAATTAGTTGAATAACGCTTGAACCAAGCTTCCTCAAGCAAAGGTCGCTAGCACTCCATATCTTCTTGGAACAACCAAACTGAATTCAAGTAGTCAGGTTTCATGCTCAAGACCTAGAAGCCTTAAATCCTGGCAGTTGCATTACCATCGGCAGAACACCCTCATAACTCTTATTTGAATAGGACTCACGACAGAACAATGGAGTTATAATAAGACGGTCTTCTACTAAAATAGTTTTATAAAGGGATGCCGCATTCTGCGTGTTGTTATTTAAGTTAGCAGAGTCTCATTTAGACAGCCCACAGGAGTGTGCCGCCTTGCTCACTAGACAAATTTACTGGACATGTTTAACATTTTTCTCAAAAAAATATCAATCCATTATAGCTCGTATCACAAAAATCAGACCGGGGATTCGCCACCTCGTCAAGGAAAACATTTGCATCTTACACAAACTGAAACTTGCATCAAGAGAACACAAGTAAAGAAGAGCAAGTTTCTCACAATTCTCCCTCCAATAACTTCATTACGTAAGGATCAGGCATAAAAGACTTGACTCGGATGACTGGACTGGAAAGAATTAAATGTCACTGTAATAATACAACTATCCAGCCGTTGTTGATGACAAGCGTGAAAGCAGATCCATGTAATGCAGACACATTGACAGTCTCAAATATTAACCGTTGAATAAAGCAACAAAAAGATAAGCTCAGACATCGTCTACTTGCACTGTCAAATCTTGAATACCCAATTCATGATACAAACCGTGGACGAACTGCATTAATGACTGATCACTCATGCCATTCTTCACCTGATAGCATGAGACAACACCCGAAGCTTCTTAGTCATTATTAAATCATAAGAAAGTAAGCTATCAGGAATCAAATCAGAAGAGAAAAACAATGAGGTGAAGAAGAAAGGAGGGCAACACCTATTAAATCAAAGTTACCTGTACCGAAAGTGAGCCAATCGCATGACCAGGAACCAATTCCCAGAAACGAGCCTGAGACATCTCTTTTACATCTTCTCGAGCAGTAATCTGTCCACAGTTTTGAAACCTTCAGTAACTGCTAATAAATTGACCAATTTACATGGGCAGAATGTAAAGAAATACATAATCACCTGTCTGCAGCATTTGCTCAATGCTGAAGTTGGCATACTAGGTGGAGCCATTTGGAGCAATATACCCCCACTCGCTTTAAAGAGTGGCATAACAAGCACAAAGACTGCCACTGAAACTAGTCCCAAACACAGTACCTCTGCATTCTGAACCCTGCAGAGCAAAATTATTAAAGTCATCTCACGCAAACTTGAGAAAGAAAAAAGCAAGCAAAACTTGCAGGTAGTCTTCCTCGCCAAAATAGATCAAGAATGGAATTAGTACTTACCCAATGGACAACAACCAGGATGCAAGGATCAAACCTGCACTGAGAAACAAATACACGCAAGCTTAAGATGGATTCCTAAATTACAAATACATAGAAGGGCAAACAGAATGCAAGAGTGGTTTTATACCTGCGAATGGAATCTGCAAGAACGTGCAGGCAAACTGAGTGGTAATTCATGTCTTCAGCTTTCCTATACACTGCAAGTACACAGAACGAGAGATAAGTAGCACATAAGATGTATATGCAAATTCTATATAAGCTAAATTTTCCTTATCTTTTAATATAAATAAACACTTATTTCAGTTGAGGATTGCGAAGTCGGGTACTTGGTAGCACTGTGATTCCTCCAAAAAAAGCGCCTGATTAAATAGCCCCAAACCAAGGTGATAAAGAAGAACCTAGATGTAATGCGACAAACATGTCCCAAGCATAAATGCACCATAACATTAATTTCAAATTCGCATGCCTCCCTATGGTTAAAAAGCAGGTGAAGGCCCTATAAACGAAAGGTTTGAGCATTTATGTGACTTTTTTAAGTCCACATCAGAGAAGAGAGAACGAGTTAGTCCATGTCAGCGAAAAATTAACCCTGTTAAGTCCATGCCAGAGAAATCAGTCGCCATATCAGTAAAGGATGCGTGGTGACTTTTTAAAAAAAGGGACGATTTTGAATTTCCGAAATGGTATAGCAACTGCTGGACAATATTTTAATTTAGCAAATGTACAGTCAGTTAGTTCGATTGGCCAGTGTGATTTAGTTTTAACAATAATGGTGACACCTAATCATGCATACTAGATAAGCATTCCATTCAAATTATAAAAGTGAAAGGGAAAAAAACCAGTATGTCGACTAAGCAGACTCACCTATATTAATACGAGCATAGTTCCTGAAAAACCAAACGCCAATAAGATTCACCGATAAGTTGGTCACTGCCGAAACTATCAAGTAGTGCCTACAACCACAAGCAAGACAGAAGATAGATGATGCCATTAGAAAAGAGTATGTATAATATTATAATTTCAGTTGCACTTTAGTCAGTAGGAAGAGATCACAAAAGTATGCATGCATATATGATAATATACAACCATGGCATGTGACAAGGGAAAAGCTGAACCCAATCCAAGCGAGATCCAATTTCAGTCATGCACCCACAAGACTACGAAGGGACATAAGCTTTCAGCTAAATGATAAATAGAACCCAAATGACCTTTCAGCCTTTCTCCATGCATCTTACTCTAAGTTGATACTCGAATGAGGGAGACTTCAACAGAAACATCAGCTGTAATTAAGGAATTTGAGTTTGACACTAGAATTTCTATTCATCATTCTCATCAAGACAGGTGCAACTCAATGTTCCAACTGCTAACTTCAGAAAACAATGAAATATTATCCACCTTTAAAATAAAAAAAAATCTAAGTCAGAGGATCCTGGTTAGCTGAAAAACTGACACTAACTGGATTTGAGATGATGTTGAACCAATTAGTAAGGCAGGAGTCAGATGATTTTTTCCTATGACAAGGAAGCCAAATGCCAAGCTAGAGTTCTTCGAAAACCTGTCGCTTACATGTATCACATAAAACCCAGATCGCAGCCATACATTTTCCAGTATTAGTATCTCTATAAAATACATGGACAGACAAGAGGCATGGCTAAGCAGTTGTCCCTTCTAGCATTGACAGCTCATGTTAAGCCACTCAAGCACCAAATCACACTGTAATGACCTCTTTTTGTCTCCTCTTCCTTTCTATTTTTCCAATTTAAATGTTCAACAATTGCAACAAGAAGGTTCTTTCCAATAATGCTATCAGATTTCCCAAAAAAAAAAATAAATAAAGAACTCACTTGTGCTCAGATTCATCTTGGATGAAGGCATGAAGGGCTTCCACGGCAAGGGAAAATGACATGAACAAAAGAAAGAGCTGTCTAAACAAGCAGCAGAAATCACATGTTAGTTTATCTAACATGATCAGCTCCAGGAAATGGTAGATGAATGATGTGATAGAAGACCAGTGCAGTAAAATCAGGGAAAGATAGGGAGGAACAATCACATAAAAGGGCAAACCAGAACAGGCCGCATTTTCTAGTATAGACAAGTGGTTACACCTAAGGGTACTTAACAGGAGTACGTCCTCTCACATATTCTCTTAAACTGGTTATTCAGATAGCAAAGTGAGGGTGCCGGATATCTTCTCTCCTTCATTTAAGGGGAGAAGGGTGGCTGGAAACTTCAGCTTAAAATAGGTTCCCAGAAGAAGGGCTAAACTAGCTACACAACACGCACTTTAGTAAGGAAATGGTGACAAACTTACGGCATTAGTAAATGCAGACAAAACTTCTAGCCTCTTGTACCTGCAAGAAGCAAAACAATGATCAGTCAAGCACATACATCGTTTCAAAAACATGAAAGGTTTATTTAATTGATTTCTCAGTCAGGGAGAAAAACATAAGGCTGAGAAAGAAACCAAAGGGCCTCACACTCGAGAACTTTTTGGTAAATAATCATTTCATCAACTCATACAGAACCACGTCAAAGTAACCTTCACACTGTAAAATGAACTCAGCCCGCTCACTAATAACATAGAAGACACGAATTCAGCTAGCTCTAGGGATTTTAGATACGTCTAGTCAGTGAGAGTAAAGTTCAACATTACTCACCCATAAGTGTAGCATCGGTCAGGCTTCTTGCGAGATGCAGCCATTGCAAACAACGAAAAGGTTAAGAGTCCACAGCCAAACGTCAGATGAAATGCATCGGAAACCAAACCTGAGAAAATATCAAAGACAATATTGAAGGAGCAAAGTATATATTCGAAAATTAGCTTGCTAAATCATCAAATTAGTGTTCTAAATAGTCACGCTTCCATAACATGAAGTCTTAATACATTGCACGGAGCTTCAATCAAAGAACTAAAAATCGAATCAATCAAAACAAGAACATGGCTAGATAGTTAAAAGGTAAGTGATGAAAAGAAGAAAGCAGTAAGCAAAATAACCAAATCATTTCTAAGTATTAATCAAAGTAAAGCAAACATAACGCCACGCTGAACAATTTTTCGGTATACACTCAAAGCCCATGGCAACAAGAGACAATGTCATTACCTACGCGGCCTGTGAAAAGGCCGATAGCCAATTCGGCTGTCGAATACGCCACATTAAGCGAAATCAACCAAAACGTCCTCTTCATGTACCTATTTCCAGACCTTACAACGTTGAAGAAGGACACCACCAAAAGCAACACACTCCTCTGCCTCCTCGAACCCTTCCCCTCTCCTCCGACCTCGCCCTCCCCCAACGAATGAAATCCCGCGGGTATCTCGACGCACGAAGCGCTGCACGAAAGCAGGGGCTTCGCCGGATCGTTATGATGGATGGAGATTGGGGTGTGGGGCTCCCAGGACTGGCGGAACGACGGCTGGCGCGAGTAGGCGAGCCTGCGATCGCTCTCGCCTAATCCGAACTCGCCGTTCCGCTCGCTCCAACGCCTGTCTCCCTCCATATCCTATGGGAGCGTCGGGGGAAGTTTTCGACGGCGAAAAGCCCTGAGATCGGACGTCCCCGAGGACCGGTCGATTCCGGATCCCCGACTTCTTAAAGGTCTTCAGATTTCATCGGCGCATGATGATGAGGAACACGGAAGCGCGAAAACCCTAAGAGTGCCCGTGCATAGATCGATCGATGCCTGGAGCTCTCGCGTGTGGGAGTTATGCTCGGTGGAAGAGACGAGAGAGGAGAGGACGTGATCGTAGACTTCGTGTCAAAGTAAACGGCGGACCCTGCTCTGCTCTGCTCGCTCGCTCGCTCGCTCTCGCTTCCCTCGTTTCGTTTTCGTTTTCTTTTCTACCTTGTTCCTAACAAACGGCGGGCTTTTGGTAATTTCGTTTCTTCATTTTTCCCGGATAGAAAAGTTTTTTTTTTCTTACGCTTAAAATTGGATTGATCTATTAATTACACAAACAAATGTAACTTTCTTCTTCTTTGGCAGATTCGAGAGCGTCGCATATATACCACCACCAATCATGCGCTATTTGGCAATAATTCTAATTTTCTGATTTTATTTATCGAAACAGGAAAAAAAATAATAAACATGTGTTAATAATATAAATGATTATGATTATCAAGTTCTCTTATTCTACTCCCAATTGTAGATTTGGAACAGAAGCAAGGTCGACAACCTCCATCGATCCTTGAGCAAGGTTGCGAGCCCTCACCCAGCAGCCGATGGGGATCGCGAGCTTGTGGCTGGGCCAATAGAGGTTGCAAGCTCTCAACCGACAAGGCTGCCAACCCAAACCAAAAGAAAATAAAATAAAAAAGACAAAAAAAAATTATTTAAAAATAATTATAAAATCAAAAAAATATTAAAATATTATTAAAAATTTGCCACATTAATACCGGCTAGTCAAATGGATGAAAATGGCACAATTACAAAAATTTTATGACTCGATTGGAAAAAAAAATTATTATGAAATTGACACAATTACAATATATTTATGACTATTTTTGGAATTTTTGAAGAAACAAGACCAAAATTTAAGTGCAAATTGTCTATTGAGTTTATGTTCTTTCTTAAGGGTCTTACATAGGTCTCATGCTCCATGAAATAAATAGAGTAATTATGAATTATACATGATTTGTATTCATGTTATTAGTGATGTTATATAGGTTAACTTTACAGTGACAAGACGTAATTGTTTGACTTAAAAAAAATTAAAAAGAGAAATTGTTCTAAAGAACATAAATTTTTCGCAGTTACCAAACGTATTTTCATTCTCTAAAATTCATTTAGGGAACATAGTAAAAAATCAATTCTAATCGGAAATCGTTGCCAAACGCGCAATTATAGTAGTCCCCACGTATCTCTTCGAATATTTTATTTTACAATGTGCTTACTTTTGATAAACAATAAGATTATTGTTTTGATTTGAGAAAACTGAGTAGGTTTTTTGTTTTATATCATACAGAAAACGCTTTGCTTCTTTCTTTCAGTTATGTGTAACTATTGAGTTTCTCGATGATTTTAGTAAAATAAAAAACATATCTATAAATAGAAGTTAGATATGAAAGACCGATGTTTTGAAATGATGATGATGAATAAACACAAATGATTAGCCGCAAACCAATCATCAATTTCAATTACGAAACGTCTAACTAAACTACAAACTCGTCAGATGATTATGATGTTCATAAGTGAAACGAATGACCGTAACGAGACGTTGTCTTGCTTGTTTAGGACTGAGAAAACATCTCCACTTGATATCGAAGTTTGTAATTATCTAATGGAACCTTTACATTTGGTCTGCTAGTGTAAATTCCCAGAGCAAAGCCTTCGAAGAACGCCAGAAAAATCGACCTCGACAAGTCGTCGTAATACAGGGTTCACAAGGATGCAGCTAACGATGTCGTCGAGCAGGTGTCACTGACCTATTACTACATGATCCATTCGATCAATCAGGATAAGCTGTTCACAAACGATGTTCCTAACCAACCCGGCCACTCGCTTAGTAAGCTTACGGAGAGGAAACAGGGCATTGCCGACCCAACCAAGGCCAGCCATATGAACAAACATGTGATCTTGGAGGAAAAATGAGAACTGGGCTCCGACTTGACAAGAGAAAGGCAAAAGCAATGTAACTTGACTTTTAACTACTGACCAGCAGAAAGGATCAGGACTGAGACGTCAAAACTCAAGGCACGACTCTATTTGGCTACCTATGATCACAAATGGGCAAAGGTAAATTGGCCACCGAGAACTTGAAATTTCTGTAGGGTTAACATTTTATTGAAAGGAAAACCCTGAAAATTGGCTATCTTGACTGGAAATGAGATACAAGAGTGCAAACTGGTAGTGGTCACGTGCAACTTATGTACGATTTCAACAACAAGAAAGGACAATTTAAATCAATGTAGACTGGAGAACTTCACTTATGTAAACATCAAAGTGGACTTAGAAGCAGCTTGCTCACAAGCATCAACATTATCCCATACATGCACAATTACCGAATCCAGCTTAAATAAGCTCAAAAGGAATAGTAAAACAGACAGTGATATCATTGTTGAAAAAACATGGGACTTATTCAAAATGAAGAACATGCCTTCAACCAGCTTGACCATGCAAGTTAACTTATAAAACCTTCATATAATGGACCGAGCATTTGCATCAATCCCTTGAAGGATACTGAAATTTGATGGTCCAACAGTGTCGAGAAAGCCCCTGATTGACAGCTCTGGGACCAATACCTTTTGACCTAGCATCTCATGATCCAGGAAGATGACAACAACAGTAATGTCATCGTGAAAAAAGCGTCTGATACCCTTTTCAACCTTCTTAAGATCAGCATATCTCATCTCCCTCTTCCTGGCTGCTTCATTTAAAGCGGCTTTTAAAAGTCTTCGAGCAATTCCCTATAATACAAGAAGAGCAATGGAAGGTGACAATGTTGATATAGGTGTAAATCTTAAAATGAAGAACCATAACAGATAACCAACATACTGCTCTAGGGTTCTTATGCACAATCTCAACAGCTTCCTGATTGGAAAGGTGTTCCCAGAGACCATCAGATGCAAATATGAGAAATTTGTCGCTAGGTCTTAGAGTTCTCAAACATAAGGTCGGTTCTGCCGTAAGCACAGGCCTACGAATGGGCTCAGCAAGGTGAAACCGTGGAAATGAAGGGTCAAGAGAGAACTCGGGCCTCTTCAAATACGCATCTCCTATAGATCTGGATACCTGACAAAATTTCACAGAAAATGAGAGATGTGAACTCTTGAAACAACGTGATAATCAGCACTTAATTAAGTGCACATACATAATCAGTATACCATAAACAGAATTCCTTTGGTCAAAAGGAAAAAAAAATCGAGCAAGATGCCACTGCAAGAAAGTTTGCTCGTTACGCTGAGAAAGAGAGAGGCACGAGAAAAAAAAAACCAAAATAGAGATGGCATTTCTATTTCAAGAAGACTAAAAGGACACTCATGCTATTTCATTTATATAAATCTATTAAACACATAAAAAAAAATAAGAAAGTATTAACACGACCTGTTTTAGAAGCAATGTTTCTACCTGGTAAACCTTTTGCTGTCTCTATTACAGAAACATTAGCCCAAGACTCCATCACTACCAGAAGATAAAGAGGCAGCCTGAGTACGTCGATGATAATTTGTTTAATTTAGTCAAAGGAAGCCATTATTCGTTTTTCTATTGTGTGTTTTCTTTAAAACAATATGTAGAACCCAAAACCACATATTGCTAGCAAGAATGACCCTTGATAGATGACGATAGTTACCATCATTGAAATACCCTATTGAAATATGGTCAGAAGGAAGCTATTGAGAATTTCTGCATCATGAAAGCTTTTCTGAAGCTGTTTTAGGCTGGCTACTGGGCAAAAAGTTTAATCTAGTTTCAGACTCAAAACTTCGTTGGGATTTCAATATTAAGGAGGTCCAATTTGTCTCCATTTGCAAACCTCCACTTAGCCCTTTGCCACCAGGTACAGCAACAAATTAAAAAAAAAAAATGAATACGTAAACTGAGGAATGCAACCAAACTCTTTGTTTCTCTAGTCAAAGGGGGAAAAACAGAAGAAGTGGTATTGTAATCTCATCTTGCAACCAAATATTCAATGCCCTCAGGCAACGGTGAACATAAAATGCTAATCTCATGCTAATCACTCGTTTCAAATGAATCATGGTCATGTTCATGCAATTGCACAATCTTTGTCTAGTAAATTGGTTGCTATTCAATTCCAAACCACAGCTACCATGCGCTGTGAAACAATTACTCGCAAATGATCACGACCATTTTTGTCAATCTATCACAGCTTCAGAAAAACACACCCCAAGTTTCCCTCACTGTACTTCCCCCAGCACTGCACGTCACATTAATCACGTTTACACAGGAAATGCCTCCTGAAGAGAATATCCAGTATTTCAGTTGAAACACTCCAAGAATGTTCTTCTTTCTTCTGATAAGTACAAATGTTAAAGTACAAACCCTTGACAATAACAGCAAGATTATTGTCATGTGAGTTCTAAATTCCAATTTTATTGGTCCTTGAAATCATTGGGTTACTATTTCATCCCTATAGACCACAGCAATCATCTACTTGTGCTCTTCAAGTGGTTAGGTTGCCCACCATGATATACAATTGAATGCTGCTACTTCAATTCAACCATTCAATCCTTGTGAGCGAAAGTTACGAACAGTAGAGACACAATAGAAGAGTTTTTTTTTTTTTTGGTTTTTTTTTGTTTGGAAGTGGGGGTTGACCAGTGAAATGGGACAAAAATGAACAGAAGATTCTGCCAGGAAAAAATTTAGAAAGAAAGGGCACAGGGGCCCACAACAACAATCATGCAGAATGATCCAGTGTCAATTAAGAAAAAATGCTAAGTTGAATTTCAAATCTTTCACATACTTAAAGAAGAACATGTCCTTCCAAGAGAATATGAAATTGCTAATTCCGTCACCCAATAACTCTGTATGATCGAGCACAACTCTCCGGATATCATTTTGCATAATATACTATATGGTACACAAGAAGCAAACCTGAATAATGCCTTTGATACGCCATACCCCATGCTTCATGACTACAATGTGCGAATCATCTGGATGCAAGGATCTGAGTTCTTGTCTAACTTCCTCCATACTAGCATTATGGTCTCTAGTCAATTGCTCGGCCACTATCTTATTTGACCTACCTAAGGAACCTACTACTGCACGAGAATCACCGACATTAGCAACATATAACATCCCCTGCCATACGACTCCAACAAGACAGCAAGACCCAGTTGCTGCAATTAAAGGTTTTATTCCACATGTCCTGCGCACTAGAGTAAGGAATCCTTCTTCAGTGGCAGAGAAAGCACTTCTAATCAAATCTTCAGACATGGATCCACGTTCACGAGCAAGTCCTGTAAGTAAGTGGCATGCAATGTGATGCTCATAGACTCGTAATTACTGGAATACAGTCATTAGCCTAATGAAATTCAATGCCCAATATATGAGCCAGAGAAAAGCTTTGCTTTGAACTCTTTTTGGTGTGTCACGATTGCTATCAACTTTCATCCCAAAAAGCAACCCAAACTTACAAGAAACTTATACCCAACCCTGGGATTTGTGATCAAAGTCAATTTCGAGCTGAAACTCAGCTTTTAATTGTTACGTACTCCAATCATAAATCGAAAATAGCTAAAATGCAAAATATAAGTTTTCAGAAGCTATTTGTCCAGGGGAAAGAGTCAAAATTCCAATCAACAGAACATCACGCAGTCTTGCTAGAGTCAAGATGAAGGTGAATGGACTCAATTCATCGTAAGTATCCAGTTTGGATTAGTCATTTTCACCAAAGCCGCAATTCAAAAGGAAAAACAAATGGAATTCCACTTTAGACTAGAAGAAGGCTAGTGATAAAAAAGGCTAAACCAACCTACGTCTAGTTTTTGGACCATCCAGTGATTTCAATGACGACAGTTTTTCCTCCAACGTAGAGAAAAGGATTCCCATTCCTACCGTCAAACATCCACAATAGGATTTGTGAGCTGGCGAAACTGGATCATCTTTTACCAGCGTGACTTGCCGAGATTTCTATATCTATCACGTAGATTGATTAAAAACACAATCACAGCTTTAGCAAGATCACTCCCAAATATAAACAGGAAATATGAAAACAGCGCCATGGAAAAGCCGCTACTACCAAGATTGTCAAATCGAAAATAAGCTAACCAATAGCATCCAAAATTACCAGCATATTGCGAAGAGCTGATTCCTAAAACTAACGATTCACCACAAGTCCCCGGAAGGTAATTGGTTGATTTTTTTTTTTAACTTAAAAAGACCTCAAATTCGTCAAAAGCGCAAACTCAATCCCATTGCCACACAACCAAGAAACCGAAAAAGAAGGAGAACACTCACTCATCAGGTGGAGAAAGAGATGATCACAGATGAAGCGAGAAGCGTCGGGGCCACCATGCCCGTCGTAGACTCCCACAAAAGTGGCGTAGCGACCAGTCTCCACCTGGCTCTGGTCTTCGAGCACTTCATTGGCCTGGACAACCGCGAAGGAGAACTCTCCGCAGGAGTGCTTCTCCAGGTCCTTGCACCAAAGCAAAGAGTCTTCGAGCGTGGGGTCGGCCTTCTCGTCATCGCCGCCGCAATCATCCTTGCTCATACGGACATATCGACTGACCGGTCTCCAGCAAGCAGACGCTATCCTTCCCAGCCACGAGAACATCCCTCATTTCCCTCTCGAAAACCCTAAAAACCTCAAAACGAGCGCGTAGCGGGGAGGATTTCCCGTGGGCGGATCCGAACCGGAGCGAGGAATCAAGCCGTCCAGAAGGATTTCGGAGGAGCGGGGAATGTCCGGGAAATCGAAACGGAGCGACGTTCCGGAGACAGAAGAGAGAATCGCCCAGCGGTGGCACCAGAAGGACGGTTAGAGAGGCGACAGTTGACTCTGAGACCGACGCATCGGAGGAAGAGGCAGAGCGTCCAGAGCGAATCGACGGTCGGCGCAGTATCGAGAGGCGAGAGGAGGTGAAGGTGACGAAGAAGGGAACAGAGGAAGCGAGAATGGAGAGGGGCGTGCCCTGCGGAGTCTAGAGAGAGAAGCTGGAGTGGCTTCCGAACTTTCAGAGGAGAGAGATTTTGCAATGGCGCAGGTAGAGAGAGAAAAGAGGGGGAAGAGGTGGGAAGGGGAAGGAAAAGTTGACGATGCGCGTGAGCGATGCTCGCCTTTTTTTTTTACCTTCCTTTCTTTCTTTTGGTAGCAGAATTACGGGAGTGCCATTAACATAGGAGGATGACGTCACGCGTGCGGGACTGGCGCAGGTGTTCAATTTTTAGGCAAGTGCCAGTCCCATTACAGGCTTCTGCTTGCGTGGATTTATCTATTCACCGCGTGAAAACGATAAGGCAAAAGAAGACTTCAAGATAAAGATGTAATTTTTACAAAATAAATGAAACAGGTAAATCTAAAAAACGAATTAACTTGAAAAGAACGAAATCTGTGGATACCATCTATCGAACAATCTAGTTTAGAATTCAAATTCCGACTCTGCAGAAATCGAAAAGAATTCCACGGCACTTAGTAACGATCGAATTTGGTCCATCTCTCTGGAATTTGGAGCCCCCGACACCACGGTTCGATTCATTCTGCCACAATGAACTCGCAATGTCGGACATCATCAACGGACGTAGCGCCCAGTGTCGATTCGACATAAATTCACCGCCCACTTATCACCTCGATCGAATCGAGCGCGTTGTTTCTCCGGTTGAGTGCGGAATCTACACCTCTCACCGCTCTCTCCACTGCTCATTAGCGGGCGACAGCAAAAGTTGGGTTGGCTTTGCAAAGGGGTGACAAAGCGATTTGGCCCGACGCCTCTAAAGTCAGAGAGGCCCCTTTTTAGGTGGACGCTAAAGTGCAAAAAGTGCAAAAATTTCGTCGACTGGGGTCAAAAGCGCGACGTGTATAGCACGTGAGGAATGGTCTTTTTCTTTCACCTAAGTCTCGAACTTTTTCGGATGCGTCCCCGGAGGACCAACGGGGGGGGGCAACGTTGCTTTCCGAACGGATATGAGCCAACACATGGGGCACACGTGAAAGAACCTCCGAAAAGCTTTGTCCCATTGAATAAGCGTAATTATTGATCCATTATCTTCTTCAAAATTCACATTTTAATCTAGTCAGCTATCGACGAAAATGGCTACTAACAAGAGATAGTATTGCGGACGCATGCTCCGGGGCACTAGTTAACCCAAAGATTTTTCATTTTCGGTGTATTCTCATTGTACATAAACATGAGGAAAATAATATTTTGAAAATGCCGGACGGTTTTTATTTGGATATCTAGCCAAATTCCTGATGAGAAAATTGATTTTCCAAAGTTTATTCGGGAAAAAAAGGATGTTCACGATCCGCGATGGAGTAGTAGCGTCGGGAAAATATTGTCTGGATTTATTGCGTGATTATACTAAGGGCGATGAGAAAATTGATTTTCCAAAGTTTATTTTGCTTACTAACAAAATCGAACTTTATGGCGTGATTATACTCTTTTTAAGGATTTATTTTTGGACTCAATGTTGCTGAATGGTTCTGGCAAATTTCCTATGAGATTCAACAAAGTCTTGGTGAAAATAGCAGATAACAATTCTGATATTTCTTCAGAATCTCTTTAAGAAATAATTGAAAAAAGTGGTTGTATTTCTCTCGAAAGGAAAAAAAAAACGAAAAAAATGGAAGATGAAGTTCTAAATTGAACAAACACGTTTAGTGATGTATAGAGAAAATATTTGAACAGACATGACCTTTTAAAGATTAAGGAGTTATGTCTGAACAGATATAATCTTTCAAATATTAAGAAGTTATGTCTGAATAAACACAATTCGAACACACTCCGTCAAAGGCTATAAGAGCAATTTGTGAACAGTCACACTGTTTCACTAGAAAAATAATGATAATTATTAATTAGCACCAAATCAAGTTCACATGTGCACTTACATCTTTTCGATGCGGGACAAGGCACCTCTTGGTTTGGTTTATGTCGCGACCCTCTAAAAAAAATTTATTTTTAAAGGGGTTAACGGATTATTAGGTTTTTGACTAACCTAACGCGGACCCTCCCAAGCCCTACCGAATCGCAACTTTGGTTTTTGTTTAAATGATTTTGAAATTTGGAGTCGCCACTAATTGTTCTTGATAGGTCAATTAGAAACCTAAATAAATTAGCGGGAGAACTAATTTATTCCTGCGAACCAAAGATTATGAGTTCGGGGACTTGGTTACACTAGTTAATTAAAACTAATGCCCTTTCGGTACCTTAATTTCATGGATATCCTAATTTGGCAACTCATGCTTGGTTTATTCCTAAGGCTCTAGTAGGGTATTCTCTTTTGTGTTTTCACTTTTTAAATAGGATCCATGGATGGTATATATTTTTATTTGTTATATTTTTTTAAGTGCTAAAAATTCCCTGAAGCCGAAAGAGGGAGTGTGTTAACGACTTCTGTGCAGTATTACGACCTACTCATCTTTTGGGTCTGATGATTCAAAAATTAAATTATAGGAAGTACATGACAGTGAATAAACACCTCCAATGGGAGGCCTAGCATTGGCTTGACTCTTCCCTTTGGGATTTAAGGTACAGGTATTTAAGTTGCAAGTATTTAAACTACTGTAAGTAAAAACCTCCAATGGGAGGCTAAGCATTGGCTTGGCTCTTCCCTTTGGGATTTAAGGTACAGGTACTTAAGTTGCAAGTATTTAACTACTGTAAGTAAAAACCTCCAATGGGGGGCTAAGTATTGGCTTGGCTCTTCCCTTTAGGATTTAAGGTACAGGTATTTAAGTTGCAGGTATTTAACTACTGTAAGTAAAAACCTCCAATGGGAGGCTTAGCATTGGCTTGGCTCTTCCCTTTGGGATTTATAGTGCAGATATTTAAATTGCGGATATTTACATTATGGTAAGTAAAACCTCCAATGGGCGGCTAAGTATTGGCTTGGCTCTTCCCTTTGGGGCTTAATGGTACAAGAATTAAATTGCAGGAATTTATAGTATGAATGCGACATGTAGATATGGAAACATATTAGTATGACATGACATAATCGAAATTTAGATTAATTTATTTGAGCAAGGAAATTCTCGAAGATTTTAATAGTTATGATTGTTATCTGATTTAACAGATTTGATTGCTGAATTCAGATCTTGTGTCACCTTATAGATCAAGATTGCGGCTCGAACGATGGAGATGAACTTGTGACTTGCGTTGATCGGTAGAGGAATTGGTGATGGCAACATCTAGATTTAAACTCTCACCATCTTCAAGACTCTCTTTTGGAAAAAAAGGATTCTCTCTCTTTTTTTTTATTTTTTCTTTCTCTATAATTTCTTTCAATCTCTCAAAATTCTCTCAAGCATCCAAGATTTTCTCTCCCCCAAAAAAATCCTCCTCCCAAACTCACTTCTTCCTTCTTTTATAATTTACTCATCCATCTTCCATTCTAAATTTTCCACTAACTCTTCTTCATCTCATCTTCCCTTCTCTACTCTTATCTTATTTTCTTCATCTTCTCTTCTCCATCTCCTCTTCTTCAACTTCCCTTCTCTATCTCCTCTTCTCTATCTTCCCTTCTCCATCTCCTCTTCTCCATCTTCCCTTCTCTATTCTAATTTCTCCACCAACTCTTCTTTTTGTTATTTACAAAATAATCCCTCAAGTGTTAGGTATTTGCATCCTAGTCCTTGAGATTTTAAGTATTTGCAATTTAGTCCCTGGAGAAATATTTCTTTAAGTCCAAATTTTCACATAATTTTCAACACACCTTCCCTATGCTTTGGTCAAAATTTACCACATGAGTACCCCTAGAAAAAGTTTAATTTCATTTTTTTTGTTAACTTAGGGGCTAAAATCCAAAATTCAACTAAAGCCCTTTTACAAGATTGAGTCATTTTGGATAAAATTGGGTCAAGATGAAAATTTAAAATATTAGAAGACAATGTCACAACTCATAAAAAGTGAAAAGTAAAAATAAGTTGACTCAAATTGAATTTTTTAGGCCCGATTCGAGATTATGCTCGTGAAGGAACACGTGACTCGAATTGAATTTTTCTGAATTTGTGATGACCAATATGAAAATAGATTTAAAATAAAAATATTGACTATTTTTGTGTATTTTTTTTTCCTAAAATGTTATTTTTCAAAATTTTCAAGTATTTTTTGTATTTTTTTAAAAGAATTAAAAATTACTGAAAATATGAAAAATCAATTTTTGGTCAAAATTGATTCTCTAGGCTTGGCCAAGGTCCCTAAAGTTAATTTTTTCAATTTTATGAATTTTTATGAATTTTCTATTAATTTTTAAAAATGCCGAAAAATCTTGAAAATTTTTAAAAGAGAAAAGATGATTAAAAATCAGGTGTCAACACTTTATAAACAAACTACCAACAATTTCGCACTTTGTTTGTAAAAAAAATTACAAAATAAAATTTCTGAAAGAATACAACCAAAAATTTTCATGAAGGTCTCTTTAGAATTAAACTTTCATTTAGTAAAAGTATCTCAAAATTCTATAAAAGTAACCAATAGTTGTTGGCTTTAAATATATTACTCTATATAATAGAATCGAACATACCACACATATATGAATCTCTTATTTTAATGAGACGTTCACATTTACTCGGCACTATTATGGCATTGTGCTTGTGCCTATTTTGTGCGTTTTCTAGAAAGTAACCCTAACTTCCGTAAGAAATAGCACAACTTCTACGCTAATATGGGTGAAGTATCTGCCATGTGTTTTTATTACTAATAAACGCATTATATTTTCGTATTATACTTCATTAACAATATAATTTAGCCTCTAAATGCAACAGACGATACTGACTTCTCATGTCCAGGCTAATGTCAGTATCAAACGATCACTTTCGGTAACTTTTTTTACCTATTAAACCTTATAATTAGCGATATACCAATATGAGATTGAGTTACCATTATTGATAATTTCAAGTAAGGGTTTCGATCCTATTTCATTTGAGGTCACATTTATTATATCTCTGGGTAGAGCCTTTGTAAAGGGATTAGCCAGATTCTTACTTGACCTCACGTAAACAATTGTTATGATATCATCTTGAATCAATTGTTTCATGTACTAATGTCTTAGACTGATATTTATAAACTTTTCATTATAAGCGCTACTATAAGCTATTGCCAAAACAGTCTGACTGTCATAGTGAACAGAAACAAGAGTCATAGAGCCTCTTTTCCAGTTGCCGCTAAAGTAATGAATTTTGGTTCCATCGTTGAGTGAGTTATGTATATTTGTTTATCGCTTGCCCAAGATACATCATATCCACCTAACATGGAGATTCATCAAAAAATGGAATGTTTATCTTTCACACTTGTAATTTAATTAGCATCAGTGTATCCTTATAATAGAGCCAAATAATTATTATAAAACAATCCCAATTTTTTTTTAGTTCTCTTAAGATAACCAAAAATTCTGGTGATAGCATTTTAATGTTCTATAGCTGGATTATTAGTATATCTACTCAATTTACACACGAAAAAAGCAATATCAAGCCTAATACAATGCATCACGTACATTAAAGACCCTATAGCACTAGCATATTCAAATTATGCTATTGCTGGATTAGTATTATAATCCAATTTAAATTAATACTAGAATCAAATGTAATACTCATTTCTTTAAAGCCAAAAATGTTTAAATTTGTTTAACATCTTTTCAACTTAATCACTTTTTTTTGCTTGAAGAATAACTCTCACTATATTTTTTTTTAAACTTTAATGCCTAAGATAGTACGTACTTCGTCCAAATCTTTCATTTTAAAAATTTGAAGTTAGATACTTCTTAGTCTCAGTGACTCCAATCATATTACTTTCGAAATTAAGCATATCATAAGATAAGATAGCTCACAAAGTTTCTAGCTTACCGAGTCAATAATTTTTTTAACAAGATCTAGGCCCCGACCTTTTCGATCATCCCCACTTTGGCATGCCACAATCGAATGGATTGATCCCTCTTAGTAACGTCTTTGCATGATGCGTGAGACCATGTCGATGTAGGTCCGATTGTGGACTCGCTAGCTGGGTTCCGCTCGACCGCACGGAGGGTCTTACCCATGTTTGACTCACGCCTGCACCCTCATTTCCCCGCAACTTTCAACGGTGGTCGCCATGATCAATAGCAAAAATGAGGACTTACAATCATCGACAATGGAGGTTAATGACTATCCCTTCAATTAGCGAAGGAGAGATTTCATTCTCTGCCCTAAAGAAAGAAAATAAAAATTCCTTTCACGTGGACCGGAGTCCCTTTCTCGATTTAAAACTTCATAAACTGATGGACGATCTATAATTTTCTCTAATCCTAAGTTTCAATCACACCCTTGAAAGACTCGACATCCATGCCGGCGGATCCATAGTTAAAGATATGATTCTGATCATCTTCAAGAAGTGACTTGAGATCTTAGAGTTTCGAAGGGCCACATTCGAAACCCAAATAATCAAGATAAATCCAATTCCCCACGATCGAGTCTACCACTAAGGGCACATGGGGTCGTGCATCACACGTTGCTATCCTCTTCCATGAAGGCTCTTCCCTAGGAGATGGAGATTCTTTGCAATCAGCATTTGGACTCGGAGTCTAGTCCTCCTTGTGAGATTATGTACCTCTATTGGGCATACTAATCTCCTTGATGGAATTATCGATTTCAATTCTAGTAGAATTTCTCTGGCTAATAATTCATTTCTATGAATAGTTACAATACACCCACGAATAAGAACTGTGACCGGGGAAGTTATATCTGTAATTCTAGGAGTTGAACCCATCACGTGAACAGTCCATACGCTTCCGAGGTCTTTCCTTGATTAACAACTTTAATCGAATCTGATTTGATTGCTGCCTGCAATAAATCCTTAAAATTATTGGAAAAAATATCATTGGGAATAGGATGAACAACGAAATCAGACTCTAAGGAGTGATAATATTCTCAATTTATTTGCCTCACAACGTTGCTAATGATTTTCGGCAAATTTTCTTCACTATACAATAAAGTCTCTGTAAAAATAGCAGATAGCAATTCTGATATTTCTCTAAGATCTCTCTAGAAAACAATTGATTATAGTGGTTTTATTTTTCTCGAAAGAAAGAAAAAAAATAAGATGGAAGATGAAGTTCTAAATTGAACAGACACATTTAGTAATACATAAGGAAAATATTTGAACTGACATGACATTTCAAATGCTAAGAAGTTACGTCCGAGTAAGCACGATCTTTCAAAAGTTAAGAAGTTATAACGAAACAGACACAATCTGAACACAAATCTTCAAAAGCTGTAAGAGCCCTTTGTGAACAGTCACACCATTTTACTAGAAAACAACAGTGATTGTTGATCGGTACCAAATTAAGTCCACATGCGCACTCACATCTTTTTCAAGGAGGACGAGACGCCTCTTAGATTGTTTTACAAGCAAACTACCAACAAGTAGTGCATCACTTGATAGTTCAATTTTATCATCCTGCTTCGTCTTTGCATTTATATCATGTCCTTGGATTTCCACAATGGGTTGCGCGGGCGAGGATGCGAATTGATGCTCCTTTTTTCTAACTTTTAATGCCACCCATGACTTGAGAAAATATTTAGATCGTGTGATAGAGATGACGCGGTGTAACCAACCAATCAATCATCGTTATCCGCCGCAACCATCGCATAAAAATAAACTCAAATGGGTGATCCAAGGCCACCGACTCTCCGAATTTTGAAGACGCGATTGTCAATTGTGTGTCAGATCGAAGGTGTTGAGTTCGGTGTCGGGTGGGCGCAAGAATGAATGAGTACTTCCAAAAGTTTTGGAGGCATGATTGCGACAACGAAAATTGAGAAAATAAAAATAAAAAAAAAGAATTTTATTCCGAATTATTCCTCCCGTTGGACAACTTGCCAACAAAGTTCAGAACAACGGAAACAGAAAATTACGTTAAAATTTTACAGTTTACAGACCATGTGTCCATCTGCCAAACCTGGCCCAAATAATTTAATCATGATTAAGAAACTTAAGCGGCGTCGCTAATCAAGCGCTTGTGACGATTGTAATGCTTCTCCACGAACACTCGCGCCGCTCCCTCCACCGTCCTCCTCCATGTCTGCACTCAGCATCAGCACCAGTCAAATCTCAGTTCCGAGAACTCGGAAGATTTTGCAATGCGCTGACCGCACGTGAATCGAGAGAAAATGTAAATGGAATAGGTGGTGCAATTACCTTCCCAATCGCTCCCAACAGTGACTTGTTCCTGATGCTCCGTGGCTGTGCCCGCCTGGTCGCCCCAAGCTTCCAGAGGAAGGCCGACCTCCGCGCCGCCGGCGGGAGCAGCGATCGCCTCTCTCCCAGTACCTGGGATTCGCTCAGGTCCATGCTGCCTCCCGGCGACAATGTGCTGGCCGCCACCCGCCGGTCCCTCCTCCGGCGGCGCTTCGGGGGCCTCGGATCTTTTCTCTCGTGGTCGCCAGAGTCGGCGAACTTGCTGAGGAGCTGGTCCGAACGCTTCCTGTCGACGTGCTGGACCGTGCCGGAGGCATCAGAACTGGGTTTCTCCATGGAGAAGAGAGAGACAGAGAGAGATTAAGGTAAAGAGAGGGTGAATGCAAAGTTCAGGGAATAATCTTTGCGTTATAATTGTGGAGGGAAATGGACCGTTAAGAATCGGGATGGGCAATAGCGGCATTTCGGGGGGAAATATAGCCGTTGCGATCAAGAGGGAAAAATTTAGACCAGAGGAGCGGAGAGGAGACCCACATGGGTTGTGGCAGTGAACCTGTCGTTCCGACCAAGCCTTCGACGATCGTTTTCCAGGTACCGTCGCCTCTCACCTGATGCGGCCCACGAGTCGCGTGCTTAACCATACCTGGCACTAGTACTCTATCACCGTTAATTAGATCCGGAGATACTAAACCCGTGACTCTTTTGGGTAATCGAACCTAGGGAGGATGCGTGAGAGAAATCTTGCGAGGATCTGTATTCGTGTAAACATGGTATCTGGTGAAACCCAAAAGAGCGAATCATCGTAAGATTAATTACATGATCAAATAAACCTCATTATGAACTTAATTGCTACTGGCTCGAGAGCCATGCCCACCCTTTCGGGTGGGCTTCGCGTGACATTATCGTCTCGCCTGCGTGCGGCTCAAAGATACGTTAACATGGCTTGGAGGAACTTTAGGCAAATGGCCTCACTTAAAAGATCCAACTTTGACCAAGATCAATCTAGTCCTAATATCAACATGAACAGTGTAATGGAGACGTTAGGGCAAGGTTTCCATGGGCCGTTAGGCCGAGAAGTTTCAAGAGGCTCAAGCCCAGACCCGTCTTGGTGTGCCAACGGACCCTATTGTGAATCGGAATCCGCTGTTGCCACGCGTCTCCCAGACATTTCCAATTCCGACCCCTACCAGAACCCGAATTTTTTTCTCCCACCGCCTTCTTCACCTCCCTTGCCGCCTCCGCGTCTCCACTAGTTCCGACTCCGTTTTCAACCAACCGACTGTTCGCCGGCAGAAGATCCGCTCCTCAGACTCCCGCCTATCCCACTGACTCCCCACCGTCCTCGATCTGACACAGTAGCACCTGGAAACCGCAGGCTCCCCTCCGCGTCCTCGACACTAGCTTTGGCTACTGATCGGAGCCAACTCTCTGCCCCAACTTTGACACTTCCCCAAGCAGATCGTGTCCAAGAGCCGCACGATCCAAGCCCAAGGCGCTACCCTTGACAAGAGGTTTTCTCCCATTTATTCTCGGGCCTCGAGTCCTCAATGGATAACCTCACCATATCATCTAGTCTTGCCATGTGCCTTCGGCTTCACCGCCTGTCTTGCTTTGTCCCTTCGTCTTGCAGCTAGGGTTTTCTAGCTAGCTTGACGAGAAGCGATGCCGGCAAGAGCTTCAATGCACGTATACGTTTGCACGGACCTTGCCATGCGAGTGTACGAGGGCTTCGGTTGAACCGCGTGCATCTTTTGTGACCGGCCCGTTTCGTTTTGGGCATGGCCCTGAAATTTCAAAGGAGAAGATGAAAAATCAGTTCGTACGCCAACCGGAACTTTTTGTTTTTTTTTTGGGTGTGCTACGACAAAATTTACTTGACCACGACCGGCGCACGGTGGATCATAGGAGACTACTCCCTCTCAACGATGTATCTTTTGGTACTTCTCGATTGGCCACGATCACCTACACGCATAGCCGGTCCAAAGGCCTACTATCGCAAGGAGCACATGATCCTTACTAGGTTGAGGTTCGCTTGAGGCTTAGTACCGAAAACACCTCTAATTTAGCTCGTCACAATTTTATCTTTTATTTCATAAAAAAGAAAATCCAATTTTAGGTGTAGCCTTCATTCTACCCTAAACTTTCTTTTTGCCTAATGAACAACTCCCGACTTTAGGTCTTATCCCAATTTTATCGTAAAAGGTTTGTAAAATTGTAAAAAATCACAAACTTTTACTTGTTAGCCCCCCATTAACCATCCGTCTAAAACTTATTTTTGACAACCAAGAAATGAAAAATTCTCAAGTAAGAGCTATTCGAGCATCCCAATCGTGAGAGATGGAAGACACTCAAGCATGAGAGATCGAAGGTTGAGCACAAAATCCCTAAGAGCGATTTTAATGTAGTAAAATTTTGATGGAGGCAGATTTAGGAGTCTTAAGTAAAATTTTGATGATATTTTATGAGACGAAAAATAGTGAAATTGAAATTTACCCTAAAGTTGAGATTTTTTTTATGAAAAAAATTAGGGTAAATTTGGTATTGGAGCTAAAATTGAGGGGCTTTTATGAGACAAAAAAATTAAGGTAAAATTAAAATTGCCCTTAAAATTGGAGATTTTTTATGAGGTAAAAGGTAAAATTGGGATAAGAGCTAAAGTTGGAGATGCTTTAGGATATTAGGCCATTTGATTGGTCACTGTCAACCCTTCCACTCATTAATGCATCTACTACAACGACGGCTGGTTGGGGGAGATTCTTACCTTTATAAGTTACATTTGCCATCAATAGAGAAGCTCAATCATAATTACCTATCCAAAAAGTCCAATGAAATGTTTATGCCATACGTTGAAATAAATCATAACCTCATAATTCACTATAATCAAGATAAAATCGAATAACTTATGTTGTGGGATATAAGTTAAATATGAAAGCTCATAATGCGATTACTTTTCTTCTGCGTCATTTTATGTAAAATGAAAATAACAAAAAGAGAAATAAAAACTCTCTCCCTCGTAAATAAAACAAGAACTTAGGCCGATACAATGCTTGCACGTTTGATGATTTTTACGAAATTATATTGGCAGGCAGGAATTCTGTAATATTCCTCGACCATGTCTAAGTAATTATTTAAAATGAATCAAACAATAAAGAAATGAGAAACTTAAAGAGATTAAGTGATCGTCATGGACAATTACATATATTATCCCTAAAATTTTACTCAGAATGCTTTGTCGTCCTTAAATTTTTAATTAATTCAATACAATATCTAAACTTTTACAATATATTCAATTTAGTTCATGAATTATATGAAAATGTTTTAGTGTTGTCCCTAAACTTAAATTAAAGAAAGGAAGAAAAAAGAACAAGAATCACACTAAATAAATTGAAAGTTTCATGATAAATTCATATATTTTATTAAAAATTTAATATGATATTAAATAAATTAAAATTTCATGGATACTGTTACGTGCTAAGGCGAAGTGCGGGATCAATTCTGTCAATTTCTTCAAACCCTTACTGATGGCCAATCAAAAAGCAGGGAACCGGCACGTGCTCGCTTCTCCTTGTCACCTGACTTATCATGATTTCGGACGAAACTACCCCTCTCAGACAAAACAGTCGCGCACTTCCCTCCCCTGCGCCGCTCCCGGTCACCGGCTTCTTACCCTTCACAGTCTGTCTTCTCAAGCTCGTTCTCCATCTCTCTCTCTCTCTCTGCAACAATGACTGCAATTCAAGCCGTTCTTCCTTCAGCTGTCTCCCTCCGTTGTCGCTCTTCCTCCGCCCCCTCTCTCCCTTCGCGTCCGTCGAACCTCTCGTCCGTCGTCGGCCGGAAAATGCCCTGTCGCCGGAGGCTTTCTGGCGGGCCCCCGTGCGTGGCGATGGTCCAGCAGGCGGTGCAGGGAGCTCCGGCGACCTACGCCAAGGAGATGGAGAGGCTCTCCGCCAAGGAATCGCTCCTCCTCGCTGTAAGTTAATGGGACGTTGAGTTGATTGGCTGGCTATGATTGATTAGATGTGGATTGCCGGAACTGTATATCTTAAATCCGAAGCCGCCTCGAGTTAGTGAATGGAGTTAATTTCTCTTCTTTCATTCTGTTTGTTGTGTTCTCTGTGATGTGATTTGTTAGCTTATGTGCTCGTCAATTGTTAATTTGTTGTTTTTGTTGTTTTTTTTTTTGACGATTTTGAGTTGATTGCTCGCTTCCAGCTTCACTGTCTACTTAGCTTCAAGCTCTCACCGTCTTCCTTTCTCTTTATCTGACTGTGGATGCTCACATGATGCATAATTTTCGATATCATTCTTGGTGTATCTATACTGTCAAATAATATCTTCTGCGCTCTTTAAGGAATGCATTTGATAGGGCAGTGGCACACTGGAGATTCCCGGGACTGTGTAGTAGGTCGACATGATTACGGTCTTCAGAGTTTCTTCTAGTTTGTTTGATTCCAGCAGACTTGTTCGAAATTATTTGTTATTCATAATTCTATTCTGTTTAGGATCTACTTACTTCTAGCCTGTTCGTCCAAGCATGTCATTACCTTTATTTCTTCAATTGGAATTCGCCAAACCATATGCAGAACCTTTGGAAATCTATCCGTCCGCGATGAAAATTTTGAAAATTTGGTTGCCCCATTCTTTGCTCAAAATTTTCCATCATCATTTCACGTTTGCAGGAATCTTTGATCGAAATTTTTGTTTGAGTGGAGTCATGGGCTGCTATTTCACATCAAATGCTTTCTCATATCTAGAACCCTCATTCTTACAAATGTAGTCATAGTTTGGATATTAGCTGTAATCCCTCATGTTATGAGCTGAAAATGGATGTCATGATTTGTTATATTTAATTAGTAGCTAGTTGGGACTTCACAGCTCCAATCCTGCAGCACGAACTTTTCCTGTATAGTCACTTTGCTACCGTATTTTCAGTTCAAAGATTCCGGAGGCTTTGAGGCATTGATCAGTGGCAAGATGACTGATATGCAACAAATTGACGTGAATGAGAGGATAATTGGTCTCGAGCGACTTAATCCGACGCCTAGGCCGACAACGTAGGTGCTTCATTTAAACATTTAAATTATTGCCTGTTTCTTGTGAATCTTACTTGTTTGTTCAGCAACCCAGGTCTCCCTTTTTAGAAGGCCGATGGAACTTTGAATGGTTTGGCTCTGGAAGCCCTGGGCTGACTGCTGCTAGAGTGATATTCGAGTAAGTTTTGAGTTATCACCTCTCTCTCTCTCTCTCTCTCTCTCTCTCTCTCTCTCTCTCTGTGCAAAGCAATCCCTACATTTATCCGTTGCTTTTTGCTTGAAATAGGTAAGCTTTCCCTGCTGAATGTCAAAGTCAGTCTCCGTATATGGCTTCTAATTTTGATGATCTAATCTCTTAATGCAGGAGATTTCCGGCAACTTTGGCCAATCTGTCAAAAATGGATGTCATGATTAAAGATGGGTATGCTAGAATCACAGCTACTCTGAAGTTACTGAACTCGGTAATTCCAGGATTTTTGCTTATATAGTTGTTGTTACTCTAATTGAAGTGAAGATGCTTGTCGATTTCTCAGCTTCTCCAAGTTAGTCTTTCTGGAAAGCCAATGGGCACTTGTTCACTGCTCAACTTTGCATGAATTTCTTGGTGAAGATGGACTGTGAGATCGCATGGAGGCTAATATTCTTTTATGCTATATTTATGTTTATTTAAATATCTAAATTTATTATGGTGAAAATTCTTCATCTGGAATAGAGATCTGAGTTTTTAGTTCTTGATCCTTATTAGTTATTATTACCAGCATACACGCAAATGAGTGTAGATGGGGTCGAAATTGTATACATGCTCTCAATAGCACCATTACCTTTTCCTTCTTGCTTTGAAAGAGAGATATAAGTCAGAGCTACTGTTTGCATTGAAATGGAATATGTTTACTTGGTTCCCCTATATGGAATGCTATTGCTATCAAGGTGCCCCTTCGCTTCATGTGTCTTTTTATAGCAATCATTCACTGCCTTTAATCCCCTTGTGCCAATTATGTATATGCATATGCTCAGTGGCTGTAGAGCTGAACAATTCTGTGCTCATAAATCTCCGATCTATTTCCTTCATATCTCAATGACAAGAGCAGCAACAACAATGACGGCTGAAAATCTTTTCTCATTAAGTTGGTCGCCTGCGTATTCATTATACGCACAGTGTTCAATTTTATGTCAAGTCTTCTGTAAGTCAAGTCTTAGCAAAACAGTCTTCTGTAAGATCCGAGCTTTCCATATATTTTCTTGTTGCCTCCTCCCTTGCGTCTTTTAGGTCTTTTGTGCCCCTTTTAACCCTAGTCTCCCAAAACCACATTTCCTCACTTGAGCATCTGAAAACCTTTGTCTCGCATGTTTAAACCACATAAGAAAAGCTCCTTTTCTGTTCCTGTGCATCTCAATATCATTTTAAATCATCTGGTATGACTTCATTCTGTGATCGACAGGAGTACTATGCTTCTCTTCAAATCTTGGATGTCTGGACTGGTAATAGTGGAAGGGGAAAAGACCAAGTAATAGGAGTACTTTGGACATGCTCCCATGTTAATTTGTTCACATTAGATGAGTTTTTAGTTGAATCTTCTACTCTGTCTTCTTTCTCCTATATGTCTCTTTTTTCGAATTTGTTGAGCAGGAGCCTTGTTCATTTTATAATTAACAATTCTAAAACAAACTACACTCTTTTCGAGATCCATTTTCATTCTACATGACCAAAATCAATTGTCACTTCTTGGATGGGCACTCTTTCCTCCTCCAGGGAATGAAATCATGAGACTGGGTTTCCCTCTCAATGAATGTAATCTTATGGACTATGTCAAATAACTTGTGGAAATTCTATTTGGAATTTGTGTCTTCATAGGCGATATACAAGTAAATAGGTGATATGGATATACCAATGTGGTTACTTTTATTGTTGACTTGCATTTTGATATGTCTAAGGCTGGACAATCATGTTTGAGGGTTTTGATAGCAAGGGATTTTCTGTAATGAAGCTAGAAAGCAAATTCATCTTGTCCACCAAGTTATCTGTGGAGGGCCCGCTTCGGATGAAGGAGGAATATGTAGAAGGGACATTCGAAACACCAACTGTTATTGAAGAAACTGTACCGGACCAGCTAAAAGGTGCACTTGGCCAGGCAGTTAGCACAGTACAGCAACTTCCTGTTCCAATTAGAGATGCCATCACCAGTGGATTAAAAGTACCTCTAAGTAAGCAATCCAGTGAAATTAACCATTTTATTTACTTAGAGTTTCTTTTATCCTTCATAATTTAATCTTCTTACTTTACCCTGCGTTTTTTTTTCTTCTTTGGCACGATTGAACTCCAAAAGTACTGTTGCGTATCAATTATTTCCGTTGGCTGAGACTTCAACTCTGATTTCAAGCATAAAAATGATGACCTTAACACCTTTAAAAATAAATTGTTCTTCCTGGCTTATGCTACCAAGACTGTTCTGTCCTTTAGTCAAAAGCATGATGTCTAACCATACATGGCTCACAGAAAATCATGGGTGAGATCGACCAAGCTAAAAGAAAGGGAAGATGTGTGTGGTTCACGTGATTTACTAGATGAGAAGATATTATTCAGGATGTGGCAGTAGAAGTAGTGGTATTCAGCTTGGATGACATGTTATGACTTTCTAGGGAGAGTCTTTTTGCTTCAGTGCTGGAAATCTCTTTGGAGTGACACCTGCCATTTCTTGTCATTGCCCTGTTAATTTGCTAAGTGTAATGATGACAACGATGAGAGTAAACGAATGCTGAAGGTTGTCCTGGTATACTGGACAGCAATGGGATGCACCCACCTGGTGCTTGCTTGTTACAGAACAAGTACTTATGCCAAAAGAAGGAAAAATATGTCCTTCTGATGCTTTTATCAACATTTGCTTTCTATGACTCCATGTTCCTTATTCCTCACTAAACTCTTTCTTATAATGCCTTCAGGTGGGACTTTCCAGAGGCTTTTCATGATATCTTACCTCGACGAAGAGATACTAGTGAGTTTTTACTAGCTTTATCTACCTTAGGTGAAATACGAATAAGTGTCGAGGTGGGTGTTGTACTGTCCTCGTAACACTCAAAAGGATCAGTCACGATGGTTGCTCTCCCTGCCCTTTTTATGAGCTAAAATATTTAATAAAATATGGTTCTTCGTTATCTTCCTACTGCCTTTATCAAGCTATTGTGTCTGAACCTGATTTCCTAATTAGTCACCCAATTGAATGTCCGTTCCAAGAAATGTTTAACACGTTCATCTATGGTTAGCCATAAATGGATTTGACGTGTAATTGTTACAAGAGCATTGGCAGTCATTAGAGTTTTGTATTTGGTTGCAGATAATAAGGAGCACTGATGGCATACCTGAAGTCCTCACAAGATTGGAGGTGGTCGAGCCAATTGTGGAGTATGAGAGCTAGAAAGTATGTCACTCACATTGACAACAATAAATTACTTTTCAAAGCATAGTCACCGCAGAAGCTTCACAGTTTTCCTCATTCACTGATCTGCTACTTCACTTCTTTCGTCCATGCTTCGGCTTATTTCTGCTCAGTTGCATTCCATGCAGATGGAATACCTCTCGGTCACAAAGAATACACTCAGAGTCCCAGTGTCCGGGTAAACATTAGTCGATTCACTAGCATAATTAGCGAAATGGATAATCTTTTGCAAGGTCCTGCCAGAGGTCAACTATCCTGTTGCTGGTATGCTTTCGTGCTATAGTGATAAAACGTGCGTTGCAACTAGATAATAATGTAGCATATTTCAGCCATTGATGATGAGGCATTTTGAATTTTTTGTTAGAAAAAGATGGAAGAGAGTTGATAATTGGGAGTTGGTGGGAAGTATGAGCCCACTGGAAAAGAAATGCAACCCACATCTTTCTTTTTTTCGGTCAAGTAATGCAACCCACGTTGATTGATCAACATTATCTGCTCTTCTGGGTTGGCAAGATAATCAAAACGTCAAATCTGACGTCGTTTTGCTGATTATGGAGATTATGGAGTCAGAGACACCCCCTCTCAAATCTTGCCTTTACGTCGTACTCACGGACAAAATCGCTCTTTTTCCCTCCTTTTTATTATTATTTTTTAGGATGAAGAGACAAGATTGTTCTTATCATCCTAAAAATCTCAGCTCGGTGATATTTTGTCCCGGATACCTGTCAATTCATTTATAATGAAACGAATTTGAACTGAAGAAGAAATTCTGGCGGGAAAAAAATTCAAGAATTCTCTTTTTGTCTTCGGCATAGTTTATTAAAACTTTTTCTGAATGTTCAATTGAGCCAAAATGGACGTAAGCTTGTGATTTAGGTTTTATGTAGCAATTAGGGGAAAACAGTTTTTCATTGTTGGTTCCAAGAATAAATTTCTGAAATCACAGTGAAGCTCAAATTGATTGATGAAAAGCGTAACGATCCTCCCACCGTTCATGGACTTGTAAATGGCGGTCAAACTCTCTAGTGTCCAAGTTGCTTACAATTCTTAGGGTTGGTGATTGTTGACATGACATGAGGGCGGGACTTTTATACTTTACGAATTTAACTTATCCACGGATCGAAGGAAAGAAGCCCAACAGAAGTAAAGCTTTTTCACAATCTTAAAAAGTCGACACGTGTCTGATGAAGTTTTTATGGGGGTAGAGAAAATTTCTGGCAGAGCGGTGAGATGCGTAGAGATCGGAAAGAGTACAAATGGTAAGAGAGACGAAAGCTAGGG